>CM046946.1:130886459-132086459 GCA_025698515.1 Gossypium sturtianum
ACGTCCACGTCTACCGCGTCCATGTCCTCTAGCGCTCATGTTCACTAATGTCGATTTAATCTTATTAAAAGTCTTATGAATCAGTATACTATTCGATGTTTATTAAACGATGTTTTATGGAGTATGAGTAGAAAAGTTGTTTTCGAGTGTCAAATCCGCATCCTAGAGTCTCAATATCTATAGTTTCAACTCCTAAAGCTAACAGTTCTAGAGTATTCTATTTCGTAGAATTTTCGTACCACAGTAATAACACAATAATCATAAAATGAAAACAAATACTTACTTGACTTGGTGCCGGATACTCGTGGTGCCATACTTCCTTTAGAACATATATTTATAAATCAAAATTCTAAACAACTTTGGAAAACGCTTTTGAACCCAAACCACGGCCGAGTTTTGCAACCGGCTCGATATTATAAAATGTAACACCCCAAATCCAAATTTAGAAGTTAGGCCCGAATCTAGTGTGTCACATGGAAGTAAAAACCATCTTTGCGATAAAAAAACTTGCTTCGAAATACAACCTCTTTGTTAAAACCAAAAACACTTAAGCAATTGTTAACTACTTGAAAACATAATAATCTTTAAAACCCTTTTCGCTTATGGAAGCATATTTGAAATAAACAATTTACGAAAATGTGACGTTTATAAATAGAGTTGCGAAGCATTTTGAAAACGTTATGAAACGTAGATAAAATACAAGTATTTTGAGAGGTTGTTTGATAAATCGATAATCGAAACTAATGATCTTACAAAACCGTGACTTTTGAAAATGACGTTGAAAATTCGAAAGATAATCCAAGTCTTTTGAAAATATCGTTAATAGTTCGAGAGAAAATATCCGTGTTAAAAATATTTGTAAAAGTTTATTTTGAAATCCATTTGTTAATCGATTTTGGAAACCATTGTTTAAGTTTTTAGAAAATTCCCCTTGTTAAACAATTTAAGAAAAATAATAAAAACATCCCAACCAAAAAGCAAAAATAAAAATAGTCCAGAGGCCTTATTACAACATTTAACCCAAAATAGTAAAGTAATAAAATAAACGAGAAAGAAGTCTAAAGTCCAAATAAACCATTTTCGAAGTATGGCCTCCCTCGAGTTATCCATAGCCCAAGTCCATATCATCAAGCATTACCTACAAGGGTTAAGAGAAAGGGGGAGTTACAAGAACTCAGTGTGAAATCCTTTACCGTTATTCATTGGGCCGAACCCAATTAGCAATATTTTGGGCCTAAGCCCATAAACAAATAATAAATAAATGAAATGAATGCAACCCATCCCATCCTACCAGCCGTCTAACTCTCCACCCGTACCAACCAATCTCTCCCGTGGGGATCAAGTCAACCCACCCCGCCGCCTCTCTCCAATTTGCGGTCAAGTCGCCATTTATACTATTTGTGGTGAGCCACCGAATCATATACGGTAATATAATCGGCACACACCTCTGTAAAAAATGATCGACACGCAGTCGTTAATTCATATGTTAGGCACATAGCCCCGTAAATACGTTTAGCACAAAGCCATAATCACGATGGCACAAAGCCATATTTAGGTTGGCACATAGTCGTTATCGAATTTGTGGCAATGCCACCGGTCTATACTTCTTTCATTCAAGTTTCCCATCCCATGCAAAATTATGTAAATGCAACATTCATAGTAAGGCATCATATTTACAAATATAAACAACAATTATTAATCCAGAGATTTGTTACGATAAATCGACCCATTATAACACTTTGCAATTCGGCCCATTAAGGCATTCTATCAAATCAGCCCATAGGGGCATTTTCGGTAAATTGGTCCATAAGGACTTTTCGGTAAATCGGTCCATAAGGACATTTCGGTAAATCGGTAATTTTACCCACTAAGGGTAATTCGGTAATCTCGTAACCTAGGGGTATTTCGGTAATTTACCCTCCAAGGGTTATTTGGTAATTCGGCAACCCCGAACTTAACGACTAATTTGGGTATAACAATTTAAAACTGTCCATCCGCGTCGTACTGACTAAATTGACTATAACTTAAGTTAGAAATCTCGAAATCTAAATCCGTAAATTTTCGTTGAAACTAGACTCATATATATTCTTACTAAAATTTTTCCAGAATTTTTGGCTTAACCATTTAGTACAGTTTATTCCTTGAAGTTTCCCTTGTTTCACTGACCAACGATTTTGACCTCTCTTACCCAAAATTCAAATATCTCACTGTACAGTTTTCGTATGTTGCTCCCACTTATTTCTATTGAAAATATACTTACTAAGTAATCTTTACATATAAACTATAACTTATAATTCACTTTGTACAATTTTATACGATTTTTCCAAGACAGATTAGGGAACCACGAAGTTATTCAGAACCAGTCTCACTCAAATTAACATATCTCAGAATATAAAAATCCTTTTCCTTCTCCGTTTCTTCCATATTAAAATAGACACAGTAAGCTTTAATTCGATATCTTATTGACTTTCTAATTCCCTTTATCCTTTTTTTCGTGATTTTCCAAAAACACGTCACTGCTTCTAACCGAAACTATTTTATTACAAAATACGATTACCACTGCGATCATACGCACGCCCGAGTGATCACGGATGCCGGTTTTGGTGTTCTTCGGTATTTTGACCGATTCACAGAATATTTCATACAAACTTTCAGAGAAGTGTGAGATTACACATCATTTCAGATATGTATACGAAAGGTACGGGATTACACACCTTGATTAAGATTCCTAAAGAAACCACTCTTCGTTGACCCACTATATCCGAAGGATTTGCAAATAGGATATATCGAGTGGTTTCGTCCCTAAAACATAATTGATTAGTCGAAACTTCAATCCGATTTGCAACATAGCCAAATAGAGATATAACGAAAAATCCAAAATGAACTCCCTTACCTTATCGATATTGGATCCAATTTCCACCGTTTGACTTCGGCTAGAACAATACACGGTCTCCCACTTAAAACACTACGAAAAAGAGAAAATAATCTCGTTTGAGAGGGTAGAATAAAATGATGGTCTCGGTTAAAGGACCATCCCATGCCAAGACATATATTCGGCTAGGAGAAAGAAAAAAATAAAAATGTTTGAATAGAACCACTTACCGATTGATCAAAGGAGTGAGTGTTAATACGGATGAGAAGAACGATAAAGAAGAAATGAAGGGTTCGATTTTTCCAAAGGAAAACGAGTGAACAATTTGATCTCCAAGGCTTAGGTACTTTCGGCAACAAGGAAGAAAAGAAGAAACAAAAATGCACACTAAAGGCTTGAAAATTCGGCAAAGAGAAGAGGAAAATTGGAGAGAAAGAGAATGATACAAAAAACTAAAGAGAACAACCTCTCAAGCACTAGCTTTGCCAAAAACTCCTAGCAAAATTCGGCTATCACCCCCTTTAGCCCCAAAACCGTCCACATTCATGTCCCTAATAGTCAAAATTTTGCCAACCACCCTTTCCATAATACATCCCTTGAAAAAGGCCACATGTTCCCCCTACTTTCCCCTTTCTCTTGATTTCTTTCCTCACATTCATCCTTTCCTATTTTCCTTAGCCATCTTGCCAAAAATAAAAGTCCACCTTGTCTTATTTACATGCTTGGCCGACACTTAAGGAAAGAGTGCAAAAATAATAGTTAAAGTTTGCACACAATGGGATTTGAACCTCTTCCCTCAAAGTCCATCACTTGATGCCATTACTCATTTATTTCTATAAGTCTTGAAGCTACTTACCATCTCTCCTTAAAGTGCTAAAATACCAAATTTTTTTCCTAAGGCCCAATTAAACCCGAGACTTCATAGAAACCTCGTAACCTTCCAAATTCACTTAACTAATAAGTCCAATTTGCAATAATGCCATTCTCTTGTTCTCAAAATTTTAAACACTCCTACACTCAAGGCCCATTGGGCCCAATCCTACTAGGCCCAATTTTGGGATGTTACACCCAGTGAAATTATATTTAGTTGTATGGAAATTAAATGGTTCTAGAGATGCCATTACTTAATACACTATGATTTTATAAAGGCCATTATTTTTAATTTTATAGCATTGGAACTCGATAACCATCTCAAATCGAGCACTAGGTATTGTTTCACATTGGTTAAATTGACACAAATATAATTATTAAAAACATTAAGATCGTTTCAATAATGTGAACTTGGAATGTTCTAGCGTGGTGTGAAATTGAAACAATCTCGATTCCTTGAAAGTCATTATCCAATTTAAACTCACATTGCCTTTAAGGAAAAAAAAACCTTGACTTCTCGAAGTTCTGAAAAGACACATATCGTGCCAGGAAATATCCTCCATGGGACATGCACTATAATTTGTAATGAGCCTTGCCTATGGACTCCTTTGTATCATTTTCCATTTTCACTCCTTCGATACTAATCTGTTAGTTTTGGCCTCTTTATTTTTCATTGAGGAGAGGTAATCTTGAAATCATCGTCGAAAGTGATGTAACGCTTCAAAGTCTTAACTTGATTTTCTTATTCTTCTTTGTTTAGATTACTTTTTTTTAACAATATCGAGAATGAAACTCCAAATATGTCGGTGACGTACGTCCCACATTCTCCCTATTAAAAAAGGTTCAATTTATATAAAAACTAAATCCTATCCATTATTTGGGCAATACCTACGAGAGTTACAGAAATGTAACTTCATTTGTTATTTCCAATTTAACTCTCTAAGAGAAATTTTCATTTTCCAAGTTCCATTACTTATTCCACTAAAAGCTTCCATTCATATTTCAGTAAAATTGGGTCGGAACGCTTACACTTAAAAAGTTAACGTAGAACGAAGAATACAATAACAGAATTGGAGTCCCACGATAAAGACATACATCGGCTTAATTTCATAACGGGAAATATTTTTGATTTATTAATTTTGAATTTCAATCATTTAGTTGCCATTTTCCATTTTACTAATATGATAAGTGTGATAAAAACTTTTTAACAACAACAAGGTTATAAGAATTTACGCTTCGCATAATTATTTGTACAATCAGTAGCACATACATATCATCGTAAAGGAATCGTATAGCTCATTCAATTTTGAGATACACGTGAATTTTTAACCATCAACATAGCAAGTGCATACACAACTTCCAAATATTAGAAAAATAGGACGACACACATAACGAATATGTGTGCATGTAATGCAAGTGTACTATATCTCACATTGCTTTTTCCATATGTTATTATCGTCCTGGTGTTTGGTTAGGAGTGGACGTAATAGTTCAATCCCGCCAACGCAGAAACCCATGTAGGACATAATCATCTTTATTGAACCTTATTTCCGTGATCCGTTTAATGCCATTTAAGAATTATAAAGGGAAGTATAAATGTGTGTCTTTGAATTAATATTTAGATTCGTATTAATTAAAGTTAATTCTAATTAAACTGAAATATTAAAGTTTTCTTTTATTGTAACGTATTCTAGTCCAATGTGGTTATAACACTTCCTATAAATGCCAGTTTTTTTCCTTGCGAATCTTGTTCGAAATTAATTTTACGAACCAAATTTAACTAGTAACATCAGAGTCGCGATGATGGCAAGCCTTAATGTTTATTCCGTCCTACTGGTTTTATTCTTAACTTGCGGGGCAGTAATGGCTACGAAGGAGAACGACCAGATTATTAAGGAAAATAATTGTGAAACTAAAATGGGTTTACCATGTGTTCTAGAAGCTTTCACCGCTATTTTCCAGATAGGGAGTATTTCTAACAAGTGTTGTCGTGAACTTGTTGTGTTGGGAAAAGTTGCCACTGAACATTTGTAAAAAAGAACCCTTGAAAATCCTCTATTCAAAGACCTAAACCCATCTACAATTATAGCGAAGAGCATTAATACATGGAATAATTGCCTTGCATTGATCGATTCACCATCTCCGTCTGCTTAAGGATATAGTATTGCTTAAGCTAACAAACGGTTACAAGACGTAACAGGCCCAAAATTATTTTTTGTCTTTATTTTTGATATTGTTCTGAATGCTTCCTTAAAATGTGTCATGAGATTTAAGCCCAGTGAAATTATATTTAGTTGTACGGAAATTAAATGGTTCTAGAGAGCCATTACTTAATATACTATGATTTTATACAGACCATTATTTTTAATTTTATAGCATTGGAACTCGATAACCATCTCAAATCGGGCACTAGATATTGTTTCACATTGGTTAAAATGACACAAATATAATTATTAAAAACATTAAGATCATTTCAATAATGTGAAATTGGAATGTTCTAGCGTGGTGTGAAATTGAAACAATCTCGATTCCTTGAAAGTCATTATCCAATTTAAACTCACATTGCCTTTAAGGAAAAAAAAACCTTGACTTCTCGAAGTTCTGAAAAGACACATATCGTGCCAGGAAATATCCTCCATGGGACATGCACTATAATTTGTAATAGTTCCTTGCCTATGGACTCCTTTGTTTCATTTTCCATTTTCACTCCTTCGATACTAATCTGATCGTTTTGGCCTCTTTCTTTTTTGTAGAGGAGAGGTAATCTTGAAATCATCGTCGAAAGTGATTAACGCTTCAAAGGCTTAACTTGATTTTCTTATTCTTCTTTGTTTAGATTACTTTTTTTTATCAATATCGAGAATGAAACTCCAAATATATCGGTGACGTACGTCCCACATTCTCCCTATTAAAAAAGGTTCAATTTATATAAAAACTAAATCCTATCCATTATTTGGGCAATACCTACGAGAGTTACAGAAATGTAACTTCATTTGTTATTTCCTATTTAACTCTCTAAGAGAAATTTTCATTTTCCAAGTTCCATTACTTATTCCACTAAAAGCTTCCATTCATATTTCAGTAAAATTGGGTCGGAACGCTTACACTTAAAAAGTTAACGTAGAACGAAGAATACAATAACAGAATTGGAGTCCCATGATAAAGACATACATCGGCTTAATTTCAGAACGAGAAATATTTTTGATTTATTAATTTTGAATTTCAATCATTTATTTGCCATTTTCCATTTTACTAATATGATAAGTGTGATAAAAACTTTTTAACAACAATAAGGTTATAAGAATTTACGCTTTGCATAATTATTTGTACACTGTAGCACATACATATCACTAGTAAAGGAATTTGGTATAGCTCATTCAATTTTGAGATACACGTGAATTTTTAACCATCAACATAGCAAGTGCATACACAACTTCAAAATATTAGAAAAATAGGATGACACACATAATGAATATGTGTGCCTTTAATGCAAGTGTACTATATCTCACATTGCTTTTTCCATATGTTATTATCGTCCTGGTGTTTGGTTTGGAGTGGACGTAATAGTTCAATCCCAGTTTCAATGCAGAAACCCATGTACGACATAATCATCTTCATTGAACCTTATTTTCGTGATCCGTTTAATGCCATTTAAGAATTATAAAGGGAAGTATAAATGTGTGTCTTTGAATTAATATTTAGATTTTTATTAATTAAAGTTAATGCTAATTAAACTGAAATATTAAATTTTTCTTTTATTGTAACGTATTCTAGTCCAATTTGGTTATAACACTTCCTATAAATGCCAGTTTTTTTCCTTTCAAATCTTGTTCGAAATTAATTTTACGAACCAAATTTAACTTGTAACATCAGGGTCGCGCAGTATGGCAAGCCTTAATGTTTATTCTGTCCCTCTTGGTTTTATTCTTAACTTGCGAGCGATGGCTACGCTCTGAAGGAGAACGACAGATTATTAAGGAAAATAATTGTGAAACTAAAATGGGTTTGCCATGTGTTCTAGAAGCTTTCACCGCTATTTTCCAGATAGGGAGTATTTCTAACAAGTGTTGCCGTGAACTTGTTGTGTTAGGAAAAGTTTGCCACTCAGCATTAGTAAAAATGACCCTTGAAAATCCTCTATTCAAAGTCCTAAACCTATCCACAATTATAGCGAAGAGCATTAATACATGGAATAATTGCCTTGCATTGATCGATTCACCATCTCCGTCTGCTTAAGGATATAGTATTTCTTAAGCTAACAAACGGTTTGATAAACCGTAATAGTAACATATTTTAAGCCCACATTTAGTATACTTTTGGATGATTTATCCCTTGAATTATGTAATTTGGTGCTCTTAATCCTTTAATTTCATGTTTTATACTTAGGAGAGCATAGGAGGATGAAAAGAACGAGAAACAGGCTTAAAACGGACCAAATGGGCCAAAGAATGAAATCGAGAAGATCTGGGCCAAAGTCACACGGCCGTGCCTCATTGATAGACTTGAACACAGCCTGGCCACGATTCACACGGTCGTGTGTCAAGGGCGTGTCCCTACCGTGACAAAGAGGAATTTCACTCAAATTAGGATACTTAGAGGCGAAGAAACACATTCCAAAGTCTATATAAACACCCTAAGTATGACCTAAAAAAGGGAGTCGACAGAAGCCTTCTGTCGGGGGCGTCCAGCTAGGCCAAGGAGGCGAGCCAGAGGGGTCAGAATTGTGGAATTTACTCGAAGAAAACTAGTTGATTCATCTCAAGAAGTCGGAGTCATACTCAAGACGGAAGATCTTCTCTTCAATTCCTTCAGGGAGTTTTAGGGTTTTTCTTATGTTTTGTTTTATCTTTTCTTTTGAGATGTATTCTTTTATGAATATGAACTAAACCCTCAGATACCTGAGGGGGATGAAACCTAAGATGAATCTTGTTATCGTTTGCTGAACTATATGATAAATACTTGATTTGTTCTTAATTATGTGTTCTTAATTCTTGTTTTGATATTTTTTGGATATTGATTCAAGTATTGATGTGCTTAGGTGGAGGAGAAAAAGTCCCTGCCTAAGAGTAGATCTAGCATAGTTAAGCGGAGTTGCTCGCGCGCCTAGAGATAGGGGAGTCAAACCTAATGTGGGAGTCCATAGATCGAGTTAATGCAATTCTAGGGGTTTTAATTAGAAAGAAATTTCAATTAATCAACCTAGGGTTAGACGTTAGTAGCCTCGAGAGAGGTATTAATATAAACTAGGGAATCCTACGGATCAGGTCAAGTGAATAAATCGTCTGGTTCAGAGTTAAATAATAAGTGAAGTCTAGGTGGATTCTTCCTCGGGTATCGTCTTAATCAATTGGTTTTTCTCACAAGTGTTTTCCCAAATTCGTTCTCTTTGTCTTAGCATATTTAGCTTAGTAGTTAGTTAATTTTATATTAAACAACAATTTCCTTAATTCTTAGGCTAAATAATAAAAAGAAAGTTAGTATTAGTACTTCTGGTTCCCTTGGGTTCGACAATCCGGTCTTGCCACTAAGCTATACTACTGTTCGATAGGTGCACTTGCCTCAATCGTCGTCACAGTTAGTTTCCAGGCTCGATCATTCTTTATATAAATTTTTAAGACTCTGACGTACACGATCAAGTTTTTGGCGCCGTTGCCGGGAGCCAAAATATTAAGAAAGCTCAATTTTTATTACTTTAGCCATTTTTTTATTTTTTGCAATTTACTTTTATTTTGTTTTTAACTTTACTAATTTTTCTTCTCTTATTTTATTCCTTATAGGTACTTCTAGTTTATGACTAGAAGAAACCCGTCAGGACCCTAGATTTTTTACAGTGAAATAAAACATACCACTCACAGAAACCTGTAACATCCTGGAATTAGGGGTTCTGCATTTTATGTTTTCTGTGTGCTTGGCTTGTTCTGCTTGTGTTTTGGTTGTGTTTGGGGGTCCTGGGGAGGCTCGGGTTCGAGCAGCCTTGCGCACTTTGCTTTTGGGCACTCTAGGGGGAAAGCTGGTGGAAGTAGGGTTTAAGAATATTTCCCAGTGTTTGTTGACACAAGAAGGAGTGTGGTAGAGTGGCAGGAAGACACCACTTAAGGAGCATGAGAGTGGCGTCACAAGGGAGCATAGAGGGTGAAGGAGTTCAATTCTCAACTGCAGCATGTGGAACTTTATTTTTTATGCTCAAGATGGTGAAGTGTTGGCTTTCGGCTGGGACTCTTCATGGTGGTTGTTGAAGGAGTCAAAGCATTTGAAATGGATGGACATGAGGGCTTGGAGGATTTTGAATGAGTCAACAGGTTTGAATGGGTGATGGGGAGTAAAACAAGGAGAGGATCGTGGGATTCAAGTTGGTGGAAGTGGAGGCCGAATGTGGGGGTCTTTGAAGGGGGAAATTTGGTCAAGAAAAGGGTCTTGGTGAGGAGCATTTCGGTTTAGCTGCTTAAAGGGTGTGCCGAACTTCTCAACAATCTTAGGCTTTTCTAACTTAGTATATTCAGTCATAAGGGGAGGGGGTGTGCCATTTATGCCATTTAAAAAAAAGAAGAGTGCAACCGAAACTCATTTAGGAACTCTTTCTTCTTTTGCACTTTCTTTCAACTTTCATCTTTTCCTCTCGAAGTACTCCAACATAGCCGAATCCTCTTCTTCTCCCACTCAAAGTTTATTCTTTTTTTTGTTTGTTTAGCCTCACATTAGCCGAACCTCTCCCTCACCTTCTACTCATCATAACCGAAACCTTTCTTCTTTATTTTCTCTACATCCTTCATTAAGCCGAAACCCCTTTCTCTTCCACACTACTTCTATCTTCTTCTTCGGTTTTTTTTGTCTTCCTTGTTTCTCTCTTGAGCCGAACCACCTTTGCTCATCTTTTACAACTTGTTGTTTCCCATAGCCGAATCCTGTCTTTCTTCTTTACTCCTTCATCCTACGCTATTCTCTCTTTGTTTCAAGTCATTTAGCAAGAAGCGTCCCTGTGGTTTGTCGAAGATCTCCTCCTCAATCGGGTTATATCGTGTAAGGTAAGGGAGACTCTTTCGTTTCTTTCTCATTCTTTTTACGGTTCTGTGTGGTCATAGCCGAATGGCTATTTTGTTTTGATGGTTAGATTTCGGTTAATCCCTCCTCTCCTCTCTCGTTTTGGGCACGCTTCTTTGCGGAAACCCCGATGAGTTGAAAGTTTTGAAGTCCGAAGCCTGAGGATCTGTTGATTTCCAAATCTTACCTTTCCATTCATGTTTTAAGGTAAGGAGCCCTCTTTTGTTCTTTGTGATCAGCCTCTATTCATTACTCTGTCATAATCAAACCCCTTGTTGGGGCAATCCCTGTTTTCGCTATAGTATTGTATTGATCAAGGTTTTTCATCATGGATATGAGTGCTAGCCGATCCAAGGAGGGTGCGTCTAAGGAGTCTAAGGGGAGTGTGGTCGTAGTCTCTAATCCGTCATTCAAACGTCGTGCGGTGTCGGCAGTTCGTGATTTTTTGCCAGGTTGTGGAAGAGAGCCGACATCGGCATGGGATAGGCAAATCGTTGTTATTCCTACTATGAGAGTGTCGACGTAGAGAGTTTAGCCTTACGCGTAATCAGGTGTGTGTAACGCTCACACTTTTCTTTATTATTTGTGTTAGTAACTGTGTTGGCTGAAAGCCGAAATGACTGTTGAGACAGTCGAGATACCCTTGTGGGTAAGGTTGGAGACACCAGGTAAGTACCATTAAGATTTTATTTTTAAAGATAAGTATGTATGAATTAATTATTTGATGTACCTTGAAAGTATGTTTGCATTCATCTCAGTATGATAGCATGTTGCATGGGCCTTGGGATATGAATGAAAGGGGAAGTGTTATTCTGTGACTCTGTCACAAGTGGTCCAGGACCACGGTGGTTTGGAACCACGTATACATATATTTATCGGTGACTCATCTCGGTGTCTCAGGACCACAGATGGGGTTGGCCCCACGTATACTTATCGTGGATTGTCGAGTGGTGCGGGACCACGATGGGTTGGCCCCACGTTTATATATTCTCGTGACTCACACAAGTGGTCCGGGGACCACGGTGATGCAGGACCACGGTGGCATAATGCCACGGGTGTTTGGCTGATTCAGGTGACCTAGAGGATGGAAAACTAGGTTGGGCTGGGTTGCATGGCATACATTATTAATATGCTACATTGTGAGGGCTAGGGCCCAATGTGTATTTGTGGGCTTAGAGCCCGATTGCGTTATAAGGGGAATTACACACTGAGTCTCGGTGACTCACCCCCTCTGCTTAATTTTGCAGGTAACTCTTAGTTGCGGATTTGGAGTCGAGGTGGACTTCAAGGTGGCCATACATTATTTTCTCGTAAACTTTCGTTTCTTATTTGAACTTACTTTTTAATTTTGGGATTTTGCAATGTAATAAAGCCTCCATAACTTTAATTTGGGTTTTTGCTTTAAATTGGTTATTGCATATCTTATGAATTGTCAAGTATGGAGTTTTTTTTTTCTAAAATAAAACCATAAACCATCATTTTTCTAAAAAGGGTGATAACAAAAGATGACATGCGAATAACTAACTAATTCGGAGATTTTCTTAAAATCTTAACATTGTTTTCAAATGTCACGTTTATAAAATTTCCTAATTTTCTTTAAGTAAAACAAAATCGTATAACGGATTTTAGTTCAATCTAATAAGAAGTTGGTAAGAAACTTTCAATTATTTTCAAGATGGTAACACTAATCAAAAGGTTTTTTTTTAAATTACGATGTTCCGGTAAAAATTTCAAAACTTCTTTTCCTGTAACATACTAGATTTGGTCGTAGCGTATTGACCGGGTTTTGGGTGTTACAATTATGGTATCAGAGCCTAGGTTACAAAACTCGGCTGTGGGTTTGGGGTTCAAAAATGTTTTTAAAAGTTGGTTTGGAATATGGTTTAGAAAAATACATGTTTTCTGGAAGCATGGCACCCGAGTCTCCGGCACCAAATCCATACGGTAAGTCTCTTGACTATTGATTGAATTGTATGAAAGATTATATTGTGTTGTTCTGAGATTGCTAGTTCTAAGAAATACAACTTTAGAAATGGAGACCTTTAGAAATATTTCTTGCGAAAAACTACTTCTAATACTATTTACATAAGCTATCCGTTAATAAACAGTGGAAGATGTACTAATTCATAAAACTTGTAATCAGATTAAGTTGAATTCGTATTCATAAGCGCTAGAGGACGTGGACGTGGTATGCGCGGTCGTGGTAGAGGCCGAGGTGTTGAGGCTGAACCCTCGAAATCAGGGCATGGGCCGAAAGGTGAAGTGCCAGCATCACCAATTGCGGAGGCAGGATTCCAGGACCAAACTGGTGGAGACGATGCTGTGTCTCAGGCTATGTTGCGTGTTCTAGAGCGGGTTGCTGGAGCAAGCGCGGGATCAGTAGCTCGAAAATCTATTTCTGAGCGACTCCGAGCTAACGGGGCCGAGGTATTTAGGGGCATTTCTGGTGTGGCTCCTAACGTAGCTGAGTACTAGCTGGAAACGGTTGAACGAATCATGGACGATCTTGATTGTACCACGGAGGAAAAGTTGAAAGGAGTAGTGTCCCTCCTTCGAGATGAGGCATACCAGTGGTGGCTCACGGTAAGAGAAGGTACATCAGTGGACCGTATTACCTGGGACAGGTTATGTTGGGACAAGTTATGTGGACGCCCAGAGAAAGGCATTCTTAAACTTGGTCCAGGGGAATAAGTCAGTGGCTGAGTATGAGGCGGAGTTCCTACGTTTAAGTCGTTATGCCCGGGGTATCATCGCAACTGATCACGAGCGTTGTGTCCGATTTGAGGATGGTCTGAGGGATGAGTTGCGAGTACTGATAGCTCCGCAACGGGAAAGAGAGTTCGCTACTCTGGTTGAGAAGGCTAAGATAGCTGAAGAGGTGAAGCTGTCTGAGAGGCAAAATCGGGATAAGGATAGGGGTAGGGGTAGGAATAAAAGGAATTTTGGGTCATCAGGATCTGCTGGGAGTTTCCAAAAGAGGCCTAGGTTTGATGGGTCGGGTCGAGTTGTGAAGCCTGTTACTGTTGGTAGGTCTCAACCATGTGCTAGACGTGGGAATTATCATACGAGGGAGTGTTGGACAAGAAGCAAAGGATGTTACAGGTGTGGATCGGTAGATCATCTGGTAAGGGACTGTCTACAAGAGTCGAGTAGGGCACGACCAGTAGGTCAGGGTTATGTACAGTCTGGAAGAGGTGGGCAGCAATCGCTAAGAGGTCGTGGTCCGGCCAGAGGAGGAAATGGTTTTGGTAAAGGGCGTGGAGCACCGGGCAGAGGTGCTGGGAATACAGTTACAAGACAGCCTGGATTGGTTTATGCAGCTAGACGCTGAGAGGATGGCGATGCACCAGACGTCATAACCGGTACGTTCCTTATTTTTGGTTTGCCCTTTACAGCATTGATAGACATTGGTTCTACGCATTCATATGTTTCTAGTACTGTGTCTGGAACTTTGAACATAGAATCTGAGGTTGGTTCTAGAGAAATGACTGTAATTAGCCCTTTAGGACAATCTGTAGTGGTGAACAAATTATTTAGGAGTGTGCCTTTAGAAGTACAAGGGGCTGTTTTCCCGGCTGACTTGATGGAAAATCTGTTTGGTGAGTTCGATTTGATTTTAGGCATGGACTTGTTAGTTAAGTATCGTGCAAACTTGGATTGTGCTGCTAAGCGCATGATTTTGAGAACTCTTGAGGATAAGGAGGTGTTGGTAATAGGTGAGAGAATGGATTACTTGTCCAATGTGGTGTCTGCACTAAAGGCTGAAAGGATGGTGCGCAAAGGGTGTGAGGCTTTCTTAGCTATCATTAGTACTTTAGAGGCTAAGGAATTATCTGTAAGAGATGTTAGAACGGTGAAAGAGTTCTCGGATGTTTTTCCAGAAGAGCTTCCAGGGTTACCTCCGGATCGCGAGGTGGAGTTCGACATTGATCTTCTTCCGAGAACAGCTCCGGTGTCAGTTGCCCCATATAGGATGGCACCGAAGGAGCTGGGGGAACTTAAAGCTCAGATTCAAGAATTGTTGGACCGTGGTTTTATCCGACCAAGTGTGTCTCCGTGGGGAGCGCCGGTGTTGTTCGTCAAGAAGAAGGATAGGTCGATGCGTATGTGCATTGACTACAGGCAATTGAACAAGTTGACGATTAAGAATAAGTACCTGTTGCCAAGGATTGAAGATCTGTTCGATCAGCTGCGAGGCGCTTCAGTCTTCTCGAAGGTAGACTTGAGGTCAGGGTACCATCAGCTTAAGGTCAATGAGGCGGATATTCAGAAGACTGCATTTCGAACTCGTTATGGTCACTACGAGTTCTTAGTGATGCCGTTCGGATTGACGAATGCACCAGCTGTGTTTATGGATATGATGAACCGAGTATTCCAACCCTATCTGGACCAGTTTGTTGTAGTGTTCATAGACGATATTTTGGTATATTCAAGGACGGAAGAGGAGCATGATTTGCATCTTCGGATTGTTCTCATAGATTTTGAGAGAGAAGCAATCGTATGCCAAATTCAACAAGTGTGAATTTTGGTTAAGAGAAGTTACTTTTCCGGGCATGTTGTGTCTACCGAGGGATTAGGGTTGATCCTCAAAAGATTGAAGTCGCTTTTTAGATTGGAAACCACCAAAGTCCATGAGAGTAAATTCAAGTTTTCTTGGGTTAGCTGGGTATTACAGAAGGTTTGTTGAGGGATTCTCGTTGATCACTGCACCTTTAACAAAGTTGTTGCGGAAAGGGGTATCTTTGTATGGACTGATAAGTAGCAGAAAGCTTTGAGAAGTTGAAGAAGATTCGCGGAGGCACTGGTGTTGATTCGACTGAGGTCAGGAAGGAGTTTGTCATCTATTGTGATGCGTCGCACACAGGTTTAGGATGTGTGTTGATGCAAGAGGGGAAAGTGGTAGCATATGCGTCCCGGCAACTAAGATCGCATGAAGTGAACTATCTCACTCATGATCTAGAGTTAGCTGCGGTAGTGTTCGCTCTAAAGATTTGGAGACATTACTTGTATGGGGAGAATTCTATTATCTACACGGATCATAAGAGCCTGAAATATCTCCTTACCCAGAAGGAGTTGAATTTAAGGTAGCGGAGGTGGATTGAATTGTTGAAAGACTACGATTGCTCGATCGAGTATCACCCGGGTAAAGCTAACGTAGTGGCGGATGCGTTGAGCCGTAAGGTGATATCTGATTTGAGGGCAATGTTTGCTCATCTCGCCAGGCGATGACGTAAGCTTGTTAGCCGAACTTCAAGTGAAGCCTTCATGGGTAAGTCAGATTAAAGAGAAGCAGTTGTCAGATGAATCGTTAAGTTTAAACAGTTGTCACTTGTCAGATCAAGTGAAGCCTTCATGGGAGGTGGTGAGACAGAAGATTTTAGTTTAAACAGTGATGGGGTATTGTGCTTTCGTGGAAAGGTTTGCATGCCGAAGGATTTTGAGTTGAGACAAAGGATTTTGCGGGAGGCGCATAGTAGTCCATACGCTATGCATCCCGGAGGGAGTAAGATGTATCGAGATTTGCGTGAACAATTTTGGTGGCCAGGTCTGAAGCAAGAGGTTACCGAGTTTGTGAGTAAGTGCTTGACGTGTCGCAGTGAAGGCGAACATCGCTTGCCTTCGGATTGTTACATCCAAAGGAAGATTCCACTTTGGAAGTGGGAGAGGATAACTATGGACTTTGTTAGTGGGCTACCTCTTACGCCTACTAGAAAAGATTCGGTGTGGGTAATTGTCGATCGGTTAACGAAGTCCACTCATTTCATACCGGTTTGTGTTGATTACTCACTACTGAAGTTAGTCGAGTGTATGTAGCGCAGAGATTGTGAGGTTACATGGGGTACCAGTGTCTATCAAATCGATGCAGACCCTAGGTTTACATCGCGATTCGAAGGCGGCGTTGCATAAAGTGTTGGGTACAAGATCGGATTTCAAAGACGGCGTTTCATCCTCGGATCGATGGTCGATCGTAAAGGGTAATCCAGATTCTGGAAGATATGTTGAGAGGTTGTGTTATCGACTTCAGGGGTAGTTGGGAGGATTTCTTACCATTGGCAGAATTCGCATACAACAATAGCTATCAATCCAGTATTCAGATGGCACCCTATGAAGCGTTACATGGTCGTAAGTGTCGTACTCCTACCTATTGGACAGAGTTGGGTGAGCAACAGTTGTTGGGTCTAGAATTGGTTTCAGAGACAGAAGAAAAGGTTAAGTTGATTCGAGCTCGGTTAAAGGAAGCATTTGACAGACAGAAATCGTACGCAGATTTGAAGCGTAAGGAAATAGAGTTTTCAGTGGGTGATTGATCTCTGTGAATCAGAGCTTTAAAATTTATAAAAAGAATGATCAAACCTGGAAACTAACTCTGACAACGATTAAAGGCAAGTGTACCTATCGAACAGTAGTATAGCTTAGGCAAGACCGGATTATCAAACCCAAAGGAACTAAAAGTACTAATACTAACTCTCTTTTTATTATTTAACCTAAAATACGTGAAGTTGCTTTTAATCTAAAATTAACGAACTACTAAGCTAAGGATACAAAGACGAAAAAAAGACTAAAATTGGGGAGATAACTTTCAGAAAAACTCAGTTGATTTAGACGATACCCTCAGGAAGAATCCACCTAGACTTCACTTGTTATCTATCACTGAACCATATGATTTTATTTGCTTAGTTTGATCCGTAAGACTCCCTAACGTATATTAAACCCTCTCTCGAGGCGAATAACGTCTAACCCTAGGTTAATTAGTGGAACTCTCGTTCTCTTATAATAACCCTCTAGAATAGCAGTAAATCGATCTTTGGACTCCCATATTAGGTTTCACCCTAATCCGACAAAATCTCGTCACCCTATCTCTAGGCGTGCGATCAACTCCGCTTAATTATGCTAGATCTACTCTTAGGCAGGGTCTATTCCTCCTCCACCTAAGCACATTAAATTTGGATTAAGCTCACATAATTAAGAACAAACTAATTATTTATCATATAATTTAGAAAATAATAACAAGATTCATCATAGGTTTCATCCCCTTCAGGTATCTGAGGGGTTTAGTTCATAACTAAATAAGAAAACATCTCAAGAGAAAAGATAAAAAAAAACATAAGAAATCTCTAAAACCCCCTGAAGGAATTGAAGGAGATATCCGCTGTCTTGAGTAGAATCCCGGCTTGTTGATATGGATCAACTGGCTATCTTCGAGTGATTCCCACAAATCTGACCTTTTCAGCTTGGCTCCTTGGCCTAGCTAACCGCCTCTTTCTAGGCCATACTTAGGGTGTATTTATAGGCTTTTGAAATAGGTTTCTTTGCCCCTAAGTATCCTTTTTCGAGTGAAATTGCTCTTCTCCACAGCAGAGGCACGGCCATGGCACACGCCCGTGTAAATCGTGGTCAGGCCGTGTTCGGACTTCTTTAATGAGGACACGCCCCTGTAAATCGAGGGAAGACCGTGTTCTAGATGATCAGTGAGGCACGGCCGTGTGGGCTAAGGTTCAAGCCATGTCGATTTCATGCTTTGGCCCATTTGTCCCGTTTTAAGCCCGTTTTGCGTTCTTTTCATCCCCTGGTGCTTTCCTGAGTCTAAGACATGAAAAGAAAGGATTAAGAGCACCTTTTTACATAAATCAAGGGATAAATCATCCAAAAGCATACTAAATGTGGGCCTAAAATGTGTTACTATTTCGGTTTATCAAATACCCCCACACTTAAGCTTTTGCTTGTCCTCAAGCAAAAATCTCAACTTACAATTAAAACGAACTTTCTACAATTCATAATTCCTATCAACAATGTTTTATCATAATTCATAGATAATTTATACATGGATAATTCAACTTAAAGAGTTCTAAAAATTTAAGCAATCTAAGTCATAGACTTGTAGCTCGAAAATATAGGCGTCTCCCCTTATCTAAATAATTACCTTTAATTCAAAATCGACAAGGATTGTCATCCTCACTAGAGATTCACTCAAATCACTCAAAGTGTTTAAGGTTCAAAATTTAGGTACTCAAAAGTCTAACACGAAAAGTTAATTCCATAGGCTTGCCTGAAAATCAAGTCTCCACCACTGTAATATGAGATGAAACACAAATCAAAAGGTCTTTAACAAGGTTGTAACGGGGCTTAGGTTAAGGGTGTGGATATAGGCTGAATTAGAAGGTTAGAATCGAGATTGACCTGACAAATTACCTAACTAGAAAAAATGAACTGATAAATTACATGAATTGAAACTTTGAAACTAATAATACGAGCTTCTTCAATATTGGGAATTCAAACATATAAGCTCACTTAATCACCTAACTAATAAAAACTAATAATGAATATACTTCGGTTTTTTTTTAAGAACAAACTAAGTAATAATAAAGAACTTTAACAACTGAAATATAGAACATAGTTAGGCAACTGCTCAAACTCAAATCTCGATAAAAAGGGAGTCAAGGAATGGTGATAACAAATATACAGAGGGTTTTGGGTTAATATTAGTGGGTGAGTCAATAAAAAGGGTTGTTAGGATCAAAGGGGTTCACTAGGGGTTAGTTGTGAAGGTAGGCTTTTTAATGGAGTTAGTGGGTTAAAACCTAAATGCCTTAATCATCTCTGTGTATCAAATCATAGGTGTGGTCTCGATATGCATAAACGAGGCAAGTTCTAGAATAACAAATCAATGTTGACACACTCATAATCAAAAAGTGAGCAAGAAAAAGAATATATGCTCTATAAGGCTCAAAATCTCACAAAAATTATGGGTATTTTTTACATCAACCTCGTAAATTTCAAATTTCAAGATAATATTCAGATTTAGTTCAACAACCTAGAAAATTTTTATTTTTGAAAAATAGACTTATCATGCTTGATTCTCTAGTATTCTTCAATTTTAATCATCAATGTACAATTATCAATGACTTGCTCTAAAACATATCAATGAAAATCATAAATCATTGAAATTTCATCCTAATTAGTAATATGAGAAATTTACTTAAAAACAAGACTAAATTCAGGATTTTGAGAACAATGCAAAAAGTTTGGTACCTAATTTCAGAAATTTGAGAATAATGAAAAAAGTTAGGCACCTTTTTAGGTTGTTCACCCCTCACACTTAAGATGTACATTGCCCTCAATGTACAAAGATAGATAATGTAATGTAATGTTCAGATTAGAAGATATGGGGATAAGTAAAACTCCCTGAATTATGGATGAAATCCTTGGAGGATGTGGAAAATACGTTGGAGGGGCCGGTCTGGGTGACGATCATGCGCTAGATGAAGAAATTGGGAAGCTCATGCAGGATTAGCCAGGATATACTAATAATAATTAAAACTATACTAATTAACTACTTAAGGAAAAGCGAGCTAAAGTGGAGAAAAATAAAGATGAAACTAAAATTAAAAGAAAAGATGGATGGACTGTAGAGTCCTTATTATTGGATGTGATTTCTAAGGCTGAGGATATGGTGGTGGTCGTGGCGTGATTCCCTAGCAGCCTTTAGAACCTAAAATTAAGAAAATAAGATAAAATAAACTAAATTAAGCATAAGATTGTTAAAGGGAAAGAAATTGAAGCAAAAGAGAAAAATGAAATAAAAACTAGATAGCCTCAAATATCCTTGGCTTGTTGTTTGGATGAAGCTGCCGGCATGAACTCATGTGAATCGGTCTCCTTTGAGGAGACTGTGATTGGCCTTTTACGCTTCTTTGCCATGGATATGATGTTGTTGTAGCTCAAGAGTCTAAGGATTTATTAGGAAAAGGAAAAAGGAAAGAGGGAGAAAAGAAAGAAAGAAAGAGAGAAGAAAGAAGTGGGTTAAGAAGAGAAAGGAGAGGGGTATGGTGTTTAAATAAAATTTCAGGTCTGGCAGTTTCCCCACGCCCTTGGGTTGAGGGTGTGTCGATTCACACGCTGCCTTGCACGGCCGTGTTCTAGGGCGTTTTGGTTACCCCACGCTCGTGTCTAGCCTGTGTAACCTCCCCAAACCCGGCCCATTCACTACGACCGAATCTGGTTATGTTATGGGAAAAACTTATTGGCGAAAACAGGTTGCCGTTTAACTTTTTGTCTAAACTCCTTTAGAGTAGTTTCACTAGCAGAAATCTTGGGCATGTTTGTTTGCAAACCGTCAGGTTACTTTGAAATCTCGGAGTTTCGTCTTTAAAACTCTTAGTTGTCAACTTGCTTAGGTTGGAAAACATTTAAAACATCGACTCAAGTGGTTTAAGCTTAGTTCATAAAAGTAACATTATTCCCAAATCTCTTTAGACATAAATTACCAAAAGAAAACCAAATAACTTAAGAGGCTCTTATTACAACATAATGATTCCAAGTACTTGGTAATAAAGTGCATAAAGAAAATATTAAAACGCCCTCTGCATGGGCCACCTTGTATCCACTCCAACCCGGTCCGATCATCCTTCTACCGCGATGTTGGATAAGAGATTGGGTGAGTCACAATGACTTTCGAGTGTGTAACTAAACCATCGAAATCCACCCACATGCTAACCACATAACATCTTAATTATCAAATGCAACATGCAAGTATAATTATTCAGACATTACCACAATCTGGCTTGGCCCACCTTCAAGTCATACACAAATCTTTGGACTAGGCCCTTTTCACATTAGTCCACCGATCACCGGATTTGACCCATGTCCACGTATGTCCCCAAACATACCTATTCATTGGGCTTGGCCCATTTTCATATTATTTCATAAAAGGAATAATGCAATCATGAAACCCACCCAAACCTAGGGTCCATCCGCTACACACCCCCTTATCCGACCTACCACCACACCGGGGACTATCGAGTCACCCTCTCCTTTTTCCTCCAAAAGGCAACCAATGCCATCCACGATGTAGCATATAGCTAACATCAAACCACGATGGAGCACACACGGCAATCCATCAAGCCACGATATGGCATGTCGATATCAATCAAGGTAACCACGCCGAACTAAATCGCAAAGATCCACAACGCGACCTCGATCGGCGCCAATCCACGATGTAGCACAAAGTCGACATCAACCACGTGCTCGAGTACACCCGCACCTTCTTTTCATAAACCCACCCATGCACATGTAACATGATATAATGCGTAGATGATGCATGTGCATGCTATTTACAATCATAGGCATTCTCACACAATAAAATCGGTGTTCACATAATTACAAACTTTGCTACTAACTCCGATCATCTTCATACCCTTAAAGGGTACCATTTCCACATTTAATCGCACTTATTAGCATCATACAACATAAGCAGATATACTCAAATCCCGGAAACAATGGTTAATTACACACCTTATTACTAGGAGTTCTAGACTCTCGATCCTCGACGCTATCGTCTAGCGAAACTACGGCTATTTGCTTGACGCTTTCGCTGCTGCCCACACCCGGTGGCCAATCACGCATGTGCCAGAAACCGCTTCTTCTCTTGAACTTTGGGACAGGGGCCTTCCCTTGCCCACTCTGACTGGTTGTGGCCTCCATGCAAAAGCTTAATCAGGTAAACAGGTTAACCCCCAAAACACCACTTAAGCACTTAACCTTAATAAGCAATCTTACCTCCACTTGACCAAACCGATCACACAACGGAGGCTTGGCCGACCACTAAAACCCCAAGTATCTCAGTCACGGAACTCGAAAGGATCTAAGCTAACACTCGGCCCCAAGTGCTATCAAGTTGAGGGAAGGAAATTCGGCAAAGGGTAGATTCGGCTACTAATTAAATCAAGGAGAGGGAATAGCAATTTCGGCCAAAGAGGTATTTTAAGGAGGGAAAGAAGAAGTGTGGGGTGTACTTTCGGTTTTGGAAGTGAAAAGGAAAGGAAATAGGGAGAGTGGAGGGTTCGGCCAACAGGCTTTGGAGATGGGGAACAAAATTCGGCAAAGGAGAGGAGAAGAGAGGAGAGGAGGCAGATGGATGAATGAAATGAGCATCCCCCCTCCCCCTATTTATACTAAAAAGCCAAGCTCCAACCCCCCAAAAATAGTCCTAAAATTTCTCCTAAAATCCCTCCCCACCATCCATTTTAAAAGTTTGAATAAGTCAAACTTTTACCTAGCAAAATTTAAAAAAAAAAGATGACCAAGTCTTCTCCACCTTTCAAGCATCCAAAAACCGCCCAGCTTCTATCCTCCTTGACGCAAAAACAAGGCCCCAAATGCTACCCTTGCGAAATCGAACTCAGAGCCCTTCCCCGCAAATGGCGTCACTTCTCCATGCTCTAAGTGGCGCCTCCTTGCCACTCTGCCAAGCCACTCTTTATGCCAAAACTCCACCAAAAATTCTCTTAAGGCCCCCTCTATCCAAGTTCTCCTTTTTAGCCCCTAAAACTAAAAATTTTCCAAAGCGTTCCCCCACTACCTAGGGTTCTCAGGACCCCTAAAACTTACCCAAACACACACTGAAGTGTGCCAACACTCGAGCTAGCACCAAATGCCTAACCCCTAAAACTAGGGTGTTACAATTCTACCCTCCTTAAAATAATTTCGTCCTCGAAATTACTTTACTACCAAACGTCCATACAACCTATCTTACCACCTTACGCTTACGCTGCGCCACTCTGATCTTAAAGAGCTAACATACTTCCCAATCATAGCCTCTAAGTTCGCACTCAAAATTCGAAACACCTCCCTTAGCAACACAGGAAAGGCTAACTTATAAGCAAACAAAGTAATTAACGCAAGTACCCAAGCAAAGGAGCTTACCTAATATCACATCCTTGGTTGACTCCGACTAGAACCATTCCTTCCATGACTTGAACCACGACCCTCGTCGCTTGAGGACAATTCTTGACCAAATGTGCCTTAGATCCACACCGAAAAGCATTCTTTACTATTTCCCAAAGACTCTCCTCAGTGAGGTCTTCCACATCGAGCACAAGAACGATTCCGATCCACCTGCATACAAGTACACTTACAGATTCTCGATCTTTGGTCTTTTCTCGGACATTACCAAACGATCTTGACGACCCAATATTTCTCTTATTCTCGTTCCTCTTCTTTTCTCGGTTTTCCCTTATCGTCCTCTTAACTTCTTCGGCTATACGAGCTTTCTCCACTAGCACCGCGAAGTCTCTTTCCCTCTGCGGAGCGATCAAAGACTTTCGAAGCTCATCTCGCAATCCATCTTCAAACCGGACGCACCTTTCATAGTCGGTGGCCACAATTCCTTTAGCATACCGACTTAGCCGCACAAACTCGCCAGATTCTCGCTATCGACTTATTTCCTTGCACCGATTTAGAAACGCTTTCTTTGCGCATCTAAGTAGCTTGCTCCAACGTATTTTCCTTCAAACTTTTCCTTAAAGTAGTCCCAATCCAATCGATCTGCAAGCACACCTTGTTTGACAAAGAGCCACCAACGATAAGCTTCATCCCGAAGAAGCGAAACAAAGACCTTTTAGCTTTTCCTCTGGGGGCACAATCCAAGTCGTCCATAATTCTCTCGACTCCTTCTAGCCAATACTGCGCTACGTTCGAGCTACTCCGGATACTCCCTAAAAACTTCAGCCCGTTAGACCTAAGCCTCTGCACCGACTTCCGAGCTCCATTTCCCCTACTAGCTCTTGCTACTTGCTTTGACGCGCAAACATAGCTCGCGACATCGCTGCGTCCTCTTCACCTACTGGGATCTTGTTCCTCTACATCCACTGCTGGCGGCACTTCGCTTCGACCCATTAGCCGGACCCTCACCGGTTCCGAAGTCGCTCATTCTTCCTCTACCGCGTCCCCTAGAACTCATCTCTAGCGCTTCGACTTAATCTGTTTAGAAAGTTTTATGCATTAGAAATTATTGTTTCACTGTTTTATCCACGAGCAATTTTATGCAATGAAGTTTCCGGAAGTAGTTCTTTCGAGCAATCAAGTTTCCTTCCTACCCAGGGGTAATTTCGTCTTTTTCCTATAGAGGTATTTTTGGTGATTTTGGTAAATCGAGAAAACATCTTTCAAAATCTGATTTAGAGTTTCACAAACCAAAGGGGTAAATTTTGGAAATTTTAAAACTAAGGGTTTTAAAACAGTGAGGCAAATCCCTTTCGGGTTTTAATAACTGGTTTAGCCTATGAACAAGTCCTCTTGGTTAAGGTGAACCGTAGCTGCGCACCAGGTAGGATTCCTGCGAAGAGGAGGTGAGTCACGAGGACTGCTTAAGTACCAAGCTCTTCCGGATCCACTCCTAGACATGCGCACAATGGTTGCCACACCTTAACTCGGCGACTTAATCACAGGTTTGTTTAGTAACCTTAAGTTTTATGCATATGTTTGAGTAGACTATTCCTAGGGTCCAATAGCCCTAATATTCTAATCTACGAGCCCCAAATGAACCCATAACAATTCATACAAACAAATCACTTAAAAAGTCCGAAGTACTTACCTGGTGGACTTCGGGTCGGAGGTACAGGTGCCATGCCAGAATAATCTGAAGAATTTCTTAAAAGCCCACTTTGAAAAGGTTTTTGGACCCAAAACCCTCAAAGCCGAGTTTTGAACTTGGCTCGATACTAAATCAGAACCTCCCAAACCCGGCCCATTCACTACGACCGAATCTGTTATGTTATGGGAAAAACTTATTAAGCGAAAAACAGGTTGCCGTTTAACTTTTTGTCTAAACTCCTTTAGAGTAGTTTCACTAGCAGAAATCTTGGGCATGTTTGTTTGCAAACCGTCAGGTTACTTTGAAATCTCGGAGTTTCGTCTTTAAAACTCTTAGTTGTCAACTTGCTTAGGTTGGAAAACATTTAAAACATCAGACTCAAGTGGTTTAAGCTTAGTTCATAAAAGTAACATTATTCCCAAATCTCTTTAGACATAAATTACCAAAAGAAAACCAAATAACTTAAGAGGCTCTTATTACAACATAATGATTCCAAGTACTTGGTAATAAAGTGCATAAAGAAAATATTAAAACGTCCTCTGCATGGGCCACCTTGTATCCACTCCAACCCGGTCCGATCATCCTTCTACCTGCGATGTTGGATAAGAGATTGGGTGAGTCACAATGACTCAGTGTGTAACTAAACCATCGAAATCCACCCACATGCTAACCACATAACATCTTAATTATCAAATGCAACATGCAAGTATAATTATTCAGACATTACCACAATCTGGGCTTGGCCCACCTTCAAGTCATACACAAATACTGGACTAGGCCCTTTTCACATTAGTCCACTGATCACTGGATTTGACCCATGTCCACGTATGTCCCCAAAACATACCTATTCATTGGGCTTGGCCCATTTTCATATTATTTCATAAAAGGAATAATGCAATCATGAAACCCACCCAAACCTAGGGTCCATCCGCTACACACCCCCTTATCCAAATTTACCACACACCAGGACTATCGAGTCACCCTCTCCTTTTTCCTCCAAAAGGCAACCAATGCCATCCACGATGTAGCATATAGCTAACATCAAACCACGATGGAGCACACAAAGAATCCATCAAGCCACGATATGGCATAAGCGATATCAATCAAGGTAACCACGCGAACTAAATCGCAAAGATCCACAACGCGACCTCAGTCAGCGCCAATCCACGATGTAGCACAAAGCTGACATCAACCACGTACTCGAAGTACACCCGTACCTTCTTTTCATAAACCCACCCATGCACATGTAACATGATATAATGCGTAGATGATGCATGTGCATGCTATTTACAATCATAGGCATTCTCACACAATAAAATCGGTGTTCACATAATTACAAACTTTGCTACTAACTCCGATCATCTTCATACCCTTTAAGGGTACCATTTCCACATTTAACTGCACTTATTAGCATCATACAACATAAGCGGATATACTCAAATCCCTGGAAACAATGGTTAATTACACACCTTATTACTAGGAGTTCTAGACTCTCGATCCTCGGCGCTATCGTCTCAGCGAAACTACGGCTATTTGCTTGACGCTTTCGCTGCCGCCCACACCCCGGTGGCCAATCACGCATGCCAGAAACCGCTCTTCTCTTGAACTTTGGGACAGGGCCTTCCCTTGCCCACTCGACCGGTTGTGGCCTCCATGCAAAAGCTTAATCAGTAAACAAAGTTAACCCCAAAACACCACTTAAGCACTTAACCTTAATAAGCAATCTTACCTCCACTTGACCAAACCGATCACACAACGAGGCTTGGCCGACCACTAAAACCCCAAGTATCTCGATCACGGAACTCGAAAGGATCTAAGCTAACACTCGGCCCCAAGTGCTATCAAGTTGAGGGAAGGAAATTCGGCAAAGGGTAGATTCGGCTACTAATTAAATCAAGGAGAGGGAATAGCAATTTCGGCCAAAGAGGTATTTTAAGGAGGGAAAGAAGAAGTGTGGGGTGTACTTTCGGTTTTGAAGTGAAAAGGAAAGGAAATAGGGAGAGTGGAGGGTTCGGCCAACAGGCTTTGGAGATGGGGAACAAAATTCGGCAAAGGAGAGGAGAAGAGAGGAGAGGAGGCAGATGGATGAATGAAATGAGCATCCCCCTTCCCCCTATTTATACTAAAAAGCCAAGCTCCAACCCCCCCAAAATAGTCCTAAAATTTCTCCTAAAATCCCTCCCCACCATCCATTTTAAAAGTTTGAATAAGTCAAACTTTTACCTAGCAAAATTTAAAAAAAGATGACCAAGTCTTCTCCACCTTTCAAGCATCCAAAAACCGCCCAGCTTCTATCCTCCTTGACGCAAAAACAAGGCCCCAAATGCTACCCTTGCGAATCGAACCTGAGCCCCTTCCCCCTGCAAATGGCGTCACTTCTCCATGCTCTAAGTGGCGCCTCCTTGCCACTCTGCCAAGCCACTCTTTATGCCAAAACTCCACCAAAAATTCTCTTAAGGCCCCCTCTATCCAAGTTCTCCTTTTTAGCCCCTAAAACTAAAAATTTTCCAAAGCGTTCCCCCACTACCTAGGGTTCTCAGGACCCCTAAAACTTACCCAAACACACACTGAAGTGTGCCAACACTCGAGCTAGCACCAAATGCCTAACCCCTAAAACTAGGGTGTTACAGCCTGTGTTTGACAAGTCAGTATGTTGGCACGGTTTTAAGGCACGGGCGTGTTCAGCCCGTGGTTGGCAAGTCAGTAGCTTCACACGGTTATGGGGCACGGCCGTGCCACTTTGTCGATGCCGTGGGGAGTGGTTGAGTCCGTGAGTTCTAAATTTAGTTGCTCGACTTGTACCGCTCGCCATGTTAGTACCAAGAATCTTGAGGTACACACACCACACGCCACGGCTGTGTGTGCGGAGTGTGTGGCACGGAATTCTGCACCCCTTGTTAGTTTGAAGTTAGATATTATAAAGAAAGGATAAGATAGAGTAATAAAAATAAAAGGTTAATGGGGTTAGTGCTCGGGTTGCCTCCCGAGAAGCGCTGCGTTATAGTCTTAAGCTAGACTTTCCTCTTGTTTGCATTGTCGTGGGTGGTTTGAGGAGTTAGAAGTCCTTCCTCGGCTATCATTTGTGTCCTCGTGAAAAAATTTAAGTCGAGATGCGTTTGATGAAAATTTCCAAAAATAGGGTTGCTTACCTCGATTGTTCTGTATGGGAAAACACTGGTTACCCTAAAAGGTATTTCTTTGTTTGTGTTAGGGTCCGGAGGAGATATTCGAGGGTCTGCCTTATCTAACAGTATTTGATCTCCTATTTTGAAGTGATTTGTTGTTCCTATGATCTCTTCTGGAGGCTCTTTCGGTTTTACCTTGTGTGGTTCCGGTTCTTCGTCATGTAACCCTAATTTTTCCTTGAAGTGTGTCTTCCACTCGTCTAGATCATCGAACTGAATCCCTCGATCTTTATGAACTACTTCCTTGTTGGCTTGGGGTTTAGGATCGGGTTGAGTTGTATTCTTTGGGGGTGCTTTCTGAAAATAGGGGTTAACCGAATGGTTATCAGTAGAATTTACGTTCTCACCTTGATTATTTGATGTTCTAGCCGAGTTGAGAGCCTTGATGGTGACTGTCTCATTACCTACACAAAGTATGAGTTCTCCCGCATCAACATCAATTTTAGTCCTGCGCAGCCATAAAAGGGTCTTCCTAAAATTAGGGGATCGAATTATCCTCATCCATGTCTAAGACAACAAAATCTCTTTGGGAAAACGAATCATCAATTTTACAAGAACATCTTCGATAATACCCCTAGGAATTCTAACAGTTTATCACCAATTGAATGCCCATCCTAGTTTGTTTGGGTTTCCCTAGACCTAATTATTTAAACAATTTGTAAGGCATGACATTTATGCTTGCCCCTAAATCAGCTAACGCATTATCAATAGTTAGTCTACCAATTAAACATGGAATTGTAAAACTCCCTGGGTCTTTTAATTTCCGTGGTAGTTTATTTTGCAAGATTGCTGAGCACATTGCGTTTAGTTCCAGGTGTGATGCCTTGTCTATCCTTCGCTTGTTCGTCAAAAGTTCTCTTAAAAATTTTCTAGAATCTGGCATCTGTGAAAGAGCTTCAAGTAACGGTAAGTTAATATGTAATTTCTTTAAGAGTTTAAGAAACTTACTGAACCGTTCCTCTTTGTCGTCTCTCGTTAACGCTTCGGGATATGGTATGCAAGGTTGGTACTCCTTGATTACCGGTTTTGGCTTTTCCTATGTTACCTTAGCTTTTTCTACCTCGTTTCCTTGTATTGGACTGGTTTCATCTAATCCTTCACTTTCTTGAGCTGTTATAGCTTGGATTTGCTCCTTTGGATTGATCTCAGTATTGCTTGGTAGACGCCTTGTCATCGTTCGGACATCGACTTGGCAAGTCATCCCTCTCGACTTAGTGACTTCCCCTACTTGATTCTCGATTGCTTTAATCGATGCTTGTTGGTCAATAAGTGTTGTCTCAGTTTTTTGGCAATGGGCTTCAGTAGCTTCCATGAATTTTACTAATATCTCTTCGAGGTTCAGCTTATTCTCTTGTGGATAAGGCTGATTTTGGAAATTTTGAGGAGGCTATTGTCTTTGATTTCCTTGTCCTCCCCACGAAAAATTTGGGTGGTTCCTCCAACCTGGATTATAAGTGTTACTATAAGGGTTATTATTTGATCTGAAATTATTACCTATATAGTTCATTTGTTCGCTCTCTGTGTCCGGTTGGTAGGGTTAGTACTCAGGATTCGCCACAGTTCCACTTGCGTCGCACTGCATGACTGGATGTACCTGCGAAGAACACAAACTATCAAGCTTTTTATTCATCAACTCTACCTGATTTGATAGCATGGTTACTGCGTCGAGGTTGTAAACTCCGGCTATTTTTGTTGGCCTTGTTCTTGTAACTTGCCACTGATAGTTGTTCAGCGACATTTCTTCTATAAATTCGTAGGCTGCTTCAGGAGTTTTATTATTCAGAGTTCCACCGGCGGCTGAGTCGATTAGTTGCCTCGTTGAGGGGTTTACACCGTTATAGAAAGTTTGGACTTGGAGCCACAAGGGTAAACCATGGTGCGGACACCTTCTCAAGAGATCCTTATATCTCTCCCATGCATCGTATAATGTCTCTAAATCCATCTGCACAAAAGAAGATATATCATTGCGTAATTTGGCCGTTTTGGCCGGTGGGAAATATTTTAATAAAAAAATTTCAGTCATTTGTTCCCATGTAGTGATTGACCCTCGCGGTAACGAGTTTAACCACTGTTTGGCTTTATTTCTTAATGAAAAGGGAAATAACCGAAGACGTATGGCATCATCGTAAACGCCATTTATTTTATAGGTATCACGTAACTCTAAAAGTTGGCTATATGAGTATTTGGATCTTCGTCCCCAGAAACCATCAAATTGAACAAACTGTTGAATCATTTGAATAGTGTTAGGCTTTAATTCAAAATTATTAGCGGCTATAAGCGGGCTAACAATACTTGATTCGCTCTCTGTTAAATGAGGTTTAGCATAATCAAACATAGTACGAGGAGCATTATTTTCTCCCACATCTTGTGGTGGTGGGTTATTTTCGTCCATCCCTTCAAAGGGATTGGATCTGCTCTTCTTCCTCTCTTTTACTGTAGTTTAGGGCTCTTTGATTTCTCGACGATTCCTACGAGCGGTCGCTTCAATATCACTATCGTATACTAAAGGTCCTCTCGGGTTCCTTTTAGTCATAAACTAGAGGTACCTGCTAGGAAAAGAAAGAAAGAGAATTTAGCAAAATTTGAAAACAAAACAAAAAATAAAATAAATTGCGGAAAATAAAACAAATAAAAATAATGGCTAAAGTAATAAAAATAGAGCTTTCTTAATATTTTAGTTCCCCGGCAACGGCGCCAAAAACTAAACCGTTGTGAATCAGAGCTTTAAAATTTATAAAAAGAATGATCAAACCTGGAAACTAACTCTGACAACGATTAAAGGCAAGTGTACCTATCGAACAGTAGTATAGCTTAGGCAAGACCGGATTATCGAACCCAAAGGAACTAAAAGTACTAATACTAACTCTCTTTTTATTATTTAACCTAAAATACGTGAAGTTGCTTTTAATCTAAAATTAACGAACTACTAAGCTAAGGACACAAAGACAAAAAAAAAGACTAAATTTGGGGAGATAACTTTCAGAAAAACTCAGTTGATTTAGACGATACCCTCAGGAAGAATCCACCTAGACTTCACTTGTTATCTATCACTGAACCACATGATTTTATTTGCTTAGTTTGATCCGTAAGACTCCCTAACGTATATTAAACACTCTCGAGGTGAATAACGTCTAACCCTAGGTTAATTAGTGGAACTCTCGTTCTCTTATAATAACCCTCTAGAATAGCAGTAAATCGATCTTTGGACTCCCATATTAGGTTTCACCCTAATCCGGCAAAATCTCGTCACCCTATCTCTAGGCGTGCGATCAACTCCGCTTAATTATGCTAGATCTACTCTTAGGCAGGGTCTATTCCTCCTCCACCTAAGCACATTAAATTTGGATTAAGCTCACATAATTAAGAACAAACTAAGTATTTATCATATAATTTAGAAAATAATAACAAGATTCATCATAGGTTTCATCCCCTTCAGGTATCTGAGGGGTTTAGTTCATAACTAAATAAGAAAACATCTCAAGAGAAAAGATAAAACAAAACATAAGAAATCCCTAAAACCCCCTGAAGGAATTGAAGGAGATATCCGCCGTCTTGAGTAGAATCCTGGCTTCTTGAGATGGATCAACTGGCTATCTTCGAGTGATTCCCACAAATCTGACCTTTCCGGCTTGGCTCCTTGGCCTAGCTAACCGCCTCTTTCTAGGTCATACTCAGGGTGTATTTATAGGCTTTTGAAATAGGTTTCTTTGCCCCTAAGTATCCTTTTCCGAGTGAAATTGCTCTTCTCCACAGCAGAGGCACGGCCATGGCACACGCCCGTGTAAATCGTGATCAGGCTGTGTTCAGACTTCTTTAATGAGGACACGCCCGTGTAAATCGAGGGAAGACTGTGTTCTAGATGATCAGTGAGGCACGGCCGTGTGGGCTAAGGTTCATGCCGTGTCGATTTCATGCTTTGGCCCATTTGTCCCGTTTTAAGCCCGTTTTGCATTCTTTTCATCCCCTGGTGCTTTTCTGAGTCTAAGACATGAAAAGAAAGGATTAAGAGCACCTTTTTACATAAATCAAGGGATAAATCATCCAAAAGCATACTAAATGTGGGCCTAAAATGTGTTACTATTTCGATTTATCAGTGATCGGGTATTTCTGAAAGTTTCACCTTGGAAGAAGGTCCTAAGGTTTGGACAGAAAGGCAAGTTGAGTCCCAGGTTAATCAGACCTTATCGAGTGTTGAGACGTGTGAGACCAGTAGCGTATCAGCTGGAGTTACCGCCGGAGTTGAATCGGATACATGATGTATTTCATGTTTCAATGTTAAGACATTATCATTCGGATCCATCTCACATAGTGCCGGTAGAGGAAATTGAAGTAAGACCTGATTTGTCTTTTGAAGAACAACCAGTGCAGATCTTGGATCGAGATGTTAAAGTGTTGAGAAGGAAGTCGATTCCGTTGGTTAAGTCTTGTGGCAGAATCATGGTTCAGAGGAAGCCACGTGGGAGCCAGAGGATGCGATGCGACAGCAATACCCTCACCTCTTTTAATCAGGTAAATTTCGAGGACGAAATTTTTTTTAGGGGGGTAGAACTGGAACATCCTGAAATTAGGGGTTCTGCATTTTATGTTTTCTGTGTGCTTGGCTTGTTCTGCTTGTGTTTTGGTTGTGTTTGAGGGTCCTGGGGAGGCTCGGGTTCGAGCCAGAGCCTTGGCAGAATTTTGCTTTTTGGGCACTCTAGGGGGAGAGCTGGTGGAAGTAGGCTTTAAGAATATTTCCTAGTGTTTGTTAACACAAGAAGGAGTGTGGTAGAGTGGCAGGAAGACGCCACTTAAGGAGCATGGGAGTGGTGTCACAAGGGAGCATGGAGGGTGAAGGAGTTCGAGTCTCAACTGCAGCATGTGGAACTTTATTTTTTATACTCAAGATGGTGGAGTGTTGGCTTTCGGCTGGGACTCTTCATGGTGGTTGTTGAAGGAGTCAAAGCATTTGAAATGGATGGACATGAGGGCTTGGAGGAGTTTGAATGAGTCAACAGGTTTGAATGGGTGATGGGGAATAAAACAAGGAGAGGATCGTGGGATTCAAGTTGGTGGAAGTGGTGGCCGAATATGGGGGTCTTTGAAGGGGAAATTCGGTCAAGAAAGGGGTCTTGGGTGAGGAGCATTTTGGTTTAGCTGCTTAAGGGGTGTGCCGAACTTCTCATCAGTCTTAGACGTTTCTAACTTAGTATATTCGGTCATAAGGGGAAGGGGTGTGCCATTTATGCCATTTAGAAAAAAGAAGAGTGCAACCGAAACTCATTTAGGAACTCTTTCTTCTTTTGCACTTTCTTTCAACTTTCATCTTTTCGTCTCGAAGTACTCCAACATAGCCGAATCCTCTTCTTCTCCCACTCGAAGTTTATTCTTTTTTTGTTTGTTTAGCCTCACATTAGCCGAACCTCTCCCTCACCTTCTACTCATCATAACCGAAACCTTTCTTCTTCATTTTCTCTACATCCTTCATTAAGCCGAAACCCCCTTTCTCTTCCGCACTACTTCTATCTTCTTCTTCGTTTTCTTTTTGTCTTCCTTGTTTCTCTCTTGAGCCGAACCACCTTTTCTCATCTTTTACAACTTGTTGTTTCCCATAGCCGAATCCTGTCTTTCTTCTTTACTCCTTCATCCTACTCTATTCTCTTTTTGTTTCAAGCTATTTAGCAAGAAGCGTCCCTGTGGTTTGTCGAAGATCTCCTCCTCAATCGGGTTCTATCGTGTAAGGTAAGGGAGACTCTTTCGTTTCTTTCTTATTCTTTTTGCGGTTCTGTATGGTCGTAGCCGAATGGCTATTTTGTTTTGATGGTTAGATTTCGGCTAATCCCTCATCTCCTATCTTGTTTTGGAACGCTTACTCCGGGAAACCCCAGTAGCCGAAGGTTTTGAAGTCTGAAGCCTGATGATCTATTGATTTCTGAATCTTACCTTTCCATTCGGGTTTTAAGGTAAAGAGCCCTCTTTTGTTCTTTGTGATCAGCCTCTATTCATTACTCTGTCATAATCAAACCCCTTGTTGGGGCAATCCCTGTTTTTGCTATAGTATTGTATTGATCAAGGTTTTTCATCATGGATATGAGTGCTAGCCGATCCAAGGAGGGTGTGTCTAAGGAGTCTGAGGGGAGTGTGCTCGTAGTCTCTAATCCATCGTTCAAACGTCATGCGGTGTCGGCAGTTCATGATTTTCTGCCAGGTTGTGGATGAGAGCCGACATCGGCATGGGATAGGCAAATCGCTGTTACTCCTGATAGTGAGAGTGTCGACGTAGAGAGTTTAGCCTTACGCGTAATCAGGTGTGTGTAACGCTCACACTTTTCTTTATTATTTGCATTAGTAATCGTGTTGGTGAAAAAACGAAAGCATCGTTGAGACAATCGAGATACCCTTGTGGGTAAGGTTGGAGACACCAGGTAAGTACCATTAAGATTTTATTTTTAAAGATAAGTATGTATGAATTAATTATTTGATGTACCTTGAAAGTATGTTTGCATTGATCTCAGTATGATAACATGTTGCATGGGCCTTGGGATATGAATGAAAGGGGAAGTGTTTTTCTGTAACTCTGTCACAAGTGGTCTGGGACCACGGTGGTTTGGAACCATGTATACATATATTTATCAGTGACTCATCTCAGTGGTCTGGGACCACAGTGGGTTGGCCCCACGTATACTTATCAGGGATTGTCACAGTGGGTTGGCCCCACGTTTATATATTCTGTGACTCTGTCACAAGTGGTCTGGGACCACAGTGGTCTGGGACCATGGTGGCATAATGCCACGGGTGTTTGGCTGATTTAGGTGACCTAGAGGATGGAAAACTAGGTTGGGCTGGGCTGCATGGCATACATTATTAATATGCTACATTGTGAGGGCTAGGGCCCAATGTGTATTTGTGGGCTTAGAGCCCAATTGCGTTATAAGGGGAATTACACACTGAGTCTCGGTGACTCACCCCCTCTGCTTAATTTTGCAGGTAACTCTTAGTTGCGGATTTGGAGCCGAGGTGGACTTCGAGGTGGCCTTGCATTATTTTCTCGTAAACTTTCGTTTCTTATTTGAACTTACTTTTTAATTTTTGGATTTTGCAATGTAATAAGGCCTCCATAACTTTAATTTGGGTTTTTACTTTAAATTGGTTATTGCATATCTTATGAATTGTCAAGTATGGAGTTTTTTCTTCTAAAATAAAACCATAAACCATCATTTTTCTAAAAAGGGTGATAACAAAAGATGACATGCGAATAACTAACTAATTCAGAGATTTTCTTAAAATCTTAACATTGTTTTCAAATGTCACATTTATAAAATTTCCTAATTTTCAACTTTAAATAAAAAAAAAAGCGTATACGCTTTTAGTTCAATCTAATAAGAAGTTGGTAAGAAACTTTCAATTATTTTCAAGATGGTAACACTAATCAAAAATTTTTTTTTAAATTACGATGTTCCGGTAAAAAATTCAAAACTTTTTTTCCTGTAACATACCAGATTTGTTCGTAGCGTATTGACCGGGTTTGGGGTGTTACAAAATCGAAGAGATGTCATTGAATAATTATCAATGGCAAGACATGAGGACAATGCCTAATAAAGCAGCCGGTGTTTTCAACCTTGATGCAGTCACCATGTTATCTAACCAGGTAGAGCTTTTAACTAAAAAATTTGATGGTTTGTATGGTTCTACGCAGGTACATCCGGTAATACAATACAATACAAATGACCAGTATGTGTTGGAGCTTTATAATGACCCCATAAATCAAGATAAAGTATGGAAAAAGGAACATCGACTATTGAATTACAAATGTGAAAAGATTGTTGGATTTGGTGCCCTAAGTGTACTATATTCATTTTGTATACTTGTATTTTTCAAACAAATTGGTTTAATAATAATATCCATTAATTACATTAATATCCTTTCTATATTTTCCTGAATGGTTTTTACACGCAAAAAAAAATGGAAGCAAACATTGACTTATTGGTTATCTAATGTTTAATTAGTACTGAGTGGCATTATGTAGTTGGATCGTAATATAAAAAGACAACTTATATTAGTAAATGAACCTAAACATGTCCTAAGTCTAATCAGAAATGAGAAAACCTATTAAAAGACTAATATGTCATATATCAAGTCCAATTGGGAAGATGCCTTGTATTAAGTATTAGAGCGGATGACTCCTAGAAGATAGAGACTAGATGTGACTGATTGGACTGACAATACATCGGACATAACCCAAGGAGAATAGATCCTAGATCCATTTATGAATTTATTCACTTGTGACATTCACAGTGTGACATACCTTAATCTTGAGTGGATGATGGACTATGTATGCATGACTCGTATACTTTAAAGTAAGTAAAAGATTGAGTTCAAATAGATAAGGAATCGAAAGCTGGTGCCTTTGGTATACAACTTCTGCAGTATGTAGCATAATTCGCAACAGTGGAATTCATAGCCCAATTAATAGGTAAATGATATCCTCTTATTAGTATTACATGATAGATGAAAAGTAAACGTGGTCATGAGTCATTTGTCTTTGTGATAAATGACTTGATTACTATTTGATAGTAATTGACTTTTCATGAAGAAAGATGTAATGGTTACTGTGAGATAAAATAGGATCATATTGGAGAAGATGCGACAAAGGGATGAGGGAGATGTGTGATATTGGGAGGAAAAAAATGTAGAAACCATTTTGCTTTTTACCAATCATCTTGACTTGTCCATAGCAAAGGTTCAGAAGAATACAAAAATAAGGGTAAAAAGAAACAAAACAGTTTAATTTATATAAATGGAAATTAAATTGAAATTAAAATCAGGTACATGAAACGCATTAGTAAATTGAGCTTATAGAAATAAAGTGTAAGAACCAGTATGTTTAATAGGAATGAACTTTCCAGTGGACAATTGAACTAAAGAAGTACGGACAGCACATGAAACAAGATCATCAAGATACTGAGCATCAGATATCATATGGATTGTTGCCCCAGATCCAAAATCCACCGGAATGAACATGGTGTAGTAACCATACCTGCCATGTGTGCTTCTACTCCTAAAGAAGATGACTTATTCTTGAGTAAGTCAATATTTGTTGATACTATTCATGAGATAAGATAGGTGCTGACCGTGAAGCAATGGATGGTGCAACATTATTAACAAAACCTTCAACTGTGATAACATTATTAGCAAAAGATGCCTAAGATTTTTTTCTTTGTAAACTTAAAGTCAGGGGGCAACCAAATAAGTTTATAACAAAACTCTTATTTATGACCTTTGATCTTACAATAGTCACAAATCTCATTAAGTTGTTTCTTCTTATATCCTTACTGCACATTCGAAGAATACGGCGGTGACGAAGGCTATCCGCTGATTGATTGGCGCGACTGAGCTCCTTTCGCGGCGCCTAGGGTTTTCCAGAAACCCTAGGTCTTCTAATTCTGTTTATGTGTTGGGCCTTTTTGGGCCGTATAAGTTTGGGTCCGGGCCACTGGGTATAATGGGTTTGGGTGTAACAGGGTATTGGGTCTGGGTAGTCCCTTTTGGGCTTGTAAACGGACTGTAAAATAAACTAGACTTTTGGTTTATTTTATTATTTTTTATTAATTTCTGGTTTGTTTTATTTACATGGGCCCGGGCACAAATGGGCTATTATAGCTGCCCCTCTTTTCTCATTGTCGTGTAACGAGAATAGAGCAAAGACAATAAAAAGACCTATTTTGCCCGGTCTTGTCACATGGCTGTATCTTCGGGGAGATACGCTAATATCTTCAATCTGCTTCACTGCAACTTCAGGAAGACGAGATTTACTATCTTTAGTCTGCTCCACTGCAAACTCAGGTATGCTAGGTTGATATCTTTGATCCACTTCCTGCAACTTCAGGAAGATAAGATCTGTTATCTTCAGTCTGCTCCACTGCAACTTCAAGGAGGTCAGACTAGTATCTTCGATCTGCTTCACTGCAACTTTAGGAATGCCAGATCTGCTATATTCAATCTACTCCACTGCAAATTCAGGGAGACAGGATCTGATGTCTTCGATCTGCTTCCTACAACTTCAGGAATGCCAGATCTGATGTCTTTGATCTACTCCACTACAAACTCAGGGAGACAAGATCTGGTGTCTTCGATAAGCTTCTTGCAACTTCAGGAAAGTAAGATCTCAGACTCTTGATCTACTCACGCAACTTCGTGGAGACAAGGCTAAAAGTGTCTTTGATCTCGCTTCTGCAACTTCGTGAAGATAAGATCTGTTGTCTTGATCTACTCATTGCAACTTTAGGGAGATGAGACTTTGGTAAATTAAATTCAATCCAACCTCTTTCAGAGGTATAGGATTCATCATTTTAATCCGCTCCATCAGTAACTCGGGAGATAGGATTAAGCGTCTTTAGTCCGCTCTACTGCAACTTCAGGGAGATAAGACTTGTAACTTCAACCTGCTCCACTGCATCTTCTGGGAGATAAGGTTGGTGGCTTCAATCTGCTTCACTGCAACTTCAGGAAGATAAGATTTGCCGTTCGATCTTGTTCCACTACTGCTTAGGGTGACAAGATCTACAATCTTCGACCTATTCCACTGCTGATCAGGGAGATAGGACTGGTGAGTTCACCGATGTTGATACACCGTCCTCTGGGGGACATATCCTGTAGACTCGGTTTTATATGCTTATGTTTATGCCAAATGATTAGGATGCTATAATCGGAATGAATCTAATGCTCCTAACTAAATGTATTATGGACGACATTTGCATGAATGCAGAATGTCATGAGAATGATCCCATTTGTATAATGATTAGGATGCAATGATCGGAATGAATCTAATGCTCCTAACTAAATGATATTAGGGATGACATTTGCATGAATGCAAAATGTCATAAGAATGATCTCCTTCTCTCTTTTTTTATGTACAACGATTAGGATACAATGATCGGAATGAATCAAATGCTCCTAATTGGAAGTGTATGAATGATATATAAATGCATGAGAATGATCCCTTTTTAATGTTTGGGTTGTCATTGCTCATAGTTCATCAAGGTTCTATCACTGATGCGTTACAAGGCTTTCTCGTTCAGCTGGTATCTTTGATAGAAAACCCAAAGAAACAATCATATTCTGCTCAGCAAGCTTGCCCCGCTGTAATTTCAGAGTTCCTTCCACTGTACCTTTTGGGACATAAAGTTTGTACCTCCACAAAGAAACTCGGGGAATAACATTTGGTTTCTTCCATCCATCCTGTTACCACTCAGAGGTATAAAATTTGTATCATCTTTAATCAATTTGATCTGTTACACCATTCCCTTGGTGTAATGACCAGATGTATGAATGCAGGGTATCATTTTTCTTTTCTTAAGAATGATCCCCTTTTATACTTGGATTGACATTGCTCGTCATTTTTCAAAATGGTATCATCGACGAAATGTCTTATCCAATAAAAATCCGAAGAGATAATCATCTTTCAATATTTCCAACCCTTAGGCTTGGTGAGTTCTAAACAATAGTCCTGTTTCAGATTCTCATATTATTTAGAAGCTTCCATAGTAATATGTGAAACTCCTTTTATGAAAGTATTATTAGTCCATTAATCATTATTTCAATATAAAATGCTTGAAAAAGATCACAACAATGGACAGGAAAGAAATTAATCAGGAGCATAGCTCGAAACATATAAGTTAATCAAAGATAACCAAGGCAATAAAAGAAAATTGACTGGGGTGTATCTTGAAAAGAATAAAGTAATCAAAGATAGCAAATTCAAAAGGGTAAGATAGAAGCTAGGTGCCCCAGATATCGCAGCCTGAGCGTCTCTGTACAAACTTCTTGAGGACCATTTTGAGCTCAATACGTATTTAGAGGATCTGGAGTACTTTGTCAATGCCCCAAGATGTAACATACTTCCTCGTTGTTAATTCAGGCATAGTAAGACTACCACATGCCCTATCTTTGATCAAAACTTGAGCCACCCTTTTCGGGTTTTCAGCTCAAAACCCCTTTGGTCTCAAAGCGCCCTTTGCGGGTTTTTGCCTTGGCCTCTCCTCTTTTTTATTTCTTTCTTTTTTCTTTTTTTTTTTTTGAATTTGATCTCAAAGCGCCCTTTGTGGGTTTTCACCTTGGTCTTTCCCCTTTCAGGTAAAATACTTCTTGACTGAACTTGAATTTGCCAAATTGGGCAAGCCTTCGTCATCCGTCTCAGTCAATATCAATGCTCCTCTAGAACAGGCCTTTTTTACTACATAAAGGCCTTCCCAGTTTGGCATCTGCTTTCCTCTGAAATCCTTTTGTAAAAGAAAGATCAGGTTCCCCTCGTGGAATCCTCTAGGATGAACCTCTTTGTCGTGAGCTTGCCTTTTCTTCGATTAGGTTCAATTGGCAAAAACGTTTCCATTCCATAAACCAAAGGGTAAGATGTTGCCCCAGCGAAGGTTCTGGCCAACGTTCGATAAGACAGAGGGTAAATGGTAACTTCTTTATGCCAATCTTTACAAGTCTCGATCATCTTTCCCATTATCCTTGTTTTGTTTTGTTTGTTTTGTTTTGTTTCGCCTTTACTGCACTGTGATATGGTGTCTGATCTTTGAACAGACTTGCAAACTTTTGACATTGTCCTTTTTAGCACTCTTTGTCGGCACCTGATCCTTTGTTTGTTTGTTTTTTTGAGAATTTGATGACTATCGACTTTGTAACATTAGCATATGAAACAACTTCCACCCTCTTAGTGAAGTAAACGACGACCACGAAGATGAATCGATGTCGACTTGAAGCTTTTGACGAGATCGGCCCCATAATATCCATGCCCCACATATAGAAAATCTATGAAGAAATAGAGGAGACACATAAGTCATGTCTTCCTCAATTTGGCATTTACGGCATAATTGAAGTAATCTCGCTTTTATGGTGGACCAATAGTACCCGAACCTTATGATTAGCCTGGCTATTGTAGGACCATTATCATATTCTTTAAACACCCTTATGGACCTCTTTTAAAATTTTCCCAGGCGTGTCTTGATATGATCGTGCGAAAACATCCTTGAATTTTTGAAAATAACTCAATGATGTCTTGCCTTATTTTTGTGGTGAGCTGAGCTTCGATCTTCACCCCTTTCCTAGGCTCGCAATGTTCCTATGTAAGGTAGGATTTTTTTTCATCATGTTCTACCATCCTTAACAAATTAGAAGATAGGTCACAATCTCTGTCATCTTCAAAATCCTGATATCCCTCTAGACACATATATCGCTCGAAAAAGGACTCTGAGTCAGTAGCAGCGTTGCTCACATCGTTGATATCTGGAGACCTATTGTAGGTTTGAAGGAAGATTCGAAAGAATAAATGATTCAAAGAATGAATATTTGTATGGTCAAGAATGAAGAATGAAATAATACTTGAAAGAAATTCCAAAGAACAAACAAAAGAAGAAGAAAAAAAAACTAAGAACAATTGTTTGTACAGTATGAAATGAATAAAAGAATATTTGCTCAAAAAAGATGCATTTTATTGAAATAAAAATTTTAGACACGAGCCTATTTCACAAAAGGATTCTTATTGCCTCTAGGCTTAAGGCAACAAGCGTGTTTTGAATATTACTCTAGATCAGCTCTAAAAATACAGGGATCTCTTCCACAGTCCCGTTATTCAAAACACTCCCAAGTACGCAAGGGCTTGGAAACTTCGTTCCCTGGTTCCCTCTTCGCTTCTGATTTCTTCAAGGATTCATAACTTTCTTTTCTCCTCCTTCAATTATCGCATTTACTGCCTCGTCAAAGTGATCAGGTTTTGATGAAACGTCGAACTTCACAATTCCCATTTTAATGAACCTTTCGACCAACTTTTTAAACGTAGTACAATTTTCAATTGAGTGACCCGTTATTCCCGCGTGGTACTCACATTGGGCATTCTCATTATACCATTTTGGGAACGGAGGTTGCACGGGTTTTGAATAGGACGGAGACACACATGCACATCAAAAAGATTCTGATACAGCTCCTTATATGTCATCGGGATGGGTGTGAACTGGAGCCTATCTACATTTGGCCTCAAGTTAGATTCCTGCTTTGAAGAGCCTTGATAGCTAGTGGTTACAGCCCTCGACTGGCCTACGGTGACTGATTTGGGATGCATGCTCAAGATACTCACTTCATTTTCCTTGTTTCTCGGGGCTGATCTTTTGGCGCTTTCTCCCGTGTCTATCCTCCCACTCCTTAACGCATTTTCAATCATCTCGCCAGACATTACTATATCTGAAAAGCTTATGGTGACGCTTCCCAACATATGGTTAATGAATGGGGCTTTTAGAGTATTGATGAAAAGCATTATGGTCTCCTTTTCTAAAAGCGGCGGCTGAACTTGTAGGGCAACTTCCCTCCATCTTTGCACATACTGTCTAAAACTTTCATTCGATTTTTTCTCCATGTTCTGTAAGGTGATTCTTTCAGGGATCATGTCTGTCACATGACTGTATTGCTTCATAAATGCTTGCGCTAGGTCTCTCCACGAATTAATCCTAGCACGGCTCAGTTGATTATACCACTTGGATGCTACCCCCACCAAACTGTCTTGGAAGCAGTGGACTAGCAATTGATCATTATTAACATACCCAGTCATCCGTCTACTGAACATGGTAATATGGGCTTCAGGACAGCTAGTCCCATTGTACTTCTCAAATTCTGGCATTTTGAACTTGTGAGGAAGCACCAAATCTGGAACCAAGCTCAAGTCTTTAGCATCAATTCCATGGTGATTATCATCATTTTCCAAGGCCTTGAATTTTTCTTCTAACCACCTACAACGGTCCTCTAACTGCCTTTGTAATTCAAATCTTGTCATTTCTCCCTCCGCTATATCTAAATCAGGGATAACAGGATTAGCTGTGTTATCTCCTGGGTTAGATCCTGAGCCAACTTGGAAGTTCATGGGCACTCCAATATCAGCTTGACCTTGTTGAGTACTAATCGAGGCAGATGGCCTTTGAGGATGCACCTCGGGTTGTATCTGTGCATGTGGTGGGGTGAAACCCGGAGGATAGTCTTCATTATCTTCTCCCGTATTAATCATGGGACCTTTTCCCTTGTCCATTGCCCCATTCAACAACTGAGTTATTTGAGCCACCATATTCCTTTGGGCTTCCATCATTTGTTCCCTCATATCTTGCTGGATTTTTGCCAACTGCTCTTGCAGCTGGTCTTGCATGTCTCTCTGGAACTGTTCGAGTCTTTGATCCATATTCTTTGTCTTAGCGCGTGTACCGTAACGGTGTTTAGTTTCTAGATTTTTCCTTCTTTCTTTCTCTCTCTCTATCTCTCTCACTCTTCTGTAATAATTTCAACTAATTAGGTTCCTTCTATGGATTTTAATGCATATGATGCGATGTAATGCAAAGGCATGAAATGAATGCAAAAAGAAAGAGAGGCGTTGATTTTGAATTCAATTCCATTAGAACAACTTTTCTAGAAAATAAATTCCTTTACATAAAACGGATATTTATACGGCCTTTCCCTCATATTCCAAGCGAAGACATTGATTCCTTTCTTCTTATCCGAATATTAAGGTCCAATTTCGCAAACTTTCTAATAGATGCCTCCGCTAGCTCCTTTTTACTTGGGCCACAACTCATTCCTCCCTTATCCTCGTAATGCTTGTTAGCCTCTTCAAGAAAGCCGAGACGTGGTGATTCTCGAATAGTCTTTGTCAGCTTGAATCCTTGGGAAAATAAAGTCTTGTATTCCTTCACGGACTATCAGTCTTCTCTCATTGTGTTTACTTGGACCATATTCGGACGACCGTATTATAATCCACTTTATCAAGAAATCCATTTTCTCATGACAAACTCTTCTATTTAGCAATCGAATTTGAATCAACACCTCTTTTCTATGATGTGAATGCAATGCAATCAAAACAAAAGAGAACACGTTAGCACAAGAGAAATAAATAACAAAACAGGGCACCTATCTTGGTGACCACTAGGGTTTGGCATAGTTCTACCTAGGGTAAGCCCTTAGGTTTTCTACATGTGGTTTAGCTCTAAAGTTGAGGTACCCGAACCAGTAGATTCCTCGATCCTCACCCATTATAGGCTCATATGGATCGAGTTCAGTTCAGGAGAATACATTTCCCTATGTGTAACACCCCAAGCCCGGCCTAGACATTATGACCGGATCTTGCATGTCACATCAAAAGGTTGTTTAAAAGCTGTGCGTTCGTTAAAAACTTTGTATCTTCCTTTTCTTGAAACTTTGAACTTTGTTGCTTGTGAAAACAAGATTCATTTAAAATGTTTTCTTGTAAAGATATTATTATTTTCAAAAACTTTGTTTATCGCTGAAATCTGACTCAAAGATTTGCGGAAACGTGTTATTTTGAAAATGGTTGTTATTGGTTAAAAATTCGTGATTAACCGATTAATAATTATTATCTAGCAAAATTACCAAACAAAAATTTAGAAGAAAACTCCAATGGCCTTATTACACAAAATATTAACCCAGAATAATAACGTAAATAAAATAAAAAATTGAATTTACTAAGTTTCATAAGAAGCAATTCCAATGTATGGCCACCTCCGAGTCCTCCGCAGCTCCAAATCCTCTAACGCTGGGGATTACCTGTACGGTAAAAAAGAAGGGGTGAGTTACAAGAACTCAGTGTGTAATCCCCTATAACGGTTATAATCTGGGCCTGAGCCCTGCAGTGTCGGTTTGGGCCTAAGCCCTATAAACATGATAAAGCAAACAAGAATGCAGCCCAACCCAATCCAACCATCACACCTCCCGTACCAACCAATCGCACCATGTGGGGATCAAGTTAACCCATCCCGCCAAATGCACCAATATTGCAGTCAAGCTGCTAATCACGGTATATGTGGTTGAGCCACCAAAACGATATGTGGCATAGCCACTAAAACGGTATGTGGCAGAGCCACCAGAGCTGCACTTCCTCTAAACATCATACCCAACCCATGCAACATGATATGAATGCAATGTATTACAAGTATAAACAGTATAAATAAATCACATACCCGATATTTAACCACAATCGAGGGTATAACGGTCATTTTGTCACCTAAGGGTATAACGGTAATTTCACCCCTTTGGGGGTATTTCGGTAATTCACCCACTAAGGGCATTTCGGTCATTTACCCTCTAGGGGTATTTTGGTAATTTTACCCACCAAGGGTATTTCGATAATTTTGTAAACCAAGGGTATTTCAGTAATTTTGTAAACCAAGGGTATTCTAAACAGAGATAACGATGCGAATGGGCCTAGGGCCCATTCTCGGCCCAAGTGGGCCCACACGCTTGTGTGGCCTATTTAGCCCAAATCTAGCCACATATATTAGATTCACATAGTCCAGTCCAATATCTACTACACAGTCATACAATATATTCATATGGGCCCACGGGCCCATTAGGCCCACTCGGCCCAAGGCAGCCTAAACCCATGAGAACACTCATGAGGGCCTCAACTATCGCGTCGAAGCTCCACACGTGTGCTCGCACGCTCGTGTGGCTACCATCATCGTGTGACCGGTATTTCGACATTTGCCGCTCTACAGCTAGAGTAGTGCGAAATACACACCTGATAGGAAGCTGAAGTTAACCCGCTCTCGAACAACGCTCACAGAGAAGCCAACTATGATCGCACCCTTGACCCCCAAGGGGGTGTGTCGATCAACTTCGGTCACCACCTCTGTAACATCCCGAATTAATGGGCCTGTGCATTTTGGTGTGTTATATGTTAATGTGTTAATTTAAGAATTAGAGGTCCAGATTGGGCTCAAGGATTGGGCCGAGGCTTTGACTAAACATTCTGTTTAGACACTCTAGGGCTTAAAATATAGTAGTTATTATTTAAGTTAGCAAATTGGGCTTGTGGCCCATCACAAGAAGCGCGAGAAAGGGGGAGCTTTAAGTGACATTTTGGGCAGGTGAGGAGGCCCAAGTGTGGCCGCATGGGGCCCAAGAAATTAGGCCAATTTCGGCACTTAAAAGGAAGCAAGGGAGGGGACGGCAACAAGGCTAAAATTTAGGGACTTTTAATGTTTTATTTAAGTGGATAATGAGCAAAAAAAAGGGAAGGAGTGGTGTGATGTAGGACTCTTTTGTATGTGAGTTCTGATAAGGATAAGGGAAAAAGATGAGAGCTATCCTTTGGGTTGCAGAGTTGGCCGAAAATCAAACACAAGAGAGGGGGGAGAATCGGTTTAGTATGGAAAGGGGTGTGCCGAAAGTTGGAAGGCCATCTCATTTGTTTTCTTTTCTCATCTTTTCTCTTCCAAAAGTCGAAAATCACCACCTCCCTCACCCTTTCTTTTCTTCTTTGAAATTCCCCCTAGCCGAATCTTCTGATCCCTATTGTTATTCTTATTCCATTCATTAAAAGCCGAAACTACGCTCTTGTTTGGTTCGTGTAGCTTAAAACGCATCAGTATCTCTCTTGTTCATCTTTCTGGGATTTTCTTAAAAGTCGAAATCCCTAGATCTCATCTCCTATGATTGTCGAATTTCCTCTGTGGTGTCTGCTTGTGCCGAATCTTGAAGGAGACTGAAGGTAAGTGTCGATTCGCGTGATTCAATCTTTTCCCAATTTTTAGAGACCCTAGCCGAATGGCTATATGGAGACTAATCTTGTGTTTTTTCTTTCTTTCGCGGCATTTCGAGATTTGAAGGAGATCCAATCGCCTAAGGTTTTAAATCAGTAGCACTCGAATCACCCTACTTCAGGGGTCTAATCGGTATAGGGGAAACCTCAACCTCGCGTTCTTCCAGCTTTTGAGCAAAGTTGTAGACAAAGGGTAGTAGATCCGATTAGCGAGGGTATCGACATAGAGGGTAGTCCTACGTATTTATCAGGTGTGTAACATTCTCACATCATTTAGATTGCTCGATTAGTATGCATATAAACTGTTACGATTCATTAAATGCTGAAATATTGGCAAGGCTGTTGAAAACCCGTGGTGGGTAGAGGCGAATCACCAGGTTAGTGATTTCTGTCATTCTTAATTGAATGTCTCCGTCAACATGATATGATATGTATGCCGATTTCTATGTTGCACGGGGTTGGGTGATTGATAAAAGGGGAAGTGTTCTGTTCTGGTGGCTCTGCCATGATCTGTTGTAGTGGCTCTGCCACGATCTATTCTGGTGACTATGTTACAAATCTAACGATGAGCAGCTAACTGCAGCATGACTGCCATCGATGGTGTGTAGCGGCGTGGGTTGATTGTAGAAATCCCCAATGGTGTGATTGGCAGGTAAAGGGTGGTGTGTAGCGGATGGATCTAGGATTGGGATGGGCTTTACATAATTCCTGTTGTATGATATTCTGTTATTCTGTTCTGTGGGCTAAGGCCCAATCTGATGGTGCATGAGGGTTGCACACTGAGTCTCGTGACTCACCCCGTTGTTTAACATTTTTTCAGGTAACACCTAGTGTATAGGACCGGGCTGGAGAGGAGCGCAAGGTGGCCATGCATGGATTCATTTTGATTCAATAAAAGATGTTGATTTTATTATTTTCCCTTAGTATTTTCAATTTATCTGCTTTTAGATTTTATTGTAATAAGGCCACTGGCTACTGTTTATTGGTTTTATGATTCAGTTTTCGGGTTTCCATACATTTAGATTTTATGATTAATTGAAATTAAGGCATGTGTTTAAATACTAGAACTCAGAGGCAAAATTTCGGTTTTATTCATTAAGGCATTAATTAAAATTTATTTCTTTTACTCAATTTTCAAATTATTAAGTTTTCCCGATAAAAGTTTAAACTATGTTTTTAAAAATAAAAAGTAATAATAGATGCGACAAGTTTTTCTAAAATCTTCTTAGTGACATGCCGGATTCGGTCGGGGTGTTTGGGCCAGGTTTGGGGTGTTACAAATTGGTATCAGAGCCAGGTTCAAAACTCGGCTTTGGGGTTTGGGCTCAAAACGTTTTCTAAAGATAGGTTTTGGAAACATGCATGTTTATTAATAATACAGGATGGTTTTCTCGGCATGGCACCTGCGTCTCCAGCCCAAGTTCGCCAGGTAAGTATTCAGAACTCACTGTGTGTTATATATGTATGTGGGCTTGATGGGCTTTAAGGGACGTAGATTATTCTAGTTAGAGCTTGATGGACCTTAGGCCTAGTTAAACAACTCTTCAATTCCATAAGACTTAATCCAACCGAACAAACCTGTAAACAAGTCACAAGACTAGGGTGTGCAACAGCATACGCGTGTCTAGGATTGGATTCAGGAGAGCTTGGTACTTAAGCGATCCTAGTGACTCACATCCTCTTGTTGAATCCTACGGTGCATAGTGATTGTTCACCCTAGCCACGAGGATTTGTTGTCAGGCCAAAATCTATAACTAAAACTCGAAAGGGATCAGCCACCTTATTTTCACAAAATTACTAAAATGTCCTAGTTTTGTAAAAATTTACCAAAGCGCCCTTGGTTTTAAGAACAACCAAAACGCCATTGATTTGAAAAGAAAATTACCAAAACGCCCTTGATTTGGAAATTAACAAAATTTGCAAAATTACCGAAATACCCCTAGTTTACAAAATTTCTGAAATACCCTCGGTTTACCAAATTATCAAAAATACCCCTACTTCACAAAATTACCAAAATACCCTTATTTTGAAAACTACCAAGATACTCATGATTTGCAAGTATACCCCCAGATTTACGGAAATACCCCGATTTACAAAGTCAACAGATTTTTTAAAAAAAAAACACATACAACACACAACAACAACCCAAAAACCACAAACACCTGAATGCCACTATTATTCTTTTGAAATTAAATTCTCCAGAATACCCCCTTTTTTTAAAATATATATATCCCTTTATTTCAAAAATCCTCCAAGATACTTTATTACAAAGAAACCTTGTAGGATGAAATTACGGAAAAACCCCTGGGTAGTAAAATGACGAAAATACCCTATGTGTTGAATGTGGGTTCGTGGATGTTGTCTGTATGTTGATGTGTGATGGTTGGATGTATGTGGTTCCTAGAAATAGGAGACAAACTTGAGACTGAAACTTGTGGATGTGATTTCGAATTCAAAAGAACTACTCTTAAACTACTGTTCATAAGACTGTTCGTGGTTAATCAGTGGAAATAACTAATAATTCATAAAATTTCTAATCAGATAAATGCGAATCGGTAGAATGAGTACAAGGGGTTGTGGACGTCCGCCGCGAGGTCGTGGTAGGGGTAGGATGACTGTGTCAGAGCCAGCAGGGTCTGGTCACGGGTCAGGAAATGAGATGCCGGATATGCCGACTGTAGAGGGAGAATTACGGGACCAGGCACCCAGAGATGATGTGGTATCTCAGGCAATGTTGCGGGTCCTCGAAAGAGTTGCTGGGGCAGGCACGGGTTCAGGAGCTCAAAAATCTGTGTCGAAACGACTCCGAGCCAACGGAGCAGAGATGTTTAGGGGTGTTTCTGGCGTAGCCCCTAACACAGCTGAGTATTGGTTAGAAACGAGTGAGCGCATAATGGATGACCTCGACTTCACGGTGGAGGAGAAGTTGAAAGGGGTCGTGTCTCTTCTGCGAGACGAGGCTTACCAGTGGTGGCTCACGGTAAAGGAGGGTACTTTCGTAGACCAGATTGACTGGGATTTCTTTAAGGAGTCATTTCAGGGAAAGTACATTGGGGCCAGCTATGTGGATGCACAGAGGAAGGCATTCCTGAACTTGGTACAGGGAAGTAAGTCTGTATCTGAATACGAGGCGGAGTTTCTACGATTGAGCCGTTACGCTCGGGGAATTGTAGCGACTGACTATGAGCGCTGTGTACGGTTCGAAGATGGATTGCGGGATGAGTTGAGAGTGTTGGTAGCACCGCAGCGAGAAAGGGACTTTTCCGTCCTGGTTGAGAAAGCTAAGATAGCTGAGGAGGTGAAGCGGATAGAGAAACTAAATTGGGATAGAGATAGGGATGGAAGTAAGAGGAATTTTGGATCGTCAGAGGCAGCTGGGCGTACTCAAAAAAGGCCTAGGTCAGACGGGCCGAGGAGGGAAGAGAGACCTGCTGCTGTTGGTCAGACATAGGAGTGTGTTCGATGTGGTAAATTCCATGTAGGCGAGTGTTGGGCAGGCAGTGGGAAGTGCTTTAGGTGTAGATCTACGGACCACCAAGTTAGAAACTGTCCGCATGAATCGGGATGAAAAGGGCCCACGGGCCAAGGGAATGCACAGCCAGGAAGAGGTGGTCAACAACCACCAAGGGGCTGGGGTCAAGTCAATGGTGGCAATGGCACAGGACATGGTCGTGAAGGTATAGGTTATGCTGAGGCGAGGCAGCCAGCTTTGGTCTATGCAGCACGTCGCCAAGGGGATGAGGACGCTCTAGATGCGAATACCGGTGCGTACTCTACCATAGTATACTAAGTGTTTCTTTTGACTTTAGAATTAGAGTGCGCAGCGAAAGCATAGTGGTGAGACTTGGGTAGTACGATTAATAGTTAGCAGGTAAATTTCGAGGCCGAAATTTATTTTAAGGGGGGTAGAACTGTAACATCCCGAATTAATGGGCCTGTGCATTTTGGTGTGTTATATGTTAATGTGTTAATTTAAGAATTAGAGGTCCAGATTAGGCTCAAGGATTGGGCCGAGGCTTTGACTAAACATTCTATTTAGACACTCTAGGGCTTAAAATATAGTAGTTATTGTTTAAGTTAGCAAATTGGGCTTGTGGCCCACCACAAGAAGGCGCGAGAAAGGGGGAGCTTTAAGTGACGTTTTGGGCAGGTGAGGAGGCCCAAGTGTGGCCGCATGGGGCCCAAGAAATTGGGCCAATTTCGGCACTTAAAAGGGAGCAAGGGAGGGGACGGCAACAAGGCTAAAATTTAGGGACTTTTAATGTTTTATTTAAGTGGATAATGAGCAGAAAAAAGGGAAGGAGTGGTGTGATGTAGGACTCTTTTGGATGTGAGTTCTGATAAAGATAAGGGAAAAAGATGAGAGATATCCTTTGGGTTGCAGAGTTGGCCGAAAATCAAACACAAGAGAGGGGAGAGAATCGGTTTAGTATGGAAAGGGGTGTGCCGAAAGTTGGAAGGCCATCTCATTTGTTTTCTTTTCTCATCTTTTCTCTTCCAAAAGCCGAAAATCACCACCTCCCTCACCCTTTCTTTTCTTCTTTGAAATTCCCCCTAGCCGAATCTTCTGATCCCCATTGTTATTCTTCTTCCATTCACTAAAAGCTGAAACTACGCTCTTGTTTGGTTCTTGTAGCCAAAAACGCATCAGTATCTCTCTTGTTCATCTTTTTGGGATTTTCTTAAAAGTTGAAATCCCTAGATCTCATCTCCTGTGATTGCTGAATTTACTCTGTGGTGTCTGCTTGTGCCGAATCTTGAAGGAAACTGAAGGTAAGTGTCGATTCGCGTGATTCAATCTTTTCTCGGTTTTTAGAGACTCTAGCCGAATGGCTATATGGAGACTGATCTTGTGTTTTTTCTTTCTTTCGCGGCATTCCCAGATTTGAAGGAGATCCAATCGCCTAAGGTTTTAAATCAGTAGCACTCGAATCACCCTACTTCAGGGGTCTAATCGGTATAGGGGAAACCTCAACCTCGCGTTCTTCCAGCTTTTGAGCAAAGTTGTAGACAAAGGGTAGTAGATCCGATTAGCGAGGGTATCGACATAGAGGGTAGTCCTACGTATTTATCAGGTGTGTAACATTCTCACATCATTTAGATTGCCTGATTAGTATGCATATAAACCTGTTACATTCTGTTAAATACCAAAATTGGCATGGCTGTTGAAAACCCGTGGTGGGTAGAGGCGAATCACCAGGTTAGTGATTTCTGTCATTCTTAATTGAATGTCTCCGTCAACATGATATGATATGTATGTCGATTTCTATGTTGCACGGGGTTGGGTGATTGATAAAAGGGGAAGTGTTCGTGCGGTGGCTCGCCATGATGCATTGCGATGGCTCGCCACGATCTGCTTCGTGACTATGTCACAAATCGACGATGAGCAAATTAATCGCATCATGACGCCATCGATGGTGTGTAGCGGCGTGGGTTGATTGTAGAAATCCCCAATGGTGTGATTGGCAGGTAAAGGGTGGTGTGTAGCGGATGGATCTAGGATTGGGATGGGCTTTGCATAATTCTTGTTGTATGATATTCTGTTATTCTCGTTCGTGGCTAAGGCCCAATCGATGGTGCATGAGGGTTGCACACTGAGTCTCGTGACTCACCCCGTTGTTTAACATTTTTTCAGGTAACACCTAGTGCATAGGACCGGGCTGGAGAGGAGCGCAAGGTGGCCATGCATGGATTCATTTTGATTCAATAAAAGATGTTGATTTTATTATTTTCCCTTAGTATTTTCAATTTATCTGGTTTTATATTTTATTGTAATAAGGCCACTGGCTACTGTTTATTGGTTTTATGCTTCGATTTTCGGGTTTCCATACATTTAGATTTTATGATTAATTGAAATTAAGGCATGTGTTTAAATACTAGAACTTAGAGGCAAAATTTTGGTTTTATTCACTAAGGCATTAATTAAAATTTATTTCTTTTACTCAATTTTCAAATTATTAAGTTTTCCTGATAAACGTTTAAACTATGTTTTTAAAAATAAAAAGTAATAATAGATGCGACAAGTTTTTCTAAAATCTTCTTAGTGACATGCCGGATCCGGTCGGGGTGTTTGGGCTGGGTTTGGGGTGTTACAACCTCCGCAACCCAACAGCATACAGATCCATGAATGATCCAACGCCTAACCCAAACGAGCACGCCACAAAGTGAAGGGATAAGCAAAGAAAGGTGTGCCTACTCTCCTCATTGTTTGCTCTACTTAAAGCCAGCTTCTTGCCTATCCTCATGCTAGCTTTCTGATGTGGGATCCCTCCTTCAGCAGAGTTTAAATCCAACACAAACTCTGGCTTTCCAATCCGCAAAATAAATACTTCCTTGCTTGACATGAGATTCGAACCTTTGCCCTCTCCTATGCTCCAGACGCTACATGCCACCACAACACAAGCTCCTTTTGTGACTTACAACATGCGCAACTAAATATAAGTCTATGGGCCAAAGTCTAAGTTCACTTAAAAATAAATCAAAATGAAATGCAAGCGCCAAGACTTAAACCTTAAACCCCTTGCTTCCTTGTGTGGCGTCACTTCCTTGCTCCCTAAGTGGCGCCACTTTGCCACTTCACCACAACTCCTCTTGTGTCATTATTCCCCACAATTTATTCTTAAAGCCTACTTACTAACTCCCAGGGTTTTATTCACCTAAAACCAAAATTTTTCCTAAGCCCAGGTTTGATCCCGGGACTTCATAGAAGCCCCCTAGCCTTCCAAAATCACTCACCTAAAAGATCCAACTTGCACTAGCGCCGTTCTCTTATTCCTAAAAATTTTAAACGCTCCCATTCCCAAGGCCCAATAGGCCCAATTCTACTAGGCCCAAATTCGGGGCGTTATACTATGGCTATGCGGAGGTGAAAACCTCACGAAGACATAGGTACGGATGTATCCCGGAAGCAGTCCACTAGCCTATGTAGAGGTGAAAACCTCACAAAGGCATAGTTTCTCACTCCCACTTAAAAGGTGCGACCACAACAGTCATGCAATATGATGCAAGAGTACCCTAAAAATCAAATTTTAATTTTCAATAAAAGGACAAAAATAATCAATTTATGGCTTGACTCTCTGATGATGTCCCCAGCGGAGTCGCCAAGCTGTCGAAACCATTTTTTATTTTGAAAAATAGGGTCAACTTTTAAAATGAAAATGGAGTCGTCACCAATCTTTTTGAAGTGTGATTGGGTCACCTTATAAAACATTTTTGGTCTACGAATCTTAAGAAAACAGGTCCGGGAGTCGGTTACGCACGAGGAAGGATTAGCACCCTCGCAACGCCCAAAATTGGTACCTTATTGATTGATTAATGTCCTAATATCGAAAATTGGAAGAGATTTTAAAATATGAATCCTTTAGAAAATGTTTGGATAATTCGAATTGGAAATCGAAATTCTCCTGTTCCGAAAGAATGAAATATCACATCCAACACGTTAGGATACGATATTTCAAACCCTAGACACCAAGATCATTTCATGATTTCCAAAATTCGTGCATTGCAATTTTAAAAAGGATATTCCATTATTTGGCCAAACGAAAAAAAAACGAAACCCAGCACGTCAGGGCACGATTCCTCGAATTTCCAAACATGAAATATTGCCTTATTTTTGAAGTTGAGAAAACACGGTCAAAATCTTAAAAGGATATTTAGTCCTTTAGACGAACGGAAAATCGAAACTCAGCACGTTATGGCACGATTTTCTGAACTTCCAAGCACAAAATATTACCTTTGTAAAACCCTTTTTATGAATTTGGATAAAAAGTTAATAAAAGCAAAAATAAACGTTAAAATATAATTCAAAATCATCGATCTTCATGAAATGATAGGAACAAGAATAAATAGATTATGATAGTAAAAAAATAGCAGTAATAAAAATAGCAATGATGATGTTGATAATAAAGATAATAATGAGAATGATAAATATAATTATAATAATAGTAATATGTATATATAAAAATAGCGACAAAAAATAAAAAATGATAAAAATAAAATAATACTAATAATACTAATGGATATAGTAATAATAAAAATAAAAAAGGTAATAATAATATTAAAATTATAATAGTAGAATAATAATAACTGAATGGGTAATAATAATAATAATAATAATAATAATAAATAACAATAATAAGCAAAATAAAAGTATTAATAATAAAATAATAGTAATAATATTAAAATTAATAATGATAAATAAAATAATAATGAAAATAGAAATACTAAATATTAATATTTGAAAGTAATAATCATAATATTAATAATAAAAATAGCGATGATAATAAGTATAATAAATATAATAAATATGATTATAGTAATAATAATATTATATAAAAAGAAATAAAAAAATAATAGTAATGGTAAAATTAAAATAATAGATATAATAGTAAAATAATAGTAATAGTGATAGTGTTAATAATAATATTAATAGTAATGAAAATAATAAGAGTAATAGTAATATTAAGAATAAAAAAATATTAAAATTAATAATAATAAAATTAATAATAACATAATAAAAAAATCACAAAAGACGTGAAACAGGACGAAATCGAATCATTAAATAAAAGTTTGGGGCAAAAACAGAAAATAAACAGGGCAAGTGGGTCGGATTGTGACGTGCTTGAAAAGAGAGGGACCAAAATGGGAAAATTCCCAAGTCCTCTATGCGCTGCGTTTCAGTGTGGACCAAGTTGAAACAAAGGAAAAATTATTGGGCAAAATCGGAAATAAAAAAAACCTGATTGCAAAACAATGAAAAAGCGGAGGGGCTAAATGCGAAATTAGCCCCTCCATCAAAAACGCGCGGATCCTTCCCCTCGCGCGGGTCGGACTCGGGTCGGCCTCCCAAAACGGCACCGTTTTGGTGCCTGGGGAGGCCGAATGAAACGGCGCCGTTTTGATAGCTCTATAAGAGCTAAAAAAATTTAAAAAAAATTCATTTGAAACTTGTTTTAAAAAAAAAAAAGAAAAGAAAGGGAGAACTCTTTTTCTCTCTGTAGCTCTCCTGGTCCGGCCAGACTTCCGGCGAAGCTCTGGCGCCGGCACCGCCGTCGCCGCCGGCCACCGTGGAACTCCCAAAATAGGTAAAATTTTTCCTTTTTTTTGTATTTTAATAAATATATATTATATATGAGTAAAAAAACAAAAATAAAAAACAGTATTCGAAAAATGAAAAGAAAAAAATAAATAAATAAATAAAAACCTTTGATGCTTTATGAACTGTGTATATTCCGTGTAAAAATATGTCTCTGTAAATTTGCGGGTATATTTTGTTACAGATTGCCTTAGGGTTATTTATAACCCAAAAATGAATACAAAATCACAATATGCTGCTACTGTCTATTTTCTTTCCTTGTTTTACAGGCGAATGGCGAGAACCACGGCGGTGACGAAGGCTATCCGCGCTGATTGCGGCGCGACCAGGGCCTGCTTGCGGCGCCTAGGGTTTTCTAGAAAACCTAGGTCTTCTGGTTCTGTTTATTTGTTGGGCCTTTTTGGGCCGTATAAGTTTGGGTCTGGGCCACTGGCTATAATGGGTTTGGGTGTAACAGGGTATTGGGTCTGGGTAGTCCCTTTTGGGCTTGTAAACGGACTGTAAAATAAACTGGACTTTTGGTTTATTTTATTATTATTATTTATTATTTTATGGTTTGTTTTATTTACATGGGCCCGGGCACAAATAGGCTATTACAGCATATTAAAATATAAATAAATATTTATCTAGGATTTCAAGGATTGCAAAGAAATAATCTAGAAAAGCTTAAGGACCTTGACCCAAATATTCCATTTTTATTATTTTATTTTTTAACGTGAAGATCATGTCTCTCTCTTTTACGGTTAATTTTATGAAGTATTTTTAAGTTATTTTATATAACACTTATCATATCGCAAAAAAAAATTTCTCTTGATTATTTAGGGTAATCTATCTCTCTCTCTATATATATATATTTACAATGAAGGGGCCTTAAGGCCACTACCTCAATTAAATTGCATCAACAATTACAAGGTTGTGGATATCACTAGGATAATCCATCTCAAACCACAAGTTACAACATTTAGAAAATTATCATCTCTTGATAATTGGACATTAAATAATCAATTAGGTACCAATTTTTTGGGCGTTACAAGGATGCTAACCCTTCTTCATACGTAACCGACTCCCGAACCCGTTTTCTTGTATTTCATAGACTAAAATCAATGTTTTGAAATAAAACGTTTTATAAGGTGATCCAATCACACCTTAGCAAAAAGGGATTGGTGGCGACTCAATTTCTATTTTTAAAGTCGATCCCCGTTTTTCATAAAAACTTAAAAATGGTTTCGACACATTATATATCCACACACGAATTTCAGGGTGTTGAAAGCAAACGTGGTGTGGGTGAAAAGACAAATAAAAGAATGTTGGGAAGTATTGGGTGAATGCTACCAGACTACCAACACAAATGTGGAGGTGCATACCATGTATTGCCGCTCAAATTCTAGCAACTCTAATAAGCTTGGAACTAAATATACCAATTACGAGCCTAAAGGATGGAAACTACTCCACCTTCTCCAATACATAAAAGAAGAAATTTTTAATCATTTTTATAACTTTTTCATAATTTATCTATTTTTTTAAAAAATGTATAAGTTTAATTTTTTTTAAATTTTTTATATAATTTGTTTCTAGAATTTCAATATTTTTATAACTTTTTATCATTTTTATATCTTAATTTTTTAAAATATTTTTTTAGAATTTTATATGTTTTTAATATTTTTGATTTTTTATAATTTTTAAATAAAATTAAGTCAAATTGTCAAAAAATATAAATGTTAAGGACTGAAATTATCATTATATTAAAAAAGTGTCCTTATTAGCCACTAAAATGCGAGGTGAGCCAAAAATGAAACAAATTTGAAAACATCGGCGAAACAATTGAGACTTGACATGTAATAATTAGAACAATTGGGGTCCCCTAAATATAAAATATTTGATTTTGCAATATAAATAAGTCACCCCTTAAAATTATAAAATATTAAAAATAGACATTGGATTCTCCTAAATATGTATGTGCCTTATAGTGTTTGTTTACATCGTTCATATGGAGTAGCATGTATATATATAGACATTGGGGTATGCCACTCAAAGTGTTTGTTTACATTGTTCATAGTACATTCACGTAGAGTAGCATGTATAAAATTCATAATATGAGAATTTATAGAAAAGGCAACTATGGTTTAAGTTATGTTTATGCAGTAGGGTAGGATGCTTGCATTGCAATGCCACAAAGGCCTTCCTTTGCATCCACATCTCTTTGCATCCTAATGTAGCCTTCTTCACCCCAGCTACTGCCCCAAGAGTTCTTCACCAACCAATACTTAGTCCCACCATCCTCTCCATATCCAACAGCCGTCACTCCGTGGTCCAGATCGGTGCCACAACTTCCCGTAAACACACCACCCGAGTAGAACTGGAAGTCGAACCCCCCGGCATCGATGGCAACAGAAACGGGTTGGTTGGCAACGGCCTTCTGCAATGCATCTTCACTATTGGTAGGCACATCTTCAAACCCATTTATCTTAGCCGCATGGTTGGCTTCTTCGTTGGTATTGCATGTGCCATCAACTCCCTTGTAGGGGTAAATGGATTCGGTTGCCAGGCCTTTGTTCTTCTCGATGAATTGGAATGCATCGTCCATTAGACCACCTTCGCAGCCTTGATCCTCACCCTTGGTGTCACAGTCCACCAGTTCCTGCTCGGACAAGGAAATTAACTTTCCTGTTGTTAGCTTAGTAACCCCTTCCATGGCTGCCACGGCCGAGAACGCCCAACAGCATCCTATATTTCAGTATCCCATGATCGAGACACACACATAGTTAGAACACAACACAGAAAAAGAACAAAGCATAGTAATATTTTAGTAATGTTTCCGAGAACAAGAAATTAGAGCAGACCGCATTGGCCTTGGTCCTTGATAGGTGTAACAGCTCCTTTCTTTCTCCAATCCACGGTAGAAGGCAATGCGGTGGCGTTCTCGTATCTGAAAGTGGTAGCCGTGTTGGAACACATATGGCCCTTGAACCCATTTCGAGAAGCAGTGAACTCTTGATTGGTTAGATCTGCAAATTGGTTCACACCGAGCTTGTACGGCTTGTTGTTGGCAGCATTGAAAGAGTCGATGCGTGCCACATTTTGTTTGAAAATCTGGAAACGCTTTTGCCTCTCGTTGGTGTCCTTGTAAACTCGTCCGAATTGGACCATCCATTGTTGATGCCTCTCGTACATGGATGCATCTTCAAGAGCAGTGCGGGATGTGGCTTCACATACACCCAATATGAAGATTAGTAAGGCCAAACAAGTGAAATGATGATGCAGCTGGTTTTTGGAAGCCATGGTGGAAGAAGAGTTTGCGATGAAATAGAAAAATGAAGAGGCACACCAAATGTGATGAATTCCTAGACATATATATAGTCCTATTTTTTCTCCATCTATTCTTGGCTATCTGCTGCGTGATGAAGACCCAATATGAGAATTGTTTTCATAAATTAAAATGAACCAGCTTTTAAGTTGATCTGAAAGACTTATAGTTTATCGTATTATTGATAAATTGGAAGAATGGAAAGGCACGTTAACTGTGAGGAATTATCTATCCTTGGTGTCACTATCAAACAAAGAACCAAAAACCAATTTTTTCAAGTAGGAAAGGGACACCCTTTCTTATGAATTGAAATTAATTAGATTTTTCGGTTTTTCTAACAATGTTACTTACACGATATACCAGAAACCTATGCTCCCATCCCTCTATGTATGTGCTTATAATTTAATTTATTGAAGTCTTAAATGGTTTGAGAAATGAAAGGGACTTAGGCGAGAAAGGACATTGGAGAAGTGGGAGTGTACTAAACACCTATGGATTGCGTAATGATATAGTGTCCATTTGGAGATATAAAGAGAGGTCCAAGTGCGTGAAGGATGAGAATAGAAACACCAAGTACTTCGTAGCTAGAGCTAGAAATAACTGTATTCATAGGCTTAGAATTAATGTTGTTAGGTGAAGGATATGAAAAGGTTGAAAATCGCTCAAAAGTGTTGGGTGCAATGATAAATTACTTTGTACTCGTTGCGAGTACTTAAATTTGGTTTTGAAAATACATTATTGAAAAGGAAACCATAAATCTCAAAAGAATTAGACTTCATAGAAAGTTTAAACTTTAAGTATAGTTTATTTCAATGGAAGGATGGTTTATTAAATTTGCCATGGTGTAAATTGAACGGGGTGAGGGTTAATGATAGGGCTTGGGATAGAAGTTTTTGGGAATTAGATAGTAAGGGTATGTATTCGGTTAACAATTTTAGTTTTCCTTTTGCAAAAAGTGAGAACGGGTGCTGCTAGTATGATTTGGTCTAGACGAATGCCGAAATAGGTATATGGTAAGATTTTAGTTCAAATATATGGGCAATTTTAAGTCTCAAATTAGATGACTCAACTTAAAGTAATTAAGAGATTTAATTTTCATTCTTTTTTCATTTATTCGGTTACTTGATGGACATACCAGAACAAAAGTTGATTATATATAAATTGATCCTCCTTCTACCTATTAAACAGAGTACACAGTCATGTTATAGACCGTGTCACACAACCGTGTGGGGCACATGCATGATCGTGTGACAGACCATGTCACAGGCCCTGTGTACCAAAAACACCTTCAAACTCAAGCAATATCATCCATTCTTTCTTAAAAATCAATATATACCATTTACATCTATTTATACCAACTCAAACCTCACTAAAACATGTCAAAACATGCTAATTTAACATTCAATCTAAGCTTAACCAATATGCCTCATTTGGCACCACAATTCAATCATGAAACATCAACCATTCATACCAAGATTTTTCATGTCTAATCATACTTATACAACCATCATTACTTTAACTAAGATATCAATAAGCAAAGTTAAATAAGTGACCCAAAACATAAGAATCTATTTTCACAATTTAAGCATACCTTACTAAACCATGCCTTTAACCATTTTATATCATTCAAGTCATTCACTCCAAACATTAACAATTACCAACATTCAATATTAAGTCATGCTATTACCTAAACTTACACAGAATGTCATTCAAATATTGGCTAACATCATCAACTTACTAAATGTCAATTAGGTACCATGCACTTAATATATCAAGGTTAATTATAATCTTATTCATAACCAAAGTACTAAAACATGATCAGTAATTTGCAAAGTAGACATCCTATATACATGCCACAAGTCCACATTTTCAAACTTAAAAAATCTACCGAGTCAAAAGATAGTATGTGTGAGCTCCCGTTGATCCGATTGACACGTTCAGAATGTCCAAAATCTACAGAGCATAATAAAAAAAAAGTAAGTATATAAAATACTTAGTAAGTTCATACAATTCAATTCAATAACTTACCTTACTCATTTAATAGTTAAACGCAAATAGCTATTCAAAATATTTTCCCTATCATGACATAGTTCAACAATTCCAGGTAGATAAGTAATGTACATACATATATTCAAAGTTCATATTTCATCCACATTAACATCACAAATTCATACTATTTATCCTTTGAATTACCGATGGAACTTCGTAAAATAAACTCAATATACGAGTGCAAATAACATCTGATGCTCGTCCTAGCTAACCAAATATAGAAATATATGTGTCAGGTTACCCGTCCAGGCTAAACCTTTGACAACTCAAAAAAATAGATTGGCTAGGGCTATAAATACATGTAAGGTTATCGGTCTAGGCTAAACCTTTAAAACGACAATAGATTACCAGTCCAGGCTAAACCTGTGTCACATGTATATCCGAGTCTGCAGCAAATGTTGGAGTTCGGTCTAGTCAGGAATCAATATGTAATCTCGTATATGAGACTCTTACGAGGTCCATCGGAATATCTCTGTCGAAACCATTTTTAAATCGAGTTTTAGAAAATGGGGATCGACTTTAAAAACAAAAATAGGAGTCGCCACCAATCCTTTTTTACTTAGGTGTGATTGGATCACCTTGTAAAACGTTTTATTTAAAACATTTAATTTTGGTCTACGAAAAACAAGAAAACAGGTCCGGGAGTCGGTTACGTATGAGGAAGGGTTAGCACCCTCATAACGCCCAAAAATTGGTACCAAATTGATAGAATCATGTCCAAATGTTTGAAATTTAAAAGTATTTAAAAATATGATTTCTTAAAAAAACTTCGAGCAATTTAAGTTAAAATTTGAGACTTTCTTGTTCCGAAGGAATATAAACATCACATCCAGTACGTTAGGACACGATATTTTAAAACCTTCGTAATCAAAATCATCTCACGATTTGCAAAAATTTGTTAAAAGGATATTTAGCTATTTAGCCAAACGGAAAATCGCAACCCAGCACGTTAGGGCACTATTTCCCGAATTTCTAAATACCAAAACATTGCCTTATTTTAAAAACCTTACATCGAGATGACATAATGTCTCATCCAGCACGTTAAGACACGACATTTTGAATTCCCGAGAATAAGTTTTTATTTAAAATGAAAAAAGGATATTTAATATTTTAGGTTCCACGAGAAAAATCGAAACTCAATAAGTTAGGGCAAGATTCTTTTCGAAGTCCCCAAATATCATATATCACTTATTAAAAAAAATACATCAAAAAAGGATTTTTATGAAACAATGGTTTGAATATACGATCTATATATTTAATAACAATTTTACATAATTACAAATTATACTAACAATGAATAATAACATGAATATATAATAGAATATGCTAAACAATAATAAACGATCTAAGGAATATAAATAAACATATAATATAGCAATAATTGAAATTTTCACAAAATAATAAAATAAAATGAAAAATGGAATAACATGTTTAAACATTGAGGAAAAAGAATATGATGATTTTTTAAAATGATTTAATATATATACATAATAACAAAAAAAATTAAAAGTAAAAACCTATCATAAATATATATATAATGTAATAATTTTAACACATATATACATAACTATATATAATAAAAAAATAATTAATAAATAGTATATAAAAACATATATATTACGTATATAATAAAAACAACATAAATTAAATATCTTATATAATATAATATTATACTTTATAAATAAGAAAAATTAGAAATAATATATATAATATAACATAATACTATATAATATAATATTTTAAAATATATATAATATAATAAATAATATACTAATCATAAAAATTATATGTAATAAATAATAAAATAAATTGTATACTATAATAAACTTTATACGAACAACTATAAAAAATATAATATAATACTATATAATATATAAATTAAAAAAACATAATATAATAAATAATATATAGATTATAAAATAATATAAAAATTATTAAACTAAGTAAAATAATATATAATGATAATTAAATATATATAAAATAATACATATAAAGTATATATATAAACTATTAATAAATTAATAAATGTAGGAAAATAATATAAAACATTTAACATGACAAAACAATTAAAATAATTTAAAATAAAATAAAATAAGAAAATTAAATATAAATAAAGAAACAAGGGTTAAACAACAATTAAAATAGATTAAAAGGATTGAATTAAAATGCGCATTAAACTACAGGGTTAAAATGGCAATTAAGCCTTTTTTCAAAACGACGTCGTTCAGTTTTTCAGCCTTTAAAGCAGCCCGGGGGTTAAATTGAAACAAAATGCAAAGTTTAGGGTTAATTTAAAACAAATGAAAAGTTGATTTGAACGAAATTAAAAATAATAAAAATTACGGAGGGACTGAAATGGTAATTAGACCTTTTTACGAAAACACGCGGATCCTCCCCGGGTCGGGTCAACACGCGGATCCTGGCCCTTTAAACGACGTCGTTTTAATGCTTATTGACTTAAGCGAAAACGACGCCGTTTTATGCTATTATATAAATCAGATTTCAGAGGAAAAAAAAACATTTGTTCTCAAGTTTTAAAAAAAAATTTCAGAAAATCCTCTCAGACCCTCTCCTCTCATCTGGGTTCTGGTCGCCGGAGTCTCGGGGCTTTACGCAGCACGTGCCTCACGCGCCTCCGCGTACGGCGGTCGGAGGCTAAATCTTCGATTTTTTAGCGTCGTCAGAAAGTAAAATCGCTCCTCTTTTTATTTTTTTTAAAAAAATGTTTGCATATGCATGTATGTTTAAAATAAAATCAAATAAAAAAAATATATATAAAAAAAATCACCTTTGCGAAACAATCTGTATTTTATTTCAGAATTTTTTTTTGTATTCTCTGTTATCTCTCTGTATTCGTGTGTAACAGTGTATGTGTATATCCCCCCCTCTGTTACAAGATAATTAGGCTTTTATAGCCTTGAAAATAAAAAAGGAATCTACTCTGTTTTGCCCCTTTTTGCTGCAATTTTGTTTCCTTTTGCAGGTTGATGACGATGATCTCGTGACGGAGATGGGGTGCGTTAACTGTGGTGCGAATGGCAGTGGCGCGAGGCTTGCGGCGATTGCGCTGGGCGTGACTGTTAGCCTGGCATTGCGGCGCAAGGGTTGTCAGGAAACCCTAGGTTTCCTGACTGTGTTTAGTGTCTGGGCCCTTTTGGGTCGGTTTAGGTTCTGGGTTTAAGGTCTGTTGGGTCACTGGGTAGTATTTGGGCTGCTAGTAATTTTCGGGTTTGGGCCTTAGAGTTGTAAATGGACTGTTTTTAAAAAAAAATTGGACTTTGTTTATTTTTTATTGTTTTGGTTTGTTATAAGCCCGGGCAAAATTAGGTACTTACAGCTGCCCCTCTTTGCTCATTGTCGTGTAACGAGAATAGAGCAAAGACTATAAAAGGACCAATTTTGCCCGGTTTTGGCCGAGCCTCGAATTCTTGGTCCTCGTTTTCTTCAAATGGCTTCCAACACCACTGCAATTTCAGGGGTACTAGAACTTCATCTTGATTTCAATAAATTTGATAGCTTCAATCCGTTTCACTGCAACTTCATGAAGGCAGTATCCACTATCTTTTGATCTGCTCCACTGCAAACTCAGGGAGACAAAATCTGAAATTTTCAATTCTTCAGTTTGCTCCACTACCATTTCTAGGGAACAAAATCTGAAATTTTCAATTTGCTTCCTTACTTTCTTCAAGAAGACTTTATTCTTCAGTTTGATCCACTAGGGAACAAAATCTGAAATTTTCAATTCTTCAGTTTGCTCCACTAGGGAACAAAATCTGAAATTTTCACTTCTCCAGTTTGCTCCACTAGGGAACAAAATCTGAAATTTTTAATTCTTCAGTTTGCTCCACTAGGGAACAAAATCTGAAATTTTCAATTCTTGATTCGCTCCACTAGGAACAAAATCAAATTTTCAATTTGCTTCCTTACTATCTTGAGAAGACTTCATTCTTGATTTGATCCACTAGGAACAAAATCAAAAATTTTCAATTCTTCATTTGCTCCACTAGGAACAAAATCAAATTTTCAATTCTTCATTCGCTCCACTAGGGAACAAAATCAAATTTTCAATTCTTGATTTTGCTCCACTAGGGAACAAAATCTGAAATTTTCAATTTGCTTCCTTACTATCTTCAGGAAGACTTTATTCTTGAGTTTGATCCACTAGGGAACAAAATCTGAAATTTTCAATTCTTCAGTTTGCTCCACTAGGGAACAAAATCTAAAATTTTCAATTCTCGGTTTGCTCCACTAGGGAACAAAATCAAAATTTTTAATTCTTGATTTGCTCCACTAGAGAACAAAATCAAAATTTTCAATTCTTGATTCGCTCCACTAGGGAACAAAATTTGAAATTTTCAATTTGCTTCCTTACTATCTTCGAAGACTTCATTCTTGATTTGATCCACTAGGGAACAAAATCAAAATTTTCAATTCTTGATTTGCTCCACTAGGAACAAAATCTGAAATTTTCAATTCTTCAGTTCGCTCCACTAGGGAACAAAATCTGAAATTTTCAATTCTTCAGTTTGCTCCACTAGGGAACAAAATCTGAAATTTTCAATTTGCTTCCTTACTATCTTCAGGAAGACTTTATTCTTCAGTTTGATCCACTAGGGAACAAAATCTGAAATTTTCTATTCTTCAGTTTGCTCCACTAGGGAACAAAATCTGAAATTCTCAATTCTTCAGTTTGCTCCACTAAGGAACAAAATCTAAAATTTTCTATTCTTCAGTTTGCTCCACTAAGGAACAAAATCTGAAATTTTCAATTCTTCAGTTTGCTCCACTAAGGAACAAAATATGAAATTTTCTATTCTTCAGTTTGCTCTACTAGGGAACAAAATCTGAAATTTTCAATTTGCTTCCTTACTATCTTCAGGAAGACTTCATTCTTCAGTTTGATCCACTAGGGAACAAAATCTGAAATTTTCAATTCTTCAGTTTGCTCCACTAAGGAACAAAATCTGAAATTTTCAATTCTTCTACACCGTCCTCTAAGGGACATGTCCTGTATAATGGATGAATGCAAAATGTCATAAGAATGATGATTAGGACGCATGATCAGAATGAATCTAATGCTCTTAACTAAATGATATTAGGGATGACATTTGCATGAATGCAGGATGTCATGAAAATGATTTTTTTCTTTTTCTTTTTTGAAAAACAATTAGGACACAATGATCGGCATAAATCAAATGCTCCTAATTGGAAATAAGAGAATGATCCCTATGGGTTGTCATTGCTCATAGTTCATCAAGGTTCTATCACTGATGCGCTACCATGCTTTCTTGTTCAGCTGGTATCTTGGACAAAATCCCAAAGAAACAATCATTCTGCTCAGCACGCTTGCCCCACTGTAATTCCAGAGTCCCTTTCCTTAAACCTTAGGACATAAAAATTTATACCTCCCACTGCAACTTATGGAGAATAACATTTGGTTCCATGCATCTTTCTGTTACCACTCAGAGGTACAGAACTTGTATCACTTTCAATCAATTTGATTTGTTACACTATTCCCTGAGTGTAATAATCAGTTGTATGAAAGCAGGGTATCCCGACCATAATCCCCTTTACACTTGGATTGACCTTGTTCATCATTTGCCGATGTGGTATCACCAACGGAATTGTCTTATCCAATAAAAATCGAAAGAGATAACCATTCTTCAATGTTTCCTACTTTAGGCTTGGTGAGTTCTCGAACAATAGTCATGTTTGATTCCTCATATTATTTAGAAGCTTCTAGAGTAATATGCGAAACTCCTTTTATGAAAGTGTTATTAGTCCATAAATTGTTATTTCAATATAAAATGCTTGAAAAAGGTCACAAAAGCGGACGAGAAAGAAATTAGTCAGGAGCATAGCTCCGAGAAATAATTTAATCAAAGATAACCCAGGCAATAAAAGAAAATTGATTTGGGTGTATCTCAAAAAAGAATAAAGCAATCAAAGATAACGAATTTCAAAAATGGGTAAGAATGAAGCTAGATGCCCCAGATATTGCAGCCTGAGCTTCTTTGTTCCAACTTCTTGAGGACCATTTTAAGCTCAATATGTGTTTAGGGGATCCGGAGTACTTTGTCGATGCCCCAAGACGTAATATACTTCCTCATTGCTAATTCGGACGTAGCAAGACTACTGTATGCCCAGTTTTTTAGTCAAAATTTGAGCCGCCCTTTTCGGGTTTTCAACTCAAATCCCTTTTGGTCTCAAAGCGCCCTTTGCGGGTTTTCGCCTTGGCCTCTCCTTTTTCTTTTCTTTTTTCTTTTTTTAAGGCGCCCTTTACGGGTTTTCACCTGGATCTTTCCTCTTTTAGGTAAAATATTTCTTGACTGAACTTGAATTCACTGGATTGGGCAAGTCTTCGCCATCCGTCTTAGTCAATATCAATGCTCCTTCAAAACAGGTCTTCTTTATAACATAAAGTCCTTTCCAGTTTGGCATCTGCTTTCCTCTGAAATCATTTTGTAGGAGAAACATCTGTTTCAAGATCAGGTTCCCCTTGTGGAATTCTCTAGAATGAACCTCTTTGTCGTAAGCTCACATCATCTGACCGTGATGGATAACATTTAACCTTTTCTTCAATTTGGTTCAATTGGCAAAAATGCTTCAATTCCATAATGGGCAAGATGTTGCCCCAGTGAAGGTTCTGGCCGACGTTCAATAAGATAGAGGGTAGTGATAACTTCTTATGCCAATTTTACAAGTCTTAGCCACCTTTCATTCATTTTTTGGCAACTTTTGTTGCACCGTGATATCTTGCCTGATCTTTTGGAAAAACTATAAACTTTGTCTTTGTACAATTATTTAAACGCGATCCTTTATGGCATTCTGCTAACATTTTGATCCCTTTTTTTTACGAATTTGATGACTTCGACCTTGTAATATTGGCATATAAAGCAACATTCACCCTCGACCATGACGGCAAATTGATGTCAACTAGAAGCGTTTGGCGAGATAGGCCCCATAATATCCATACCCCACATATAGAAAAGTCTGTGAAGAAAATAGAAGAGTCACATGAATCTCGTCTTCTTCAATTCAGTATTTGTGGTATGACTGATGCAATCCCCTTCCATGGTAGACCAACAGTGCCCCATCCTCTTGTTTAGCCTGCGTCTTATTAGTCCAGGCATGTCCTGATATGATCGTGCGAAAACATCTTTGAATTCTCGAAGATAAATCAATAATGTCTCACCTTATCTCTGTGATGAGCTAGGCTACAATCTTCAGCTCTTTTCTAGACTCATAATATCCGTTGACCCTTTGTTGAATAAGGTCTGTTTTTCATCTTGTTAGACCATTCTTAACAAATCAGAAGATATGTTACAATCTCTGTCATCTTCAAAGTCCTGAGATCCCCTAGACCCATATCTTATTCAAAAAGGGAGTCAGCAACAACGTCACTCATGTCGTTGATATTTGGGGACCTAGTATAGGTTCGAAAGAATATTTCAAAAGAATAAATGATTCAAAGAACAGTTATTTGTATGATCAAAAATGAAAGAATATTGTAAAACAAAAGAATGTATAATATGAAATGGAAAGAATAAAAGAATATTTGCTCAAAAAAAAAGCATTTTATTAAAATAAAAATTTAGGACACAAGCCTATTTCGCAAAAGAGTTCTTATTGCCTTTAGGCTTAAGGCAACAAGCATGTTTCGAATATTACTCTAGATCAGCTCTAAAAATATAGGGATCTCTTCCACAGTCCCATTATTCAAAACACTCCCAAATATCAAGGGTTTGGAAACATTGTTCCCCAATTCCCTCTTCGCTTTCGATTTCTTCAATGGATCACAACTTTCTTGTCTCCTCCTTCAATTATCGCATTTGCTGCCTCGTCAAAGTGGTCAGGTTTTGATGAATCGTTAATCTTCACAACTCCCATTTTAATAAACCTTTCAACCAACTTTTTAAACGTAGTACAGTTTTCAATTGAGTGACCCTTTATTCCCGCGTGGTACTCGCATTGGGCATTCTCGTTATACCATTTTGGGAATGGAGGTTGCAACGGTTTCGAATAAAATGGAGATACCACATGTGCATCAAACAAACTCTGATATAGTTCCTTATACATCATTGGAATTGGCGTAAATTGGAGCTTTTCTAAATTTTGCCTTGTGTCCGACTCTTGTCTCACCGACCCTTGTTGCCCAGCAGTGATCACTTTTGGCTGGTTAACAGTAATTGCTTTTGAGTACCCTTTGTTGTATGTACTCGTATTATTCACCTCGTCATCCTTTTTCCTAGGAGCAGACCTTTTAATCGTTTCCCCTGCTTCAATCTTGCCACCCCTTATGGCATTTTCAATCATCTCTCCTGCCATCACTATATCTGCAAAGCTCTTGGTGGTATTTCCTATCATATGAGTAATGAATGGAGCCTTCAAGGTATTACTGAAGAGCATTGTAGTCTCCTTTTCTAGGAGTGGTGGCTGAACTTGCATGGCAATCTCTCTCCATATTTGCGCATACTGCCTGAAGCTTTCATTTGGTTTCTTCTCCATGTTTTGCAAAGTGATTTTGTCAGGCGTCATGTCCGTGACATGGTTGTATTGCTTCATGAAGGCTTGAGCTAAGTCTCTCTAGGAGCTAATGTTAGTGCGGATGAGTTGATTGTACCACCTAGACGCTGCCCCCACCAAACTGTCTTGGAAACAATGAATCAAGAGTTGATCATTGTTAACATAACCAGTCATGCGTCTACAAAACATAGTGATGTGGGTTTCAGGGCAGCTAGTCCCGTTGTACTTCTCAAACTCTGGCATCTTGAATTTATGAGGAAGCACTAAATCTGGAACAAAACTTAAGTCTTTTGCATCAATACCATGGTGATGATCAGTATTTTCCAAAGCTTGGAACTTTTCTTCCAACCATATACAACGATCCTCCAACTTCCTTGAAAATTCCATTCTTATCCCTTCCCTTTCTTCTATGTCCAAATCAGGGATAACGGGGTTAGCAGGGTTGTCTCCTGGGTTAGATCCTGAGCCCACCTGGAAATTCATAGGTGGTCTAGTATCTGCTTGCCCCTGTTGAGGCCTAATTGTGGCAGGCGGCCTTTGGGGATATTCCTCCGGTTGTACATGCGGTGGTGTGAAACCCCGAGGAAAGTCTTCATTGTCTTTAGTGTTAACTATGGGACCTTTTGCTTTGTCCATTATCCCACTCATCATCTGGGCCATTTGGGCCATCATGTTCTTTTGGGCTTCCAACATCTGGTCCCTCATCTCTTGTTGAAGCTTTGCCATCTGCTCTTGCATCTGGTCTTGCATGTCTCTTTGAAATTGTTCCATTCTCTGATCTATTTTCCTTGATTTAGCTCGTGTATCGTAGGGGTGTTCAGCTTCCAGATTTTTTTCTCTCTCTTTGTTATATTTTTAACTAATTAGACTCTTTCTATAAACTTAAATGCATATGATGTGATGTAATGCAAATGCATGAATGCAAAGAAAGAGAGGCGTTGACTCTGAATTCAGTTACATTAGAAAAACTTTACTAGAAAATAGATTTCTTTACACAAAACAGATTACATATGCGGCTTTGTCCTTATAGTCCAAGTGAAAACATCAATCCCCTTCTTCGCAAAAGTCAAATCTTGCAAACTTCTAATAGATGCCTCCTCTAGCTCCTTTTGCTTGATCTGGACTGCGACTCCTGTTCACCTGTTAGCCTCTTTAAGAAAGCTAAGCTATGGTAATTCTCGAATAGTCTTCGTCAACTTGAATCCTTGGGTGATAAGGTCTTGTGTTCCTTCACAGACTATCAGTCTTCTCTCGTTGTATTCACTTGGACTATATTCGGACGACTGTATTATAATCCACTTTATCAAAAAATCCATTTTCTTATGACCAACTTTCCTATTTAGCAATCGAATTTGAAATCAACACCTCTTTTCTATGATGTGAATGCAATGCAATCAAAACAAAAGAAAACCCGTTAGCACAGGAAAAATAAATAACCTAGAACACCTATCAGGGTGACCACTAGGGTTTGACATAGTTCTACCTAAGGTGGGCTCTTAGGGTTCACTATATGTGGTTTAGTTCTAAAGTTGAGGTACCCGAACCAGCAGATTCCTCGATCCTCACCCATTATAGGCTCATACGGATGAGTTCGGTTCAGGGGAATACATTTCCCTATGGCTGCACGGAGGTGAAAACCTCACGAAGACATAGGTACGGATGTATCCCGGAAGTGATTCACTATCCTGCACAGAGGTGAAAACCTCACGAAGGAGTAGTTTCTCACTCCCACTTAAGGGTACGACCACAACGGTCATGCAATGCAATGCAGAGATATTTTATAAGATAGAACCACATGCAAAAAAGGATCATAATTTTTAAACCAGATTTTTAAATTCAGACCTAAGGACATGAAACTATCAATTTTACGGCTTGACTCTCTTATTGTCCCCAGCGGAGTCGCCAAGCTGTCGAAACCATTTTTAAATCGAGTTTTAGAAAATGGGGATCGACTTTAAAAACAAAAATGGGAGTCGCCACCAATCCCTTTTTACTTAGGTGTGATTGGATCACCTTGTAAAACGTTTTATTTAAAACATTTAATTTTGGTCTACGAAAAATAAGAAAATAGGTCTGGGAGTCGGTTACGTATGAGGAAGGGTTAGCACCCTCATAACGCCCAAAAATTGGTACCAAATTGATAGAATCATGTCCAAATGTTTGAAATTTAAAAGTATTTAAAAATATGATTTCTTAAAAAAACTTCGAGCAATTTAAGTTAAAATTTGAGACTTTCTTGTTCCGAAGGAATATAAACATCACATCCAGTACGTTAGGACACGATATTTTAAAACCTTCGTAATCAAAATCATCTCACGATTTGCAAAAACTTGTTAAAAGGATATTTAGCTATTTAGCCAAACGGAAAATCGCAACCCAGCACGTTAGGGCACTATTTCCCGAATTTCTAAATACCAAAACATTGCCTTATTTTAAATACCTTACATCGAGATGACATAATGTCACATCCAGCACGTTAGGACACGACATTTTGAATTCCCGAGAATAAGTTTTTATTTAAAATGAAAAAAGGATATTTAATATTTTAAGTTCCACGAGAAAAATCGAAACTCAATAAGTTAGGGCAAGATTCTTTTTGAAGTCCCCAAATATCATATATCACTTATTAAAAAAAATGCATCAAAAAAGGATTTTTATGAAACAATGGTTTGAATATACGATCTATATATTTAATAACAATTTTACATAATTACAAATTATACTAACAATGAATAATAAAAAGATAATATAACATGAATATATAATAGAATATGCTAAACAATAATAAACGATCTAAGGAATATAAATAAACATATAATATAGCAATAATTGAAATTTTCACAAAATAATAAAATAAAATGAAAAATGGAATAACATGTTTAAACATTGAGGAAAAGGAATATGATGATTTTTTAAAACGATTTAATATATATACATAATAACAAAAAAAAAATTAAAAGTAAAAACCTATCATAAATATATATATAATGTAATAATTTTAACACATATATACATAACTATATATAATAAAAAATAATTAATAAATAGTATATAAAAACATATATATTACGTATATAATAAAAACAACATAAATTAAATATCTTATATAATATAATATTATACTTTATAAATAAGAAAAATTAGAAATAATATATATAATATAACATAATACTATATAATATAATATTTTAAAATATATATATAATATAATAAATAATATACTAATCATAAAAATTATATGTAATAAATAATAAAATAAATTGTATACTATAATAAACTTTATACTGAACAACTATAAAAATATAATATAATACTATATAATATATAAATTAAAAAACATAATATAATAAATAATATATAGATTATAAAATAATATAAAAATTATTAAACTAAGTAAAATAATATATAATGATAATTAAATATATATATAAAATAATACATATAAAGTATATATATAAACTATTAATAAATTAATAAATGTAGGAAAATAATATAAAACATTTAACATGATAAAACAATTAAAATAATTTAAAATAAAATAAAATATGAAAATTAAATATAAATAAAGAAACATGGGTTAAACAGCAATTAAAACAGATTAAAAGGATTGAATCAAAATGCGCATTAAACTACAGGGTTAAAACGACAATTAAGCCTTTTTTCAAAACGACGTCGTTCAGTTTTTCAGCCTTTAAAGCAGCCCGGGGGTTAAATTGAAACAAAATGCAAAGTTTAGGGTTAATTTAAAATAAATGAAAAGTTGATTTGAACGAAATTAAAAATAATAAAAATTACGGATGGACTGAAATGGTAATTAGACCTTTTTACGAAAACACGCGGATCCTCCCCGGGTCGGGTCAACACGCTGATCCTGGCCCTTTAAACGACGTCGTTTTAATGCTTATTGACTTAAGCGAAAACGACGCCGTTTTATGCTATTATATAAATCGGTTTTCAGAGGAAAAAAAAACATTTGTTCTCAAGTTTTAAAAAAAAATTTCAGAAAATCCTCTCAGACCCTCTCCTCTCGTCTGGGTTCTGGTCGCCGGAGTCTCGGGGCTTTACGCCGCACGCGCCTCACGCGCCTCCGCGTACGGCGGTCGGAGGCTAAATCTTCGATTTTTTAGCGTAGTCAGAAAGTAAAATAACTCCTCTTTTTATTTTTTTAAAAAAATGTTTGCATATGCATGTATGTTTAAAATAAAATCGAATAAAATATATATATATAAAAAATCACCTTTGCGAAACAATCTGTATTTTATTTCAGATTTTTTTTTGTATTCTCTGTTATCTCTTTGTATTCGTGTGTAACAGTGTATGTGTATATCCCCCCCTCTGTTACAAGATAATTAGGCTTTTATAGCCTTGAAAATAAAAAAGGAATCTGCTCTATTTTGCCCCTTTTTGCTGCGATTTTGTTTCCTTTTGCAGGTTGATGATGATGATCTCGTGACGAAGATGGGGTGCGTTAACTGCGGCCCGAATGGCGGTGGCGCGAGGCTTGCGGTGATTGCGCTGGGCGTGACTGTTAGCCTGACATTGCGGCGCAAGGGTTGTCAGGAAACCCTAGGTTTCCTGACTGTGTTTAGTGTCTGGGCCCTTTTGGGCCGGTTTAGGTTCTGGGTTTAAGGTCTATTGGGTCACTGGGTAGTATTTGGGCTGCTAGTAATTTTCGAGTTTGGGCCTTAGAGTTGTAAATGGACTGTTTTAAAAAAAAATTGGACTTTGTTTATTTTTTATTGTTTTGGTTTGTTATAAGCCCGGGCAAAATTAGGTACTTACAATCTCAACAAATCAATTCAACCTAATTTCATTACTAAATAGTCTGATTGTAACATCCTGAATTTTTGGGCCTATGCGTTTAATGGGTGGATATGTTTAATGTGTTAATTTGAGTGTTAGGGGTCCAAATTGGGCTCAGGCTTAGGTAGAGGCCTTGATTAAAATTATCTGTTTGGGCATTCTAGGGTTTAAAAGGTAGTATCTATGTTTAAAATATGTAGATAATAAGCAAATAAAGGCTATTATTTAGGAATTTATTTTATGTAGATAATAAGCGGATAAAGGCTAAAATTTAGGGATTTTAATGATTAAAATATGTGGATAATATGCTGATAAAGGAGGGAGGAGTTAGAGATAATTAAGTCTCTTTTAGATGAGCTAGTAGATTAAGATAAAGGAGAAAGGATAGGATTTATCTACAAGGTTAGGTAAGTGCCAAAAATTCTATAAATAGGGGGAATATCTCTTCAATTTCAGCATTTGGGTTTTTCTCTCATTCTTTTCTCTTCTTCTCTGAGTAAAAGCCGAAAACTCCTAAAGTTCCATCTTCTTCTTCATTCTCTGCAAAATCCGAAATCTCTAAGCCTATTCCCTCATCTTCACTTTGATTCAAAAGTTGAAACTCTTTCCATTCTTTTTCTTCCTAGCCAAAATCTTCAAGTCTCTTCCTTGTTTTCTTTTCTTCTTCTCCTTTCACATCGAAACCGAAACTCCTCACTCAAGTATTTTAAAAGCCAAAGACACATCAGCCTTCTCTTGTTCATACTTTTCCAAGATTTTCCTAAAAGCCGAAATCCTAGATCTCATCTCCTGTGATTGCCGAATCACTACGTGGTGCCTACTTGTGCAGAAATCAAGGGAACTTTAGTGGAGTCAATCGCATAGATCTCTAAGTTATAGAATCGTGTTACTTTCGGGATTTCAAGGTAAGGGATCTATTAGTTTTAACGTATAATTTGGGATTTATTAACCTTGGCCGATTGTTGAAGGGGCTAAATCTTTGTGTGTTTTTCTGGCTTTTGAGCAAGGCTTTACATTGAGGATAATAGATCCGGATAGCAAGGACATCGACTAAGAATATTGGATTTCGCGATATCAGGTGTGTAATACCTCCCCACCATCTAGATCTGCCTATTATTGTATGTTCATATGTTTTATATGTTATGATAAATGCCAAAATCTCGGTTTATTGATGAAAGCCTAAGGAGGGTAAAAGCGGATCCCCAGGTTAGTAAATAATCTGTTTAAATGTTATAAGTAAAATGCTTGTATGTGATTGCATGGGTTGGGTTGATGAAAGGAGGAAGTTATACGTTATATGTGTAGCGGTTTTTACCGTGATCTGATGTAGCGGCTAATGCCGTGAATCATTATACGGGCTTCGCCATTAAATGTTATACGGGCTCGGCCATTATATGTTATAAGGGCTTGGCCATCATATGTGGATGAGCGGCAAGACGCCATCATGGTGTGTAGCGGTGTGGGTCGATTGTAGAAATCCCCAATGGTGTGAGCGGTTGGTACGGGGTGTGTAGCGGATGGAAACCTAGGCAAACGGGTTGGGCCTTGCATATTATTTGCTATTAATTTTTATTATGATTATTACAATTTGTTTATTTTGTTTAACGGGCTTAAGGCCCAAAATCTAGTGGTGCATGAGGGTTGCACACTCAGTCTCGCGACTCACCCTTTTAATTAACATTTCAGGTGATACCTAGTGCTTGGACCGGGTGGAGAGGAGGAGCAAGGTGGCCATGCGAGAAGAATATGTGGATTTAGAAAAAGACTCAAGTTATTATTTTATATTTTTAATTGGTGGATTTTAAAATTTCATTGTAATAAGGCCATGGGCCACTAGTTTATATTTTGTTTTATTTTGGGCTTTAATTACTTTTAGTTATTTAATTTTTTTTATCTTAATTAAAATAAGGCATGTAATTAAGTTTGGTTTTATTTTACAAAGGAATATTCTATATGAAATATATTTGGGCTTTTCTGAAAAATACGACATGTTTGACAAAAATTTTCTTAGTGACATACCAGATCCGGTCGTAGCAATTGGGCCGGGTTTGGGGTGTTACAAATTGGTATCAGAGCCCGGTTCAAAACTCGGCTTTGGGGGGTTTTGGGCTCAAAACGTTTTCTAAAGATGGGCTTTTGAAACATGCATGTTTTTAAATGATAGCAGGTCTGTTAGCTCGGCATGGCACCTGCGTCTCCGCCCCAAGTCCGCCAGGTAAGTACCCTAAACCATTGTGTGATATACATGTGGGCTTTATGGGTTTTATGGGCTTTATGGGACGTAGACTAGTTTAAATAGACTCTGATGGACTATAGGCTTAGTTTAAATCACTTCTTAAATTTTCATAAGACTTAATTTCACTAAGCAAACCCGTGAACGAGCCACAAGACTAGGGTGTGGTAACAGGCATACGCATGTCTAGGATTGGATCCGGAAGAGCCTGGTATTTAAGCAGTCCTAGTGACTCACCTCCTCTTCGCTGGAATCCTACCTGGTGCGTAGTGACTATTCACCCTAGCCACGAGGATTTGTTGACGGGCCGAAATCTATAATTAAAACCCGAGAAGGACCAGCCACATTATTTTTACAAAATTGCTAAAATACCTTTATTTTGAAAAAAAAAAGTACCAAGATACCATGATTTGCAAATATACCCCAGATTTACAGAAACACCACGATTTACAAAGTCAACGGTTTTAAAAAAAAAAAACATACAACACACAACATCAATCAAAACCACAAACACTTGAACGCCACTATTATTCTTTTGAAATCAAATTCTCTAAGATACCCCTGTTTAAAAAAAAATACCTTCTTAGTTTTGTAAATTTTTTTGAAAATACCCCTGACTTGTAAAATGACCAAAATACCCTTGATTTGTAAAATTACCAAATTACCCTTGATTTGCAAAATGACCAAAGTACCCCTGATTTGAAAATTACTAAATTACCCCTGATTGCAAAATTACCGAAATACCCCCAGATTTCAAAATTACCAAAATACTCCCGGATTGCAAAATTACCAGGAAACCCTTACTTCACAAAATCATCAAGGGTCTTATTCTAAAAAATTACGAAAATACCCTGTAGGATAAATTACGAAAATACCCCTGGGTAGTGGAATAACTAGAATACCCCTATGTATTGAGTGTGGATGTGTGGATGTTGTATGTATGTTGATTGTTGAATATATGTAGTTTATAGAACTAGGAAAGGTGAACTTGAGACTGAATTGCGAATTCAAAAGAACTACTATTAAAACTACTAATCATAAGACTGTTCGTGAATAATCAGTGGAAGAAAACCAATAATTCATAAAAAATTTTAATCAGATAAATGCGAACTGATAGCATGAGTACAAGGGGGCGAGGACGCTCTAGATGTTAATACCGGTGCGTATTCTACCATAGTGTACTAAGTGTTTATTTTGGGTTTAGAATTGGAGTCTTGTGCCAAAGCATGGTAGTGAGACTTAGGTAGTACGATTAATAGTTAGTTGGAAATTTTGAGGACGAAATTTCTTTAAGGGGGGTAGAACTGTAACATCCTGAATTTTTGGGCCTATGCGTTTAATGGGTGGATATGTTTAATGTGTTAATTTGAGTGTTAGGGGTCCAAATTGGGCTCAGGCTTAGGTAGAGGCCTTGATTAAAATTATCTGTTTGGGCATTCTAGGGTTTAAAAGGTAGTATCTATGTTTAAAATATGTGGATAATAAGCAGATAAAGGCTATTATTTAGGAATTTATTTTATGTAGATAATAAGCAGATAAAGGCTAAAATTTAGGGATTTTAATGATTAAAATATGTGGATAATATGCTGATAAAGGAGGGAGGAGTTAGAGATAATTAAGTCTCTTTTAGATGAGCTAGTAGATTAAGATAAAGGAGAAAAGATAGGATTTATCTGCAAGGTTAGGTAAGTGCCAAAATTTCTATAAATAGGGGGAATATCTCTTCAATTTCAGCATTTGGGTTTTTCTCTCATTCTTTTCTCTTCTTCTCTAAGTAAAAGCCTAAAACTCCTAAAGTTCCATCTTCTTCTTCATTCTCTGCAAAAGCCGAAATCTCTAAGCCTATTCCCTCATCTTCACTTTGATTCAAAAGCCGAAACTCTTTCCATTCTTTTTCTTCCTAGCCAAATCTTCAAGTCTCTTCCTTGTTTTCTTTTCTTCTTCTCTTTCTGTCTGTCGAAAACCAAAACTCCTCACTCAAGTATTTTAAAAGCCAAAGACACATCAGCCTTCTCTTGTTCATACTTTTTCTCGGATTTTCCTAAAAGCCAAAATCCTAGATCTCATCTCCTGTGATTCTTTGAATCACTACGTGGTGCCTACTTGTGCCGAAATCTGAAGGGAACTTTAGTGGAGTCAATCGCATAGATCTCTAAGTTATAGAATCGTGTTACTTTCGGGATATCAAGGTAAGGGATCTATTAGTTTTAACGTATAATTTGAGACTTATTAACCTTGGCCGATTGTTGAAGGGGCTAAATCTTTGTGTGTTTTTCCGGCTTTTGAGCAAGGCTTTACATTGAGGATAATAGATCCGGATAGCAAGGACATCGACTAAGAATATTGGATTTCGCGATATCAGGTGTGTAATACCTCCCCACCATCTAGATCTGCCTATTATTGTATGTTCATATGTTTTATATGTTATGATAAATGCCAAAATATCGATTTATTGATGAAAGCCCAAGGAGGGTAAAAGCGGATCCCCAGGTTAGTAAATAATATGTTTAAATGTTATAAGTAAAATGCTTGTATGTGATTGCATGGGTTGGGTTGATGAAAGGAGGAAGTTATACGTTATATGTGTAGGGATTTTTACCGTGATCTGATGTAGCGGCTAATGCCGTGAACTGTTATACGGGCTTCGGCCATTAAATGTTATACTGGGCTTCGCCATTATATGTTATAAGGGCTTCGCCATCATATGTGGATGAGCGGCAAGACCGCCATCATGGTGTGTAGCGGTGTGGGTCGATTGTAGAAATCCCCAATGGTGTGAGCGGTTGAGTACGGGGTGTGTAGCGGATGGAAACCTAGGCAAACGGGTTGGGCCTTGCATATTATTTGCTATTAATTTTTATTATGATTATTACACTCGTTTATTTTGTTTAACGGGCTTAAGGCCCAAAATCTAGTGGTGCATGAGGGTTGCACATCGAGTCTCGTGACTCACCCTTTTAATTAACATTTCAGGTGATACCTAGTGCTTGGACCGGCCGAGAGGAACGCAAGGTGGCCATGCGAGAAGAATATGTGGATTTAGCAAAAGACTCAAGTTATTATTTTATATTTTTAATTGGTGGATTTTAAAATATCGTTGTAATAAGGCCATGGGCCACTAGTTTATATTTTGTTTTATTTTGGGCTTTAATTACTTTTAGTTATTTAATTTTTTTATCTTAATTAAACTAAGGCATGTAATTAAGTTTGGTTTTATTTTACAAAGGAATATTCTATATGAAATATATTTGGGCTTTTCTGAAAAATACGACATGTTTGACAAAAATTTTCTTAGTGACATACCAGATCCGGTCGTAGCAATTGGGCCGGGTTTGGGGTGTTACACTGATTCCAACTTACATTAGATTATATATAATTTGTCGAAACAATTTTTTCTACAAAAAACAGAGTCGACTTTAAAAACGAAAATGGAGTCGCCACCAATCTTTTTTCGAGGTGTGATCGGATCACCTTGAGATTGATCGTTAAAACATTTTGATTTATTAAAACAATGATTTTGGCCTACAAAATTTGAGAAAACGGGTTCGGGAGTCTGTTACGCACGAGGAAGGATTAGCACCCTTGTAACGCCCAAAATTGGTACCTAATTGATTAATTAACATCTTAATGTCGAAAATTTGCAAAGATTTTAAAATACGATCCTCTTTATTTAAAAGAAAACTTGAATAAATTAAATTGGATGCTAAGACCCTCTTATTTCGAAGAAGTAAAATGTCATGCCCAGTGAGTTAGGATACGACATTTCAAATCCTTGAAACTAAGCTTGCTTTTTTTTTTTTTACTTTTAAAACTCATGCATTTAAGTTTAAGAAGGATATTCGATTATTTGGGTCAAATAAAAAATCGGAACCCAGTAAGTTAGGGCACAATGTCTCAAAATTCCAAATACAGAATATTGCCTTTATTTTTAGAAATCCTTACCTCGAGATAACAAAATGTCACATCCAGTGAGTTAGGACACAACATTTTTGAATTCTCGAGAATAAGCTTTTATTTAACTTATACGCTTTGATTGAAAAAGATAGTTGGTTCTTTAGGCTCGACGAGAAAAATCGAAACCCAGTAAGTTAGGGCACGATTTCTCGAATCTCTAATTACAAAAAAATTCTTAATAAAAAATTATGTATCGGACAAAGATTAATGTAACACGATTTTATAGTAAAATGCAAAAAATGAATTACAATACTAATATGCATAACAAGCTAATAATAAATGCATTAATGTAAATGACAATAATAAGAGCAAAAATAAAAATATGATAAATAAAACAAACTAATTATATAAAAAAGAGTAAGTAAATAAATGAAAATTTAAAAAAAAATTAATTAAAAATTTAATAATGAACAAACAAACAAACAAATGAATGAATATTAGGTAAAACAATTTAAAATAATAATAATAATAATAATAGTAATAAAAATAAAAATAATAATACTAGTAATAATAAATGTAATAGTGATAGTAATAACAATAACAATAATAATAATAATAATAATAATTAGGTAAACATATATTAAAGAAATAATAGTAATGATAACAAGGTTAATTAATAATAAATCATTAATAATAATAATATGTAAAACAAATTAAAATAAATAATATGTAAAGAGAAATTTAAAATAATATACAAAACTATTTAAAAATGAACAATATATATAAAAAAAACCATTCAAAATAAGCAATATAAATAACAGTTTAAAATAATGTAATATATAAAGCAATTCAAAATAATAATATGTGAAATAATTTAAAATAAATAACATCTAAAACAATTTAAAATAAATATAAAACAGCTTAATAATATATAATAAAATTTATAATAAAATACAAAACCTAATATAAAGAGAATTACAAAGAATAAATAAATAACGAATTAAAATGTTGAAATCAAACAGGTTAAAGACTAAATCAGAATAAAAAGTGAAATTAAAGGTGAAAACTATAATAAAATAAACAAATTCGGACTAAAATCAAAAGGCGTGAAAAAGGATGAGGACTAAATGGGTAAAAAAACCAATTTATGGACACGTGTCCACTTTCTAACGCGTCAGTGGGAAAAGGACCCGATTGAAAACCAAACGAAATTTTGTGGTCCAATTTAAAAAATAAAAAATAATAATAATAAGGGACTAAATTAAAACAAATAAAAAGGCAGAAGGACCGGGGGAATAAATACCCCATTAAACAAAAACGCGCGGATCCCCCTAGAGCGGGTCGATCGCGCGCGGGTGGCCCAATACAGCGTCGTTTTGGCGCTTGGGTTCTCAACCCAAAATGGCGCCATTTTGATGTGCAATAAAAGCCCAAATTTTTTCTAAAAACTTCATTTTTTCTTCTTCCTCAAAAAAAAAAAAAACTGAAATTTTCTCTCCCCTTCCTCTCAACTTCCCCATGGCCAAGCCTGGGCTCCGTGTCGGCTGCCGATCACCGGTGACGGCGCCACCGTCCGCGGTGGCCGGAAAAACCAAAATTTCTCGAATAGCCCCTCCAACCTTCCTAAACCCAAATCCGAGCCCAAAATCCCTAAAATATTAACGAAAACGCTCGAAAACTCAAGAAACCTTTCGGTTTCCGGCTACCTATCCTAGGAGGTGACTACCTCGGCTTCACGGCGTCGAAGGCCTGAACACTCGGTGAGTTTTCTTCTCCCCTTTTTCTTATTTTTGTTATTTTTTTTAAAAAAAGGAAGCAAAATCAAACGGAAATAAAAATAATACAGAATAAAAATGCAACCTTGAATCTTTGTATTTCGAAATCTGCTTTTTCCTTTTTGTATTTTATCTTTCGTGTGTCTGTAAAAAAATACAAATGTTTTCTTCGGTTTTTATAGCCGAAATCGAAAATGAAATAAAAATACAATCTTTTTTTTCTTTGTTTGTTGTCTATTTGTCCTTTTTTTTGCAGGTACGGAGCGACGTGGCGTGAGGTGGGCGGAGGTACGGAGGCCGTACAGTGGTGACGTGGAGGCGTGCAGGGTGGAGTAGGCTGGAGGCTGTTGCGGCGCACCCAACTAGGGTTTTTTTTTATTTTATTCTGATTTGTTGTGGGCTAGGGTTAGTTTAGGCTTGTAATTGGGTTAGGTTTAGTTGTAAAAAGGACTTTTAATTTATTTTCATTTTGAGTTTTATTTACTAATGGGCCCCGGGCATAAATTGGACCTTACATAATTAACATAATTTAACAATGAATTTGAAATCATGTAAGTCGTTTGAACTGACTTGAAAAAACAGTAATGCTTTAAATACCAAAAATTATTCAACAATTTTCTATTTTTCGCCTAAGTCAACAACTTGATATGCATGAATCTAATGCTGGTCGAACCTTAAGCTATCAACAATGGCTCCTTAAGCTTTTGTTTCTCTTATTTCAGTGGTAAAAATGCTAAGTGGAATATGATGGTTTTCATTTTTATATTTTTAATTACTTTATTTAATTTAATTTCAACTAAAAATCTCCCCCAACCGTCCAATATACTTAATTATGGCCAAATTACATTATAAACCCATGCACATTTATTGATTGAGCCATTTAACTAATAAAATTTAATAGTGATTAAGTTTTACGTTTTTTACGATTTAGTCCTTTTCATTTAATTAACTATATAAATATTAAAATTTCTAGACCAAACTTCAATATACCTATTTAGTAACTTCGTAAATATTTTTAAATATTTACGGGCTTGGTTCACAGAAATTATGTCCCGATACCTCATTTTCCAAAACCACTTGACTTTAGGGACAACCACTTGTACTTGACTAATCGTTCAGTTAGCAAAAATTACCAGATAAAAATTCAATATAATATTATATTTGACTCGTAAATATTAAATAACAATATTTATGGACTCACTCATTGGAATTGTGATTTTAAAATCACTGTTTCCGACACCACTGAAAAATGGACTGTTACATCAAACTAGGACCCCTTTTTGACATGATCAAATCAAATTATTAGCCAAGGAGTTCGAATGTAATTTAAGCATGGAGTATAAAATTGAAAACTTAAGAAAGTATCTTCGAAAAAAAATCGAAATCAAGTTTAAATAAGCATTAACATCAATTACCATCAACAACTTAGCATGACCAAAGCTCATTTACTGCTAAACTTCTCCCCTTTTGGGAGAAAATGTCAAAGAGTTTCCTCCTCTGAAATTGACTTCAAAATAAAGAACTCTCCCTAGGAGAATGCATCACAAAATATCATGCTTAAAAGTTCCCCCTATTAGCTTAGGCTATAAACATGTATGTTTATTCTTCAATTAGTCAACCAAACATCTCAAATCATAAAGAATACATAAAGGATGATCAATCAAAGTGCACAAGCAAGGAAAAAGATATTAAGTCTAAAACAAATTCCAACCAAATAGCACCATTGTAAAAATAACAAATTAAACCAGCACCATAATCACCACCACGGGGCAACAAGAAAAAGAAAATATGCAATCTTTCGAAACCAAATCAACAATGTAAAATGCCGTAGCCATTAGTCACCATCTCATCTCAAATTTGAACATTTGCTGCTAGTTATCCTCCCCCTTACCAAGTTGTCCTCTCCAAGTTGCAAATCAACTCAACAAACTTTACCTTTTTGACAACCAAATCAACATTGATTGAATTTAATTATGCCATTAAGAGATCTAAAAATCTATGCCTTTTTGTGCAGCTACAACACAGTGAGTCGAGATTGTCCCATCTAATGTTATAACAAGGTGTCGATCATCCTTGTTTTCCTCAATTTGATTCCATTTCATTGATTCTATCTGCCTTTTCTTCCTAAAACTTTTCCCTTGGCAAAAACAGAGTGGGGGTGTTGCTAGTATGATTTGGTACACGATAAGATTTTAGTCCAAATATATGGGAAAAATTAAGCCGACTCAACTTAAAGTAATTAAGATATTTAATTTAATACTAAATTAAATCATTCTTTTTCATTTATTCGGTTACTTGATGAACATACCAGAACAAAAATTGATTATATATAAATTGATCCTCCTTCTACCTATTAAAGTTACACATAAAACTAATAGCTTATTTATAGTATGAAATCGACACCTTCTCTAAATAACTAAATAGATAAATAAACATTTAAAATAAAAGAATTATCCACACAAAATCTCCATTTTGACTTTCCAAGCAAAGCCTTAAACTCCAGGCGAATTCAAATCAACGTTGGCTCCAAGTAATACTAAGTCAAAGGCTTTAAAAAATAAGGATAAAATTTGTCGTCCATTAAAAAAAATAGTTCATCTCTCTTAAAATTCTACTAAGGGATAAAAATAAATAACCTGCATAAATAAAATCAAATGGAGCACAATACAATGATCATTTGTTGATTCGACCTGTAACAAAAATATACAAGTCACAAGTGCCAACCAAAACTCTGCCTTTATCTATCCCAACTTCTTGCCTCAAGTGATGTTCTAACATAGCATGTAGTAGCTGAAACATAGATAGTTAAAGTTTCAACAATTCCCCTTTTGACATTTTGAAAAAAAAAAACATATTTTAGATGTCGAAACCATTTTTAAAGTTTTATGAAAAACAGGGATCAGCTTAACAAAATAAAAACGGGAGTCGCCACCAACCCTTTTTTGCTTAGGTGTGATTGGATCATCTTATAATACGTTTTATTTTAAAACATTAATTTTGGCCTACGAAATTCAGAAAAACAAGTTCGGGAGTCGGTTACGTACGAGGAAGGGTTAGCATTCTCGTAACGCCCAAAAAATTGGTACCTAACTGATTATTTAATGTCCAAATATCGAAAACTTGAAAAATTTAAAATACGATCCTTTTATTCGAAAGAAAGTCAAGACTTGCTTATTTCAAAGAAATAAAATGCCACACCCAATAAGTTAGGATGCAACATCTCAAAACTTCGAAACTAAGTTTGCCTTTATTTGTAGAAAATTCTTATCTCGAGACACAGAACATCATATTCAATAAGTTAGGATATAACGTTTTGAGTTTCCAAGAATAGGTTTTGATTTGAAATTTATGGATTTCAATTTTAAAATAAAAGGGATACTTAATATCTTAAGTTCAACGAGAAAAATCGAAACCAGTGAGTTAGGGCATAATTCTTCTCGAAGTCCCCAAATATTACGTATCACCGTATTTTTTAAAAAAACTTTGAATAAAATACGACAATTTTGCAAAATGTGTTTTTTTTTTTTGTAAAAATGATATGAATCTAATTTTGCATTGATACATTACAAAATATGAATATCAAATAGCAATTCACTATAATCATAAGTCATATTAATGATTAATACTAATATAGACAATTAACGAAAGAATAAGGTAACATAGCGAATAATACATGAAATGAAATGACTATGCTAAAGCAATAATAAGCAAATAAAAGAGCATAAATAAACGAATACAAGATATAAAATAAGCAACAATGATTAAAAATCTATATGAAACATAAAAATTCAAGAAATAGATATTAAACTTTAAACAAGATCAAATATGAGAAGTAAATAAATTAATAATTTATTTAAACACTGAATAAATATTATAACAAAACAAAATAAAAAATAAAAAAAATATGATAATTTTTTTTAAAACAATTAATATGTATAAACAATATATTTTAAATGAATAATATAAAAACTTAGAGTACATAAAAAACATAGGAATACTTATAATAAATATAATTTAATAATTTAGTATATATATAAATAAAAATGATAATATATAATAAAAAACAGTTATAAGTAAATAGTGTATACAACTTTAAATAAAAAATATATTTATAATACAATAATCATAAAAACTACATATTTAATATAAATAATATAAATAATATATGTTATACAATATACAGAATTTTATATAATATAAAGGATAAAATAATTTAAATTATACATATAATATAATAACATATAATATACAAAATTTTTAAAAAGGTATAATATAATAACTAATATATAAATTATAAAATAATATGTAATATATAAATAATATTAAACTAAATAAAATAACTTAGTATAAATAATAAATAGTAATTGTAATATCCTGAATTTTTGGGCCTATGCATTTAATGGGTGAATATGTGTAATGAGTTAATTTGAGCATTAGGGGTCCAAATTGGGCTCAGGATTGGGCTGAAGCCTTAGTTAAATTTTTGTTTGGGCACTATAGGGTTTAAAAGGTGGTATCTGAGTTTAAAATATCAAAATGGGCTTGTGGCCCAGTGGTCAGTGGCGCCACTTAGGGAGCAAGGAGGTGACGCCACACAAGGGAGTAAAGGGCCCAACTCTTTTAATTTAAGTTACATGGAGCCCAACTCTTTTAATTTAAGTTAGCTAAATTTTGGCATTAGGGTTAGGTAGAGTGTACGGCAACAAGTGTAACATCCTAGATTAGGGGTTATGCGGTTGGAGCGTAACTCAAGTGTTAGTAGGCTTTAAGTGTGTTTGGTGATGTTTTAGGAGTTTTTAGAACCCAAGGATGAAGGGGAAAGCTTTGGGAAAATGTTGAATTTTAAGTATAAAAGGGGGAGCTGGGTGAAGGAGCCCTTAAGGAAAAATTTGGGAATTTCTGGACATGAAAGTCGAGGTGGTAAAGTGGCTCCCATGCGCCACTTAAAGGCCTGGAAGTAACGCTAGTAAGGGCTTGGGTTCGAATCAAGGTGGCAGCAAGGTGTTTTATTTTTTATTGGGTTTTGGCGTTAAAAGGAAGGAGGCCTTAAAAGAAGCTGGGGCGAGTGACACAAAACGGCGCCTTGGCAAAGTGGTTCCCATGCGCCACTTAGGAGTTGGAGGTGAGGATGGGCGCAGGTTCGAATGGTCGAGCAAAGATTATGCTTTTATTTTTATATATGCGGTGATGGGCTTAAGTAGGAAGGCTTTAAAACTAAATGATGGGGTTTTATGACATGAAAGTCTAAAGGGAAGAGTTGGTTTGGGGCGCTTAAAGGTGGCTGCTGCTGCTGCTGCTTGTGGTCGCTGGTTCGAGTCCAAGAAGCAGCATTTGGATTTTTATTTTTTTTCCTTGTTGCTGCTGGCGTGAATGGGAGAGTGTTGGTTCAATTTTGGACTCTCAAATTAATACTGAAGGGTGTTGTAGTAGTTTATTTTATTTTGAATTGTTGAAGAGGTGGATAGGAGATAAATATTAGTATTTTATTAATTTGAAGAGGTGATAAAAGTAAGAGATAAATATTATTCTTTTTGGGTGATAATTAAGCTGGAATTATCACCAAAATAGGAGGGTGTTTGCCGATTATTGGACTCCTTGGGGGCTGTCCATATTTGATTTTGTTACAGCATAGAAGTGCCCAAAATTTCCAGCAAATTCTTTTCTTCTTTCTCCCTTCATTGTGCTGCCGAATTCTCCCTTAAACTCTTAGCCAAAATTGTTCAGAAATTTCCAGCATTGTTGGTTCTTCTAAGCCAAATACACCCTCCTCCTTCACTAAAATTTCCAGCCCTTCCAATTGTGCATTTGGTCGAATCTCCCTAAAGAGAGGTGCTGATATGTGGAGTTTAAGAGCCTACATAAATTAAGGGAAGCTTTCGGGAATTATTTTTCCAAGGGGGCAAATTAAGACTTCGGGATTTGTTTGGGAATCAATTCCGTTCAAGGTAAGGCCGTAAAAGAACCTCTGACATTACTTGGTTTGGCCGAATAGGCCTAAGTCCCTAACCATGCTTTTTGGTCGATTATAGGACAAGAGATCTAGCGACGTAGACCGGATCTTCGGGATCTAGGAATTCCTAGAGAAACAGTGTGTAAACTCTTTACACACTTTATTAATAAACTTGCTATATTATTGTCTTGAGTATAAATTTTGGTAGTGATCTATGATATGCTTGTGGGCTTAAACATGGATATCGGGTAAGTCCCCTAACTTGTAATTTTTGATATATGTTTGATGCCATCACATGATGTTTAATACTATGACATGATTTATGAAATTTGATGTATAAGCGTGTGATGGTGGGATTGATGAGAGGAGGGGATGAATTATGGATCTATCGTCGCTGGTTTTGACCACAAGATGGGTTGGCCCCATCAGATTATTTGTGAGACCTATGGTCATCGGTGGTTTTGACCACAACGATTGATTATTTGCGACTAAGTCCCGGTGGTTTGGTACCACCATGGGTTTTAACCACATTTGATATATTGTGACCTATGGTCATCGGTGGTTTTGACCACACGATGGGTTGGCCCCATCATCGATTTGTGACTCTAAGTCATCGGTGGTTTTGACCACCAGTGGTTTTGACCACACGGGTAGAAAAGGAGTATGGATGGTTAGGTTGGGTTGCATGTGCATGTTTATTAATGACTTGTGTATGAGTTACCTTACCGGGTGGGGGATTACACACTGAGACTTGGTGACTCACCCCTTTCCCTTAACATTTTGCAGATGAGTAGATCGCGGAGATGGAGCCGGATGGACTCAAGGTGGCCATGCAGTGGAAATCCTAATTAGATGAACTTGGATTTTATTTTATTTTATTTTATGTTGGTTTTATTTTAACTAAGTTGTAATAAGGCCTCCTAGATATAATTTCTATTATTCTATGTTTTGGGTTAATTTGTTTAAACTATTTCTTAACATTAAATTAAGTCCACATGTTTTCTAAAATTTTAATCGCAAAATGTTTTATCGTGCCATCGGGCACACCTGAATCGGTAACAATCTGACTTAATGAATATTTTTAAAATAAACCTAAGTATGGTGTTTATACACCTCAAATGTTTTAAATCGGACGCTATCTTTTATCAAAAAGTTAATTTGGCCTAAAGGGATTTTCAAAGAAAAATAAATAAATACTTTCTCTGTAGCACACCAAATTCGGTCGTAGCGTTTGGGCCGGGTTTGGGGTGTTACAACAAGGCTCAAAAATAGGAGGATTTATGTGAATGGGATAATGTAGATAATATAGTTAATAATATGGAAGAAAAAAAAAGGAGAAAAGATAGGAGCTATCTACAAGGCTAGGAGTTAGCCGAAATTCCATCACCTAGAGAAGTGAAGAAATCGGTTTCTTTATGGCAAAGGGTGCCGAATTTTCCCTTTTATTTGATTAATTTTTAGTTATCGGAAGGGCACTTTCGGTTTTCATAGGTGAGTGCCAAATTTCTATAAATAGGGAGGGTTCTCTTCTTTATTTTTTGGCATTTAGGGTTTCCACCTTTTCTTTCTCTTCTTTCTTCTAAAAGCCGAAAACTCCATTATTCACTTCTCTTCTTTCTTCTAAATAGCCGAAAGCCGAAAACTCCATTATTATTTTCTCTTCTTTCTTCTAAAAGCCGAATCTCTATAGATTTCTTGAATCATCTTCTCTTCGATCTTCTCAAAAGCCGGAATCTTTAAGGGGTAGTCGAATTCTCTGCGTTAAGGTGAGTGCCGATTTTCCTATCTCTTCAATCTCTCTTTCGGTTTTTAAGAGACAAGGCCGAATGGCCACTTGGTTGTTAAGGTCACAATGAAGCTAATATTTCCTCTCTTTTTGCGTTTGGGCGGCATTCCGGATTTGAAGGAAACTGATCATCTAGATTTAAAAGCCGAAATCGCTAGTCTCCAATTTCGGATTTTAAGGTAAGGTGATTTTCCTAGATTTTCACTAGATTCATTCATCGCATGCGAGATCTTAACTTTATGATGTGGATTAACGATCATATGTTGTGATAGTAGTTCGACAAGGACTTGTGATGGAATTAAATATGGATCGAGGCAAAGGAGAGAATCCTAAGTTTAAGAAACGAGATGTGTCAAGAAGACGGGATTGGCCACCGGGTTGTGGATCGGCTTCAACAACACCTTAGGCAAGTAGCGCTTGTATCGACTTCGATGAGTGTCGACATAGAGAGTGTCGTTCTAACGGTAATCGGTGTGTAGATCTCTAACACACAAATAATCTGTATGAATGTATATATATGTTTATGTTATGGGCTAAAAGCCGGATAATAGGTGTGTAGATAGTCGAATAAAACCCTAAAAGGGTTAGGCAAGGATGCCAGGTACGTAATCATAGAAATCTCTATGTGTATCGAAATATATGAAATCCTGTATGATGTTTTCTTTATGTTTGTATGCATGGGGTGGGACTATGATAATGAAGGGGAAGTGCATGATAGGTCACAATAGTGATCGGTGGTAGAAATCCCACGTTATAAAAATGTTAGGTCACATAGTGATCGGTGGCTATGCCACGTTTAATGATTCCTGATTAATAGGAATAGGCGATGCAGTATCGTTATGGTGTGTAGCGGATGGAGGGTTGATTGTAGAAATCCCCGAGGTGTGATGGTTGGTACGGGTTGGTGTGTAGAGGATGGAATTCTAGGTTGGGTTGGGCTATTCATCATTTATTATTTAATATGTCTATATGATTGTTGCCATAACGTATGGGCCAAGGCCCATAATGTGTTTGTGGGCATCAGGTCAGTGTTTTAGGGATTTATACACTGAGTCTTGGTGACTCACCCTATTATTTTTTTCCTAACCTTCCAGATGAGCAGTAGATCGTGGACAAGGGAGCCAAGGCGGACTCGAGGGGCCAACAAGTCTTTTATTTATTAAATTTCCATTTTATTTTAAGTTTAATTTTTGGAATTATTTGATGTAATAAGGCCTCCATCGCTTAGGTTATCAGTTGATACTTGTCAATGTTTATGTTTTTTTTTCATTCATGATCAAGGACTTATGATTAAAAGAAATAAAAATGGGATTTTCACACATTATTTAAAATAACACTTGTTTTGGAAAAAAATAAAATTTCAAAGATTTTCTACCAGTGCCACCTATTTAAAGATTATCTACAAAAACGACTAAGTTTTTCAGAATCATTCCAAGTAAAGTTTTTAACCTTAAAACCGTAGCATACCAGATCTGGTCGTAACGTTTGGGCTAGGTTTGGGGTGTTACATTTTGGAATCAGAGCCCAGTTCAAAACTCGGGCTGTGAAATGGGTCTAGTAGTGTTTTGAAAATTTATATGAAATTGAGAAAAAATCTGGAAGAAGATATGGCATTCGAGTCTACCGGCACCCGATCCACACAGGTAAGTATTCTGAACTTTTGGATGTGATATGTATGTTGGGTTTGATGGGCTTGATGGACGTAGACTAGTATGTTAGGCATTGATGGACTATAGGATTAGTTAAAACAACTCTTTAAATTCATAAGACTTAATCTATCCAAACAAACCCGTGAATGAGTCGATGGGTTAGGGTGTGGCAACAGGCATACGCATGTCTAGGATTGGATTCGGGAGAGCTTGGTACTTAAGCGATCCCTAGTGACTCACCTCCTCTTCGCTGAATCCTACCGTGCGCAGCGGATCGCTCACCTTAGCCACGAGGATTTGTTGACGGGCCAAAATCTATAATTAAAACCCGAAAGGGACCAAACCACCCTATTTCGCAACCAAAATACCCCCAAGTTTTGTAAAATTTCCAAAATACACTTGATTTGTGAAAATTTCCAAACAACCGTGATTTTATAAAATACCCATGTTTTGCAAATTTACCCGAAAACCACTAGATTTACAAATGTGACCCGGTTTGAAAAATTAAATTTTCCAAAATACCCCTGCTAAAAAAAACAAAAATAACAAACAACACCAAGATACCCTATTTTGAGAAAATCACCAAGACACTTTATTTTGGAAAATACCTGTGAGGGCAAAACTACTGGAAATACCCCTGGGTAGAGGAATGACGAAAAAAAAACCTTATGCGGTGAATGTGTGTGCATGGATGCTACTTGTGTGATTGATGTATGCGGGTTGATGTATGTGGTTTCTAGAATTAAGAGATAAACTTGAGACCCAAATCAGAGATAGGTTCGAATTCGAAAGAACCACTCTTAAATCTACTTTCCATAAGATTGTTCGTGGTTAATCGGTGAAAGAAATTAATAGTTCATAAAATTTCTAATTCGGATACTACGAGAATCAACGATGAGCGCTAGGAGGAAGAAGAAGAGGCGCGGCCGAGGCCGTGGAAGTATTAGGGCCGATGTACTTGACTCAAATTAGTTAGGGAGGTGCTGAAGGAGGTTAAAGAAATCGGTGAAACACTTCGGGGAGGGTGCGTGGACTATAAGAAAAAAAGAGATTGTAGTTTTCTAGGGTTGCAGTCTTGTTCTGTGAAGCATGTTAAGGTACGTCCAAACTTTCGAGTTTGTGAATATTGCAGAAGGCGTCATCCGGGTGAATGTTGGAGGAAGTCAGGAACGTGTTTAAGATGCGGGTCTGAGGAGCATAAGGCTCGGGATTGTTCAATCACCATTAAGTCGGGTATGTTTTGTGTGGATGCTATATTTTTGGGTATAGAAACTGTATGCGTGCAATGGTTATATATTATTAAATTAGAGTGCGCAGCGAAAGCATAGTGGTGAGACTTGGGTAGTACGATTAGTAGTTAGTTGTAAATTTCGAGGACTAAATTTCTCTAAGAGGGTAGAACCGTAACATCCTGAATTTTTGGGCCTATGCATTTAATGGGTGAATATGTGTAATGAGTTAATTTGAGCATTAGGGGTCCAAATTGGGCTTAGGATTGGGTGAAGCCTTAGTTAAATTTTTGTTTAGGCACTATAGGGTTTAAAAGGTGGTATCTCGATTTTAAAATATCAAAATGGGCTTGTGGCCCAATGGTCGATGGCGCCACTTAGGGAGCAAGGAGGTGACGCCACACAAGGGAGTAAGGGGCCCAAATTTAAGTTACATGGAGCCCAACTCTTTTAATTTAAGTTAGCTAAATTTCGGCATTAGGGTTAGGTAGAGTGGACTGGCAACAAGGCTCAAAAATAGGAGGATTTATGTGAATGGGATAATGTAGATAATATAGTTGATAATATGGAAGAAAAAAAGAGGAGAAAAGATAGGAGCTATCTACAAGGCTAGGAGTTGGCCGAAATTCCATCACCTAGAGAAGTGAAGAAATCGGTTTCTTTATGGCAAAGGGGTGCTTAATTTTCCCTTTTATTTGATTAATTTTTGTTATCGGAAGGGCACTTTCGGTTTTCATAGGTGAGTACCAAATTTCTATAAATAGGAGGGTTCTCTTCTTTATTTTTCTACATTTAGGGTTTCCACCTTTTCTTTCTCTTCTTTCTTCTAAAAGCCGAAAACTCCATTATTCTCTTCTCTTCTTTCTGCTAAAAAGTCGAAAGCCGAACACTCCATTATTGTTTTCTCTTCTTTCTTCTAAAAGCCGAATCTCTATAGATTTCTTCGAATCATCTTCTCTTCTGATCTTCTCAAAAAGCCGGAATCTTTAAGGGGTACTCAAATTCTCTGCGTTAAGGTGAGTGCCGATTTTCCTATCTCTTCAATCTCTCTTTCAGTTTTTAAGAGACAAGGCCGAATGGCCACTTGGTTGTTAAGGTTTGCCGAATGAAGCTAATATTTCCTCTCTTTTTGCGTTTGGGCGGCATTCGGGATTTGAAGGAAACTTGATCATCTAGATTTAAAAGCCGGAAATCGCTAGTCTCCAATTTCGGGATTTTAAGGTAAGGTGATTTTCCCTAGATTTTCACTAGATTCGTTCATCGCATGCGAGATCTTAACTTTATGATGTGGATTAATGATCATATGTTGTGATAGTAGTTCTGACAAGGACTTGTGATTGAAATAAATATGGATCAGGCAAAGGAGAGAATCCCTAAGTTTAAGAAACGAAATGTGTCGTCGATGAAGACGGATTGGCCACCAGGTTGTGGACCTGCTTCTCAACAACACCTTAGGCAAGTAGCAGTTGTATCGACTTCTGATAGTGTCGACATAAAGAGTGTCGTTCTAACGGTAATTAGGTATGTAGATCTCTAACACACAAATAATCTGTATGAATGTATATATATGTTTATGTTATGGGCTAAAAGCCGGATAATAGGCTGTGTAGACAATCGAATAAAACCCTAAAAGGGTTAGGCAAGGATGCCAGGTACGTAATCATAGAAATCTCTATGTGTATCGAAATATGAAAGCCTGTATGATGTTTTCTTTATGTGTGTATACATGGGGTGGGACTATGATAATGAAGGGGAAGTGCATGATAGGTCACAATAGTGATCGGTGGTAGAAATCCCACGTTATAAAAATGTTAGGTCACATAGTGATCGGTGGCTATGCCACGTTTAATGATTCCTGATTAATAGGAATAGGCAGTACGGCTGTCGTTATGGTGTGTAGCGGATGGAGGGTTGATTGTAGAAATCCCCGAGGTGTGATGGTTGGTACGGGTTGGTGTGTAGAGGATGGAATTCTAGGTTGGGTTAGGCTATTTATCATTTATTATTTAATATGTCTGGATGATTGTTGCCATAACGTATGGGCCAAGGCCCATAATGTGTTTGTGGGCCTCAGGTCAGTGTTTTAGGGATTTATACACTGAGTCTTGGTGACTCACCCTATTATTTTTTTCCTAACCTTCCAGATGAGCAGTAGATCGTGGACAAGGGAGCCGAGGCGGACTCGAGGGGCCAAAAAGTCTTTTATTTATTAAATTTCCATTTTATTTTAAGTTTAAATTTTGAAATTATTTGATGTAATAAGGCCTCCATCGCTTAGGTTATCAGTTGATACTTGTCAATGTTTATGTTTTTTATCATTCATGATCAAGGACTTATGATTAAAAGAAATAAAAAAGGGATTTTCACACATTATTTAAAATAACACTTGTTTTGGAAAAAAATAAAATTTCAAAGATTTTCAACCAGTGCCACCTATTTAAAGATTATCTACAAAAACGACTAAGTTTTTCAGAATCATTCCAAGTAAAGTTTTTAACTTTAAAACCGTAGCATACCAGATCTGGTCGTAACGTTTGGGCCGAGTTTGGGGTGTTACATATTGGTATCAGAGCCCAGTTCAAAACTCGGACTGTGAAATGGGTCTAGTAGTGTTTTGAAAATTTATGTGAAATTGAGAAAAATCGGAAGAAGATACGGCCTTCGAGTCTCTGGCACCCGATCCACACAGGTAAGTATTCTGAACTTTTGGATGTGATATGTATGTTGGGTTTGATGGGCTTGATGGACGTAGACTAGTATGTTAGGCATTGATGGACTATAGGATTAGTTAAAACAACTCTTTAAATTCATAAGACTTAATCTATCCAAACAAACCCGTGAACGCAGTCGATGGGTTAGGGTGTGGCAACAGCAGCATACGCATGTCTAGGATTGGATTCGAGGAGAGCTTGGTACTTAAGCGGTCCTAGTGACTCACCTCCTCTTCATTGGAATCCTACAGTGCGCAGTGTTGCTCACCTTAGCCACGAGGATTTGTTGACGGGCCAAAATCTATAATTAAAACCCGAAAGGACCAGCCACCCTATTTCGCAACCAAAATACCCCCAAGTTTTGTAAAATTTCCAAAATACACTTGATTTGTGAAAACTTCCAAACAATCGTGATTTTATAAAATACCCATGTTTTTCAAATTTACCCGAAAACCCCTAGATTTACAAATGTGACCGGTTTGAAAAATTAAATTTTCCAAAATACCCTCGCTAAAAAAACAAAAACAACAACAACACCAAGATACCCTATTTTGAGAAAATCACCAAGACACTTTATTTTGGAAAATACCCTGTAGGGCAAAACTACGGAAATACCACTGGGTAGAGGAATGACGAAAAAAAAAAACCTTATGCGGTGAATGTGTGTGCATGGATGCTACTTGTGTGATTGATGTATGCGGGTTGATGTATGTGGTTTCTAGAATTAGGAGATAAACTTGAGACTGAAACTGTAGATAGGTTCGAATTCGAAAGAACCACTCTTAAAACTACTTTCCATAAGATTGTTCGTGGTTAATCAGTGAAAGAAATTAATAGTTCATAAAATTTCTAATTCAGATACTACGAGAATCAACGATGAGCGCTAGGAGAGGAAGAAGAGGCCGCGGCCGAGGCCGTGGAAGTATTAGGACTGATGTGCTGACTCAGCTAGTTAGGGAGGTACTGAAGGAGGTTAAAGAAATCGGTGAAACACTTCGGGTTGGGTGCGTGGACTGTAAGAAAAAAAGAGATTGTAGTTTTCTAGGGTTGCAGTCTCGTTCTGTGAAGCATGTTAAGGTACGTCCAAACTTTCGGGTTTGCGAATATTGCAGAAGGCGTCATCCGGGTGAATGTTGGAGGAAGTCAGGAACGTGTTTAAGATGCGGGTCTGAGGAGCATAAGGCTCGGGATTGTTCAATCACCATTAAGTCGGGTATGTTTTGTGTGGATGCTATATTTTTGGGTATAGAAACCGTATGTCGTGCAATGGTTATATATTATTAAATTAGAGTGTGCAATAAAGCATAGTGGTGAGACTTGGGTAGTAATGATTAGTAGTTAGTTGGAAATTTCGAGGACGAAATTTCTCTAAGAGGGTAGAACTGTAACATCCTGAATATTTGGGCCTATGCATTTAATGGGTGAATATGTGTAATGAGTTAATTTGAGCATTAGGGGTCCAAATTGGGCTCGTGGATTAAATTTGAAGCCTTAGTTAAATTTTTGTTTAGGCACTATAGGGTTTAAAAGGTGGTATCTGAGTTTAAAATATCAAAATGGGCTTGTGGCCCAGTGGTCAGTGGCGCCACTTAGGGAGCAAGGAGGTGACGCCACACAAGGGAGTAAGGGGCCCAAATTTAAGTTATATAGAGCCCAACTCTTTTAATTTAAGTTAGCTAAATTTCAGCATTAGGGTTAGGTAGAGTGGACGGCAACAAGGCTCAAAAATAGGAGGATTTATGTGAATGGGATAATGTAGATAATATAGTTGATAATATGGAAGAAAAAAAAAGCAGAAAAGATAGGAGCAATCTACAAGGCTAGGAGTTGGCCGAAATTCCATCACCTAGAGAAGTGAAGAAATCGGTTTCTTTATTGCAAAGGGGGTGCCGAATTTTCCCTTTTTATTTGATTAATTTTTTGTTATCAGGAAGGGTACTTTCGGTTTTTCATAGGTGAGAGCCGAAATTTCTATAAATAAGGAGGGTTCTCTTCTTTATTTTTCAGTATTTAGGGTTTCCACCTTTTCTTTCTCTTCTTTCTTCTAAAAGCCGAAAACTCCATTGTTCTATTCTCTTCTTTCTTCTAAAAGGTCGAAAGCCGAAAACTCCATTATACTTTTCTCTTCTTTCTTCTAAAAGCCGAATCTCTATAGATTTCTTTGAATCATCTTCTCTTCTGATCTTCTCAAAAAGCTGGAATCTCTAAGGGGTAGTCGAATTCTCTGCGTTAAGGTGAGTGCCGATTTTCCTATCTCTTCAATCTCTCTTTCGGTTTTTAAGAGACAAGGCCGAATGGCCACTTGGTTGTTAAGGCTGCCGAATGAAGCTAATATTTCCTCTCTTTTGCATTTGGGCGGCTTTCCGGGATTTGAAGAAAACTGATCATCTAGATTTAAAAGCCGTAAATCGCTAGTCTCCAATTTGGGATTTTAAGGTAAGGTGATTTTCCTAGATTTTTACTAGATTCGTTCATCGCATGCGAGATCTTAACTTTATGATGTGGATTAACGATCATATGTTGTGATAGTAGTTCGACAAGGACTTGTGATGGAATTAAATATGGATCGGGCAAAGGAGAGAATCCTAAGTTTAAGAAACGAGATGTGTCAAGCAGATGACGAGATTGGCCACCGTGTTGTGGACCGGCTTCAACGAACAACACCTTAGGCAAGTAGCGGTTGTATCGACTTACGATAGTGTCGACATAGAGAGTGTCGTTCTAACGGTAATCAGTGTGTAGATCTCTAACACACAAATAATCAGTATGAATGTATATATATGTTTATGTTATGGGCTAAAAGCTCTGATAATAGGTCAGTGTAGACAATCGAATAAAACCCTAAAAGGGTTAGGCAAGGATGCCAGTGCGTAATCATAGAAATCTCTATGTGTATCGAAATATATGAAAGCTTTGTATGATGTTTTCTTTATGTGTGTATGCATGGGGTGGGACTATGATAATGAAGGGGAAGTGCATGATAGGTCACAATAGTGATCGGTGGTAGAAATCCCACGTGATAAAAATGTTAGGTCACATAGTGATCGGTGACTATGCCACGTTTAATGATTCCTGATTAATAGGAATAGGCAGTACGGCTGTCGTTATGGTGTGTAGCGGATGGAGGGTTGATTGTAGAAATCCCCGAGGTGTGATGGTTGGTGCGGGTTGGTGTGTAGAGGATGGAATTCTAGGTTGGGTTAGGCTATTCATCATTTATTATTTAATATGTCTGTATGATTGTTGCCATGACGTATGGGCCAAGGCCCATAATGTGTTTGTGGGCCTCAGGTCAGTGTTTTAGAGATTTATACACTGAGTCTTGGTGACTCACCCTATTATTTTTTTCCTAACCTTCCAGATGAGCAGTAGATCGTGGACAAGGGAGCCGAGGCGGACTCGAGGGGCCAACAAGTATTTTATTTATTAAATTTCCATTTTATTTTAATTTTAAATTTTGGAATTATTTGATGTAATAAGGCCTCCATCGCTTAGGTTATCAGTTGATACTTGTCAATGTTTATGTTTTTTTTTTCATTCATGATCAAGGACTTATGATTAAAAGAAATAAAAATGGGATTTTCACACATTATTTAAAATAACACTTGTTTTGGAAAAAATAAAATTTCAAAGATTTTCTACCAAAGGCCACCTATTTAAAGATTATCTACAAAAACGACTAAGTTTTTCAGAATCATTCCAAGTAAAGTTTTTAACCTTAAAACCGTAGCATACCAAATCTGGTCGTAACGTTTGGGCCGGGTTTGGGGTGTTACAGTAATAATTTAATATATATATAAATAGTACGTATTTAGAACAAACAATATATAAAACTTTATATTATTAATAAATTAATATACAAATAGTAAAAAAAATAATATAGAATTTTTAATATTATGAAATAATTTAATATAATGTTAAAAAAATTTACTAATAAAATAAAATAAAAATAAGAAAAGGGTTTAAAAATAAACAAAGAAACAAGGATTAAATAGAAATAAAAGAAAATGTGAAAGGACTAAATCAAAACACCGTCACATTATAGGGATCCATTAGGCAATTACGCCTTATCTCCCAAGCGACGTTGTTCTGATATTGGCCTTTAAGTGCTTGAGGGACCGAATTGAAACAGCAACAAACTTTCTGGGCTGAATTAAAAAATAAAAGAAAATTTAAATTGAACTAAATTAAAAATAATAAAATTGCGGAAGGACTAAAGAGGTAATTAGACCCTTTTATGAAAATGCACGGATCCTCCCCGGGTCGGGTCAACGCGCGGATCCTGGCCCTTTAAACGACGTCGTTTTAATGCTTATTGGCTTAAGCAAAAACGGCGTCGTTTTTATGCTGTTATATAAATCAGTTTTCAGTAAAAAAAATTTCATTTGATCCCAGTTTTTAAAAAAATAAAAATTTAGGAAGTTCTCTCAACCCCTCCTTTCCTCTGCCCGGTTCGATCATCGGACTCATGGGCCACGGGCCGCACGCGCCACACGTGCCACCGTAGATGCCGCCGTACGCGGCGGTCGGAGGTCAGAAACTCCAGATTTTCAACGTGAATCGAAAGGTAAACCTTTCTTCTTTATATTTATTCGAATAGAACGAACCAAAATAAAAATAAAAATGAAAATATTGTCGAGAATCACCTCTGTTTTCCGAAGATTTTCTTTCGCTTTTATTTCGTATATTTTTTTGTGTATTCTCTGTATATTTTTGCTTGTATCGCCTCTTTTTTACAGATTATGCTACGGTTTTTATAACCCAAAAACGAATAAAAAAATAAATACAAGGCTCCTATTTCGCTGTTTTCTGTCGTTTTCTTTCCTTGTTTTGCAGGTGAATGGCGAAGATCTTGGCGGTGGAGCGTCGTGCATGCGTGATTGCGCACGACCAAGGCTGTGTTGAAATTTGCATGGCCAGGTGCTTATGCGCGCGAGGGAAACCTAGGGTTTCAGAAACCCTTGGTTTCTAATTTATTGTTGGGCCTTTTGGGCCCCGTAGGTCAGTTGGGTTAGGCTAGGATTGAGTCTGAGGGGTAATGGTTTTGGGCCACTGGGTCATCTGTTTGTAAACAGACTGTAATAAAATTTTGGTTTTTTATTTTTTATTTTTCTATTTTTATTCTGGTTTGTTTTATTTACACGGGCCCGGGCAAAATGGGCTTATTACAGCTGCCCCTCTTTGCTCATTGTCGTGTAACGAGAATAGAGCAAAGACTATAAAAGGACCAATTTTGCCCGGCCTTTGCCGAGCCTTGACTTCTTGGTCCTCGTCTTCTTCAAATGGCTTCCAACTCCACTGCAACTTCAACGGTATTGGAACTTCATCTTGATTTCAATAAGTCTGATGGCTTCAATCTGCTTCACTGCAACTTTAGGAAGGCAATATCCGCTATTTTTAATCTGCTCCACTGCAACTTCAGGGAGGTCAGACTAGTATCTTCGATCCGCTTCACTGCAAACTTAGGAAGGCAAGATCTGTTTTTTTTAGCCTGCTCTACTGCGAACTCGGAGAGGCAGGGCTGATGTCTTTGACCTGATTCCTGCAACTTCAGGAATGTCAAATCTGATGTCTTTTAGCCTGCTCTATTGCTAACTCAGAGAGGTAAGGCTGATGTCTTTGATCTGCTTCACTGCAACTTTAGGAATGCCAGATCTGATGTTTTCAGTCTGCTCCACTGCAAACTCAGGGAGACAAGACTGATGTCCTTGATCTACTTCCTGCAACTTCAGGAAGGCAAGATCCGTTATCTTCGATCTGCTTCACTGTAACTTCAGGAATGCCAGATCTGATGTCTTTTAGCTTGCTCTGCTGCAAACTCAGAGAGCCAAGGCTAACGTCTTCGATCTTCTTCCTGTATTTTCAGGAAGGTAAGATCTGTTGTCTTCAGTCTACTCTGCTGCAACTTCAGGGAGACAAGGCTGAAAGTGTGTAACACCCCTTACCCGTATTCAACGCCGGAACAGGGTACAAGGCATTACCGAGGAGTACGGAACACTTACAGATGATTTAAACAATTTATCGCTCAAATATCAAAATTGATTATAAAAGTTCCTTTAACGGACCCTTGAAGTCCAAATCATGCATTGGGATTGGGTCGGGACTAAATCAGGATCGTAAGAAATTTTTCGCAAAATCCATAAGTTTATCTGATTTACAAGGGTCCCACGCCCGTGTGGCTCACATGGCCGTGCCTCTGGGGCATATAACTCTCTGACTTGCATCTATAAAGGAATTTGGGTCACACGGCCTTAGTACACGCCCGTGTTGCTAGGCCGTGTGGTGAAGTTAATTTTCACAAATTAGGCTATTTTCCAAGCCATATTTCTCACTCATTTGATCCTTATTCTTCACCCACATTTAATACATACAAAAACCAATTTAAGATATTCAACTGAGCCTTATACTTAATACCATTTGTTAGTCGTACACTTCATATAAATAACAAGAAACGTATATGGGCTCAATTCTCATTAAATTTCTCTTGTACTTATACTTTTTCACACTATGTATTCATATAACATATAACAACCACACCTCTGTATTTCATATACATTTTTGTAACAAATCGTCTTGGTTTCAAACTATTTCATATTTGAGTTTTACTTATCAAATCATTTGAAACATCATCTTTACAAATATAGTGCACTTGAGATGCACAATTCTATAATTATGAATGAACACATTTATCAAACATATTCCATGTTTTTATATATTATAGTCTCATATTTCCATGTATCATTTACCATCATTTCCTCGTATTTTGACAAATACATGTAACAATTCATAAACATGCAATTCACTAACTCTTCCTGCCAATCACAATTTAAATTGACAAATCACTTATTGAGCCCAATTTCAATGTTCACTAAGATCTATTAGGATGTACGTATCCACCAATAAATTCCATGTACAGGTATCATCACCTCATATTTTCACATACATTTACTTTCCATATTATGAACTCAAATAACATATACAAGACATACCAATGTATTCCAAGTACGCTTTCATAATATTTCATTTCAAATTTAGATTATGTCATATTAGAACTCTTCTCATTAACTCATTTGGAATACCAATTCATACGGATAATACGCTCAAGGGTGTACAAATATATAATCACAAATGAACTCATTCATCAACCAAGTTCTATGTTCATGTCTCATCAACTCATATTTCCTTATATCACATAATTCTATATAACACTTACCAACTTCGTCAAATTAGTGAACGGATTGTTCTGCACCGGTATGCATTGAATTTCACTGATAATCACTAATGCCATAACATAGCTATGGTCTTTTCACTAGAATCGCCATAGCTCAGCCATAGTCTTACATCTTCACTATCATTATGCCATGGTGAAACCATGGACTTATCCGTCAATTCATCACTTTTCACTAGAATGCCATAGCCCAGCTATGGTCTTACATCTTAAACACGTATCACATCAATGCCATATCCCAGATATGGTCTTACACGGAAATCACTTGTCACTTGTAGCCGAAGCTACCACTATTCACTGATCAGGTAACTAGAGCTACCACTTTTCACTGATTAGGTAGCCGGAGCTACCACTTTTCACTGATCAGGTAGTCGGAGCTACCACTTATCACTTTCACTTGTCCTTGATCAGATAAGTGTAGCCGAAGCTATCACTTATCACTTTCACTTGTCCTTGATCAGATAAGTGTAGCCGAAGCTATCACTTATCACTTTCATTTATCCTTGATCAGATAAGTATAGCCGAAGCTATCACTTATCACTTGTTGCCATGGTTCAACCATGGTCTTTTCCGTCAATTTGTCTTGTCAACAATCAAGTGTTCAATTTGATCATTTATTCAATTTTCATGCTTTTACATTATTCACGATTTTATCATCAATACATATGAAATAACACATCATGAAGTTCATAAAAGTAACAAATGATCACTAAAATTTAGCCATATAAACTCACAAGTTCAATTTTTGTATTATAACGATAATCATAATTTCATAATAAATATTCCAAATAAAACATTATATCATTTCTAATTCAACATTTATCAATTATAATCGGGCATGTAATCGATTTATACACAAGTCATTCATATATTTTTTTTTTCCTCCTCCTCCTCTCCATCCACATCCTTAGTATAAACAACACACTTGTAAGTAACATTATCAATAATTTTCACTATTTACTTATGTAAATATTCAAGCTGTCCATCTGTATCATAGTCACTAAATTATTTTTATCTTGAGCTACAGAACTCCAAATTAAGATCCGTTAATTTTATTTGAAACTAGACTCACATATATTCTTACTGTAAGTTTTCTAGAATTTTTTATGTGGCCAATTAGTACAATTTATTAGTTAAGTTCTCCCCTGTTACACAGTCCGACGGCTCTGACCTCTCTTCACTAAAAATCAATTATCTCATAGTACAATTTTCATATAGTGTTTCCGATTATTTCTAATGAAAATAGGCTCACTAAGGAATACAAACATATAAATTATAACTCATAATTATTTTTTTACAATTTTTAATTAATTTCTAAAGTAAGAATAGGGGATCACGAAGTTATTCTAAACCAGTCTTACAAAAATTTAAATATCTCAAAATGTAGACTTCGTTTGCTTGCTATGTTTCTTTTATATGAAAATAGACTCAACAAGCTTTAATTCTATATCTTACTCAACTTCTAATTAAATTTATACCATTTTCGGTGATTTTTAAAAGTTAGACAACTGCTGCTGTCCAAAACTGCTTTAGTATAACATGTTGATTTCTATTTTGTCCCAAATTCCACATTTCATACAATTCAATCCTTGTTTAAATAACCCCTCAATTGAGCTAATTTTCTCATTTAATACTTTTATCTATCATTTTAAACTACTTCATAACCTTTGAAAAATAGAATTTTAACACTAGGCCTTAATTTCAACTCTTTCACAATTAGGTCCTAAAACCAATTTCCATCAATTTTACTTGATAAAATCATCATATAACAAAATTAAAGCTTCAATTAAATATTTATTCATCATATTCTTCCAGCACTAATCCACATCAACTTTAAAAATTAGTCATAGAATAAAAAACTAATGAATTAATAAGTTGGACCCAAATGTAAAAGTCCAAAAACATAAAAATTTCAAGGAGAAAGCAAGAATTAAACTTACATGAAGCTTGAGTATGAAAACCAGCTTGAACTCTCTTCCATGGCTGTTTTTCAGCTGAAGAAAATGAAGAGAAATGAAGAGAATTCTAGATATTCCAATTTGGTCCCATATTTATTTAACTAATTTTGTCAATTTTCCAATTTTGCCCTTATTTCACCCATTTCTGATTTTCTCAGCTATTGCCACTTTAAATATCTCCTTTGGGCTTATTTTCACTTTAGGTCCTTCCTCATTTGACAATTAAGCTTTTTAATCCTTCTAGTAACTTTTATACCTTTTTCAATTTAGTCCTTTTTATTTAATTAACCACCCAAACGTCAAAATTTTCTAACGAAATTTTTATACTACCTTATTGACATTCCGTAAATATTCATAAAAATATTTATGACTCGGTTTATAACACTGAGATCTCAATACCTCTTTTTCTCGATTTTTTGACAAAATAAATCTTTATAAAACACAATTTACTATTTCAAAAATCTTTTAAAAGCTACATTTAGCTCATAAATATTAAATAATACAATCTACGTCATTTTTCAGATTTGATGGTCTCCATTTGTCATATTTGATGGTCTCGAACCACTATTTCTAATATCACTGAAATTTGGGTTATTACAACTCTCCCCCTCTTTAAGAATTTTCGTCCTTGAAAATTCCTTTAGTGGAGAGGTTCAAATATTTTTCACTAATTATACCTTTTCCGATGTCAATTCCTTACACAAAAATTAGAGAAATCCAGATACCAGAATCACCACGTTTCTATGATCAAACCAAAAGCACAATCATAACAAACATAGTTATCACAAGCTGAAGAACACACTTTAAAGATAAGCCATGATTAATAATTTACGAAGTATGAATGATAGGAAAACCAAGATAAGGAAATTCAAGATACAATACCATACCGGAAATCCGTGAACATAACTCATAAAAAATAATAATAAAGATACTGATGATTCCTCAGAGAAGGCCAGAAGAAAAAACACTGCTTACCGACTCTAGACTTCCATCATAACAGAGATAATATATTTCCAAATATTTATATATAAGACAGAATAATATCCAATAAAAACGGAAGAATAGTCCAACATAATTTTTTACCATCGACTTTATTCCAACATAATAAAATAGAATTCCGAAAAGATAAAGAAATACAGATCATAAACCGACCCGACCAACAGGGCTTTCGTCTAACATCATAGTTAGCTAGCATTCTCATAACATAAGAACTCCATCAGAGTGAACAATCACACACATATCTCTCGAGGATAAAAGAATATATATAGAATACCCGGAAAGATCATCATATTCATCTCAACTATAACTATCACACACAGAGACATCTTTACTACTCAATTATTATTTCTCTAACTAATTCTGTCATCATGTACCCTCAGTATCATTCCATTCACCAAAGAAAACCAATTCGGGAAGAATCTCAAAGAAACACATACTTTAGACTTCATACTCAATTGAGTCGAATAGTCGAGACTAGCTTCTTCTTTATCCGTGACATTGCATAATCTGTGTAATCTTTAAAATAATCGATATTTGTTCTAAAACCGAGTTCATTTGTCGCACTATACTCAACTCTTTTTTTTTCACCACTGAACTCTTTAGTTTCCCACTTATGAACTTATTCAACATAATTCTCGCGAACTTTCATCATAAAACAACACTGGTAAGGGGGTGAGGTCGTAAAGCCTCTAACTTGACTCTCATAAATACACACATATGACTTAGCATTCATCATCAACGTAATATCATCATAATCACATAATTCACTCTAAGTAAATTTTCATACTTAGTCATGTTACACGAACTTTTCGATTATCTTATTCAAACAAGTGTACTTAAACATACATTCCATGAATTTTGAGTAAATTTACTCATAACACTCACTTAATCAAGCATGTTAGGCACATAACATCATACGAATACCAACATACATGAATGAGCTTATCACAACATAGACTTCTGTTTCATTTCACTTTTCCACATTTCCCAACTTATGGTTATCTCATTAAGCACATTAACACATGCATATCATGAACTTCTATTCATACCTTTCCATATTTCAATACATCGTAAGCACATTTCAATCATCTCAATATCATTTTTAGCATTATCGACAATAGCTCGGTAAGAAGTTATCTCTGTCGTAACAAAACAATTTCGTTAGAGCTGGGAGATATCACACTATCACAGTTCACATATGGCATGTATAACTAGACTCTTGCACACGCTATGTTAGTCCGAGAATCGACTAAACCATAGCTCTGATACCACTAAATGTAACACCCCTTACCCGTATTCGACGCCGGAACAGGGTACAAGGCATTACCGAGGAGTACGGAACACTTACAGATGATTTAAACAATTTATCGCTCAAATATCAAAATTGATTATAAAAGTTCCTTTAACGGACCCTTGAAGTCCAAATCATGCATTGGGATTGGGTCGGGACTAAATCAGGATCGTATGAAATTTTTCGCAAAATCCCTAAGTTTATCTGATTTACAAGGGTCCCATGCCCGTGTGGCTCACATGGCCGTGCCTCTGGGGCATATAACTCTCTGACTTGCATCTATAAAGGAATTTGGGTCACACGGCCTTAGTACACGCCCGTGTTGCTAGGCCGTGTGGTAAAGTTAATTTTCACAAATTAGGCTATTTTCCAAGCCATATTTCTCACTCATTTGATCCTTATTCTTCACCCACATTTAATACATACAAAAACCAATTTAAGATATTCAACTGAGCCTTATACTTAATACCATTTGTTAGTCGTACACTTCATATAAATAACAAGAAACGTATATGGGCTCAATTCTCATTAAATTTCTCTTGTACTTATACTTTTTCACACTATGTATTCATATAACATATAACAACCACACCTCTGTATTTCATATACATTTTTGTAACAAATCGTCTTGGTTTCAAACTATTTCATATTTGAGTTTTACTTATCAAATCATTTGAAACATCATCTTTACACATATAGTGCACTTGAGATGCACAATTCTATAATTATGAATGAACACATTTATCAAACATATTCCATGTTTTTATATATTATAGTCTCATATTTCCATGTATCATTTACCATCATTTCCTCGTATTTTGACAAATACATGTAACAATTCATAAACAAGCAATTCACTAACTCTTCCTGCCAATCACAATTTAAATTGACAAATCACTTATTGAGCCCAATTTCAATGTTCACTAAGATCTATTAGGATGTACGTATCCACCAATAAATTCCATGTGTACAGTATCATCACCTCATATTTTCACATACATTTACTTTCCATATTATGAACTCAAATAACATATACAAGACATACCAATGTATTCCAAGTACGCTTTCATAATATTTCATTTCGAATTTAGATTATGTCATATTAGAACTCTTCTCATTAACTCATTTGGAATACCAATTCATACGGATAATACGCTCAAGGGTGTACAAATATATAATCACAAATGAACTCATTCATCAACCAAGTTCTATGTTCATGTCTCATCAACTCATATTTCCTTATATCACATAATTCTATGTAACACTTACCAACTTCGTCAAATTAGTGAACGGATTGTTCTCGCACTTTGATGCATTGAATTTCACCGATAATCACTAATGCCATAACATAGCTATGGTCTTTTCACTAGAATGCCATAGCTCACCCATAGTCTTACATCTTCACTATCATTATGCCATGGTGAAACCATGGACTTATCCAATCAATTCATCACTTTTCACTAGAATGCCATAGCCCAACTATGGTCTTACATCTTAAACACGTATCACATCAATGCCATATCCCGGATATGGTCTTACACTGAAATCACTTGTCACTTGTAGCCGAAGCTACCACTATTCACTGATCAGGTAGCTAGTGTAACACACCAAACCCGGCCCATTCACTACGACCGAATTTGAAATGCCATTGCGGAACACGTTCGAAAATATTCTTACTTAAGAGTAAAAATCGTTAAAAATTTGTTTCCTTTAATAAAACCTTTTAAGTGACTTAAAATATTCTAGGTAAAAATTAAATTATTATGAAAACACCTGATTCAAAACTTTATTATACACACTTAAGAAAATAAAATCATTTGCAATCAATATTTAAATTGTCAATCCATAATAAATATAATAATTAAACTTAATGAAAAATACTTAAACAACCTTAAATACTTTAATGGGCCTTATTACAATAAAGACTTAATCAAAATCTTTGAAACTATAAATACTTAATTAATTAAATTATCTTCTGCATGGGCCACCTCGTATCCACTCCAACCCGGTCCAAGCTTTATGCATCACCGAAATGTTGGTTAAAATTTGGGTGAGTCAAACAGACTCAGTGCATAGTCATTACACATGTCTCCATACATATGGGCTCGGCCCATATCCACACAAATCCATACACATAAATATGCAATTATGACCCAACCCAACCTAGGTCCATCCATTACACCACTACCTTAGCGGGACTCCTGCCCAAGGCCGTGGCTAATCCACCACCGATCACATCGTGATCCACATATCCTACTTTGGCGGACTTGTTGCTCAAGGCCGTGGCTAAGCCACCGATCCCGTAGGAATCCCACATATCAATCAATATACGGTGATGCACACACTATCAACCGCCGAGATGGCCACCTAGCCAACACCTCCCTTGACGTAGCACCTAGCTAACATCAAGCGCTAATGTAGCACAAGGCTAACATTAGACCACGTACATAAATATGTACACCTGTCCTCCAATATTCATATCCCAAGCCCTTATGCACATAAATATAATTAAAACATCATTTAATAAAATACATATATAACATGCTCATCACCATTTCATATATTTAACAAGAATCATTTAATAACATAAAACGCGACCTTGTTAATCGTTTACCCATCAGGGGTATCCACCACTTTAGCCCTTAACTCGGCTATCATTCATAACATAGCACATATACATTTTAACATATTTAAAACAATCAAAAGACAGTGCGATAACTACGCACCTGATTTTTTAGCGAAATCCCGATCTATTTTGGATCTAACACAATCTAGAATCTCGAAACTCTTTATTTCTGTCGATTTACCTTGAATGCTTTAAATCCCGAGAGTCTCCTTATCCTTGTCGATTAGCCCCTAAACCATCATGGATAGAATCGATCACCATTTAAAACTCATAAAATGGCCTATGGCCAAATGTTATCAATCACTTACCTTAATGTTCCAAGACCCGATAGATCTCTTTTAAGGCTCCTTAGCGTCGACTACACACAAAAGAATACATAATCATGGCTTAAAGAATATTCGGTTATCCCTAGGCCTATCCTCATGATTTCGGCACACTAGCAAAAAGAGCACAAAACCGAATGATAATGAAAGAACTTACCACTACACGTTGAAGAGAATGAAGATCACAAGCACGTAGTCGACAGCCCCTCCAAAAAAGATTCGACTATGGTGTTTCGGCACTTTTAATAATAGAGAAATAGAGTAGAACAATGAGGCTTTAAGGTTCAAATATGATTCTAATTGCAAATGAGGTATTCGGCCATATTGGAAAAAGTTGTAGAATTTGGAATTGAAAGAAAATAATGAAGAAAAGAAAAAGAATAAGAAGAGAATGCAAAAGGGATTCGGCAATGGAGACTAAAAACAAATAAAAAGATGGACACACTCCTCAAGCAAAATTCGGCACTTATTTGCTCCCTAATGTGATAAGTTTTATCCTTTAATTATCCCCCCATTTGAAATAAAATAACATTATCTTCCATCCTATCTTTCAGCCACCTCTTCAAATAAATAAATTAAAATAATAACAATACTTACCCTTCCAAATTAATTTAGAAACAACCATTAAACTTATCCCCATCCATTTAAAATTAAAAACAATACCTATTTCCATCTTATCCCTTATCACCTCTTCAAATAAAAAAAAATAAAAGGAATAAAACAATATTTATTCCATTCTTCCAGTCGAATTCAAAGACAAGCCTCCAGCTTATCTTCATCCAATTTAGAGCCCACATGCTGTCCACCACCTTTCCAATCTGCCACAAAATAAAAATAAAAATAAAACACCACCTTGTGCTGCCATTAAGCCTCAAACCCGAGACCTGCTAGCACCCATGCTGCAAGTAGCGCCCTCCCACGCCACTCTGCTGCTGTTCTCTTTTTGTCATAAACTCCCCCCATATTCTTTTAAAGCCTCCTTCCCTAGCTCCCTTGTCTCAACGCCAAAACCAAAAATAAAATGCACCCTTTGCAAATTTCCATGATTCAAACCCCATGCTCAAGGCGTCCCCCAAAGCCCTTAAGTGGCGCATGGAAGCCACTCTACCAAGGCGTTTCTTGTGCCCAAAAATGTCGAAAATTATTCTTAAGGCCTCCTTAGCCCAATTCCCCTTTTACACTTAAAAAAAAAATAAAATTTCTCCTATAGCTCGGGCCTTCCCTTAACTTATAACTAGCACCTAAAATACCTCAATTAACACCATGATGACGACACTTATGCAAAATAATTTAATAAAATTTTACCCCTATTTCAGGATATTACAATTCTACCCCCCTTAAAATAATTTCGTCCTCGAAATTACTTACTATCGTTCAATCGTGCATCCTTAACTCATCATACTACGCTACTGCTGCGCACTCTGATCTTAAAGAGCTATCATGCTTTCTAGACACATTCTCTAAGTTCATAATCAAAGTTCCATACACTTCACTAGCAACATAAGAACGAACTAACTTAACCACAAACAAGACAATAGAGAGTATTCCAAAAATAAGAAACTTACCCGTTGTCACCTTTGGCACATCTTCCCCCTCGCGACGGCCGACTGCGTAAACCAACCTTGGCCGCCTTGCATCTGCACCTTCAGCCTCTCTGTTTGGTGCTCCACGACCTCGGCCTGAACCATTTCCTCCATGGTTCGGACCACGACCCCTTGTCGCTATCGGCCATCTCTACCCTGTGCACATAACTTTGGCTTGTTGTCCGAGCCCTATTCGGATCCCGAGGATGATCCTTAATCAGGTGAGACTTAGACTTACACCTAAAACATTCCCGTTCCCGGTTCCAGCACTTGCCAACATGATACCTTCCACACTGAGCACACGGACGATCCAGATTTTTCGTAGCTGGCTTAGCAACACGAATACAATTTTCAACCTCGGTCTTTTACTCAAGACCCTCGGATGATTCGGATGATCCAAAATTCCTCCTATCCGGTTCCTATCCTTATCTCATTACGCCTCATAGAGTTCTTAATTCCCTCAGCTACCTTAGCTTTTTCGACTAACACAGCAAACTCTCGTTCCTGGTGAGGAGCTATCAACAGTCTCAGGTCGTCCCTTAATCCGTCTTCAAACCGGACACATCGTTCATGTTCCGTAGCAACTACTCCTCGAGCATATCGGCTTAACCTTAGGAATTCACCTCAGTGTTCTGTTACGGACTTGTTCCTTGAACCAGCCCCAAACGCCTTCCTCTGCATCAATATAATGAGTTCCAACATACTTCTTACGTACGCCGCCTTAACGTACTCCCGGTGAGATCCTCCGCCGTAGCACCATCCCGAATCGTTAGCCACCATTGATATGCCTCGTCGCGGCGGCGCGCACCATTCCTTTCACTTTCTCCTCAGGGCTCAGATCGAGCTCATCCATAATTCGCTCGGTTGCTTCCAACCAATATTCAGCAGTACTGGGTGCCACCCCAGATACTCCACGAAACATTTCGGCTCCATTAGCTCGAAGCCGCTCCGGCACAGACTTACGTGTTCCCGAATTTCCTCCTGCACCAGCCACCAATTCCAACACTCGCGGCCGCGACTGCGACGACACAAAGATCTTCCCCGTCTCGAGCTCGCTGCTCAAGATGCAATGTGGGGGTGGTGGTGGCGGTGGTACTTCATTATCTGATCCTTGACCCGATCTAACGGGTTCCGACCTAGTCATTCTTCCTCTACCTCTTCCACGACGACCACGTCCTCTAGAGCTCATTGTCTAACGTCGAGATCTGATTAAGAAGTTTTATGAATTAGTCATTGTTCCACTTGTTTATCCGCGAAGAAATTTTTATGACAGAGTTTTAGGAGTGGTTCTTTCGATCAATCAGAGTTTCAGTTCGAGTTCACTACTCTAATTCAAAGAATCACCTTCACAATCACATTCATAATGGAGGTATCTTCATTTCTTAACAAGGCCACATTCTTTCAGTGGTATCCACCACCCACATTCCCTATTCGAACATTTCTGCCCGTTTCTATCCCAGGGGTATTTTCGTCATTTTTCCTACAAGGGTATTTTGGTAATAAATCGGGGCCGACTGAAAATCTTAATAAATCAAGATATTTTGAATTTCAAAACTCCAGGGTATTTTTGGAAATTTTTCTCAAATCAAAGGTATGAAAAAAAAATTGGATTTCAGGGTTATTTTGGTAATTTTGTTCATCGGGGGTAATTTTGTAAATTTTCCAAATCGAGTATCTTGAATTTTCGCAAAATAGAGTTTTTGAATGCTTTTGCAAGGTAGGGAAATTTTATTAAAATTAGGGTTAAACCGGAAATTTTGAAAGTCAGGGGCATTTTAGTAATTTACAACACATGGGTATTTTCGTAATTTTGCAAATCAGAAATATTTTGGAAAAATTTTCACAATAATCTTTTACTATGATTAAAAGGGTAATTTAGGAACTTTAAAACTAGGAATTTTATAAAACTGCACGGCTAGTCCCTTTCGGGTTTTAATTATCGGGTTTAGCCCGTGAATAAGTCCTATTGGTTAGGGTGAACCGTAGCTACGCACCAGGTAGGATTCGAGTGGAGAGGAGGTGAGTCACGCGGACTGCTTAAATACCAAGCTTCCACCGAATACCAATCCTAGACATGCGCACACAGGTTGCCACACCTTAACTCGGCGACTTACTTCACAGGTTTGTTTGATTGTATTTAAGTCTTATGCATGTGTTTGAGTAGACTAGTCCTAGGGTTCAACAGATCTTAGTTCACTAATCTACGTTCCCATAAAAGCCCATAACATTCACATATAAATCACTTCAACAAATAGGGTACTACTTACCCGTGGATCATGTCGTCGAGATACAGTGCCATGCCGAATAACTTTGAAAAATTTTATGAAAGCCCAAATCTTTGAAAAGCCCATTAAAAAAATGTTTTTGGGCCCAAAACCCTCAAAACCGAGTTTTGAACCGGGCTCTGATACCAATTTGTAACACTCCAAACCCGGCCCATTCACTACGACCGAATTTGAAATGCCACTGCGGAACACGTTCGAAAATATTCTTACTTAAGAGTAAAAATCGTTAAAAATTTGTTTCCTTTAATAAAACCTTTTCGTGACTTAAAATATTCTAGGTAAAAATTAAATTATTATGAAAACACCGGATTCAAAACTTTATTATACACACTTAAGAAAATAAAATCATTTGCAATCAATATTTAAATTGTCAATCCATAATAAATATAATAATTAAACTTAATGAAAAATACTTAAACAACCTTAAATACTTTAATGGGCCTTATTACAATAAAGACTTAATCAAAATACTGAAACTATAAATACTTAATTAATTAAATTATCTTCTGCATGGGCCACCTCGTATCCACTCCAACCCGGTCCAAGCTTTATGCATCACCTGAAATGTTGGTAAAAATTTGGGTGAGTCAAACAGACTCAGTGCATAGTCATTACACATGTCTCCATACATATGGGCTCGGCCCATATCCACACAGTCCATACACATAAATATGCAATTATGACCCAACCCAACCTAGGTCCATCCATTACACCTACCTTAGCAGACTCCCTGCCCAAGGCCGTGGCTAATCCACCACCGATCACATCGTGATCCACATATCCTACCTTGGCGGACTTGTTTGCTCAAGGCCGTGGCTAAGCCACCGATCCCGTAGGAATCCCACATATCAATCAATCTACGGTGATGCACACAGCTATCAACCACCGAGATGGGCACCTAGCCAACACCTCCCTTGACGTAGCACCTAGCTAACATCAAGCGCTAATGTAGCACAAGGCTAACATTAGACCACGTACATAAATATGTACACCTGTCCTCCAATATTCATATCCCAAGCCCTTATGCACATAAATATAATTAAAACATCATTTAATAAAATACATATATAACATGCTCATCACCATTTCATATATTTAACAGTAATCATTTAATAACATAAAACGCTGACCTTGTTAATCGTTTACCCATCAGGGGTATCCACCACTTTAGCCCTTAACTCGGCTATCATTCATAACATAGCACATATACATTTTAACATATTTAAAACAATCAAAAGACAATCGATAACTACGCTTTTTGATTATTTAGCTGAAACCCCGATCTATTTTGGATCTAACACAATCTAGAATCTCGAAACTCTTTATTTACACGATTTACCTTGAATGCTTTAAATCCCGAGAGTCTCCTTATCCTTTTCGATTAGCCCCTAAACTATCATGGACAGAATCGATCACCATTTAAAACTCATAAAATGGCCTATGGCCAAATGTTATCAATCACTTACCTTAATGTTCCAAGACCCGATAGATCTCTTTTAAGGCTCCTTAGCGTCGACTACACACAAAAGAATACATAATCATGGCTTAAAGAATATTCGGCTATCCCTAGGCCTGTCCTCATGATTTCGGCACACTAGCAAAAAGAGCACAAAACCGAATGATAATGAAAGAACTTACCACTGCACGTTGAAGAGAATAGAAGATCACAAGCACGTAGTCGACAGCCCCTCCAAAAAAGATTCGACTATGGTGTTTCGGCACTTTTAATAATAGAGAAATAGAGTAGAACAATGAGGCTTTAAGGTTCAGCTATGATTCTAATTGCAAAGGAGGTATTCGGCCATATAGGAAAAAGTTGTAGAATTTGGAATTGAAAGAAAATAATGAAGAAAAGAAAAGAATAAGAAGAGAATGCAAAAGGGATTCTAAGAATGGAGACTAAAAACAAATAAAAAGATGGACACACTCCTCAAGCAAAATTCGGCACTTATTTGCTCCTAATGTGATAAGTTTTATCCTTTAATTATCCCCATTTGAAATAAAATAACATTATCTTCCATCCTATCTTTCACCACCTCTTCAAATAAATAAATTAAAATAATAACAATACTTACCCTTCTAGCCGAATTTAGAAACAACCATTAAACTTATCCCCATCCATTTAAAATTAAAAACAATACCTATTTCCATCTTATCCCTTATCACCTCTTCAAATAAAAAAATAAAAGGAATAAAACAATATTTATTCCATTCTTCCATCGAATTCAAAGACAAGCCTCCAAATTATCTTCATCCAATTTAGAGCCCACATGCTGTCCACCACCTTTCCAATCTGCCACAAAATAAAAATAAAAATAAAACACCACCTTGTCTTTGCCATTAAGCCTCGAACCCGAGACCTGCTAGCACCCATGCCGCAAGTAGCGCCTCCCACGCCACTCTCTCTTTGTTCTCTTTTTGTCATAAACTCCCCATATTCTTTTAAAGCCTCCTTCCCTAGCTCCCTTGTCTCAACGCCAAAACCAAAAATAAAATGCACCCTTTGCAGGCCCCATGATTCGAACCCCCATGCTCAAGGCGTCCCCCAAAGCCCTTAAGTGGCGCATGGAAGCCACTCTACCAAGGCGTTTCTTGTGCCCAAAAATGCCGAAAATTATTCTTAAGGCCTCCTTAGCCCAATTCCCCTTTTACACTTAAAAAAAAAATAAAATTTCTCCTATAGCTCGGGCCTTCCCTTAACTTATAACTAGCACCTAAAATACCTCAATTAACACCATGATGACGACACTTATGCAAAATAATTTAATAAAATTTTACCCCTATTTCAGGATATTACAATTCTACCCCCTTAAAATAATTTAGTCCTCGAAATTACTTACTATCGTTCAATCGTGCATCCTTAACTCATCATACTACGCTCTTTGCTGCGCACTCTCGATCTTAAAGAGCTATCATGCTTTCTAGACACATTCTCTAAGTTCATAATCAAAGTTCCATACACTTCACTAGCAACATAAGAACGAACTAACTTAACCACAAACAAGACAATAGAGAGTATTCCGAAATAAGAAACTTACCCGTTGTCACCTCTCGCACATCTTCCCCTCGCGACGGCCGATCACAGTAAACCAACCTTGGCCGCTTTGCATCCGCACCTTCAGCCTCTCTGTTTGGTGCTCCACGACCTCGGCCTGAACCATTTCCTCCATGGTTCGGACCACGACCCCTTGTCGCTTGCTGGCCATCTCTACCCTATTTGCACATAACTTTGGCCTGTTGTCCGAGCCCTATTCGGATCCCGAGGACGATCCTTAATCGTGAGACTTAGACTTACACCTAAAACATTCCGTTCCCCTTCCCAAAGACTTGCCAACATGATACCTTCCACACTGAGCACACGGACAATCCGGATTTTTCGTAGCTGGCTTAGCAACACGAATACAATTTTCAACCCTCGGTCTTTTCTGAAGACCCTCAGATGATTCAGATGATCCAAAATTCCTCCTATCCCGGTTCCTATCCTTATCTCTGTTCTGCCTCATAGAGTTCTTAATTCCCTCAGCTACCTTAGCTTTTTCGACTAACACAGCAAACTCTCGTTCCTGGTGAGGAGCTATCAACAGTCTCAGGTCGTCCCTTAATCCGTCTTCAAACCGGACACATCGTTCATGTTCCGTAGCAACTACTCCTCGAGCATATCGGCTTAACCTTAGGAATTCAGCCTCGTATTCTGTTACGGACTTGTTCCCTTGAACCAGCTCCAGAAACGCCTTCCTCTGCGCATCAATATAATGAGTTCCAACATACTTCTTCTGGTACGCCGCCTTAACGTACTCCCAGGTGAGATCCTCCGCCGTAGCACCATCCCGAACTGTTAGCCACCATTGATATGCCTCGTCGCGAAGCAGCGCCACCATTCCTTTCACTTTCTCCTCAAGGCTCAGATCGAGCTCATCCATAATTCGCTCGGTTGCTTCCAACCAATATTCAGCTGTATTGGGTGCCACCCCAGATACTCCACGAAACATTTCGGCTCTATTAGCTCGGCCGCTCCAAAGACAGACTTACGTGTTCCCGAATTTCCTCCCGCACTACCACCAATTCCAACACTCACGGCCACGACTGCAACACAAAGATCTTCCCCGTCTCGAGCTCTTTGCTCGGCGTGACAATACCGGGGGTGGTGGTGGCGATGGTACTTCATTATCTGATCCTTGACCCGATCTAACGGGTTCCGACCTAGTCATTCTTCCTCTACCTCTTCCACGACGACCACGTCCTCTAGAGCTCATTATCTAACGTCGAGATCTGATTAAGAAGTTTTATGAATTAGTCATTGTTCCACTTGTTTATCCGCGAAGAAATTTTTATGACAGAGTTTTAGGAGTGGTTCTTTCGATCAATCAGAGTTTCAGTTCGAGTTCACTACTCTAATTCAAAGAATCACCTTCACAATCACATTCATAATGGAGGTATCTTCATTTCTTAACAAGGCCACATTCTTTCAGTGGTATCCACCACCCACATTCCCTATTCGAACATTTCTGCCCGTTTCTATCCCAGGGGTATTTTCGTCATTTTTCCTACAAGGGTATTTTGGTAATAAATCGGGGTCGACTGAAAATCTTAATAAATCAAGATATTTTGAATTTCAAAACTCCAGGGTATTTTTGGAAATTTTTCTCAAATCAAAGGTATGAAAAAAAAATTGGATTTCAGGGTTATTTTGGTAATTTTGTTCATCAGGGGTAATTTTGTAAATTTTCCAAATCAGAGTATCTTGAATTTTCGCAAAATAGAGTTTTTGAATGCTTTTGCAAGGTAGGGAAATTTTATTAAAATTAGGGTTAAACCGGAAATTTTGAAAGTCAGGGGCATTTTAGTAATTTACAACACATGGGTATTTTCGTAATTTTGCAAATCAGAAATATTTTGGAAAAATTTTCACAATAATCTTTTACTATGATTAAAAGGGTAATTTAGGAACTTTAAAACTAGGAATTTTATAAAATCGCACGGCTAGTCCCTTTCGGGTTTTAATTATCTAAGTTTAGCCCGTGAATAAGTCCTCTTGGTTAGGGTGAACCGTAGCTACGCACTGGTAGGATTCGAGTGGAGAGGAGGTGAGTCACGCGGATCGCTTAAATACCAAGCTCCCACCGAATACCAATCCTAGACATGCGCACACAGTTGCCACACCTTAACTCTCGGTGACTTACTTCACGAGTTTGTTTGATTGTATTTAAGTCTTATGCATGTGTTTGAGTAGACTAGTCCTAGGGTTCAACAGATCTTAGTTCACTAATCTACGTTCCCATAAAAGCCCATAACATTCACATATAAATCACTTCAACAAATAGGGTACTTACCGGTGGATCATGGTCGGAGATACAGTGCCATGCCGAATAACTCAAAAATTTTATGAAAGCCCAAATCTTTGAAAAGCCCATAAAAAATGTTTTTGGGCCCAAAACCCTCAAAGCAGAGTTTTGAACCGGGCTCTGATACCAATTTGTAACACCCCAAACCCGGCCCATTCACTACGACCGAATTTGAAATGCCATCTGCGAACACGTTCAAAAATATTCTTACTTAAGAGTAAAAATCGTTAAAAATTTGTTTCCTTTAATAAAACCTTTTAAGTGACTTAAAATATTCTAGGTAAAAATTAAATTATTATGAAAACACCAGATTCAAAACTTTATTATACACACTTAAGAAAATAAAATCATTTGCAATCAATATTTAAATTGTCAATCCATAATAAATATAATAATTAAACTTAATGAAAAATACTTAAACAACCTTAAATACTTTAATGGGCCTTATTACAATAAAGACTTAATCAAAATACTGAAACTATAAATACTTAATTAATTAAATTATCTTCTGCATGGGCCACCTCGTATCCACTCCAACCCGGTCCAAGCTTTATGCATCACCTGAAATGTTGGTAAAAATTTGGGTGAGTCAAACAGACTCAGTGCATAGTCATTACACATGTCTCCATACATATGGGCTCGACCCATATCCACACAGTCCATACACATAAATATGCAATTATGACCCAACCCAACCTAGGTCCATCCATTACACCTACCTTAGCAGACTCCCTGCCCAAGGCCGTGGCTAATCCACCACCGATCACATCGTGATCCACATATCCTACCTTGGCAGACTTGCTGCTCAAGGCCGTGGCTAAGCCACCGATCCCGTAGGAATCCCACATATCAATCAATCTACGGTTATGAACACAGCTATCAACCGCCGAGATGGGCACCTAGCCAACACCTCTCTTGACGTAGCACCTAGCTAACATCAAGCGCTAATGTAGCACAAGGCTAACATTAGACCACGTACATAAATATGTACACCCTATCCTCCAATATTCATATCCCAAGCCCTTATGCACATAAATATAATTAAAACATCATTTAATAAAATACATATATAACATGCTCATCACCATTTCATATATTTAACAAGAATCATTTAATAACATAAAACGCGACCTTGTTAATCGCTTTACCCATCGTGGTATCCACCACTTTAGCCCTTAACTCGGCTATCATTCATAACATAGCACATATACATTTTAACATATTTAAAACAATCAAAAGACAGTGTGATAACTACGCACCTGATTATTTAGCGAAATCCCGATCTATTTTGGATCTAACACAATCTAGAATCTCGAAACTCTTTATTTCTGTCGATTTACCTTGAATGCTTTAAATCCCGAGAGTCTCCTTATCCTTGTCGATTAGCCCCTAAACCATCATGGACAGAATCGATCACCATTTAAAACTCATAAAATGGCCTATGGCCAAATGTTATCAATCACTTACCTTAATGTTCCAAGACCCGATAGATCTCTTTTAAGGCTCCTTAGCGTCGACTACACACAAAAGAATACATAATCATGGCTTAAAGAATATTCGGCTATCCCTAGGCTTGTCCTCATGATTTCGGCACACTAGCAAAAAGAGCACAAAACCGAATGATAATGAAAGAACTTACCACTACACGTTGAAGAGAATAGAAGATCACAAGCACGTAGTCGACAGCCCCTCCAAAAAAGATTCGACTATGGTGTTTCGGCACTTTTAATAATAGAGAAATAGAGTAGAACAATGAGGCTTTAAGGTTCAGCTATGATTCTAATTGCAAATGAGGTATTCGGCCATATAGGAAAAAGTTGTAGAATTTGGAATTGAAAGAAAATAATGAAGAAAAGAAAAAGAATAAGAAGAGAATGCAAAAGGGATTCGGCAATGGAGACTAAAAACAAATAAAAAGATGGACACACTCCTAAAGCAAAATTCGGCACTTATTTGCTCCCTAATGTGATAAGTTTTATCCTTTAATTATCCCCCCATTTGAAATAAAATAACATTATCTTCCATCCTATCTTTTAGCCACCTCTTCAAATAAATAAATTAAAATAATAACAATACTTACCCTTCCAAATTAATTTAGAAACAACCATTAAACTTATCCCCATCCATTTAAAATTAAAAACAATACCTATTTCCATCTTATCCCTTATCACCTCTTCAAATAAAAAAAAATAAAAGGAATAAAACAATATTTATTCCATACTTCCAGCCGAATTCAAAGACAAGCCTCCAGCTTATCTTCATCCAATTTAGAGCCCACATGCTGTCCACCACCTTTCCAATCTGCCACAAAATAAAAATAAAAATAAAACACCACCTTGTGCTACCATTAAGCCTCGAACCCGAGACCTGCTAGCACCCATGCTGCAGGTAGTGCCCTCCCACGCCACTCTGCTGCTGTTCTCTTTTTGTCATAAACTCCCCCCATATTCTTTTAAAGCCTCCTTCCCTAGCTCCATTGTCTCAACGCCAAAACCAAAAATAAAATGCACCCTTTGCAGCCCCCATGATTCGAACCCCCATGCTCAAGGCGTTCCCCAAAGCCCTTAAGTGGCGCATGGAAGCCACTCTACCAAGGCGTTTCTTGTGCCCAAAAATGCCGAAAATTATTCTTAAGGCCTCCTTAGCCCAATTCCCTTTACACTTAAAAAAATAAAATTTCTCCTATAGCTCTGCCTTCCCTTAACTTATCACTAGCACCTAAAATACCTCAATTAACACCATGATGACCACACTTATGCAAAATAATTTAATAAAATTTTACCCTATTTCAGGATATTACAATTCTACCCCTCTTAAAATAATTTCGTCCTCGAAATTACTTACTATCGCTCAATCGTGCATCCTTAACTCATCATACTACGCTCTTTCATGTGTACTCACTGATCTTAAAGAGCTATCATGCTTTCTAGACACATTCTCTAAGTTCATAATCAAAGTTCCATACACTTCACTAGCAACATAAGAACGAACTAACTTAACCACAAACAAGACAATAGAGACTATTCCGAAATAAGAAACTTACCCGTTGTCACCTCCGCACATCTTCCCTCGCGACGGCCGATCACGTAAACCAACCTTGGCCGCCTTGCATCCGCACCTTCAGCCTCTCTGCTTGGTGCTCCACGACCTCGGCCAACCATTTCCTCCATAGTTCGGACCACGACCCTTGTCGCTTGGTCGGCCATCTCTACCCGTTGCGCATAACTTTGGCCTTGTCCGAGCCCTATTCGGATCCCGAGGACACCCTTAATTAGGTGAGACTTAGACTTACACCTAAAACATTCCCGCTCCCTGTTCCAAAGACTTGCCAACATGATACCTTTCACACCGAGCACACGGACGATCCGGATTTTTCGTGGTGGGCTTAGCAACACACGAATGAATTTTCAACCTCGGTCTTTTTCTCAAGACCTCGGATGATTCGAGATGATCCAAAATTCCTCCTATCCGGTTCCTATCCTTATCTCTGCTTCCGCCTCACAGAGTTCTTAATTCCCTCAGCTACCTTATCTTTTTCGACTAACACAGCGAACTCTCATTCCTGGTGAGGAGCTATCAACAGTCTCAGGTCGTCCCTTAATCCGTCCTCAAACCGGACACATCGTTCATGTTCCGTAGCAACTACTCCTCGAGTATATCGGCTTAACCTTAGGAATTCAGCCTCGTATTCTGTTACGGACTTGTTCCCTTGAACCAGCCCCAGAAACGCCTTCCTCTGCGCATCAATATTGTAACAACCCAAACCCGGCCCAAACATGACGACCGAATTTGATTTGCTACGGAGAAAAACTTTTTGAACACCATCTAGAACCAATTTAAGTTTCATTGAAAACCCCTTGTTTTTGGTTATCTTGCCAAAACTATACTTGGATTTAATTTGGAAGTTTAATTAAGTCCGGTTATTATACAAATTTCAAGTGTGCCCGATGGCACGATAAAACATTTTCGTGTTAATTTAAGAAAACATGTGATTTCAATTCAGTTTTAATAATATAGTTTAAAGTAAATATCCAACATATAAAAAAAATAACACAAATAAAGTTTATGGAGGCCTTATTACAACCAAAATAAAATAACCAAATTTAAAGTTCAATAACTTTAAGTCCACTTTGCATGGCCACCTCGAGTCCAACCGGCTCTCAACCGCCATCTACGAGTCACTGAAAAATGTTAAAGGAGAAGGTGAGTCACCAAGACTCAAGATGTAACCCTTCCCCGTTTAAAAACAACATTTCATACACAACATATAACAGCTTAATATGCAGAGTATCGTGTGCCCAACCTAGCCAACCAACCGCTTTGTCTACCCCATGTGGTACCAAACCACTTTGGTGACCGTAGTCACAATGTGTTACCAAAACACCGGTGGTGCCAAACCACCGTGACATATAGTCACAATGTGCTACCAAAGCACCGTGTCCGTAGACACAAATCGGGTGATGGGGCCAACCCATCGTGTGATACCAAATCACCGCGACGATCCCATATCTCAAGTGGGGCCAACCCACGGTGGTGTTAACCACGTGGACAAGTCGCTATGAGGTACCAAACCTCTGGAGGTACCAAACCTCTGGTGACATATAGTCACAAGCAGTGTTACCAAAACACGGTGCTCACAAAGACGAAACATCACCGCCCCTCCTCTCATATAACCCATAGTAGGTAAACAATTAACAACGGATCTCACGCATTTATCACATGTATCGATAAGCCATGCTTCCCAAAAGCATTAAAGTAATCTCATATTAACAGAGACTTACCGGAATCCTCACTTGTACCGTTAAGGTACCAATCCGCATCTACATCAAGCAGATTTATATACAAAATATATATAACACAACATTAACTGCTATAAGTGTGTATGTACACACCTGTCACCACGAGAAGTCTTAATCCCGAAAGAAGAGTCGACACCCTAGATCTACTTGCACCTATATTCGGCCAACTATGGGATTAGTACTATGGCCTATTCGGCCAAATCAAATAAATCTAAAGGGGTTACCAATTGAACCCAAACCTTACCTATTTGCCTCTAAGTACTCACTTCGGTACCCGGTTCACAAATCTGCTTCACTTCCTACAATCGGTCACCATCATTATTAGTAGCCCTTGGCTTAATCGAATACCAAAAAGAATAGATCCTTACCCAAACCGATTTACAAGGGATCGAGGCTTGGATCGAATACTTCAAAATCCCGGGTACCCTTGCTTTAATATTCGGCCAAAGCTACACCAAATGGGAAAAGAGAGTTTCGGCACCAAGGTGTGGAGTACTTCGGCTAGAGAGAAAAATAATGAGGGAAGAAGGTGTTTAGAGTTTCTAAAAATGTAGAGAGGAGGGTATTCGGCCAACAGAAAAGGGAAAAAGAAGATGGGAAAGAATCAATGGTGCATTCGGTTTTATTGAAGGTTGAAAAGAAATAGATGGAGGGTGAAGTATAGGAGGTTCGGCCAAGATCTAAAAGAAAAAGGGTTTTTAGTTTTGAGAGAATAAAGAGAAGAAAATTAAAAGATGGAGCCTTAGCCGAAATAATGAAGAAAATAACAAAGAAATTCGGTTTCCTCCCATCCTATGCTTGCCGTCCACTCTCCCTAGGGAGAGTTCAAATTTCGGCAAAACACTCCAAGTTACTCTTGACCACACATTTGTATTAATTCAAATAATTTGAATTAATTCCAAGGCCTATATTTTCTCTGGCTAATACTTAGAGATTAATCTATTAATCTATTAATTAATCTACTTAAAAATCTAACTAAATCCTATTATTATCCCATTATTTAAAAGAGTTTAAACTCGAGGAGAACTCTCCCTTGTTGCCGTCCAAATAAAGAGCAAAAAGGAGGATTTTGTGACTCAACCAAGGCTCTCCCTTGTTCCTTGGTGGCGTCACATGCTAGCTCCTAAGTGGGCTTGCTTTGCCACTTATTCTAGGCTCATCCTATGTCCAATTTATCCCCATTTATTCTTATAACACCCACTTGCTAAGGCTCCTTCCTTTTAAATTAAAAACTGAAATTTTTCTATCAAACCTAAGCACACTCAAAGCCTTAAATTAAGCTCTATTATTCCATAAATAATATCACAAATTGCTCATAATAAGAAAATACTTAAATTCTAAATAACCCCATTTTTGGGATGTTACGATTCTACCCCCTTAAAATAAATTTCGTCCTCGAAATTCCTTGATCAAAAGAGATGGGGGTATTGTTTGCCGCATCACCTCCTCGGGCTCCCACGTAGCTTCTTCCACTCCGTGGTTCCGCCATAGCACTTTCACTAAAGGCACCGCCTTCCTACGTAGAACCTTCACATCTCGGTCTACAATTTGAACCGGTTCCTCTTCAAAAGATAAATCCGAATTCACCTCAATCTCTCGCTCATCGCACACAACGTGCGAAGGATCTCGACCGATACCGCTCAAAGATTGACACATGAAATACGTCATGAATCGACTCGATTCTGCGCGGCAGACTCTGGTGATAAGCCACCGGTCCTACTCGCTTCACAACGAAGATATGGCCCGATGAACCTTGGGCTTAGCTTCCTTTCCGTCCAAATCTCAACACCTTTTTCCAAGGCGACACTTTCGTAAAGACTTTGTCTCCCACAAAGATACTCCACTTCCTTGCGCTTTGAGATCGGCATAAGACTTCTGCCTATCCGATGCTTCCTTGAGACGAGACCTAATCACCTTGACTTTGTCTTCCGTCTCGGTTACCAATTCTGGACCCAGAACTTGTCGCTCTCCCAAGTCTGTCCAACATGTAGGAGTACGACACTTTCGTCCATATAGAGCCTCATATGGAGCCATCGAATACTCGCTTGATAACTATTGTTATAAGCGAATTCTGCTAATGGTAGGTACTCCTCCCAACTACCACTAAAATCCAAGACACAACCTCTTAACATGTCCTCTAAAATATGTATCACCCTTTCCGATCATCCGTCGATCGTGGATGGAAAGCCAGATCTTGAAATCTAACCGTGTACCCAAAGCTTGATGCAACGCTTTCCAAAACCTTGACGTGAATCGGGATCCCTATCCGAGATAATCGACATCGCACACCATGCAACCTTACTATTTCCCCACATACAGCCTTCGCTTAGCTTCGAGTGAGTAATCCATTCTCACCGGCATGAAGTGAGTGATTTAGTTAAGCGATCCACAATTACCCAAATCGCATCCTTCTTGGTGGGCGTAAGGGTAGCCCACTAACGAAATCCATGGTGATCCTCTCCCATTTCCATTGAGGATCTTTATCGGTTGAAGTAGTCCCGATGGTAACTGATGTTCATCCTTAACCTGCTGGCACGTCAGACACTTCCCTACGAACTCCGTTATCTCACGCTTCAACCCAGGCCACCAGAACTATTTTCGCAAATCTCCATACATCTTGCTTCCCCCAGGATGCATAGCGTATGGGCTGCTATGTGCATCTTGGAGAATTTTCTGCCTTAATTCTGTATCCCTTGGCATACATGCTCGTCCTTGAAAACAAAGCACTCCATCACTAGACAGACTGTACCCTTCCAAACCACCATCCTGAACTTGTACCCTCATAGCGCCCAAGCCTTCATCCACTAACTGCTTTTCCTTAATCTCTTCAATCCATGTTGGCTTTACTTGAAGTTCTGCCAAAAGACTCCCATCATCATATAGACTCAACCGAGCGAACATTCCTCTTAAGTTCGTCACCACCTTCCGGCTCAATGCGTCGGCTACCACATTAGCCTTACCCGGATGGTACTCGATTGAACAATCGTAGTCCTTTAGTAGTTCAATCCACCGACGCTGTCTCAGATTCAGATCCTTCTGAGTCAGAAGGTACCTCAAGCTTTTGTGATCCGTGTAGACTATCGACTTCTCCCCATACGGTAATGTCTCCATATCTTCGTGAGCGAAGACGATCGCCGCTAACTCCAAGTCGTGCGTTGGGTAGTTAACCTCGTGCGGTCTTAATCGACGGGATGCATAGGCTACTACCTTCCCATCTCAGATCAAGACACATCCCAAACCAATGTGAGATGCATCACAATAGACTGTGAATAACTTTCCCGCTTCAGTCGTACCAAAACCGGGCTTCCACAAAATTTTCCTTAGCTTATCAAAGCTTCCTTTGCGCTTCTCCGTCCATACAAATGGAACACCTTTCCTTAGCAACTTGGTCAACGGCGCGCTATTAAAGAGAATCCTTCCACGAATCTCCGATAGTACCTGCTAAACCCGGAAAACTTCGTATTTCACCACCCACCTAGGTGGTTTCCACTCCAATCTTGCTTCAATCTTGCGAGGGTCTACTCTAATTCCTTCCACGATACTACATGTCCTAAGAAAGCCACTTCCTCACCAAAATTCGCACTTATCGAATTTGGCATATAACTCGCTTCTCCTCAATACTTGCGTAACTATCCGTAAATGCTTGTCATGCTCCTCTTCTGTCTTTGAATAAATCAATATGTCGTCTATGAACACCACGACGAATCGGTCCAAGTCTTCGTTGGAATACTCTATTCATCAAGTCCATAAATGCCGCGGTGCATTGGTCACCCGATGGCATCACCAAGAACTCGAAATGCCCATACCGAGTTCGAATGCCGCTTTTGTGAACGCCGGCCTCCTTCACCTTTAATTGATGATATCCTCGACCTAAGGTCTATCTTCGAAAACACCGAGGCACCCTTCAGCTTGATCAAACAAGTCGTCAATCCGAGGCAACGGATACTTGTTCTTGATCGTTAACTTGTTTAATCGACGGTGATCGATGCACATCCGCATAGAACCGCCCTTCTTCTTGACAAACAACACAGCGCCTCCCCACGGAGATATACTTGGTCGTATAAACCCTCTATCCAAGAGCTCCCGAATTTGAGCCTTTAGCTCCACCAATTCCTTTGGTGCCATTCGGTATGGTGCTATGGACACAGTGCCGCCTGGTAGCAAGTCTATACCGCATTCGACTTCCCGATCCGGAGGCGCACCGGAAGTTCTTCCGGGAACACATCAAACCAAATTCCCCACCGTTCGGACCTTTTCAATTACTAACCCCTTAGCTTCCAAAGCCTGATTTGAACCAAATACGCCTCACAACCCTTCTTGACCATCCTTTCGGCCTTCAAGGCGGACACTACGTTGGATAGGTAATTCCTTCTATCTCCTATCATAACCATTTCCTCACCTTCACCGTCTTAAGAACCATGCGCTTGGTCACAAGATCCAACCTTGCTTGGTACTTAACCAACCAATCCATACCGAGGATCAAATCGAACTCCCCAAACGGTAGTTCCATTAGATCGACTACAAATACTACCCCTTGAAGTTCTAGAGGTGCGCCTCTATAAAGTCTATCTACGACTACGGAGTGACCTAAGGGGCTAACTACATGTCATCTCCCTAGAAGCGCTTTGAGTTTAGGTCCATAATTCCTACCACACTACTAGCAATGTACGAGTGCGTCGAGCCCACATCAATCAATGCAACATTAGGAAAACCAAAAATTAAAAACGCGTCGGTTATAACATCCGGTGCGTCACCTTCCTCGCGACACCTCATTGCGTAAACCAAGCCAGCCGCCTAGCCTCGTGTTGCCCGAACCTCTGCCTTGAGTTCCACGACCTCGGTTAAGACCGTTGTTTCTCTTCCATTACCACGACCCTCTCGTGGTCCTACATTTCTATCCTGAGCACGGTTACGCCTCTCCGGCCGCTTCTTAGCTAGTTTCTCGGGACAATCTCGACGCGATGCTCCAAAGACCCACACTCAAAACATCCTTTGTCACCGGTCCAACAACCTCCCCAATGGGTTTTTCCACGATTGCAGACCGAGTCGGCCTCGATTAGCGATCGTGGGCCTTGTCGCTGATTGGGCCCACTTGGCCTAGCCTTTTTACTCGAGCACTACTTTGCTTGATCCAAATGACCCAAAACCTCTCTTCCGATTATTCTTACTATAGCTCTGCCTCAAAGCCTCCTTGATCCCTTCGGCTACCTTAGCCTTCTCCACTAGAGATGAGAACTCACGAACCTGCTGTGGGGCAATCAGTAACCTTAAATCATCTCTGAGTCCGTCCTCAAAGCGGACACAGCGCTCATGTTCGATGAACCACGATGCCTCTCGCATACCTACTCACCTTAAAATTCTCGCTCATATTCGACACGGACTTAGTTCCTTGCACTAATCCCGGAAAAGCCTTTCTCTCACGTCGGTGTAGCCGATACCCACATACTTTTTCTGATAGGTGGTTCTGAAATACTCCCAAGTCAAATCATCTGCTGTAGCCCCATCTCGAACCGTAAGCCACCACTGATACGCTTCATCCTTTAGAAGCGACACTGCCCCTTTTAGCTTTTCTTCCTCAGTCAGGTCAAGGTCATCCATGATTCTTTCGGTTGACTCTAGCCAGATTCCACTGCACTTTGGGTGCCTCTCGACACACCTCGGAATACCTCCGCTCCGTTAGATCGGAGTCGCTCGGGGGCAGATTTCCGAGCTCCTACATTTCCACCACCCCACCACCATCTCCAAAACTCGCAACACACGACTTGCGATACCGCTCGCCACCGGCCCGATCCGGCTCTCACTTCTAAAAGTAGGAGGTGGTGGTGGCGGTGGTACCTCATTTTCGAACCTTGTCTCGACTGACGGGTTCGCACACCGTCATCCTACCCCTACCACGTCCACGGCGTCCACGTCCTCTAGAACTCATTCTATCTACCGCGCTTTTAATCTGATTAAGAAAAATTTTATGCGTTAGCATTTGTTTCACTTTATTACTCATGATTTAAATTTTATGGATAAGGTTTAATCGGAGATTCTTTCGAGCAAACAAAGTTTCAGTTTCCTATCCTAGTTCACACAAAGAAGTTTATGCATCCATTCCTTAATACTTTCCATACCTATTCGCTCATCGGACATTTCTGCCCATTTCTAACCCAGGGGTATTTTCGTCTTTTTCCTACAGGGGTATTTTCGTAATTTTCCAGAACCAATATATTTTGATGATGATTTCCAAAGCTAAGTTGTTGAATATTTGTAAAATAGTTGAAATTTTTGAGCAAAACCATTGTACTGATATTTTATGAACCGAGGGCATTTTGGTAATTTTACTCCTAAGGGTATTTCTGTAATTTTTCACAAGTCAAGTTTTCCGAGAAAAACGTTGTAAAAGTAATGTTCTAGGGTTTGAGAAAGTTATTGGACAAGTTTTGAAAACATTAGGGTTTGTTGTTTCATTCTTTTTCGGAAACATGGCTAATTCCCTTTTCGGGTTTTAATCATTGTGTTTAGCCTATGACCGAGCCCTCCTGGTCAGGGTGAACCAAAGCTACGACCAGGCAGAATTCAAGTGAAGAGGAGGTGGGTCACGCGGACCGCTTAAATACCAAGCTCTCACTGAACCTTTCTCGACATGCGCACGCAGGTTACCACACCATCAACCCTCTCGAGTTAGGGTGAACCAGAAAGCTACGCACTGCAGTAGGATACTGCGAAGAGGAGGTGAGTCACGAGGACTGCTTAAATACCGTGCTCTTCCTGATCCAATCCTAGACATGCGTCATGTGGTTACCACACCTAGCTCATTGACTAAGTCATAGGTTGGTTTAGTTCTTTAAGTCTTATGTCTTGTTTGTGTGTTTGAGTAGTCTAAACCTAGGGTTCAAGTTCCTATAAGTCTATCTACGTTCCATGCTTCCTACCCTTCTACAGAATATAATTCACAAAGAGGTTTAGATGTACTTACAGGCGGATCGGTCTGCCGAGAGACTCGGGCCATGCTGTTCAAAAACCAAAAATCATTCCATAAGGCCTACCAAAACATTTTTGGGCCTTGGGCCCCACAGTACAGCTTTGAACTGGGCTCGATATTAATTTTGTAACAACCCAAACCCGGCCCAAACATGACGAATAGAATTTGATTTGCTACGGAGAAAAACTTTTTGAACACCATCTAGAACCAATTTAAGTTTCATTGAAAACCCCTTGTTTTTGGTTATCTTGCCAAAACTATACTTGGATTTAATTTGGAAGTTTAATTAAGTCCGGTTATTATACAAATTTCAAGTGTGCCCGATGGCACGATAAAACATTTTCGTGTTAATTTAAGAAAACATGTGATTTCAATTCGCTTTAATAATATAGTTTAAAGTAAATATCTAACATATAAAAAAAATAACACAAATAAAGTTTATGGAGGCCTTATTACAACCAAAATAAAAATAACCAAATTTAAAGTTTAATAACTTTAAGTCCACTGCATGGCCACCTCGAGTCCAACCGGCTCCTCAACCGCCATCTACGAGTCACCTGAAAAATGTTAAAGGAGAAGGTGAGTCACCAAGACTCAGTATGTAACCCTTCCCCGCTTAAAAACAACATTTCATACACAACATATAACGATTAATATGCAGAGTATCGTGTGCCCAACCTAGCCAACCAACCGCCTTTGTCTACCCCATGTGGTACCAAACCACCGGTGACCGTAGTCACAATGTGTTACCAAAACACTGGTGGTGCCAAACCACTGGTGACATATAGTCACAATGTGCTACCAAAGCACTGGTGTCCGTAGACACAAATCGGGTGATGGGGCCAACCCATCGTGTGATACCAAATCACTGGCAGACGATCCCATATCTCAAGTGGGGCCAACCCACGGTGGTGTTAACCACAGGGACAAGTCGCTATGAGGTACCAAACCTCTGGAGGTACCAAACCTCTGGTGACATATAGTCACAGTGTGTTACCAAAACACTGGTGCTCGTCAGCACGAAACATCACTGCCCCCTCCTCTCATATAACCCATAGTAGGTAAACAGTTAACAACAGATCTCACGCATTTATCACATGTATCGATAAGCCATGCTTCCCAAAAGCATTAAAGTAATCTCATATTAACAGAGACTTACCGGAATCCTCACTTGTACCGTTAAGGTACCAATCCGCATCTACATCAAGCAGATTTATATACAAAATATATATAACACAACATTAACTGCTATAAGTGTGTATGTACACACCTGTCACCACGAGAAGTCTTAATCCCGAAAGAAGAGTCGGCACCCTAGATCTACTTGCACCTATATTCGGCCAACTATGGGATTAGTACTATGGCCTATTCGGCCAAATCAAATAAATCTAAAGGGGTTACCAATTGAACCCAAACCTTACCTATTTGCCTCTAAGTACTCACTTCGGTACCCGGTTCACAAATCTGCTTCACTTCCTACAATCGGTCACCATCATTATTAGTAGCCCTTGGCTTAATCGAATACCAAAAAGAATAGATCCTTACCCAAAACCGATTTACAAGGACTGAGGCTTGGATCGAATACTTCAAAATCCCGGGTACCCTTGCTTTAATATTCGGCCAAAGCTACACCAAATGGGAAAAGAGAGTTTCGGCACCAAGGTGTGGAGTACTTCGGCTAGAGAGAAAAATAATGAGGAAGAAGGTGTTTAGAGTTTCACAAATGTAAGAGGAGGGTATTCGGCCAACAAGAAAAGGGAAAAAGAAGATGGGAAAGAATCAATGGTGCATTCGGTTTTGTTGAAGGTTGAAAAGAAATAGATGGAGGGTGAAGTATAGGAGGTTCGGCCAAGATCTAAAAGAAAAAGGGTTTTTAGTTTTGAGAGAATAAAGAGAAGAAAATTAAAAGATGGAGCCTTAGCCGAAATAATGAAGAAAATAACAAAGAAATTCGGTTTCCCCCCTCCTATGCTTGCCGTCCACTCTCCCTAGGGAGAGTTCAAATTTCGGCAAAACACTCCAAGTTACTCTTGACCACACATTTGTATTAATTCAAATAATTTGAATTAATTCCAAGGCCTATATTTTCTCTGGCTAATACTTAGAGATTAATCTATTAATCTATTAATTAATCTACTTAAAAATCTAACTAAATCCTATTATTATCCCATTATTTAAAAGAGTTTAAACTGAGGAGAACTCTCCCCTTGTTGCCGTCCAAATAAAGAGCAAAAAGGAGGATTTTGTGACTCGAACCAAGGCTCTCCCTTGTTCCTTGGTGGCGTCACATGCTAGCTCCTAAGTGGGCTTGCTTTGCCACTTATTCTAGGCTCATCCTATGTCCAATTTATCCCCATTTATTCTTATAACACCCACTTGCTAAGGCTCCCTTCCTTTTAAATTAAAAACTAAAATTTTTCTATCAAACCGGCACACTCAAAGCCTTAAATTAAGCTCTATTATTCCATAAATAATATCACAGCTGTTCATAATAAGAAAATACTTAAATTCTAAATAACCCCATTTTTGGGATGTTACAAATATAATGAGTTCCAACATACTTCTTCTGGTACGCCGCCTTAACGTACTCCCAGGTGAGATCCTCCGCCGTAGCACCATTCCGAACTGTTAGCCACCATTGATATGCCTCGTCGCGAAGCAGCGCCACCATTCCTTTCACTTTCTCCTCAGGGCTCAGATCGAGCTCATCCATAATTCGCTCGGTTGCTTCCAACCAATATTCAGCTGTACTGGGTGCCACCCCAGATACTCCACGAAACATTTCGGCTCCATTAGCTCGAAGCCGCTCCGGCACAGACTTACGTGTTCTCGAATTTCCTCCTGCACCAGCCACCAATTCCAACACTCGCAAAGACACCGCAACACACAACATCTTCCCCTCATCGAGCTCCTGCCGGCGATTAACAAATAGGGGTGGTGGTGGCGGTGGTACTTCATTATCGATCCTTGACCCGATCTAACGGGTTCCGACCTAGTCATTCTTCCTCTACCTCTTCCACGACGACCACGTCCTCTAGAGCTCATTGTCTAACGTCGAGATCTGATTAAGAAGTTTTATGAATTAGTCATTGTTCCACTTGTTTATCCGCGAAGAAATTTTTATGACAGAGTTTTAGGAGTGGTTCTTTCGATCAATCGAGTTTCATTGAGTTCACTACTCTAATTCAAAGAATCACCTTCACAATCACATTCATAATGGAGGTATCTTCATTTCTTAACAAGGCCACATTCTTTGAAGTGGTATCCACCACCCACATTCCCTATTCGAACATTTACTGCGTTTCTATCCTGTGGGTATTTTTGTCATTTTTCCTACAAGGGTATTTTGGTAATAAATCGGGGTCGACTGAAAATCTTAATAAATCAAGATATTTTGAATTTCAAAACTCCAGGGTATTTTTGGAAATTTTTCTCAAATCAAAGGTATGAAAAAAAAATAGATTTGTGGTTATTTTGGTAATTTTGTTCATCAGGGGTAATTTTGTAAATTTTCCAAATCAGAGTATCTTGAATTTTCGCAAAATAGAGTTTTTGAATGCTTTTGCAAGGTAGGGAAATTTTATTAAAATTAGGGTTAAACCGGAAATTTTGAAAGTTAGGGGCATTTTAGTAATTTACAACACATGGGTATTTTCGTAATTTTGCAAATCAGAAATATTTTGGAAAAATTTTCACAATAATCTTTTACTATGATTAAAAGGGTAATTTAGGAACTTTAAAACTAGGAATTTTATAAAACTGCACGGCTAGTCCCTTTCGGGTTTTAATTATCGGGTTTAGCCTGTGAATAAGTCCTCTTGGTTAGGGTGAACCGTAGCTATGCACCAGGTAGGATTCGAGTGGAGAGGAGGTGAGTCACGCGGACTGCTTAAATACCAAGCTCCCACCGAATACCAATCCTAGACATGCGCACACAGGTTGCCACACCTTAACTCGGCGACTTACTTCACAGGTTTGTTTGATTGTATTTAAGTCTTATGCATGTGTTTGAGCAGACTAGTCCTAGGGTTCAACAGATCTTAGTTCACTAATCTACGTTCCCATAAAAGCCCATAACATTCACATATAAATCACTTCAACAAATAGGGGTACTTACCGTGGATCATGGCCGGAGATACAGTGCCATGCCGAATAACTTGAAAAATTTTATGAAAGCCCAAATCTTTGAAAAGCCCATAAAAAAATGTTTTTGGGCCCAAAACCCTCAAATCCGAGTTTTGAACCGGGCTCTGATACCAATTTGTAACACCCCAAACCCGGCCCATTCACTACGACCGAATTTGAAATGCCACTGCGGAACACGTTCGAAAATATTCTTACTTAAGAGTAAAAATCGTTAAAAATTTGTTTCCTTTAATAAAACCTTTTAAGTGACTTAAAATATTCTAGGTAAAAATTAAATTATTATGAAAACACCGGATTCAAAACTTTATTATACACACTTAAGAAAATAAAATCATTTGCAATCAATATTTAAATTGTCAATCCATAATAAATATAATAATTAAAATTAATGAAAAATACTTAAACAACCTTAAATACTTTAATGGGCCTTATTACAATAAAGACTTAATCAAAATATCTGAAACTATAAATACTTAATTAATTAAATTATCTTCTGCATGGGCCACCTCGTATCCACTCCAACCGGTCCAAGCTTTATGCATCACCTGAAATGTTGGTAAAAATTTGGGTGAGTCAAACAGACTCAGTGCATAGTCATTACACATGTCTCCATACATATGGGCTCGGCCCATATCCACACAGTCCATACACATAAATATGCAATTATGACCCAACCCAACCTAGGTCCATCCATTACACCTACCTTAGCGCACTCTCGCCCAAGGCCGTGGCTAATCCACCACCGATCACATCGTGATCCACATATCCTACCTTGGCGGACTTGTTGCTCAAGGCCGTGGCTAAGCCACCGATCCCGTAGGAATCCCACATATCAATCAATCTACGGTGATGCACACACTATCAACCGCCGAGATGGGCACCTAGCCAACACCTCCTTGACGTAGCACCTAGCTAACATCAAGCGCTAATGTAGCACAAGGCTAACATTAGACCACGTACATAAATATGTACACCCTATCCTCCAATATTCATATCCCAAGCCCTTATGCACATAAATATAATTAAAACATCATTTAATAAAATACATATATAACATGCTCATCACCATTTCATATATTTAACAGTAATCATTTAATAACATAAAACGCTGACCTTGTTAATCGTTTACCCATCAGGGGTATCCACCACTTTAGCCCTTAACTCGGCTATCATTCATAACATAGCACATATACATTTTAACATATTTAAAACAATCAAAAGACAGTACGATAACTACGCACCTGATTATTTAGCGAAATCCCGATCTATTTTGGATCTAACACAATCTAGAATCCCGAAACTCTTTATTTCTCTCGATTTACCTTGAATGCTTTAAATCCCGAGAGTCTCCTTATCCTTGTCGATTAGCCCCTAAACCATCATGGACAGAATCGATCACCATTTAAAACTCATAAAATGGCCTATGGCCAAATGTTATCAATCACTTACCTTAATGTTCCAAGACCCGATAGATCTCTTTTAAGGCTCCTTAGCGTCGACTACACACAAAAGAATACATAATCATGGCTTAAAGAATATTCGGCTATCCCTAGGCCTATCCTCACGATTTCACACACTAGCAAAAAGAGCACAAAACCGAATGATAATGAAAGAACTTACCACTACACGTTGAAGAGAATAGAAGATCACAAGCACGTAGTCGACAGCCCCTCCAAAAAAGATTCGACTATGGTGTTTCGGCACTTTTAATAATAGAGAAATAGAGTAGAACAATGAGGCTTTAAGGTTCAGCTATGATTCTAATTGCAAATGAGGTATTCGGCCATATAGGAAAAAGTTGTAGAATTTGGAATTGAAAGAAAATAATGAAGAAAAGAAAAAGAATAAGAAGAGAATGCAAAAGGGATTCGGCAATGGAGACTAAAAACAAATAAAAAGATGGACACACTCCTCAAGCAAAATTCGGCACTTATTTGCTCCCTAATGTGATAAGTTTTATCCTTTAATTATCCCCCATTTGAAATAAAATAACATTATCTTCCATCCTATCTTTCACCCACCTCTTCAAATAAATAAATTAAAATAATAACAATACTTACCCTTCCAAATTAATTTAGAAACAACCATTAAACTTATCCCCATCCATTTAAAATTAAAAACAATACCTATTTCCATCTTATCCCTTATCACCTCTTCAAATAAAAAAATAAAAGGAATAAAACAATATTTATTCCATACTTCCAAATGAATTCAAAGACAAGCCTCCACTTATCTTCATCCAATTTAGAGCCCACATGCTGTCCACCACCTTTCCAATCTGCCACAAAATAAAAATAAAAATAAAACACCACCTTGTGCTGCCATTAAGCCTCGAACCCGAGACCTGCTAGCACCCATGCTGCAGGTAGCGCCCTCCCACGCCACTCTGCTGCTGTTCTCTTTTTGTCATAAACTCCCCCCATATTCTTTTAAAGCCTCCTTCCCTAGCTCCCTTGTCTCAACGCCAAAACCAAAAATAAAATGCACCCTTTGCAGCCCCCATGATTCGAACCCCCATGCTCAAGGCGTCCCCCAAAGCCCTTAAGTGGCGCATGGAAGCCACTCTACCAAGGCGTTTCTTGTGCCCAAAAATGCCGAAAATTATTCTTAAGTCCTCCTTAGCCCAATTCCCCTCTTACACTTAAAAAAAAATAAAATTTCTCCTATAGCTCGGGCCTTCCCTTAACTTATCACTAGCACCTAAAATACCTCAATTAACACCATGATGACCACACTTATGCAAAATAATTTAATAAAATTTTACCCCTATTTCAGGATATTACAGCTAGAGCTACCACTTTTCACTGATCAGGTAGCCGGAGCTACCACTTTTCACTTTCACTTGTCCTTGATCAGATAAGTGTAGCCGAAGCTACCACTTATCACTTTCACTTGTCCTTGATCAGATAAGTGTAGCCGAAGCTATCACTTATCACTTTCATTTATCCTTGATCAGATAAGTATAGCCGAAGCTATCACTTATCACTTGTTGCCATGGTTCAACCATGGTCTTTTCCGTCAATTTGTCTTGTCACTGAACTGAAGTGTTCAATTTGATCATTTATTCAATTTTCATGCTTTTACATTATTCACGATTTTATCATCAATACATATGAAATAACACATCATGAAGTTCATAAAAGTAACAAATGATCACTAAAATTTAGCCATATAAACTCACAAGTTCAATTTTTGTATTATAACGATAATCATAATTTCATAATAAATATTCCAAATAAAACATTATATCATTTCTAATTCAACATTTATCAATTATAATCGGGCATGTAATCGATTTATACACAAGTCATTCATATTTTTTTTTTCCTCCTCCTCCTCTCCATCCACATCCTTAGTATAAACAACACACTTGTAAGTAACATTATCAATAATTTTCACTATTTACTTATGTAAATATTCAAGCTGTCCATCTGTATCATAGTCACTAAATTATTTTTATCTTGAGCTACAGAACTCCAAATTAAGATCCGTTAATTTTATTTGAAACTAGACTCACATATCTTCTTACTGTAAGTTTTCTAGAATTTTTGGTGTGGCCAATTAGTACAGTTTATTAGTTAAGTTCTCCCCTGTTACACAGTCCGACGGCTCTGACCTCTCTTCACTAAAAATCAATTATCTCATAGTACAATTTTCATATAGTGTTTTCGATTATTTCTAATGAAAATAAGATCACTAAGGAATACAAACATATAAATTATAACTCATAATTATTTTTGTACAAGTTTTAGTGAATTTCTAAAGTAAGAACAGGGGATCACGAAGTTATTCTAAACCAGTCTTACAAAAATTTAAATATCTCAAAATGTAGACTTTCTTTGCTTGCTCTGTTTCTTTTATATGAAAATAGACTCAACAATCTTTAATTCTATATCTCACTCAACTTCTAATTCAATTTATACCATTTTCGGTGATTTTTAAAAGTTAGACAACTGCTGCTGTCCAAAACTGCTTTAGTATAACATGTTGATTTCTATTTTGTCCCAAATTCCACATTTCATACAATTCAATCATTGTTTAAATAACCCCTAAATTGAGCTAATTTTCTCATTTAATACTTTTATCTATCATTTTAAACTACTTCATAACCTTTGAAAAATAGAATTTTAACACTAGGCCTTAATTTCAACTCTTTCACAATTAGGTCCTAAAACCAATTTCCATCAATTTTACTTGATAAAATCATCATATAACAAAATTAAAGCTTCAATTAAATATTTATTCATCATATTATTCCAGCACTAATCCACATCAACTTTAAAAATTAGCCATAGAATAAAAAACTAATGAATTAATAAGTTGGACCCAAATGTAAAAGTCCAAAAACATAAAAATTTCAAGGAGAAAGCAAGAATTAAACTTACATGAAGCTTGAGTATGAAAACCAGCTTGAACTCTCTTCCATGGCTGTTTTTCAGCTGAAGAAAATGAAGAGAAATGAAGAGAATTCTAGATATTCCAATTTGGTCCCATATTTATTTAACTAATTTTGGCAATTTTCCAATTTTGCCCTTATTTCACCCATTTCCTGATTTTTCTCAGCTATTGCCGCCCAAAATATCTCCTTTGGGCTTATTTTCATTTTAGGTCCTTCCTCATTTGACAATTAAGCTATTTAATCCTTCTAGTAACTTTTATACCTTTTTCAATTTAGTCCTTTTTATTTAATTAACCACCCAAACGTCAAAATTTTCTAACAAAATTTTTATACTACCTTATTGACATTCCGTAAATATTCATAAAAATATTTATGACTCGGTTTATAACACTGAGATCTCGATACCTCTTTTTCTCGATTTCTTGACAAAATAAATCTTTATAAAACACAATTTACTATTTCAAAAATCTTTTAAAAGCTACATTTAGCTCGTAAATATTAAATAATACAATCTACGTCATTTTTCAGATTTGATGGTCTCCATTTGTCATATTTGATGGTCTCGAACCACTATTTCTAATATCACTGAAATTTGGGTTATTACAAAGTGTCTTCGATCTGTTTCCTGCAACTTCAGGAAGATAAGATCTGTTGTCTTCAGTCTACTCCGCTGCAACTTCAGGGAGATGAGACATAGGATTAACTGTCTTCAGTCCGCTCCACTGCAACTTCAGGTAGATAAGACTTGCAACTTCAACCTGCTCCACTGCATCTTCTGGGAGATAAGGTTGGTGGCTTCAATCTGCTTCCCTGATACCTCGGGAAGATAAGATTCGCCGTCTTCGATTTGCTCCACTGCTATCTCAGGGAAACAAAATCTACAATCTTTAGTCTGCTTCCTTGCTACCTCAGGAAGATAAGACTAACGGCTTAAATCTGCTCCGCTGCTACCTCGGGAAGATAAGATTCACCGTCTACAATCTTCATTCTGCTCCCTTGCTACTGTCGAAACCAGTTTTTTCAATTTTGAAAAAACAAGGATCGATTGGAAAATAAAAAATGGAGTCGCCACCGACCCTATGTTGAGGTGTGATCGGATCACCTTAAAATTGATCATTTTAATAAAACTTTGATTTATTAAAACATATTTTGGTCTACAAAAACTCGAGAAAACGGGTTCGGGAGTCGGTTACGTAAGAGGAAGGGTTAGCACCCTCGTAGCACCCAAAATTGGTACCTAATTGATTATTTAATGTCTTAATGCCAAAAATTTGAAAAGATTCTAGATTACGATCCGTTTGCTTAAAATACATTTGAACAGAATCATATTGGATGCCAAAACCCTCTTATTTCGAAGAAATAAAATGTCATACTCAGTGAGTTAGGGTACAACAACTTATATTCTCGAAACCGAACTTATCTTTTGATTTTTAAAACCCATGTAATAAAATTTGAAAAGGATATTCGGTTATTTGGGCTTTATGAAAAATTAGAACCCAGTAAGTTAGGGCACAATTTCTCAAAATTCCCGAATACGGAATATTGCCTTTATTTTTTAGAAATTCTTACCTCGAGATGATAAAACGTCACATCCAGTGAGTTAGGACGCAACATCTCAAATTCTTGAGAATAAGTTTTTATTTAACTTTTATGTTTTGACTTTAAAAGGAAAATAATAAGTTCTTTAGACTCGATAAGAAAAATCGAAACCTAGTAAGTTAGGGTACGACTTCTTTCGAACCTTAGAACGCGGAATGTTTGCTTATTTCAAAACACAATCTCATATTTATAGAATAATTATGCGATATAAGTTTAATAAATTAGGGAAGCATAAGGATCATGATAAAAACAGAACAAACCACAAATATGAGCTTATTTAGAAATCCAAGAATAAGAATAAGAATAAAATAAAATATATATCTATATATATTCATATATATAAATAAGATAATAAACAAATAATAAGATAAAACAAATAAATAAGTAAATGAGTAAATCAAACCAATATACGATATTAATATTTAGGTATTTTATAAATAAAATAATATAAATGAGTTAATTAGTAGAACTAATATAGCATTTAGGTAAAATAGTGAAAAATGATGATAATGATATGTTAATAATAATGACAAGAATAATGAAATAAATAATCTAACATTTGAAAACACACAAAAATATCAATAATGAATAAAATATCAAAATAAAAAAATAAGCAAATTAAATATATCGATCTAATAATAATATAATAATAGTATTAGAAAAATAAAAAATATGATAAGAAAAATAAAATAATTATTTGTATTAATAAAAATAATAGTAATAATAATAATAGCAATAATAATAATAGTAGTAGTAGTAGTAGTAGTAGTAATAATAATAATAATAATAATAATAATAATAATAAGGAAAGTAATAATAATAAATACAAGTATAGTAATAATATTAAAAATAATAACAGTATTAATAATAATAATACTAATAATAATAGTGACAATAATTAATTCTTATAGCTCAACTAATCAAAAGAAAAAGTGACTAAATTGAATTTAAAACAAACTTAAGTGGCTAGATTTAAAAAAAAAAAGAAGAATCAGGGCAAATTAGCAATAAAAAATAAAAAAGGACTAAATTGAAACGCGCGCCATGGACAAGGGATTCACTGGGCAATTTCGCCCTTTTCCCAAAATGACGCCGTTCAAATGGGGACCTGATTGGAAATAAAACAAAATTTTGGGCCAAAATTAAAAATAAAAATAACTTAATCGCAAAGCCAACAAAAAGCGGAAGGACCGATTCAGAAAGTAGCCCATTTCACAGAAACGCGCGGATCCTCCCCGGGTCGGGTCAACGCGCGGATCTAGTGGCCTTAAACGACGCCATTTTGGCGTTTAAAAACCTGGTGCAAAACGACACCGTTTTTATTCTGTATATAAGGCTAAATTTTTTTAAAAAAAAATCATTGCTCACCACAGTTTTAAAAGAACAGAAAAGGACTTCCCCTTTTCTCTCTGGGATAACCTAGGGTGGCCGGAACTCCAATAGGTACGCTTTTCTTCTCTTTTTTTATATATTTTAATATGTATATATATGCAGTTAAAAAAAAAGAAAAAAAATCTTCTTATATATGAACAATTTCGAAAATAAAAAGAATAAAAAAAAAGAAAATATATAAACCTTGGCTGAATTCTCTCTATTGATTTTTGTATCCGTATTCAGTAAAAATGTAGAGGAGCGTACAATGATTTTTCTTTTGGATTTTATAGCCAAAATCCAAAAAATAAAATAAAATGATAAAACAAAATACAATTATTTGTTGTCAATCTTTTTCTTTCTGTTTTCACTTCTCTTTGCAGGTGAAATTGTTGGGCGTGGGGCGGCCCGAGTGACGTGGCTGCTGTGGCGTGTGGGAGCTGCTCGTGGGGGAGGCGCTGGAATGCTCTAGGGTCTTATAGGGTTTTTTGAAATTATTAGAAATTTGGGCCATTCGGGCCTTGTTATTTTGGGTTAAAATTTGGGCTCGGGTCTGATTTGTTGGGTTTAGTATTGGGCTACTGTAATTAATTTAATGGACTGTTGTTATTGGACATTTTATAATTATTTTTTTTTGTTTGTCAATTTGGTTTAATGGACACTAGGCCCGGGCAAATTTTGGCCCGTACAGCTGCCCCTCTTTGCTCATTGTCGTGTAACGGGAATGGAGCAAAGACTTTAAAAGGGCCCATTTTGCCCGGTCTTGTCGAATCTTGACTTCTTTCGGTGCTTTTCTTCTTCGAGTAGCTTCATTCCATGCCACTGCATCTTCAGGGGCATAGGAGCTAGTGCTTCGATCCGCTCCAATGTAAATTCAGAGAGAAGAGATTTGTAGCTTCGATCTACTCCACTAGAACTTCAAGGAGATAAGAATTGGTAATTTCAGTCTACCCCACTACTATTTCGAGGAGACAAGATCTACAATTTTTAATCTGCTCCCTTGCTACATCAGGAAGATAAGACTATAATCTTCAGTCTGCTCCCTTGCTACCTCAGGAAGATAAGACTACAAACTTTAGCCTGCTCCCTTGCTACATCAGAGAGATAAGGCTAGTGGCTAAAATTTTCTCCCTTGCTACCTCAGGAAGATAAGATTCGCCATCTTTGATCTGCCCCACTGCTATTTCGAGGAGACAAGATCTACAATTTTCAGTCTGCTTCCTTGCTACCTCAGGAAGATAAGACTAGTGGTTTAAATCTGCTCCCCTGCTACCTCGGGAAGATAAGATTCACCATCTTTCAATCCTCAGTCTGCTCCCTTGCTGCATCAGGAAGATAAGACTACAAACTTCAGTCTGCTCCCTTGCTACCTCAGGAAGATAAGACTATAATTTTTAACCTGCTCTCTTGCTACATCAAAAAGATAATGCCAGTGGCTAAAATCTGCTCCCATGCTACTTTGGGAAGATAAGATTCGCCATCGTCGATCTGCCTCACTGCTATCTCGAGGAGCCAAGATCTACAATTTTCAGTCTGCTCCCTTGCTACATCAGGAAGATAAGACTATAATCTTCAGTCTGATCCCTTGCTACCTCAGGAAGATAAGACTACAAACTTCAGCCTGCTCCCTTGCTACATCAGAGGGATAAGGCTAGTGGCTAAAATCTGCTCCCTTGCTACCTCGGGAAGATAAGATTCGCCATCTTCGATCTGCCCCACTGCTATTTCGAGGAGAAAAGATCTACAATTTTCAGTCTGCTTCCTTGCTACCTGAGGAAGATAAGACTAGTGGCTTAAATCTGCTCCCCTGCTACCTCGGGAAGATAAGATTCACCATCTTTCAATCTTCAGTCTACTTCCTTGATACCTTAGGAAGATAAGACTATAAACTTCAACCTGCTCCACTGCCGCTTCAAGGAGATAAGATCTACAATATTCAGTCTGCTTCCTTGCTACCTCAGGAATGCCAGACTGATGTTTTCGATCCGCTTCACTGTAAACTCAGGAAGATAAGATCTGCTATCTTCAATTTGCTCCATCAGAAAACTCGTGGATGCCGGATCGGTATCTTTGATCCGCTTGGCTGCAAACTCGGGAAGACAAGATTCGCTATCTTCAATCGCTTCCATCAGAAATTCGTGGATGCTGGTATCTCGATCCGCTTCGCTGCAATTTCAAGAAGACAAGATCTGCTATCTTCAAACTGCTCCACTGCAAACTCAGGGATGCCAGACAGGTATCTTCGATCTGCTTCACTGCAATCTCAGGAAGACAAGATCTGCTATCTTCAATCTGCTCCACTGCAAACTCAGGGATGCCAGACTGGTATTTTCGATTTGCTTCACTGCAAACTCAGGAAGACAAGATCTGTGAATTCACCGATGTGGCGACACCGTCCTCTGGGGGACCTATCCTGTAAAATCAATTTTATGTGTTTATGCTTATGCAAAATGGTTAGGATGCAATGATCAGAATAAATCTAATGCTCCTAACTAAATGTATTATGGACGACATTTGCATGAATGCAAAATGTCATGAGAATGGTCGTTTTACAATGATTAGGATGCAATGATCAGAATAAATAGAATGCTCCTAACTAAATGATATTATGGATGACATTTGCATGAATGAAGAATGTCATGAGAATGATCCTTTGTTAAATGTATAAGGATCAGGATGCAATGATCGGAATAAATCAAATGCTCCTAACTAAATGTGTCTTGAATGAATGCTGAATTTTATGAGAATGATCCCTTTTTAAATGTTTAAGGTGTCATCGCTCATTGTTTATTAGGCTTTATCACTGACGTGTTGTGTTGTCATCTCGTTCAGCTAGTATTCCCAAAAAAAAACCCTAGAAAACAATTATATCTTGCTCAACAGATTTTCCCCACAAAAACACGTATAATTTCATTTTCATTTATATATGAACATAGATATGTACATGTCCAAACAAATCATTTCTCATGCCATCTATCATCACATTCGACACATTCTATATACATATATTTATGTACGTGTTCAAAAACTCATTCTCCTATCAATTACCATCACATTCGGCACACTTAATATACACATAGACACATGTCCACCATTTCGAATACAATCACCTTTCTCTATTCATCCTCACATTTAACTATCTCTTAATCCATACATATATCTTCAAACAAATCAATTAATCAAGGTTTATTTATACATATACCAAATCTTACATTCGGCCAACTCATACTAATTCATTGACACATTCGGCATTAATCGTTACATATATATACTCACCTATTCGAATATATCCATCTTCCAATTCAATTCCACTTTCAACTATATCATAATGTGTAATCATTTGACTCAAATAAATCAAAATCTTATATATATAAATATCAACCTCACATTCGGCTTTCATATAGTAAACATACTTACTTCTATTTAATATATGCACATCAATATAGATAAAAATTCAATTTGACCAACCGCTTAAAAACTTACCTCGAAATTGACTGGATTAAGATTCCCTACTATTCGCTCAACTTTGTTTTTCCCCAATCCAAGTCCGATTTCTTTGGTTCTTGATCTAAATATATTCAAATTAAGCTCATTCAAACATATTTTCATTCAATTTAATCCAAAAACACATAAATGAGCATTTTGCACTTTAACCCCTAATATTTCACATTTTCTCAATTTAGTCCCCATTTCAAAACAACACAAAATACACAAAATTTCCTTAAACCCATGCTTGGCCGAATCTTCCATAGGTCCCTAGCAGCCCATTAATTTCATTTATTTCACATTTTAGTCCCTCAAAAATTTATTTTTGCAATTTAGTCCAATATACTCAATTTCATCAAAAATTCAAAGACAAAACTTGTTAATCTAACACATATTTATCATAATTTATCCTCAAACAACATAAACAACAAGCTATCATCAATGGCTCAACTCAAAATATTCATCAAATTCAAAATTTAAGCATGAGTTTTGTAGAGCACAAAGCAACGATTACAAAAACGTAAAAATTATCAAAAACCGATCAAAAACACATACCCGATTTTTAATTACATCAAGGCCGAATGTTACAAAGCTCAAAACCCCTTTCTTGTTTTTGTTTTTCGGTGGAAACAAAGATGAACATGAAAAGAAATTCCACTAACTCATGTTTTTATTATTATATTATAATATAATATAATATATAAATTTTAACTTATAAATTTTTAAAATATAAAACATATATGTTATCATCAAACCGTCCACTACACTCAATTTTGGTCAAATTACATCATAATTCCTCCTCATTATCAAGACAACCACAATTAGGTACTTATAAATCAGTACACAGCTTTTATACTTTATGCGATTAAGTCCTTTTTCATAAATCAGCACACAGTCGATACAATTATCACACAGAAAATTTCACACAAGAAAATTCACACATAATAAACATAGAAAATAATTTTAAAATATTTTTTGGACTCGGATTTGTGGTCCCGAAACCACTATTCCGATTAAGGTCAAAATCGTGCTGTTACAACTCTCCCCCCTTAGGGATTTTCGTCCCCGAAAATCTTACCGGTGAATAGGTTCGGATAACGCTCTTTTATTGCATCCCAAGTTTCTTCCTCAACTCCATGTTTATGCTACAGTACCTTAACTAACGGAAATTTTCTTATTTCGCAATTCTTTAACTTCGTGAGCCAGAATGTGAATCGGTTCTTCTTCATATGTCATATCGGGCTTAATCTCAATCTCTGTCGGACTAATCACATGTGAGGGATCAGATCGATATCTACGAAGCATCGAAATATGGAATACATTGTGGATCTTTTCTAGCTCATGTGGCAACAATGAGTCTATAAGCAACTTTGCCTGATACGCTCAAATCCAATATACCTCGGACTCATCTTGCCTTTACGACCAAAAATCCGAGTATTTTTTCCACGGTGAGACTTTCAAAAGCACTTTATTTTCAATCAAACTCTATATCTTTTCGTTTCGAGTCTGCATACGATTTCTGACAATTCAATGATGTTTTCAGATTCACACATAGCATCAAATTTCAAATCTCTTTAATCTCACAACTAAAATTTTGATCTGACTTTCACTATACATCATCCCTAGCTGAAACTACTTATAATCGTATTAAATTATTCCCATTTTCTACTCACATTCTCCGACGATTTTAATCTCGTGAATCATTTTCTTACAAAACTCGATCCTGAAGTAACGGAGTTCGATAATCGATTATAATAGCAACATCTTTCTTAGTTACTTTGAAATTCTAAAACATAGTGACAAATAAATACTTGAGAATTTGGTTTATGCTTTCCTAATTTCAATGCAATTTCATACTCATAGATTATTGTAATCTCTCTCTTAGAATTACCATATAAATTTCAGATCTCAATCCAAAGCAATGATAATCGACGCCATAGACATATTTACCAACACAAAACAAAGAACATAATGCTTTTATCAAAAGAGAAAATCTATACTTCATGAGAGATTTCTTCAGCATAGCTTAACCATGTTTCGTATAACTCCATCTTTTTCAATGATAAAGATAATCCCGATACAAAATTCATCAACCCTCCATTTTTTTATAATCAACAAAGTCGAAATATCACATTTCATACTCATCATCTATATCATATCTCGCATCATGCGCATCTTGTTAATCCATATGAACACCATCGAGAGTTTCTTGTAGCAGATTGTTGTATATTCATAGAACATTTTCAGTATGCAAACTCTATCTTGAAATAACAAGTAATCATCGATACCACATCTGAGGTTCTGAATCAGAAATCAACTTATGTTGAACTCCTTTATAACTTATAACTCGCTGACACATTTTTCAATTTCACAACTTCACTATATAAATATTTATTTAGCCTCTAATTCAACTAACAACTGTTCATTACCTGATAAGATCAATCATGTATTCATCGCCCATTCAAAACATTCAAAACTATAATCATTTTCCTCGGATAAAAATCACTTACAGACTTAAAAGTTTTTCGACGATCGGAGTAAATCTTACTGTGTCAAATTCAGATCTTTCACTGACATTAAACATTTTAAAATCTTATAATCATCAAATATATCACATAACTCTTTTCATGCAGCTTTAACTGTATAGAATCGCAAAATATCTCTGCACATTCTTGTATTAGAACACATTTCGAACTATTCAATAATATATGACAAAAATCATAAACTCTTCATTCAATTCATGCGAACTGCAGTCATCGACATTTCGGTTGATAATGTCTTCGCAAAAGAAAACTTTAACAATCGAACTAACTTTAATTTACCACTACATTTCTCGGATAGAATCGTTCCGATAGATATAATTACAGATCAAATCCTCAAGAATACAAATTCTTCTTCTGGACTATCCTTCAATTCATACATGTACGTTCAAAGTTTATTTTCAGTTCTTAGATAGATTTCAACACATATAACCCAATTAACTTTTCAATCAAATTATTCAGATCATACTAACTACTGAATCGGTCTTTTCGAAGAAATCCTTTCTTTTCGTTAGAAGGAATAACCCCAGACATATCATTATACAAATTTAGTTTGATCTTCTATCATTTTCACTTTTACCAATGTCGAACCTTTCACGAAAACTAGAAAAGAGTTTATAATGAAGTCATCTCATATATTAATCATCGAAACTCTGAATTATACTGAAATCACCTTAACCAAATAGAAATCATTGGGCCTTAATAAGAACGATGTCTCAACCTTATAAATAGATATCATCCCGACTGTTAATGAAGCATTTGAACACAAAGAAGAATCAAATATGATTTTGTTTTAATAGTAACCTCTGCAGAAACACAACTTTTATAACTCTGAGAACGGTACCATTGTACTCTCACATTTCAAGCCAGAAATTATAATTATAAATGATATAGCCATTTCTGTCAAATAGATATCTCTTACAGATAATCACATAGATTCACAAGAAAACCAGAATAGCGAAATTTCAAACACCAGATATCTGAAAATTACAACCCAGATAGAATGTTGTCAATTCCGATGATATCCTAGTAAATGTCCAGAAAGAACAATGTCACTCATAAATATTGAAATCCACAGTAACAGAAGCAATATAATCTTCACATACATTTAGCAGAGTAATAACTAGTAGAAACAGAGTATTAGCATCATTTAGATTTTACCGTCGATTTTCAAATCCACACAAAGAAATAAATACCAAAGAAAGACATAGCAATATCGTACATAACCCAAACAGATCAACCAAGCTTTCGTCTATCAGTACATTTAGTGTAACAACCCAAACCCGGCCCAAACATTACGACCGAATTTGATTTGCTACGGAGAAAAACTTTTTGAACACCATCTAGAACCAATTCAAGATTCATTGAAAACCCCTTGTTTTTGGTTATCTTGCCAAAACTACACTTGGATTTAAGTTGGAAGTTTAATTAAGTCCGGTTATTATACAAATTTCAAGTGTGCCCGATGGCACGATAAAACATTTTCGTGTTAATTTAAGAAAACATGTGATTTCAATTCAATTTTAATAATATAGTTTAAAGTGAATATCCAACATATAAAAAACACAAATAAAGTTATTGGAGGCCTTATTACAACCAAGATAAAAATAACCAAATTTAAAGTTCTATAAATTTAAATCCATTGCATGGCCACCTCGAGTCCAACCGGCTCCTCAACCGCCATTTACGAGTCACTGAAAAATGTTAAAGGAGAAGGTGAGTCACCAAGACTCGAGTATGTAACCCTTCCCCATTTTTAAAGAAAAACAACATTTCATACACAACATATATCGCTTAACATGCAGAGTATCGTGTGCCCAACCTAGCCACCAAACGCCTTTGTCTACCCCATGTGGTACCAAACCACGGTGACCGTAGTCACGATGTGTTACCAAAACACCGGTGGTGCCAAACCACCGTGACGATAGTCACAATGTGCTACCAAAGCACTTTGGTGTCCGTAGACACAAATCGGGTGATGGGGCCAACCCATCATGTGATACCAAATCACCGGCGACGATCCCATATCTCAAGTGGGGCCAACCCACGGTGGTGTTAACCACGAGGACAAGTCGCTATGAGGTACCAAACCTCTGAGGTACCAAACCTCGGTGACATATAGTCACGGTGTGTTACCAAAACACCGGTGCTCGTCGGCCACGAAACATCACCGCCCCTCCTCTCATATAGCCCATAGTAGGTAGACAAGCAACAATGGATCTCATGCATTTATCACATGTATCAATAAGCCATGCTTCCCAAAAAGCATTAAAGTAATCTCATATTAACAGAGACTTACCGGGATCCTCACTTGTACCAAAGTAAGGTACCAATCCGCATCTACATCAAGCGATTTACATACAAAATATATATATATACCACACAACATTAATCGCTATACGTGTGTATGTACACACTGTCACCCCGAATAATCTAAATCCCGAATGAAGAAGTCGGCCACCTTGGATCCACTAGCCCCTATATTCGGCCAAGATAGTGTTAGTGATATGGGCCATTCGGCCAAACCAAATAATCCTTTTAGGGTTATTGCTTGAACCCGAATCCTTACCTACTCGCTTTGAATACTAGTCTCAAAGACCCAAATCACGAATCTGGTTCACACATTAGAATCGGTCAATGGACAATGTCAAGAGCCTTGGCTTTAATCGAATACCAACTAAATGAAATCTTCTTACCACTACCACCAAAACCGATTGCTAGAGATTAGGGCTTGGGTCAATCGCTTCACAATCTTGGGGTACCTAGCGAGATCAATTCCCAAAGCATTTAGAAACCACGATTACCATTGCCGAAATCGGCACTTATTCCCCTAATAGAAATCGAAAAAAAACACAGAGGGAGGAGAAAGATGGCATTCGGCCATACCTACCTTCACCAATCGTTTGAAAAAGAAATCCCAAAGAGACTTATGTTACTCCTAATATTCGGCCAAAGTGCTTTTAGATAGGAGAAGGGAATTTCGGCACAAGGTAGGGAGTAGATTCGGCTAATAGAGAAAAAGAAGAGAAGGGGAAAAGAAAGTAGGGATTCGACGAAGAAAGGGTAGAGAGAGTTTCGGTTTTGAGAAAAGATGAAAAAGAAGGAAAAGGGGTGGAAGGTGAGAAAATGCCTAGCCGAAATTGTCAAGTAAGAGACTAAGAGAATTCGGCCTCCCCCTCTACATAGTTCCCTTGTCGATTACTCCTCTCCAACAAGGAGTCCTAGATTCGGCCAACACCCTGAATAACTCTTGGCCAATTGTTTAAAATCATTCAAAAGAGTTTGAATTAATCAGGTTCCTACTTTTTCTCTCTGCCAACTTTTAAACAAATATTCAAATAAAATCCAAATAAAATCCTTATTATCCTGAAGTGTTTGAATTGAGCATTTCTCTCTCTCTTTTGCCGTCCAAAATAAAGAGCAAAAAGGAGGATTTTGTGACTCGAACCAAGGCTCTCCCTTGCTCCTTGGTGGCGTCACATGCTAGCTCTTAAGTGGGCTTGCTTTGCCACTTATCCAAGGCCTAATTAGTGTCGAGATTACACCCATTTATTCTTATAACACCCTCTTGCTAAGGCTCCTTCTTTTAAAATTAAAAACTGAAATTTTTCTATCAAACCGGGCACACTCAAAGCCTTAAATTAAGCTCTATTATTCCATTAATAATATCACAGCAGTTCATAACAAGAAAATAATCAAATTCCAAATAACCCCATATTTGGGATGTTACAGTTCTACCCCCCTTAAAATAAATTTCGTCCTCGAAATTCCTTGATCAAAAGAGATGGGGGTATTGCTGCCGCATCACCTCCTCGGGCTCCCACGTAGCTTCTTCCACTCCGTGGTTCCGCCATAACACTTTCACTAAAGGCACTTTTCCTTCCTCGTAGAACCTTCACATCTCGGTCTACAATCAACCGGTTCTTCTTCAAAAGATAAATCCAACTCACCTCAATCTCCGCTCATCGGCACAACGTGCGAAGGATCTGACCGATACCGCCTCAAAGATTGACACATGAAATACGTCATGAATCGATTCGATTCACGGGCACTCTAGGCGATAAGCTACCGGTCCTACTTCGCTTTACAATCGTATATGGCCCGATGAACCTTGGGCTTAACTTCCTTTTCCGTCCAAATCTCAACACCTTTTTCCAAGGCGACACTTTCGAAAAGACTTTGTCTCCCACAAGATACTCCATTTCCTTGCGTTTGAGATCGGCATAAGACTTCTTCCTATCCGATGCTTCCTTGAGACGAGACCGAATCACCTTGACTTTGTCCTCGCCTCATTACCAATTCTAGACCCGAGAACTTGTCGTTCTCCCAACTCCGTCCAACATGTAGGAGTACGACACTTTCGTCCATATAGGGCCTCGTGTGGAGCCATTTGAATACTCGCTTGATAACTATTGTTATAAGCGAATTCCGCTAATGGTAGGTACTCCTCCCAACTACCACTAAAATCCAAGACACACCTCTTAACATGTCTTCTAAAATCAGATCACCCTTTCCGATCGTCCGTCGATCAGTGGATGGAAAGTCAGATCAAAATCTAACTGTGTACCCAAAGCTTGATGCAACGCTTTCCAAAACCTTGACGTGAATCTGGGATCTCTATCCGAGATAATCGATCATCGCACACCATGCAACCTCACTATTTCACCCACATACAAACCCGCTTAGCTTCGGAGTGAGTAATCCATTCTCACCGGCATGAAGTGAGCTGATTTAGTCAGGCGATCCACAATTACCCAAACTGCATCCTTCTTGGTGGGCGTAAGGGGTAGCCCACTAACAAAATCCATGGTGATCCTCTCCCATTTCCATTGAGGGATCTTTATCGGTTGGAGTAATCTCGATGGTAACTGATGTTCAGCCTTAACCTGCTGGCATGTCAAACACTTTCCTACCAACTCCGTTATCTCACGCTTCAACCACAGCCACTGAATCAAGCTTTCGCAAATCTCCATACATCTTGCTTCCCCGGGATGCATAGCGTATGGGCTGCTATGTGCATCTTGGAGAATTTTTCGCCTTAATTTCTGTATCCTTTGGCATACATACTCGCCCTGAAAACAAAGCACTCCATCACTAGACAAAGCTGCACCCTTCAAGCCACCATCCTGAACTTGTACCCTCTTAGCGCTCAAGCCTTCATCCACTAACTGCTTTTCCTTAATCTCCTCAATCCAAGTCGGCTTTACTTGAAGTTCTGCCAAAAGACTCCCATCATCATACAGACTTAACCGAGCGAACATTGCTCTTAAGTCCGTCACCACCTTCCGGCTCAATGCGTCGGCTACCACATTAGCCTTACCGGATGGTACTCGATTGAACAATCGTAGTCCTTTAGTAGTTCAATCCACCAACGCTGCCTCGAGTTCGGATCCTTCGAGTCGAAAGATACCTCAAGCTTTTGTGATCCGTGTAGACTATCGACTTCTCCCCATACAGGTAATGTCTCCATATCTTCAGAGCGAAGACGACTGCCGCTAACTCTAAGTCGTGAGTTGGGTAGTTAACCTCATGCGGTCTTAACGACGGGATGCATAGGCTACTACCTTCCCACCACCGCATCAACACACATCCCAAGCCGGTGTGAGATGCATCACAATAAATCGTGAATAACTTTCTGCGCTTCAGTGCACCAAAATCCGGGCTTCCGTCGAATTTTCCTTAACCTATCAAAGCTTTCTTGCTTTGCTTCTCCGCCCATACAAATGGAACACCTTTCCTTAGTAACTTGGTCAACGGGTAGCCGCTATTAGAGAGAATCCTTCCACGAATCTCTCGATAGTACCTGCTAAACCTGAAAACTTCGTATTTCACCCACCGACCTAGGTGGTTTCCACTCCAATACTGCTTCAATCTTGCGAGGGTCTACCCTAATTCCTTCAAATGACACTACATGACCTAAGAAAGCCACTTCCTAAGCCAAAATTCACACTTACCGAATTTGGCATATAACTACTTCTTCCTCAATACTTGCGTAACTATCCGTAAATGCTTGTCATGCTCCTCTTACGTCTTTGAATAAACCAATATGTCGTCTATGAACACCACGACGAAACTGGTCCAAGTCTTTTCTGGAATACTCTATTCATCAAGTCCATAAATGCCGCCGCGTATTAGTCAACCCGAATGGCATCACCAAGAACTCGAAATGCCCATACCGAAGTTCGAATGCCGCTTTGTGAACGCGACCTCCTTCACCTTAAGTTGATGATATCCTCGACCTAAGGTCTATCTTCAAAACACCGAGGCACCCTTCAGTTGATCAAACAAGTCGTCAATCCGAGGCAACGGATACTTGTTCTTGATCGTTAACTTATTTAACGACGGTAGTCGATGCACATCCGCATAGAACCGTCCTTCTTCTTGACAAACAACACAGCGCCCCCACGGAGATATACTTGGTCGTATAAACCCTCTATCCAAGAGCTCCTGAATTTGAGCCTTTAGCTCCACCAACTCCTTTGGTGCCATTCGGTATGGTGCTATGGACACGAGTGCCATTCCGGTAGCAAGTCTATACCGAATTTGACTTCCGATCCGGGCGGACCGGAAGTTCTTCCGGGAACACATCAAAAATTCCCCAACCGTTCGAACCTTTTCAATTACTAACCCCTTAGCTTCCAAAGCACAGATTTGAACCAAATATGCCTCACAACCCTTCTTGACCATCTTTTCAGCCTTCAAGGCAGTCACTACATTGGCTAGATAATTCCTTCTATCTCCTATCATAACCACTTCATCACCTTCAGTGTCTTATGGACCATGCGCTTAGCCACGCAATCCAAACTCGCTTGGTACTTAACCAACCAATCCATACCAAGGATCAAATCGAACTCCCCAAACGGTAGTTCCATTAGATCGACTACAAATACTACCCCTTGAAGTTCTAGGGGTACGCCTCTATAAAGTCTATCTACGACTACGGAGTGACCTAAGGGGCTAACTACGATCATCTCCCTAGAAGCGCTTTGAGTTTAGGTCCATAATTCCTACCACACTACTAGCAATGTCACGAGTGCGTCGAGCCCACATCAATCAATGCAACATAAGGAAAACCGAAAATTAGAAACGTGCGGGTTATGACATCCGGTGCGTCACCTTCCGCGCGCGACACCTCATTTGCGTAAACCAAGCCAGGCTGCCTAGCCTCTGTGTTGCCTGAACCTCTGCCTTGAGTTCCACGGCCTCGGTTAGGACCGTTGTTTCCTCTTCCATTACCACGACCCCTCTGTGGTCCTACATTTCTATCCTGCGCACGGTTCTACCCCTCTGGCTGCTTCTTAGCTAGTTTCTGGGGACAATCTCTGACGCGATGCTCCAAAGACCCACACTCAAAACATCTTTGTCAACCGGTCCAACAACCTCCCCAATGGGTCTTTCCACAGCGATTGCACTGAGTCGGCCTCTGATTAGCAGTCGTGGGCCTTGATGCCTGATTGGGCCCACCTGGCCTAGCCTTTTTCTGAGCACTACCGCTTGATCCAGCTGACCCAAAACTTCTCTTCTGATTGTTCTTACTATAGCTCTGCCTCACAGCCTCCTTGATCCCTTCGGCTACCTTAGCCTTCTCCACTAGGGATGAGAACTCACGAACCTGCTGCGGGGCAATCAGTAACCTTAAATCATCTCGGAGTCCGTCCTCAAAGCGGACACAGCGCTCATGTTCAGTGGACACGATGCCTCTCGCATACCTACTCAGCCTTAGAAATTCCGCCTCATATTCCGACACGGACTTAGTTCCTTGCACTAATCCCAGAAAAGCCTTTCTCTGCGCATCAGTGTAGCTGATGCCCACATACTTTTTCTGATAGGTGGTTCTGAAATACTCCCAAGTCAAATCATCTGCTGTAGCCCCATCTCGAACCGTAAGCCACCACTGATACGCTTCATCCTTTAGAAGCGACACTGCCCCTTTCAGCTTTTCTTCCTCAGTCAGGTCAAGGTCATCCATGATTCTTTCAGTTGACTCTAGCCAGTATTCCGCTGCACTGGGTGCCACTCCTGACACACCTCGGAATACCTCCGCTCCGTTAGATCGGAGTCGCTCGGGGACAGATTTCCGAGCTCCCACATTTCCACCAGCCCCAGCCACCATCTCCAAGACTCGCAACACAGCTTGCGATACCGATCGCCACCGGTCCGATCCGGCCCTCACTCTAAAAGTAGGAGGTGGTGGTGGCGGTGGTACCTCATTTTCTCGAACCTTGTCCTCGACTGACGGTTCGGACAATCGTCATCCTACCCTACCACGTCCACGGCGTCCACGTCCTCTAGAACTCATTCTATCTACGCGCTTTTAATCTGATTAAGAAAAATTTTATGCGTTAGCATTTGTTTCACTTTATTACTCATGAAGAAATTTTATGGGTAAGGTTTAATCGTAGATTCTTTCGAGCAAACAAAGTTTCAATTTCCTATCCTAGTTCACACAAAGAAGTTCATGCATCCATTCCTTAATACTTTCCATACCTATTCGCTCATCGGACATTTATGCCCATTTCTAACCCAGGGGTATTTTCGTCTTTTTCCTACAGGGGTATTTTCGTAATTTTCCAGAACCAAAATATTTTACTGATGATTTCCAAAGCTAAGTTGCTGAATATTTGTAAAATAGCTGAAATTTTTGGGCAAAACCATCGAATTAATATTTTATGGGTCAGGGGCATTTTGGTAATTTTACTCCTAAGGGTATTTCTGTAATTTTTCACAAGTCAAGTTTTCTGAGAAAAACGTTGTAAAAGTAATGTTCTAGGGTTTAATAGAGTTATTGGACAAGTTTTGAAAACATTAGGGCTTGTTGTTCCATTCCATTTCGAAAAACAAGGCTAATTCCCTTTTTCGGGTTTTAATCATTGTGTTTAGCCCATGACCGAGCCCTCCTGGTCGTGGTGAACCAAAGCTACGCACTGTGCAGAATTCGAGTGAAGAGGAGGTGGGTCACGCGGACCGCTTAAATACCAAGCTCTCACCGAACCTTTCTAGACATGCGCACGAGGTTGCCACACCACCGAGCCCTGCGAGTTAGGGTGAACTGAAGCTTACGCACTGCAGGATACTGCGAAGAGGAGGTGAGTCACGAGGACCGCTTAAATACCAGGCTCTTCCGGATCCAATCCTAGACATGCGTCTGGGTTTACCACACCCTAGCTCATTGACTAAGTCATAGGTTGGTTTAGTTCTTTAAGTCTTATGTCTTGTTTGTGTGTTTGAGTAGTCTAAACCTAGGGTTCAAGTTCCTATAAGTCTATCTACGTTCCATGCTTCCTACCCTTCTACGTAATATAATTCACAAAGAGGTTTAGATGTACTTACAGGCGGATCGGTCTTGAGACTCGGGCCATGCTTTGCTTAAAACCCAAAAACAATTCAAAAGGCCTACTAAAACATTTTTGGGCCTTGGGCCCCACACCAGCTTTGAACTGGGCTCGATACCACTTACAGAACAACCCAAACCCGCCCAAACATTACGACCGAATTTGATTTGCTACGGAGAAAAACTTTTTGAACACCATCTAGAACCAATTCAAGATTCATTGAAAACCCCTTGTTTTTGGTTATCTTGCCAAAACTACACTTGGATTTAAGTTGGAAGTTTAATTAAGTCCGGTTATTATACAAATTTCAAGTGTGCCCGATGGCACGATAAAACATTTTCGTGTTAATTTAAGAAAACATGTGATTTCAATTCAATTTTAATAATATAGTTTAAAGTGAATATCCAACATATAAAAAACACAAATAAAGTTATTGGAGGCCTTATTACAACCAAGATAAAAATAACCAAATTTAAAGTTCTATAAATTTAAATCCACTGCATGGCCACCTCGAGTCCAACCAGCTCCTCAACCGCCATTTACGAGTCACCTGAAAAATGTTAAAGGAGAAGGTGAGTCACCAAGACTCAGTATGTAACCCTTCCCCCGTTTTTAAAGAAAAACAACATTTCATACACAACATATATCAGTTAACATGCAGAGTATCGTGTGCCCAACCTAGCCAGCCAAACGCCTTTGTCTACCCCATGTGGTACCAAACCACTGGTGACCGTAGTCACGATGTGTTACCAAAACACTGGTGGTGCCAAACCACTGGTGACGTATAGTCACAATGTGCTACCAAAGCACTGGTGTCCGTGAGACACAAATAGGGTGATGGGGCCAACCCATCATGTGATACCAAATCACCGCGTGACGATCCCATATCTCAAGTGGGGCCAACCCACGGTGGTGTTAACCACGAGGACAAGTCGCTATGAGGTACCAAACCTCTGGAGGTACCAAACCTCTGGTGACATATAGTCACGCAGTGTTACTAAAACACTGGTGCTCGTCGACACGAAACATCACCGCCCCCTCCTCTCATATAGCCCATAGTAGGTAGACAGTTAACAACAGATCTCATGCATTTATCACATGTATCAATAAGCCATGCTTCCCAAAAGCATTAAAGTAATCTCATATTAACAGAGACTTACCGGGATCCTCACTTGTACCGTTAAGGTACCAATCCGCATCTACATCAAGCAGATTTACATACAAAATATATATATATACCACACAACATTAACTGCTATACGTGTGTATGTACACACCTGTCACCCCCGAATAATCTAAATCCCGAATGAAGAAGTCGGCCACCTTAGATCCACTAGCCCCTATATTCGGCCAAGATAGTGTTAGTGATATGGGCCATTCGGCCAAACCAAATAATCCTTTTAGGGTTATTGCTTGAACCCGAATCCTTACCTACTCGCTTTGAATACTAGTCTCAGCACCCAAATCACGAATCTGGTTCACACATTAGAATCGGTCAATGGACAATGTCAGTAGCCTTCGGCTTTAATCGAATACCAACTAAATGAAATCTTCTTACCACTACCACCAAAACCGATTGCTAGAGATTAGGGCTTGGGTCAACTGCTTCACAATCTTGGGGTACCTAGCAGAGATCAATTCCCGAAAGCATTTAGAAACCCTGATTACCATTGCCGAAATCGGCACTTATTCCCCCCTAATAGAAATCGACAAAAACACAGAGGAGGAGAAAGATGGCATTCGGCCATACCTACCTTCACCAATCGTTTGAAAAAGAAATCCCGAAGAGACTTATGTTACTCCTAATATTCGGCCAAAGTGCTTTTAGATAGGAGAAGGGAATTTCGGCACAAGGTAGGGAGTAGATTCGGCTAATAGAGAAAAAGAAGAGAAGGGGAAAAGAAAGTAGGGATTCGACGAAGAAAGGGTAGAGAGAGTTTCGGTTTTGAGAAAAGATGAAAAAGAAGGAAAAGGGGTGGAAGGTGAGAAAATGCCTAGCCGAAATTGTCAAGTAAGAGACTAAGAGAATTCAGCCTCCCCCTCTACATAGTTCCCTTGCCGATTACTCCTCTCCAACAAGGAGTCCTAGATTCGGCCAACACCCTGAATTACTCTTGGCCAATTGTTTAAAATCATTCAAAAGAGTTTGAATTAATCAGGTTCCTACTTTTTCTCTCTGCCAACTTTTAAACAAATATTCAAATAAAATCCAAATAAAATCTTTATTATCCTGAAGTGTTTGAATTGAGCATTTCTCTCTCTCTTTGCCGTCCAAAATAAAGAGCAAAAGGAGGATTTTGTGACTCGAACCAAGGCTCTCCCTTGCTCCTTGGTGGCGTCACATGCTAGCTCTTAAGTGGGCTTGCTTTGCCACTTATCCAAGGCCTAATTAGTGTCAGATTACACCCATTTATTCTTATAACACCCCTCTTGCTAAGGCTCCCTTCTTTTAAAATTAAAAACTGAAATTTTTCTATCAAACCGGCACACTCAAAGCCTTAAATTAAGCTCTATTATTCCATTAATAATATCACAGCAGTTCATAACAAGAAAATAATCAAATTCCAAATAACCCCATATTTGGGATGTTACATTTAGCTAGCGTTCTCACACGATAAAAATCTTCTTTCTGAAATTAAACAGTCACATATGCTTCTGAGAATAAATGTACTCATAGAATGCCCAGAAGGAATCATAATATTTGCCCGACTATAACTACTGCACTCAGTCATCAATACAATTCAATCATTATTCAACTATCAAATTCTGTCATTAGAAATCTTCACATTATCCCATCGCTAACAAGAGTAAATTCAGAAAAGCTTCCAGTTAATACTTTCTTTAAATAACATACCTGGATAGGTCATTTGATCGGAGTTATCTTCTTCTTTAACAGTGATGTTGCATAATCTGAATAGTCTTCAGAACTATCCAATATCTCTTTTAATACTATCTTCATTTTTCCGATTCATTCTCTTTTCTGACCAAATTAATAATCTTTCAAACACTAATCTCTATATTTCCACTCTCATGAACTTATTCATTCCAAAATCTTACGATTTCATTTTAACATTTCACTGATAAGGGGGTGAGGGTAGTAAAGCCTCAAGTTTAACTTACACATAAATGCACATAACACTTACTATCACAAGTAGCCAGTTCATTACTAATTTCACATTCTCAAAACATTTAATAAACTTTTGCTTCTAATCACTTTTATTCTTAACACATTGTTCATATGTCAATTCAAATCACTAATTCACAACCAGAGCATTTTAGTTAGCAATCATAACTTAAATATCATATCTCATATGCTCATATAATTTTAACATTTTTCAATAACAACATGTCGTACAATTTAATCCTTACCTTTATGAGTCTCAACTCATCATCAACACATTTCCTCTCAAATATATGAGTATTTACTACAGTACTATCGTAATTAGCTCGGTTGGAAAACTTATCTATCTCATCAAAAGAATTTTCACGTCAGTCGGAGATATCACACTATCGCAGATTAATTATGGCATGTATAGCTAGACTCACATACGCTATGGTAGTCCTAGAACCGACTAAACCATAGCTCTGATACCAATCAAATGTAACACCCCTTACCCGAGACCGTTGCCGGAGTCGAGCATGAGGCATTACTAGACTTAACTACTAATTCGGGGCATAAAAATTGAAACTGTCCAACAGCGTCATGTTGACTAAATTGACTATAAATTGAGTTACAAAACTCTAAATTTAGATCCGTAAATTTTCCTTGAAACTAGACTCATATATCTTCTTACTATAATTTTTCCAGAATTTTTCATGTGGCCAATTAGTACAGTTTATTCATTAAAGTTTCCCATGTTTCACTGACCAATGGTTCTGACCTCTCTTAACCTAAATTCAAATATCTCATTGTATAGTTTACATATGATGTTGCCACTTGTTTCTATTGAAAATAGACTCACTAAGGAATCTATAAATATAAAATATAACTCTTAATTCATTTTTACAATTTTTAATGATTTTCTAAAGTCAAAACAAGGGACTTCAAATACCATCTTGACCCTGTCTCACTAAACTTCAAATATCACAGAATATAAAATTCCTTTGCCTACTCTGTTTCTTTCATATAAAAATAGATACAAATAGATTTAATCCTATATCTTATTCACTTTCTAATTCCATTTTTCCTATTTTTGGTGATTTTTAAAAATCACGTCACTGCTGCTAACCAAAAATTGGTTCATTGCAAAATATGGATAACTAGTTTATAACATCTTTACTCCATTTCATTTAAACTCTATACATTAACCATACTTATATATATACCAAAACCAAATCAACCAAAACCACAACCAAACATAATCATCAAGCCAAAATATAAATTCCAAGATTAACAAGACGGACAAGCCATTTTCGCATGGCTTATACAAATATATACAACTTCAAAACCAAACATAATATTACTAGCCTATACATGCCATATATGTTCATAGTTTCAAACTTTTAAAATACCGAAATAGCGATCGATAGTGTGACGATGTTCCAAAACGATCCCCGAGCTCGACTTTGGCCTTCAAAAATCTATAATATAGTCAAATGAACACACACAGTAAGCTAACATAGCTTAGTAAGTTTTAAGCAATTTCAAACAATGTACTAAACATTATATGATCAACTCGCACATTTCATAACCCATAATACTAATTATCTCAACATTTAATAACTGCATTCATCTAAATTTATAATCCTCTTCTTACCTTAAACAACTACACATACATGTATAAAGTATCAAAATTCAAACTCACTTTCAAATCTTATAATTTTTATATAAATACCCATAATTCGGTATTATCATTTTAACAACTACACTTACTACCATCCAAGGATAGCTTATCATTACGTACCTGTTCAATGTACATTCCATTTGATACATTCGTTACATAATACAAGAGAAATATCGATATCCTGCGTATTTCATGCTATAATATATTAACATATCAAATGCTGAGTATTGGCATATTAATACCTTGTGAATTTAATGTAAAAATTCTTGTAACGTATCGCACACTTAGTTCCGTTACTTAATCTTCACACATGATTAGAGCTATACAACCGATTTCGCACACTTAGTGCTCGGTATTCAAGCTCGCACACATAAGGCTCATTAACCGATTTCGTACACTTAGTACTCGATATATAAGTTCGCACACTTAGTGCTCATTGACCGATTTCGCACACACAGTGGTCGGTATTTAAGCTCGCACACATAGTGCTCTTTAATCTATTTTTCCTCATTCACAAAAACACGTATAATTTCATTTTCATTTATATATGAACATAGATATGTACATGTCCAATCAAATCATTTCTCATGCCATCTATCATCACATTCGACACATTCTATATACATATATTTATGTACGTGTTCAACAACTCATTCTCCTATCAATTACCATCACATTCGGCACACTTAATATACACATAGACACATGTCCACCATTTCGAATACAATCACCTTTCTCTATTCATCCTCACATTTAACTATCTCTTAATCCATACATATATCTTCAAACAACTCAATTAATCAAGGTTTATTTATACATATACCAAATCTTACATTCGGCCAACTCATACTACTTCATTGACACATTCGGCATTAATCGTTACATATATATACTCACCTATTCGAATATATCCATCTTCCAATTCAATTCCACCTTCAACTATATCATAATGTGTAATCATTTGACTCAAATAAATCAAAATCTTATATATATAAATATCAACCTCACATTCGGCTTTCATATAGTAAACATACTTACTTCTATTTAATATATGCACATCAATATAGATAAAAATTCAATTTGACCCAACTGCTTAAAAACTTACCTCGAAAATTGACGGATTAAGATTCCCGGCTATTCGTTCAACTTTGTTTTCCCCCAATCCAAGTCCGATTTCTTTGGTTCTTGATCTAAATATATTCAAATTAAGCTCATTCAAACATATTTTCATTCAATTTAATCCAAAAACACATAAATGAGCATTTTGCACTTTAACCCCTAATATTTCACATTTTCTCAATTTAGTCCCCATTTCAAAACAACACAAAATACACAAAATTTCCTTAAACCCATGCTTGGCCGAATCTTCCATAGGTCCCTAGCAGCCCATTAATTTCATTTATTTCACATTTTAGTACCTCAAAAATTTATTTCTGCAATTTAGTCCAATATACTCAATTTCATCAAAAATTCAAAGACAAAACTTGTTAATCTAACACATATTTATCATAATTCATCCTTAAACAACATAAACAACAAGCTATCATCAATGGCTCAACTCAAAATATTCATCAAATTCAAAATTTAAGCATGGGTTTTGTAGAGCACAAAGCAACGATTACAAAAACGTAAAAATTATCAAAAACCGATCAAAAACACATACCCGATTTTGAATTACACCAAGGCCAAATGTTACAAAGCTCAAAACCCCTTTCTTGTTTTTGTTTTTCGGTGGAAACAAAGATGAACATGAAAAGAAATTCCACTAACTCATGTTTTTATTATTATATTATAATATAATATAAAATATAAATTTTAACTTATAAATTTTTAACATATAAAACATATATGTTATCATCAAACCGTCCACTACACTCAATTTTGGTCAAATTACATCATAAGTCCTCCTCATCATCAAGACAACCACAATTAGGTACTTATAAATCAGCACACAACTTTTATACTTTATGCGATTAAGTCTTTTTTCATAAATCAGCACACAGTCGATAAAATTATCACACAGAAAATTTCACACAAGAAAATTCACACATAATAAACATAGAAAATAATTTTAAAATATTTTTCGGACTCGGATTTGTGGTCCCGAAACCACTATTCCGATTAAGGTCAAAATCGGGCTGTTACACTGAGCTTCTCTGTTCCAACTTCTTGAGGACCATTTTAAGTTCGATATGCGTTTAGGGGATCCGGAGTACTTTGTCGATGCCCAAGACATAACATACTTCTTTACTGTTGATTCAAGTATAGCAAGACTACTGTATGCCCCACTTTCGATCAAAATTTGAGCTGCCCTTTTCGGGTTTTCAACTCAAATCCCCTTTGGTCTCAATGCGCCCTTTACGGGTTTTTGCCTTGGCCTCTCCTTTTTCTTTCTTCTTTTTTGATGAAAATTTTATTTTTTTCCTTTTTTGTGTTTTTTTTTGTGTTTTGTGTTTTGTGTTTTTTGTTTTTTTTTGGAAAACTTTTAATTGAATCTGAATTCACCGAATTGTGCAGGTCCTTGCCATCCATCTCGGTCAATATCCATGCTTCCCCAGAACAGGCCTTCTTTGCTGCATAAGGTCCTTCCCAGTTTGGCATCCACTTTCTTCTGAAGTCCCTTTTGCATGGGAAAATCTTCTTCAAAGCCCTATCATGAAATTTTCTAGGGCGAACCTTTTTTTTATTGTAAGCTCGCATCAGCTGACTGTGACATATAGCTTTTAACATTTTCTCTTCAAATTCAACTGGTCATATCGGGATTAAATCCATTCTTCCAACTTCAGTTCTGACAAGACTTGAAAAAAAAGAATGTCGACTTCAATAGACAAAACGCTTTTATTCCACAAACTAAGGCATTGCCCCCAGCGAAGGCCTTGGCCAATGTTTGATAAGCATAGAGGGTAAATGTAACTTCTTTATGCCAATCTTTACAAGTCTAGGTCATCTTCCTAATGATCCTTGTTTTGTTGCTTTTTTTTTTTACTTTTGTTTTTCCTCTCTGGTTGCCTTTGCTGCACTGTGATGTGGCACTTGATCTTTGAACAGACTGCAAACTTTTGACATTGTGCGGTTAAATGTGATCTTTTTGACATTTTTTTTGTCGGTATTCTTTCTTTCTTTTTCTCTTTTTTATTCTGATGACTATCGAGTTTGTAATATTGGCCTACGAAGCTACTTCCACCCTCTTAGCTAAATAATTAATGCCTGCTAGAAGCTTCCGACGAGATCGTCCCAATAAACTCCATGCCCCACATAGATAAGGTCTACGAAGAAATGAAGGAGGCACATGAATCTTATCTTCATAAATTTGGCTTTTACGGCATAACTGATGCAACCCCTTTCTATGATGAACCAACAGAATCTGAATCTCATGATTAGCTTGGCTATCGTAAAATCATTAGCATGTGATCTTCAAATACCCTTATGGAACTCTTCTAGGATTTCCTTAGCCTTAACAGCATACTTGCATCTCAGTAGCCCAAGCGTGTCTTGATATGATCGTGCAAAAACATCTTTGAAATGATGTCTCGCCTTATTTCTGTGGTGAGCTAGGCTCTCTTTCCTAGGCTTGCAACGTCCACTGACCCTTTGCAAGGTAGAATCTATTTTTATCTTGTTCTACCATCCTTAACAAATCAAAAGATAGGCTACAATCTCTGTCATCTTCAAAGTTTTTAGATCCCCTAGACCCATATCTCATTCAAAAAGGGAGTTAGTAACAATGTCGCTCATGTCATTGATATCTGGGTACCTAGGTACGAAGGCAATCCAAAGAATAAATGATTCTAAGGATGATTATTTGTATGGTATAGTCATGAATAAATAATGAAAGAATATTCTAAAACACAAAAGAATGTACAGTATGAAATGTAAAGAAAAAAAATATTTGCTTAAAAGGAGAGGATAAGTGAGTGAAGAGTCGCAGCAACAAGGAGCTAGAAGAGGCATCTATTGAGAAAGTTCACGAGACACAACATTCGAATACGAAGAAAAGGATTAGTTTCTTCACTTGGACTATGAGGACAAAGCCGCATATGTAATCCGTTTTATGTAAAGAAATTTATTTTCTAGAAAAGTTCTTCTAATGGAATTAAATTCAGAATCAATGCCTCTCTTTCTTTTTGCATTCATTCCATGCATTTGCATTGCATTTCATGCATTTGCATTTCATCATATGCATTAAAATTTGTAGAATTGACTCTCGAATAATCCTTATTGGCATGAATCCCCGGGCAATGAAGCAAATTCATATACTATCAATCTTTTCTTGTTGTGTTTACTTGGACTATATTTGGACGAACGTATTATAACCCACTTTATCAAGTAATTCATTTTCTTATGACAAACTCTTCTATTTAGCAATCGAATATGAATCAACACCTCATTTCTATGATGATGAAATGCAATGTAGTCATAAACAAAAGAAAACACGTTAGTATCATATACAGATCAAATCAAACAGAAAATAGTCAAACACCTATCCAGGTGACCGCTAGGGTTCAACATAGTTCTACCTAAAGTGGGCTCCTAGGGTTCACTATATGTGGTTTGGTTCTAAAGAGAGGGTACCTGAACCAGTAGGCTCCTCAATCCTCACCCATTATAGGCTCATATGGATCGAGTTCGGTTCAGGGGAATACATTTCCCTATGGCCATACGGAGATGAAAATCTCACGAAGACATAGGTACGGATGTATTCCGGAAGTAATCCACTAGCCCATGTGGAGGTGAAGACCTCACGAAGGCATAGTTTCTCACTCCCACTTAAAAGGTGTAACCACAACGGTCATGCAATGCAATGTAAGAGTATTTTACGAGATTTAATCATAGCACCAACAAATGCATCAAAAGAAACATGATTTTTCAAAACAATTTTCCAGATTTTCAATCAAAAGGACAAGAATTAATCAATCTATGGCCTGACTCTCAACCAGTCCTCAGTGGAGTCGCCAAGCTGTCGAAACCATTTTTTTCAATTTTGAAAAAATAGGGATCGATTGGAAAATAAAAAACGGAGTCGCCACCGACCCTATGTTGAGGTGTGATCGAATCACCTTGAAATTGATCATTTTAATAAAACTTTGATTTATTAAAACATATTTTGGTCTACAAAAACTCGAGAAAATGGGTTCGAGAGTCGGTTACGTACGAGGAAGGGTTAGCACCCTCGTAGCGCCCAAAATTGGTACCTAATTGATTATTTAATGTCTTAATGCCAAAAATTTGAAAAGATTCTAGATTACTATCCGTTTGCTTAAAATACATTTGCACAGAATCATATTGGATGTCAAAACCCTCTTATTTCGAAGAAATAAAATGTCATACTCAGTGAGTTAGGGTACAACAACTTATATTCTCGGAACCGAACTTATCTTTTGATTTTTAAAACCCATGTAATAAAGTTTGAAAAGGATATTCGGTTATTTGGGCTTTATGAAAAATTAGAACCCAGTAAGTTAGGGCACAATTTCTCAAAATTCCCGAATATGGAATATTGCCTTTGTTTTTTTAGAAATTCTTACCTCGAGATGATAAAACGTCACATCCAGTGAGTTAGGACGCAACATCTCAAATTCTCGAGAATAAGTTTTTATTTAACTTTTATGTTTTGACTTCAAAAGGAAAATAATAAGTTCTTTAGACTCGATAAGAAAAATTGAAACCTAGTAAGTTAGGGTACGACTTCTTTCGAACCTTAGAACGCGAAATGTTTGCTTATTTCAAAACACAATCTCATATTTAAAGAATAATTATGCGATATAAGTTTAATAAATTAGGGAAGCATAACGATCATGACAAAAACACAACAAACCACAAATATGAGCTTATTTAGAAATCCAAGAATAAGAATAAAATAAAATATATATCTATATATATTCATATATATAAATAAGATAATAAACAAATAATAAGATAAAACAAATAAATAAGTAAATGAGTAAATCAAACCAATATACGATATTAAAATTTAGGTATTTTATAAATAAAATAATATAAATGAGTTAATTAGTAGAGCTAATATAGCATTTAGGTAAAATAGTGAAAAATGATGATAATGATATGTTAATAATAATGACAAGAATAATGAAATAAATAATCTAACATTTGAAAACACACAAAAATATTAATAATGAATAAAATATCAAAATAAAAAATATGCAAATTAAATATATCGATCTAATAATAATATTATAATAGTAATAATAGTATTAGAAAAATAAAAAAATATGATAATAAAAATAAAATAATATTAGTATTAATAAAAATAATAGTAATAATAATAGCAATAATAATAATAATAATAATAATAATATAATAAGGAAAGTAATAATAATAAATACAAGTATAGTAATAATATTAAAAATAATAATAGTATTAATAATAATAATACTAATAAATATAATACTAATAATAATAGTGACAATAATTAATTCTAATAGCTAAACTAATCAAAAGAAAAAGTGACTAAATTGAATTTAAAACAAACTTAAGTGGCTAGATTTAAAAAAAAAAGAATTAGGGCAAATTAGCAATAAAAAATAAAAAATGACTAAATTGAAACGCGCGCCATGGACAAGGGATTCACTGGACAATTTTGCCCTTTTCCCAAAACGACGCCGTTCAAATGGGGACCTGATTGAAAATAAAACAAAATTTTGGGCCAAAATTAAAAATAAAAATAACTTAATCGCAAAGCCAACAAAAAGCGGAAGGACCGATTCAGAAAATAGCCCATTTCACAGAAACGCGCGGATCCTCCCCGGGTCGGGTCAACGCGCGGATCTAGTGGCCTTAAACAACGCCGTTTTGGCGTTTAAAAACTTGTGGCAAAACGGCACCGTTTTTATTCTGTATATAAGGCTAATTTTTTAAAAAAAAAAAATCATTCCTCACCACAGTTTTAAAAAAAACAGAAAAGGGCTTCCCCTTTTCTCTCTGGGATAACCCAGATTCTGGCCACGGAGACCACCGGATATTGCCGCCACCGGCCACCGTACACGGTGGCCGAAACTCCAACAGGTACATTTTTCTTCTCTTTTTTATATATTTTAATATGTATATATATGCAGTTAAAAAAAAGAAAAAAAATCTTCTTATGTATGAACAATTTCGAAAATAAAAAGAATAAAAATAAAAGAAAATATATAAACTGTGAAAAATATATCGTCGGTAATGACAAATATATCGCAAAGAAAAGAGAAATAAAATAAAGAACACACAGATTTTACACGGAAACCCTTTCGGGAAAAAACCACGGGCAGAGGAGAAGAAAATTCACTATGTCGAATTCGAATCATTTACAAGAGGAATAGACTATGTCTATTTATAGGCTTGTAAAGCCATATTCTAATAGGAGTGTAGTAAGATTGAAACTCCTTATTCTAATCAATATCCAATAGATGGAGTTTAATAAGGTTTAAAAAACCTTATTTAAAATAAAATAAAAGAAGTGTAGTTCTATAGGGATTCTTCTTTTATTTTATTTTACCATTGTATTTTATTTAAATAAGGATTCGGGTTACTTAATTCTAACAATCTCCACCTTGACACGAATTCTAAATAAACAAGTTCTTCATCGCGAACTCTCAACGAACAAGTTCTCCACCTCTTCCATAAAACCCCTTAAGGGTTTAACTTCAACAATGAACACCAACCAAATCTAAGCAATGCTCAAACTTGGTTATAGGAAGTGACTTAGTCATCATATCTGCAGGATTTTCATGAGTACTAATTTTGCTCACAACAATATCACCACGAGCAATAATATCACGAACCAAACTATGCTTCACAACTGGGGAGAACACATCTGTGAAGTCCACTCCTGGAATTTGACTGTAACCTTTTGCAACAAGCCTTGCTTTATATCTGGGTTCTTCAACTCCTGGAGTCCCTTCTTTCTTTTTAAACACCCATTTACAGCGAACAACCTTTTTACCTTTAGGAAGTTTCACAAGATCCCATGTTCTATTTTTATGGAGTGATTCCATCTCCTCTTGCATAGCAAACATCCACTTTTCTGAGTCTTCACAGCTAACCGCCTCAGAATAATTAGACGGCTCTTGGTTTGCATCTATATCTTCGGCCACATTTAAAGCATAAGCAACTAGATCAGCCTCAGCATACTTCTTTGGAAGTTTAATTTCTCTTCTCGTTCTGTTTTTGGCGATAGAGTATTGTGGTGAAGAAGCAACTCTATTCTCAATTTTTGTACTGGCTTGAGGAGTCGACTCTGTATTAATCTGATGCTCCACTTGCTTTTGATTTTCTTTATTGGAAGAGTCTTTAAGATATAAGTTAGGTAGCATAGCAGTTTCATCAAAAACAACATCTCTGCTAATCACAACTTTTCTATTTTCGGAGACACCATAACTTATACCCTTTTACACCACTTTATAACCAAGAAAAACACATTTAATGGATCTCGGTTCCAATTTTCCATTATCAACATGAGCATACGCAGGACACCCAAAGATATTTAAATCAGAATAATTAGCAGGATTAACAGACCATACCTCTTGTGGAGTCTCTCGAACTTTCTCCATGATCGCTCGCTTCATTTGTTCTCGCAACGCCGCTTTGTTGTGGAGTATGACGAATCGTCAAGTGTCTCACGATCCCTTCGACTTGCACAGTTTATTAAACTCATCGTAACAAAACTCTAAGCCATTGTCTCATGCGGAGGTGTTTTATTTGTTTTCCGTCTGCTTTTTCAATCATAGTTTTCCAAGACTTAAATGCGGAAAACACATCGCTTTTCGCTTCAGAAGAATGCCCAAACTTTTCTCGGAAAAATCATCAATAAAAGTTAGCATATAATTAGCTCCACCTCTTGAAGGCACTCTTGATGGCCCCCATAGATCGAATGAATATACTCCAACGTTCCTTCGTGTTATGGATTCCTCTCGTGAATCAAACTCTCTTTGCTTCCCAAAAACGCAGCTGCTCCTCACAGTAACTTCGGTTTGCAAATTCCTTGCCCATCAAGAAGTCCTCTTTTGCTCAATTCTGCCATGCCATTCTCACTCATATGCCCTAGGCGCATATGCCAAAGTTTAGTAATATCATCATCTGACAAGGAAGAGGAAGCGACAGCTGCATCACCAATAACAGTAGAACCCTGCAAAATATATAACTTGACAGTCTTTCTCTGCCCTTTCATCACAACGAGGGAACCTTTAGAAATCTTCAAAATCCCACTTTCAGCTGTGTATTTTTACCCTTTTGAATCAAGAGTACTTAACGAAATTAAATTTCTCTTCAATTCTGGAACATGTCGTACGTCACTAAGTGTTCTGACAACTCCGTCGAACATCTTAACTTTAATTGTTCCAACACCTACGACTTTACACGAAGCATTATTTCCCATCAAAACAACACCTTCAGACATTGTTTCGTAAGTTGTAAACCAATCCCGATTGGGACTCATGTGGAAGGTGCAGCCTGAATCAAGTATCCACTCCTCGCTCACTTTAGAATTGTTGACAGAAGCGACTAGAAGTTTACCATCGCTGTAGTCTTCTACAATATTAGCTTCACCGGAATTTTCTAGTTGTTTTCCCTTTTGATTCGTAGCCTCCCTTTTAATCTTGTTCTGTAGTTTATAGCACTCAGATTTAATGTGCCCTTTCTTCTTACAGAAGTTACAAGTTTTACCTATGTTTGAAGACTTCGATCTACCCTTAGATTTACCGCGAGGATTCCGTTCCTGTGTCCTTCCACGATCATCATCAGCATTCCGATCTTGTCTCCCACGAACAATGAGACCCTCTCCCTGAGAGTCAGGTTTAACCACAAGATGCTTCATCTTATCATACGAGGTTAAAGAATCATAAACCTCATCAACTGTGAGAGACTCACGGCTATATAAAATTGTGTCTCTGAAGGTTAAATAAGACGGAGGCAACGAACAAAGTAGAATCAACCCTAGATCTTCCTTATCATACTGAACCTCCATGGCCTCCAAGTTTGAGAGAATTTTTTAAACATCATTAAGTGTTCGTGCCTGATGCACGCACCTTCCTCCAAACGATGAGCATAAAGACGTTGCTTCATATGCAACTTACTGGTTAGAGTTTTTGACATACATATTTGTTCTAGCCTCTTCCATAATGTCACGACGGTATTCTCCTTCATCACATCCTGCAAAATTTCGTTAGACAAATGCAGATGTAACTGTGTTAACGCCTTTCGATCCTTGCGCTTCTTCTCTTCCTCCGTCAATGTTGAAGGCATCTTATCTATCCCTAGCAAGGCTTCCTCTAAATCCATTTGTGCAAGAACTTCCTGCATCTTTATCTACCACAACGCGAATCTGGTGTTACGATCCAACAGCGGAATTTCATACTTCAAGGACGCCATTACAGTGATCGAGATGAAAAACCCGGAAGCTCTGATACCAATTTATGAAAAATATATCGTCGGTAATGACAAATATATCGCAAAGAAAAGAGAAATAAAATAAAGAACACACAGATTTTTACGTGAAACCCTTTCGGAAAAAACCACTGATTGAGGAGGAGAAGAAAATTCACTATGTCGAATTCGAATCATTTACAAGAGGAATAGACTATGTCTATTTATAGGCTTGTAAAGCCATATTCTAATAGGAGTGTAGTAAGATTGAAACTCCTTATTTGAATCAATATCCAATAGATGGAGTTTAATAAGGTTTAAAAAACCTTATTTAAAATAAAATAAAAGAAGTGTAGTTCTATAGGGATTCTTCTTTTATTTTATTTTACCATTGTATAGTGAATTTTCTTCTCCTCTGTCCGTGGTTTTTTCCCGAAAGGGTTTCCACGTAAAATCTGTGTGTTCTTTATTTTATTTCTCTTTTCTTTGCGATATATTTGTCATTACCGACGATATATTTTTCATAAATTGGTATCAGAGCTTCCAGGTTTTTCATCTCGATCACTGTAATGGCGTCCTTGAAGTATGAAATTCCGCTGTTGGATCGTAACACCAGATTCGCGTTGTGGTAGATAAAGATGCAGGCAGTTCTTGCACAAATGGATTTAGAGGAAGCCTTGCTAGGGATAGATAAGATGCCTTCAACATTGACGGAGGAAGAGAAGAAGCGCAAGGATCGAAAGGTGTTAACACAGTTACATCTGCATTTTTCTAACGAAATTTTGCAGGATGTGATGAAGGAGAATACCGTCGTGTCCTTCAAGTTACCATTTTCTCAATTTAGCCCAATTTAGCTAAATTCATAAAAAATTCAAGAACAAAGTATGTTCATCTAGCTCAAATCTTTCATTTAACACCATAAATCATCACAAAGCTCAACATAGCATCAATGGCATTTCTCATGAACAACATCAATACACAAAATTGAGACATGGGCTTGATAGTAGACTAAGCAACGATTGTAAAAACGTAAAAATTATCGAAAACCGACTAAAATCATACCTTGAATTTGACCAGAATAGTGCCGAAACCTAGCTTGGCTTAATCCTTTATTTTCCTAGCTATTTTCGGTTCAAATAAGATGATAACTATCATCTTTCAATTGTTTCTTTTACCAATTTATGCTAATAATTCAATTACTAGATTGCCCATCCACTAAACAAATAAGACAAATTAATACCAAGGTTATTATGACATTCTACCATCCACTATCTCAATAATGGCTTAATTGCCATACAAGGCCTCCACCTTTACATAGCCACAACACATTGGTATTTTAACAAATAGCATACAACTTTCACATTTAATGCAAATCAATCCTTTGCTCAAATTAAACACACAGACAGACAAATTAGCTCACGTAAATTTACCACATACTTAGTCACATATCAACGGCACAGAATATAATATTAAAATATTATACGGACTCGAATTTGTGGTCCCAAAACCACTGTTCCAACTAGGCTATAAACCGGACTGTTACAATTCTCCCCCCTTAGGGATTTTCATCCCCGAAAATCTTACCGTTAAACAAAGTCGAATATTGTTGTCTGAATGAATCTTGGGGCTCCCATGTAGCCTCTTCTATTCCGTGTCGATTCCACAATACTTTCACTAACAAAATTTTCTTGTTTCTTAACTCTTTCACTTCACGAGCTAAGATACGAATCGGTTCTTCTTCATATGTCATATCAGATCAGATTTTGATTTTAGATGGGGCAATCACATGTGACGGATCGGATCGATATCTACGGAGCATCGAGACATGGAATACATTATGTATCTTTTCTAGCTCTGGAGGCAACAATAATCGATATGCAACAGATCCAACTCACTTAATAATTTCATACGGCCCGATGAATCTCGGACTCAACTTGCCTTTACGTCCGAAACGAAGTACTTTCTTCCATGGTGACACTTTCAGAAACACTTTGTCGCCGATCTTAAATTCTATATCTTTTCGTTTTGATGTTCGCATAAGACTTCTGACGATCAGATGCTGCTTTCAAACAATCTCGGATCAATTTCACTTTCTGTTCTGAGTCTTTTACCAAATCGACCCCAAGTAGCTTACTTTCACTGAGCTCAGTCCAATATAGAGGTGTACGACATTTACGACCGTACAAAGCTTCATATGGTGCCATTTTGATGCTCGACTGAAAACTATTATTGTATGCAAATTCAATCAATGGAAAATATTGTTCCCACGAACCATTAAACTCAAGTGTACAGCATATTAACATATCTTCAAGAATCTGAATAATCCGCTCGGATTGACCATCTGTTTACGGATGAAAAGCTGTACTGAAATGCAGTTTCGTGCCCAAAGCTTCTTGCAATTTCTTCCAGAACCTCGATGTAAACCTCGGGTCCCTATCTGACACAATAGATAGTGGCACCCCGTGCAATCTAACAATCTCAAAAATATAAAGCTCGGCTAATCTATCAAGTGAATAGTCAAGTCTTACCTAAATAAAATGGGCAGATTTCGTCAATCGATCAACTACGACCCATATCGCATCTTTCTTTCTCGGAGTCTGAGGTAAACCAGAAACAAAATCCATTGTCACTCTATCCTATTTCCACTCAGGAATCAGAATCGGTTGTAGCAACCCAGACGGAACTTGATGTTCAGCTTTAACTTGCTGACAGATTAAACATTTTGAAACAAAGTCAGAAATATCACGCTTCATACTAGACCACCAATAGTGTTGCTTCAGATCATGATACATTTTAGTGCTTCCCGAATGAACAGATAGATGACTATTATATGCTTCACTCAAAATCAACTGAATCAATTCCGGATTTCTCGGAACACAGATATGATCTCGGAATCTCAAACAATCATCAACCACTCGAAATTTAGATTCATAATTGGAATCACACTGAGCTCATTTCGCTAATAACTCATTATCAGATTTCTGAGCATCACATATTTGCTGTATAAACAATGGTTTCGCTTTTAATTCAGCTATCACAGAGCTATCATCAGACAAATCTAACTGAGCATTCCAAGCACATAGTGCAAACAATGATTTTCTACTCAATGCATCAACAACAATGTTTGCTTTACCCGGATGATAATCTATCACAAGTTCATAATCTTTTAACAGCTCTAGCCATCTTCTTTGATGCGGGTTCAAATCTTTCTGAGTCATCAGATATTTCAGACTTTTATGATCTGAAAATACATGACATTTTTCACCGTACAGATAATGGCGCCAGATCTTAAGTGCAAACACAATCGCAGCTAACTCAAGGTCGTGCGTCGGATAGTTCTTTTAATGTGACTTAAGTTGTCTCGAAGCATAAGCTACAACTTTGCCTTCCTGCTTTAAAACACATCCCAGACCGTTTAATGAAGCATCACTGTAAATCACAAATTCTTTGCCCGATTCTGGTTGTACTAACACTGGAGCTTCTGTTAACAGAGTTTTCAACTGATCAAAGCTTTTCTGACATTTATCAGACCATTCAAATGTAAAATCTTTCTGAAGCAATCTAGTCAACGGAGTAGCTATCACTAAAAATCCTTTCACAAATCGATGGTAATAACCAGCAAGGCCTAGAAAGCTACGGACTTCAGATACGTTTCTCGGAGGTTTCAAATCCAGAATAGCAAAAATCTTGCTCGGATCAACTCGAATCCCAGAAGCTGACACAATATGCCCCAGAAAACTAACCTCATGTAACCACATTTACTGAATTTCGCATACAATTTCTTTTCTCTCAGAGTTTGTAATACGATTCTCAGATGCTCAGCATGTTCAGTTCATCACATGAATAAATCAAAATGTCATCAATGAATAAAACAACAAATCAATCTAGATACGGTCTGAAAATTCTGTTCATCAAATCCATAAAAACAGCAGGAGCATTGGTTAATCCAAATGGCATAACTAGAAACTCATAATGCCCGTACCTTATTCTGAAAGCAGTTTTTGGTACATCTGAATCTTTCACTCTCAACTGATAGTATCCCGATCTCAGATCAATCTTGGAAAATATAGTAGCTCCTTTTAATTGATCGAATAAATCATCAATCCTGGGAAACGGATATTTGTTCTTTATGGTCACCTTGTTCAACTGACGGTAGTCAATGCACATTCTCATCGTGCCATCTTTCTTTTTCACAAACAGAACGGGAGCACCCCAAGGTGAGAAACTCGGTCTAGCAAACCCTCTGTCAGTCAACTCTTGCAACTGTGACTTTAACTCTTTCAATTTTGTTGGTGCCATTCTATACGGAGCTATCGAAATAGGTGTAGTACCAGGCAACAATTCAATACCAAATTCAACTTCACGTATCGGAGGTAAACTCGGTAGTTCTTCAAGGAATACATTAGAAAACTCACAGACGACTGGAACTGAATCAACTTTCTTTTTAGACACTTTCGAATCAATTACATAAGCAAAGTATGCTTCGTAACCCTTTTTCATATAACTCTGAGCTTTCAATACAGATATCACAAAGGAGTAATCCATTCAGTCATTAGACTCAACTCTGACTATTTCATTATTCGGACATCTCAAATCAACAGTCTTTATTTTACAATTTACAACCGCGTCATGCAATGTCAACCACTCCATACCTAGAATGATATCGAACTCATCAAATGGCAAAAGCATCAAATTAGCAGTGGAAACAAATATCTTGAAACATTAACTGCGGCGCTTCTTGCATACTTTGTTAACCAGACACTTTTACCTAAGGGGTTCGATACTTTTATAACAAACTCGTGAGACTCTACAGCAAAGTCTCATCAATGCTAAATTCATGCATATATACGAATGCGTAGAGAACCGTGGTCTATCAATGCAATCACGTATATCATAAAGTATAAAAGTACCAGTTATAACATCTGGAGATGAAGCTTCCTCACGAGCTCGAATAGCATACGCTCTGGCAGGTGCTCTAGCTTCGGATCTCGCAACAGTCTCTCTCGTAGTTCTCTGACCACTACTAACATTTCTTACATTCTTCGAAGGTCTACCTCTCACAGTGCATTATCGATCTCGGATTACGAATACTCCGCCTCGGCGGACTCAGGGCAATCACGGATAAAATGATCAAGTGATCCGCATCTGAAACAAGCTTTTTCATTCATTCTACAGCTTCCCGGATGTCTTTTCCCACAATGCTTACATTCTGGTTTCTCGGATCGTACATTTCCAACACTTGCCACTGAATTTGCCAGAGCTTTGAAACTCATTTGTGATCTATCTCGATTTCTATTTGAATATCCCATATTACCTCTCGAACGGCTTTGATCATCTCTAAATTTCTTTGAAGTGGACTCAAACGATCTATTCTCAAATCTCTTTCTCATATCTCTAACTTCGCACTCGGCTTTCTTTTTCTTTCCCGAGTGCTTCACTTTGCACGCTCGATCAACGAGTACAACGAACTCTTTTATTTCTAATATCCCGACTAACAGCGAATATCTTCATTAAGACCTTCTTCGAATCTTTTACACATTATTGCTTCAGATGATACACATTCTCGAGCATACTGAGTCAATCTCACGAACTCTCGTTCATATTCCGTAACAGTCATGCGGCCTTGTTTCAACTCCAAAAATTCCTTTCGTTTCTGATCAATGAATCTCTCACTAATATATTTCTTCCGGAACTCAATTTGAAAGAAATCCCATGTCACCCGTTCCTTTGAAACAATAGAGATCAAAGTTTTCCACCACTAATAAGCCACGTCTCGAAGCAAAGATACAACACATTTTATGCATTCTTCCGGAGTCAAAGACATCTCATCGAATACCCGGATCGTGTTTTCTAACCAAAACTCTGCCTTCTCGGCATCATCATCATTAGTAGCCCGAAACTCTTCAGCCCCATACTTACAGATTTTGTCAACCGGAGGCTTGTTCAACAGATTTATATCCATCACCGGAGGCACAACTAAGGTTTGAGGGGGATTAACCGGGGGCGAGGGTTGTGAAACAGTTGGGTTATTCTTTACGAATTGAGTGAACCATTCACTCATCATCTGGAAGAAAGCTTGTTTAGCTTCTTCCCCTTGACCGCTAGTAGTCGGTCTCGGATCAGAGGCCGATGTCCCTTGCGCGGGAGCAGGCGCATTACTTTCTACGCCGCCGCCTACTTACGACTCTTTCAGATCCATTACTATACAGAAATCACATTTATACGTCAGGATTCATCACACTATCAAAATTCAGAAATATGGCATGTATAGCTAGACTCTGACACGCTACGTTAGTCCGAGAATTGACTAAATCGTAGGTCTGATACCAACCAAATGTAACACCCCTAACCCATAACAGTCATCGGACTAGGGTTAAAGGCGTTACCGGATAGATCAGAAACATTTATGGAAAATTCCATACAACCGTTCATCTAATTCAATCATAATGTCCCTTAATACGGTCAACGAGACCTAAAACATGCTTATAAACCGGCTCGGGACTAAACCAAAACACATATGAAATTTCACAAAAATTTAAAACTTTTTTAAGTTTCAGGGGTTACACGCCCGTGTAAGCAAGCCGTGTGCCTCCCATGGCTGTTGGACACCCCCGTGTGTCCTCCCCGTGGTCGAATCTGACCTCACATCCACGGCCACCAAGCACGCCCATGTGCCTTGGTTGTAGTCGAATCTGACTTCACATCCACGGCCACCAAGCACACCCGTGTGCCTTGGCCGTGGTCGAATCTGAATTTAAACCCACGGCCACCCAGCACCCGTATGCTAAGGCCGTGTACTCTTAGGCCATATACTAACTTTCTCACACGGCTACTAGACACGCCCATGTGTCTTGGCCGTGTGCTATTAGGCTAGCTACTGACTTAGCCCCACGGTCACTAGGCACGCCCGTGTGCCACAACCGTGTGACACTATAGGCAATTTGCAAGGCCAAAATGTCACCCAATGGGTCATACCTACTAGTAAAATCATCAATACATCTCATGCCTATTTGGCAACCAAGAACATACCAAAATAACCATCCAAATTACAAGATAAAAACTCATCTTATCACAAGCATAATTCATTCATTTGCTTAATCAAAACTTGACCATTTCATGTATCAAATAACCATGCCAAAAACATACTTCACATATCATATTCATTCAAGCAAATTCTCAATTCATAACTAGCCAAATCACATGGCTAAGTTCATATAACAAACTTATAACAAATACTAGCCTATACATGCCATATCTAGCTATATACATTTCCAAAGTGTACCAAAAATGAGTTTAGTAGTGTTATGACGATCCTTGACGGTCCCGAGCCTTCAGTAGCTTTGACGACCTATAAAACAGAGAAAACACACACACAGAGTAAGCTTTCCAAAAGCTTATTAAGTCATAATACAAACAAACTTAGTATGAAAGGCATATATATACATAAGTACATTGACACTTCTTAATGACTTAACAAACTATCACATATATGCTTTGATCCATGTACTTACCTTATATACACACTTAGTGTATAAATCAACGTACCTGAAACGGATATACAATTCACTTAACCATTTGTATCACAGACTTGCCCGTTGAACCGATAGGAACCTAATAGGATACTCAGAAAGCTCGAAATAGTTGTACAATGCCAACGTCCCAGACGAGGTCTTACATGCATTCAAATATCGATGCCACTGTCCCAGATAGGGTATTACACGAATCAAAATGATGCCGATGTCCTAGACATTATCTTACACGTAAAGATAATATCGATGCTAACGTCCCAGACGTGGTCTTATTCGTACAGATAATATCGATGCCAACGTCCTAGACGTGGTCTTACACGAAGAGATCATATCGATGCCAACATCCCAGACGTGGTCTTACACGAAATCTCAAATCAATGCCGACGTCCCGAACGTGGTCTTACATGATAAACAGAACATGTACCTATGTATTCCTAGGTTCGTAAGGGACTTTTCGGACATTGTTGCTCAATCGATCTTATCTTAGAATTCATTTGCATAACATTTCATAAGCATTCATTTTCAACTACTGTAACATCCTGAATTTGGGACTAGTAGGATTGGGCCCAATGGGCCTTGAGCGTAGTAGCGTTTAAATTTTTTTTTGAGATCAAGAGATCGGCTCTTATGCAAGTTGGACCTATTAGGTGAGTGATTTTTGAAGGTTAGGGGGCTTCTATGAAGTCCTGGGATTAAGCTTGGGCTTAGGAAAAATTTTAGTTTTAGTTGAATAAAACCCTGGGAGTTAGTAGGTAGGCTTTGAGAATAAAATGTGGAGAAAAATGACACAAGTGGAGTGTGTGGTGTAGTGGCAAAGTGACACCACTTAGGGAGCAAGGGAGTGACGCCACAAGGAAGGAAGGAGGTCCAAGGTTCAAGGCGTGGAACTTGCATTTCTTTTAGATTATTTTATTAAATGGATTTAGACCTTGGCAATAGACTTATCTTTAGTTGGGCATGTTTTAAGACACAAGAGGAGCTTGGGGCTTAGTGGCAAGTGGCGTGAAAAGGCTGATGGGAGAGCTTGGGTTCAAATCTCATGACAAGCAAGGGAGTATTTATTTTGCGAATTGAACGGCCAGAGTTTGAGTTGGATTTAAACTCTGCTAACGGGGGGATCCCACATCGGAAAGATACAAAGAAGGAAGGTGAGAAGCTGGCTATATATAGAGCTATCTATGATGGGAGGAAGGATATACCTTGGCGGGCATTTGGGCACAGGAGTGGTCGGAGCGAGGGTTAGCACCAGATTCCTATCAGGTGTGTACTCTCTCTACTCTAGTTATAGAGCGGAAAATTGCCGAATGCCGGTCACACGGTAATAGTAGCCGCACGAGCGTGCGAGCGCACGTGTGGGGGCTTCGACACGATAGTTGAGGCCATCGTTAGTATTTTTGTGGGTTAATGTTGTTTGGGCCACGATGGGTCGATAGAGGCCAAGTGGGCCCAATGGGCCCGTGGGCCCATATGAGTAGATTGTATGATTGTGTAGTGGATATTAGACTGGAATATGTGAATCTCATATACGTGGCTAGATTTGGTCAAAATGGGCCTAACGAGCGTGTGGGCCCGAATGGGCCGAAATTGAGTTTTAGGCCCAATAGCCCGGTAACGACCGAAAATGGTAGCCGAGTCGCTCGGGGCGACATTAGGCCTTCAGAAAGGCTATTGCAGGTGCGAAATTATTGGAATACCCTCGATAGGTAAATTACGAAAATACCCTTGGTAGGTAAAATTACTGTTATACCCTTAGAGGTCGATTAGCTTGATTATGTTGTATTCTGTTTATCTGATTATGATGGTAATTCATGTTATACGTTATATTTTATATATGTTTTGCATACATGACATACTGCATACACGAATTATTATGTCATATTGCATGGGCTTTGGGATATGATTGAAAAGGGGAAGTGTGATTATGTGACTCTGTCACGGTGGTCTGGAACCACGGTGGGCTAGCCCCACGTATTTATTCAGTGGCTGATGTCACGGTGGTCTAGGACCACGGTGGTTTGAAACGACGTATACATATATCAGTGACTTGTCTCGGTGGTCTGAGACCACAGTGGGTTGGCCCTACGTATATTATTCAGTGATCGTCACGGTGGTCTAGAACCACGGTGGGTTGGCCCCACGATTATATATCATGTGACTTTGTCACGAGTGGTCTGGGACCACGATGGTCTAGTGAAACACCCCAAACCCGGCCCTAACACCACGACCGGATCTGGCATGTCACTAGGGAAGAACTTATAAGGTATTACGATCCTCAGAAGAATTTTAAATCATTTTAAAATCCCAAGTTTTAAGGTTCAATCGAAAATCCCATTATTCATTTAAGATAAAAATTTAATTTGCCAAAACCCTATGATTAAGTGACATTTAAAAAAAAACACCTGTTGCTACGTTTGATTAAGCTAGAGGTGCGTTGCGGAAATCCGTTTGTAAAATCGTTAATTAAGTTATAAGAAAACTTTGTTTGCAATTCAGTGAATAAAACATCTTATCCACTATCTTATATTTAATGCGTCTAATACTAAAATCGAAACTTTAAACCAAATTAATAGTGGCTTTATTACAACATAGAATCCCAATTAAAGATGAATAACGTTCTAATTTAAAAGAAAGAAACCGTGCATGGCCACCTCGTAGTCTTATCCTGCCCGGTCCACTGCACTATGTATTACCTGCAAAGATGTTAAGCAAACAGAGTGAGTCAAAAGACTCAGTGTGCAACTCAAGCCCACCACTTACCATCTTATCCCCTTTTTAAGTAATCACATTGAGCGAAGCCCATTCAAAATCAGATTGGACTTTAGCCCCATAGTACAGAATAACAGGTTTCATATGCAAAATGAAGCAAAACCCAATACCACCTAAATTTCCATCCGCTACACACCACCCGATCCTGCCAATCACACCAGTGGGGATTTCTACAATCGACCCTCCATCCGCTACACACCATCGATGGCAGTCATGCTGCAGTTAGCTGCTCATCGCGACATATGTGGCATAGCCACCGTAATAATGTGACAACGTCACCGTCATATGTGGCAGAGCCACCTTTAATAATGTGACAACGTCACCGTAGTATGTGACAAAGCCACCTTTAACACTGCCCCATTCATCATTATCATATCCCCATGCCCATGCAATATACAATCATGATGGTATGGATGCAACACATAACAACATACATAAAACATTTAAGGCATATGAATATTCATGCTAACGACCATATTTACAAGGCATACTCGGAGAAAGAACGTACCTGGTGTCACGATTATTACCCTCTATGGGTATCACAATAACTATTATTGTGTTTTCAGCTTTCAAACATCACATATATACATAATAATAACATACATGAAGGTGTGGGAATTACACACTTGTAAACACACAAGACTACACTATCGATCTCGCTAACGTCCTCACTCGCAGGGATCACAACGATCTGCTTATCCCTTTCAGAAGCCGGCCCACAACCCTGTGGCAAATCACGAACTCTCGATACCACTCGCTTCTTGAATTTAGGGGTAGGGACTACATGTCCAACCCCATCCTTTGTTCGGCTGGTACTAAGTCGATAGAACCCAGAGGCTATTACACCTGGATTAGTAAGTCACTGAAATCCCACTAAACAGGAAGGAACCGATTTGAAAGGGAGATAGGAGGATGAGTGGCGGCACTTCACAAGGAGAATAGAAAAGCGGAAGTAAAAACCCAAAGAGGCAAAATAGGAATAGATTTCGTCTTGAGTAGATGAGAGAAGAACCGAAAAGAGAGTGGAAGCTTAAGGGAATTCGGCCAAGGGATGGGGCTTGAGAAGTGAGCAAATGGGAAAAATGATTAAATGGAGAAGAGTAGGAGGGTTCGGCTAAGGGGATATCAAATGAGAAACACGTTTGAACCAAAGAAGAAGAGAATTATTTCGGCTCTTGATGGTGAAGCAATGAACTCAAGTTACCAAAAATGCAAAAGAGGGAGAAGATGGTTTCAATTTTTCTAGCTGAAAGAAGAATCAACAATAGCCTTAGGAGTTTTTGTTAACAAGGAAAAGAACCAAAAGTTGCCAAAATGAAAAAAAACACCAATTGCAAAAACTCCACAAAAATTTGGAACCTACACTTCTTAACCAAAACCGAATGCCTAACTCACTTAACACCACTCAAAGATTCGGCTAACACCCTTCTCCACCTTCATCCCCTTGATTCTCCCTTGATTCACTCATAAATCCCCTCTCATCCACTTATTCAAATTAGTTTGAATGATTCAAACTCCCCAAATGGCTCTCCACCACCCGTTTGAAATTCTTGACCAGGTCTTGTCTCTCTCCTCCAGAGTTTGATTACCATCCAGCTGCCTCCCTTGCCTGAGCCAAAAATAATACTCCCTTGTGCTGCTTTAGAGATTCGAACCCTCTCCCTCTCAGCTTCTCCTTGTGATGCCACCTCCCTGCATGCTAGGTGGCGTCTCCCTGCCACTTTACCACTGCAGCTCTTGTGTCTTCAAACACAAGAAAAAATTCTTAAAACCTGCCTCAGCTAGCTTTCCCCTAAAGTGCCAAAAACTGAAATTTTGGCCAAGGCTTTGGCTTAACCCAGAGCCTTCCCGGGGCCCCCAAACATAACAAACTAATAGATAGAGCATACCAACACACATAGAAACATAATAAATGCAAAGCCCCTAAATCCCGGATGTTACAGTTCTACCCCCTTAAAGAAATTTCGGCCTCGAAATTACCTGGTCAAAAGAGATGTGGGTATTGCTGCCGCATAACATCCTCTGGTTCCCACGTAGCCTCCTCTGAACTGTGATTTCGCCATAATACTTTGACTAAAGGGACTGCTTTCCTTCTCAACACCTTAACGTCTCGATCTAAGATCTGCACTGGTTCCTCCTCAAACGATAGGTCAGGCCTTATTTCAATTTCCTCCACTGGCACGACATGGGATGGATCCGAACGGTAGCGCCTTAACATCGAGACATGGAACACATCATGAATTTGACTCAATTTTGAAGGTAGCTCGAGCTGATAAGCTACCGGTCCCACACGCTTCAATACACGATAAGGCCCGATAAACCTGGGACTTAGCTTACCCTTCCGTCCAAACCTCATCACCTTCTTCCACGGAGAAATTTTCAGGAAGACTTGATCACCTACCGTAAATTCTATGTCTTTACGCTTCAGGTCAGCATAGGATTTCTGTCTGTCGGACGCTTCCTTCAGCCAAGTTCAGATCAATTTAACTTTCTCCTCTGCTTCTGAAACTAATTCAGGACCTAAGATCTGACGCTCACCCAATTCTGTCCAGCAAGTAGGTGTACGGCACCTCCATCCATACAACGCTTCATAGGGCGCCATCTGAATGCTAGACTGATAGCTGTTGTTGTAAGCGAATTCTGCCAATGGTAGAAACTCCTCTCAACTACCCCTGAAGTCCATGACACAGCCCCTCAACATATCTTCCAAGATCTGAATTACCCTCTCAGACTGCCCATCAGTCTGTGGATGAAAAGCTGTGCTGAAGTCTAACCTTGTACCCAACGCTTGATGTAACGCTCTCAAGAACCTCGACGTAAACCTGGGGTCTCTATCAGATATGATAGACACAGGTACCCCATGCAACCTCACAATCTCTGCTACATACAGCTTGGCTAACTTTTGCAAAGAATAGTCGATTCGAAAAGGTATGAAATGGGCAGACTTCGTCAACCGGTCAATAATCACCCAAACTGAATCTTTCTTAGTGGGCGTAAGAGGTAGCCCACTAACAAAGTCCATCGTAATCCTCTCCCATTTCCACTGTGGAATCTTCACTGGCTGCAGTAACCCCAAAGGCAACTGATGTTCCGCTTTCACCTGCTGACACGTCAAACATTTACTCACAAACTCGATAATCTCTCGCTTCAAACTAGGCCACCAAAACTGTTCACGCAGATCTCGGAACATCTTACTTCCACCAGGATGCATAGCGTACGGGCTTCTATGCGCCTCTTGGAGAATCATCTGCCTTATCCCACCATCCTTCGGCATGCAAACCCTTTCACGGAAACACAAAGCTCCATCACTTTTCAGACTAAAATTCTCTATTCCCCCATTCTGCACTTGCAGAAGTCGAGCACTCAAGACATCGTCCAACAACTGCTTCTCTTTAATCTGACTTATCCAAGTCGGCTTCACTTGAAGTTCAGCTAACAAACTCCCATCATCATACAGGCTGAGATGGGCAAACATCACCCTCAAATCTGATATTACCTTCCGACTTAACGCATCTTCCACCACGTTAGCTTTACCCGGATGGTATTCGATCGAGCAGTCGTAATCCTTCAATAGTTCAATCCACCTTCGCTGCCTTAAATTCAACTCCTTCTGAGTTAGAAGATACTTCAAACTCTTGTGGTCGGAGTAGATGATGGACTTCTCCCCATACAGGTAATGTCTCCAAATCTTCAGGGCGAACACTGCCGCTGCCAACTCCAAATCATGTGTGGGATAGTTCACCTCATACGGTCTTAACTATCGAGACGCATACGCAACCACCTTCCCATCTTGCATTAACACACACCCTAACCCCGTGTGTGAAGCATCACAATACACCGCAAACTCTTTTCCAGCCTCGGGCTGAATCAACACCGGTGCCTCTGTCAAGATCCTCTTCAGCTTCTCAAAGCTTTCCTGTTGCTTGACAGTCCAAACAAATGGTACCCCTTTCCTCAACAGCTTAGTTAAAGGTGCCGCAATTAATGAGAACCCCTCAACGAACCTTTGGTAATACCCAGCCAGACCAAGGAAACTCCGAATCTCTGCCACAAACTTAGGCGACTTCCAATCCAACACCGCTTCAATCTTTCAGGGATCAATCCTAATTCCCTCTGCAGATACCACATGACCCAGAAAGGTAACTTCTTTCAACCAAAACTCACACTTGCTAAATTTGGCGTACAGCTGCTTCTCCCTTAAAATCAGCAGCACCACCCGAAGATGTGAATCATGCTCCTCTTCTGACTTGGAATATACCAGAATGTTGTCTATGAACACTACAACAAACCAGTCCAGATAGGGTTGGAAAACCCGGTTCATCATATCCATGAAAGCAGCTGGTGCATTCGTCAACCCAAACGGCATTACTAGAAACTCGTAGTGACCATATCGAGTTTGAAATGCCGTCTTATGAATATTCGCTTCCTTGACCTTAAGTTGATGATATCCTGACCTCAAATCTATCTTCGAAAAGACTGAAGCCCCCTTGAGTTGATAAAACAAGCCATCTATCCTCGGTAGCGGGTACTTGTTCTTAATCGTCAATTTATTCAACTGGCGGTAGTCATTGCACATTCGCATGGTCCCGTCTTTCTTTTTCACAAACAGCACCGGCGCTCCCCATGGAGATACACTGGGTCGGATAAAACCACGATCTAACAGCTCTTGGATCTGAGCTTTAAGTTCAACCAGTTCCTTCGGCGCCATCCTATAAGGGGCGATGGATACCGAAGTTGTACCTGGAAGTAGCTCAATTCCAAACTCCACCTCGCGATCCGGAGGCAACCCTGGAAGCTCTTCAGGAAAGGCATCCACAAATTCCTTTACTGTCCTAACCTCATTGGCAGTCACCTCCTTTGCATCCAGTGCGCTGATAAAAGCTAGGAATGCCTTGCACCCTTTTCGAACCATCTTAACAGCCCTTAAAGCAGAAACCAAGTTAGCCAAATAATTCCTTCTTTCCCCTATCATGACCACCTCTTCGTCTTCTGGGGTACACAACACCATTCGCTTAGCCGCGCAATCCAATTTAGCATGACGTTTAACCAACCAATCCATGCCTAAAATGAGATCAAACTCCCCGAATGGTAATTCCATCAAGTCAGCCGGAAACAAAACTCCTTGATATTCCAGAGGCACATCCCTAAATAGCTTATTCACTACCATTGATTGTCTTAAAGGGCTAACCACGGTCATTTCTCTAGCAGCTATTTCAGATTCTATACTTAGAGTCTCAGATACAGTGCTAGCAACATAAGAGTGGGTCGATCCAATATCAATTAAAGCAAGAAAAGGCTTATCAACTATAAGAAACATACCGGTTATGACGTTCGGTGCGTCGCCATCCTCTCGTCGCCGTGCCGCATAGACTAAACCCGACTGTCTTGCGTCTGTACTACCGGCACCCCTACCAGGTGCTCCACGACCCCGACCGAATCCATTTCCTCCTCTAGCTGGGCCACGACCCCTCGGCAGTTGCTGACCACCTCTTCTGAACTGATCAAAGCCCTGTCCAGCTGGCCGAACCTGTTCCACTTGTGGACAATCTCTAACCATATGATCCTTAGATCCACATTTAAAACATTCCCCAGTTCCTTTCCGACACACAGAGCACAAGGACGAAACTGACCCATTGCGACAGGCGCCGGAACTTGAGCTGGCCCATCCAACCTAGGCCTATTCTGGAAACCCCCAGATGATCCTGACGGCCCAAAACTTCTCTTACCTTTACTTCGCTCTTTATCCCTATTCTGCCTCTCAGTACGCTTTACTTCCTCGGTTATCTTAGCTTTTTTGACCAACGCGGCAAAATCCCTCTCCCGCTGCGGAGCTATCAATACCCTCAACTCATCCCGTAGCCCATCTTCGAACCGCATACAACGCTCATAATCGGTTGCGACTATCCCTCGGGCGTACCGGCTCAACCGCAGGAATTCTGCCTCATACTCAGCTACCGACTTACCCCCTTGAACTAAATTCAAGAATGCTTTCCTCTGAGCATCCACGTAACTGGCCCCAACGTACTTTCCTTGAAACGTCAGCTTAAAGAAATCCTAATCAACTTGGTCCGCCGAAGTACCCTCTCTCACGGTGAGCCACCAATGATATGCCTCATCCCGAAGTAGAGACACCGCGCTTGACTTCAGCTTCTTTCTTCTCCGTGCGCACCCGGATCATCCATAATTCTCTCGACTGCCTCTAGCCAATACTCAACCATGTTTGGAGCTACTCCAGAAATACCTCTAAACATTTCAGCTCCATTAGCTCGGAGTCGCTCAGGGATGGACTTCCGAGTTGCCGTTCCACTGCCTGCCCCATCCACTCTTTCCAACACGCGCAACATTGCTTGAGACAGGGCATCATCTCCACCAGTTCTGTCTTGTGGTTCCGCTTCCGCCATAGGTGATGCAGGCACTTCACCCTCAGGCTCATATCCTGCTTCCGAGAACTCAGCTTCCACACCTCGGCCTCTACCACGGCCACGTGCACCACACCCACGTCTAGCACTCATGTCTAACATTTCGTCTTATCTGATTACAAATTTTATGCATTAGCATTTCTTCCACTATTTATTATCGAGTAGTTTTATGAAGATAAGATTATAAGTAGTTTTTTTTTTCGCAAGCACATGTATTCCTAAAGTTTTTCATTTCTACAGTAAAGTCTCTTAATTTCATCATCCATAACAACATATTCACATAATACATCCACTTTATGCAAATCACTTAACCATCAGAAAAACTTACCTGGCAGACTTGGCCGGAGACTCGGGTGCCATGCTTCTGAAAAACAATTAACGTTTATTCATTCATATATATTATCACTTTTAAATCAACTCCGGAAAACATTTTGAACCCAAAACCCAAGGCCGAGCTTTTGAAACCAGGCTCTGATACCAAAATTGTAACACCCCAAACCCGGCCCAAACACCACGACCGGATCTGGCATGTCACTAGGGAAGAACTTATAAGGTATTACGATCCTCAGAAGAATTTTAAATCATTTTAAAATCCCAAGTTTTAAGGTTCAATCGAAAATCCCATTATTCATTTAAGATAAAAATTTAATTTGCCAAAACCCTATGATTAAGTGACATTTTAAAAAAAAAACACCTGTTGCTACGTTTGATTAAGCTAGAGGTGCATTGCGGAAATCCGTTTGTAAAATTGTTAATTAAGTTATAAGAAAACTTTGTTTGCAATTCAGTGAATAAAACATCTTATCCACTATCTTAGATTTAATGTGTCTAATACTTAAACCGAAACTTTAAACCAAATTAATAGTGGCCTTATTACAACATAGAATCCCAATTAAAGATGAATAACGTTCTAATTTAAAAGAAAGAAACCGTGCATGGCCACCTCGTAGTCTTATCCGGCCCGGTCCACTGCACTATGTATTACCTGCAAAGATGTTAAGCAAACAGAGTGAGTCAAAAGACTCAGTGTGCAACTCAAGTCCACCACTTACCATCTTATCCCCTTTTTAAGTAATCACATTGAGCGAAGCCCATTCGAAATCAGATTGGGCTTTAGCCCCATAGTATAGAATAACAGGTTTTGTAACACCCCAAACCCGGCCCAAACGCTACAACCGGATCTGGTATGTCACTTAAGAGATTTTACATAACATGTCGCATTTTGGAAAACAATTACTAGGTTTACACCTTTATTTCGAAAGCTTAATAATTCATTAAAGTATAAAATATTAAGTAACCAATTATCTTGGTAGATTTTAAATAAAAACTGAAATTTCATGCATGTCTTAACTTAATTGAAAACGTAAAACTTAAAACCCAGTAATAAAAGCCCAAAAAAATTCCAAGACATAAATGGTAGTCTAGTGGCCCATGGCCTTATTACAAGGAAATTTGAACCCATTAATTAAATGAAAATAAAAAAAATTAGACTAAGTCTTTTTGCTGAATTCTCAAAGCTCTGTCGCATGGCCACCTTGCTCTCCTCTCCAGCCCGGTCCGATGCCCTAACTGTCACTTGAGATGGCTAAAATAAAAGGATGAGTCGCGAGACTCAGTGTGCAACCCTCATGCACCATTAGATTTGGGCTTTAGCCCCATAAAATAGAATAATCAAAATATAAGTAACAAAAATAATATGCAAAGCCCAACCCATATCCTAGGTGTCCATCCGCTACAGCCCCCGTACCACCATTCACACCATTGGGGATTTCTACAATCAACCCACACCGCTACACGCCTTGATGGCGCTGTGCTGCTCATCATCGATCATGGCCGTAGCCACTACAATGCATCACGGCAGGCCGCTATAAATGAATCACGGTAAAAACCGCTACAACATATAACTTCCTCCTTTCATCAAACCCAACCCATGCAATCACATAAAATCAGTATACTTATAACATTTAATCAGATCATTTACTAACCTTGTGATTTGCTTTACCCTCTTTGGGTTCCCGTCAATATGCCGGGGTTTCGGCATTTAACAAAACATGTAATACTTATTTTCATATATTAATCAAACAGATCTAGATGGTGTGGAGAATTAAATACCTGATATTGTGAAATCCAATATTCTTAGTCGATGTCCTTGCTATCTGGATCTATTATCCTCAATCTATAGCCTTGCTTAAAAGCCGGAACAATTGCGAAAATAGGCCTCTCCTATATTCGGCAATGGTTAGTATTCTACCCGATTTTATATATATAAATAAACAAATCCTCTTACCTTGAAATCCTGAAAGTAACACGATTCTATAACTTAGAGATCTATGCGATTGGCCTCCTTCTTCAAATCCCGGAATGCCGAAAAGAAGAGTGAAATAAGATATTAGTTTCTAATAGCCATTCGACTAAGGACTTTTGAAAAGCCTGAAGAACATTGAAATCCCGAAATCAATACTTACCTATTGTTTCCTTCAAAATTTCGGCACACCCCCTCTTTATATATAAAACCGATTCCTCCCTTTAGTAGAGATTGATTTTCGGCCAACACTACGATACATGATAGCTCCTATCCCTTTTCCCTTATCTTAATCTGTTATGTAACACCCCAAACCCGGCCCAAACACTACGACCGAATTTGGTGTGCTACAGAGAAAGAATTTTTTTTTTTTGAAAATCCCTTTAGGCCAAATTAACTTTTTGATAAAAGATAGCGTCCGATTTAAAACATTTGAGGTGTATAAACACCATACTTAGGTTTATTTTAAAAATATTCATTAAGTCAGATTGTTACCGATTCAGGTGTGCCCGATGGCACGATAAAACATTTTGCGATTAAAATTTTTAGAAAACATGTGGACTTAATTTAATGTTAAGAAATAGTTTAAACAAATTAATCCAAAACATAGAATAATAAAAATTATATCTAGGAGGCCTTATTACAACTTAATTAAAATAAAACCAACATTAAATAAAATAAAACAAAATCCAAGTTCTTCTAATTAAAATTTCCACTGCATGGCCACCTCGAGTCCATCCGGCTCCATCTCCGCGATCTACTCATCTGTAAAATGTTAAGGGAAAGGGGTGAGTCACCGAGACTCAATGTGTAAATCCCCCACCCGGAAAATACATCTCATACACAATTCATTAATAAACATGCTCATGCAACCCAACTAGCCATCCATACTCCTTTTCTTCCCGTGTGTGGTCAAAACCACCGATGACTTAAAGTCACAATTTAAATGATGGGGCCAACCCATCGTGTGGTCAAAACCACTGATGATCATAGGTCACAATATATCAAATGTGGTCAAAACCACTGGTGGTACCAAACCACTGGGACTTAGTCACAAATAATCAATCGTTGTGGTCAAAACCACTGATGACCATAGGTCACAAAATAGTCTGATGGGGCCAACCCATCTTGTGGTCAAAACCACTGACGACAGATCCATAATTCATCCCCTCCTCTCATCAATCCCACCATCACATGCTTATACACCAAATTTCATAAATCATGTCATAGTATTAAACATCATGTGATGGCATGCAAACATATATCTAAAATTACAAGTTAGGGGACTTACCCGATATCCATGATTATGCCACAAGCTAACCACAAACAAAAGATCTAAGGCAAATAATAACAAAGATGTAAATTAATAAAGTGTGTAGAGAGATCTTACACACTGTTACTATCGTAATTCCTAGATCCCGAAAAGCCGATCTACTATGCTAGATCTTGACCCTACATTTGGCCAATTGTCGTGTTAATACCCAAGGCTTATTCGCCCTATCTACTCAATACCAAAAGTTCTTACCAAGGTTCTCTTGCGGTCCTACCTTTGAGTGGATTTGATTTCCAACAACCCTGAAACCTTATTTAGCCCCTTGGAAAAATAAATCCCGCAAGCTTCCCACACTTATTGAAAATCGGCAAAGACCTTTTTCCCCCAAGGGAGATTCTGCCCAAGCACAATTGGAGGGCTAGAATTTTGAGAAGAGGAGAAGGGTATTCGGCTAAGAAGAAACAAAGAATGCTGGAAATTTCTAAGCAAATTTTTGGCTAGGAGTTAGGAGAGAATTCGGCAAAGACAATGAAGAGAGGAAGAAGAAAAAGAATTTGCTGAAATTATCTCTTAAAAGAGGAGGGTAGACTCGGCTAAAGGAAGCAAGAAAAGCTGGAAGTTTTGAATAGTTTTGGCTATGAAACAATTGAGAATTCGGCAGCAGCAAAATTTGGGGAGAAGAAAAGAGTTTTGGTTGAACTTTTTGACACTTCTTTGCTATACAAACTGATTATAGACAATTTCCCCAAGAGTCCTCAATCAAGAAACCACCTTGTTTTTGTGATAATTCCAAATTTTGAATTATCCAAGATAATGCAAGGTTTAATCTTCCCTCTAACTCCTAATCTTCTTTGAACTATTTAAAAGCAAATAAACTACCTACAATTACCCCCTTCCAAATGAATTTGAGAGTCCAAAATTGAACCAACACTCTCCCATTCACGCCAAAGAAGATTAAAAATAATAATAATAATAAAAATACCCAAAGTGCAGCCCTGGGTTCGAACCACACTGACCTGTGAAGGCAACAACAATGACCTCCCTTAACGCCCCTTTCCAACCTTCCCAATTGACTTTCATGTCAAATTACCCCACCATTTAATTATAAAGCCTTCTTCCCGGCCCTCCTCCTTTTAACGCAAAAAAAGAGCCCAAAATAAAATGCTCCTTATGCGTCCCTTGTGTCTCGAACCCGAGACCTGCGCACTCTTAAACTCTTAAGTGGCGCCCCAAGCCACTCCAACCACTTGGACTTTCATGCTCAAACCTTGCCCGAAATTTCTTTAAAGCCTTATCTCACCTAGCTCCCTCCTTTTAGGTACTTAAAGAAAAAAAAATTTAATAATAAGTCAGGCCTAGCTCGGGTTTAATTCTAGACCTTAGAACATGCCCAATAAATCATAATATTTATTTCTTCAAGCACACACACACACATGGGAACAATTAATTAAATTTTCAAACACCCCTAATTCAGGATGTTACAATTCTACCCCCCTTAAAAAGAATTTCGACCTCGAAATTACCTGGATCAGAAGAGCTGGGGGTATTGCTGCCGCATCGCATCCTCGGGTTCCCATGTGGCCTCCTCCGTACCATGGTTCCGCCACAACACCTTCACCAAAGGCACTGACTTCCTACGTAGAACTTTGACATCCCGATCCAAGATTTGTACTGGCTCCTCCTCGAAAGACAAGTCTGAGTTCACTTCAATTTCCGCAACTGGCACTACGTGTGAGGGGTCTGATCGATAGCGCCTCAGCATCGAAACATGGAAAACGTCATGTATCTGGCTCAACTCTGCTGGTAACTCAAGCTGGTAAGCTACCGGTCCCACTCGCTTCAACACGTATGCGGGCCAATGAATCTTAGGCTTAGCTTCCTTTTTCGCTCGAATCTCAACACCTTCTTCCAAGGTGACACCTTCGTAAAGACTTTATCCCCTACCGCATACTCCATTTCCTTACGCTTAAGATCGCATAAGACTTCGCCTATCTCGCTTCCTTGAGACGAGCCCGAATCACCTTAACTTTATCCTCGGTTTCCGTCACCAACTCGGACCCAAGACTTGTCGCTCACCCAACTCCGCCCAACATGTAGGAGTACAACATTTCTGTCCATACAATTAGCCAGTATGGTGCCATCTCGAATACTCGCTTGATAACTATTGTTATAAGCGAATTCCGCCAACGGTAGATACTCTTCCCAACTACCACTGAAATCCAAAACACACCCTCTCAGCATATCTTCTAGAATCTGAATAACCCTTTCCGGTTGCCCGTCAGACTGTGGATGGAAAGCTGTACTAAAATCCAATCGTGTACCCGAAGCTGGATGCAACACTTTCCAGAACCTTGACGTAAATCTGGGATCCCTATCCGAGATGATTGATAGTGGCACTCCATGCAACCTCACTATTTCTGACACATACAGCTTAGCTAGCGTCTGAAGTGAGTAATCCACTCTCACTAGTATGAAGTGAGCTGATTTAGTCAGACGATCCACAATCACCCAAACTGCGTCCTTCTTGCTGGGCGTGAGGGGTAGCCCACTGACGAAATCCATAGTGATCCTCTCCCATTTCCACTGCGGGATCTTCACTGGTTGAAGTAACCCTGATGGCAACTGGTGCTCCGCCTTAACCTGTTGACACGTCAGACATTTTCCCACAAATTCGCCACCTCACGCTTCAACCCCGCCACCGTAACTGTCTCGCAAATCTCCATACATCTTGCTACCTCCGTGATGCATAGCGTATGGGCTGCTATGTGCATCTTGAAGAATTCTTTGCCTCAATTCCACATCCTTCAAAGAAACAAGGCCGCCCTTGAAAACTTAATACGCCATCCTCGGTCAAACTATACCCTTCCAAACCACCATCTTGAACTTGCAACCTTATCGCATTCAACACTTCGCCTACCAACCGCTTTTTCCTTAATCTCCTCGATCCAAGTTGGCTTAACTTGAAGTTCTCGCCAAAGACTTCCATCGTCAGATAGACCGAGGTGAGCAAACATCGCTCTTAAGTCCGTCACGACCTTCCGACTCAATGCATCACCCACCACGTTAGCCTTGCTCGGATGGTACTCAATTGAACAATCATAGTCCTTCAACAGTTCAATCCATCGGTGCTGCCTCAAATTCAAGTCCTTCTGAGTCAAGAGATACCTCAGACTTTTGTGATCCGTATAGACTATCGACTTCTCTCCATACAAGTAATGTCTCCATATTTTCAAGGCAAATACCACCGCTGCTAACTCTAAGTCGTACGTTGGATAGTTAACCTCATGCGGTCTTAACTGACGGGATGTATAGGCCACTACCTTCCCTTCCTGCATCAACACACATCCCAAACCAGTATGGGATGCATCGCAATAAACCGTGAACAATTTCCCTGCCTCAGGCTGTACTAGAACCGGAGCTTCCGTCAAGATTTTCCTTAGCTTGTCAAAACTTTCCTGCTGCATCTCCGACCAAACAAATGGAACTCCCTTCCTTAATAACTTAGTCAACGGCGCTGCGATTAAAGAGAACCTTTCCACAAACCTTCGATAGTACCCTGCCAGACCCAGAAAACTTCGAATTTCAGCCACCGATGTAGGCGGTTTCCAATCCAACACCGCTTCAACCTTGCGAGGGTCCACTCTAATCCCTTCAGCTGACACTACGTGACCTAAGAAAGCCACCTCCCTTAGCCAAAATTCGCACTTACTGAATTTGGCATATAACTGCTTCTCCCTCAATACTTGCGTAACTTTTCGCAAATGCTTATCATGCTCCTCCTCCGTCTTTGAATAAACCAATATGTCGCCTATGAACACCACGACAAATCGATCTAAGTATCACTGAAACACTCTATTCATTAGGTCCATGAATGCCGCAGTGCGTTGGTCAACCCAAATGGCATCACCGTAAACTCGTAATGCCCATACCTTGTACGGAATGCCGTCTTGTGTACATCAACCTCCTTCACTTTAAGTTGATGATAACCCGACCTAAGATCTATCTTCAAAAACACCGATGCACCCTTCAATTGGTCAAACAAGTCATCGATCCGAGGCAACGGATACTTGTTCTTGATCGTTAACTTGTTCAATCAAGGTAGTCTATACACATCCGCATCGAACCGTCCTTTTTCTTTACAAATAACACGAGTGCTCCTCCCACGGAGATATACTTGGTCGAATAAACCCTCGATCCAAGAGTTCTGAATTTGAGCCTTCACTCCACTAATTCCTTTGGTGCCATTCGATGCGGTGCTATAGACACAGTGCGCGCCCGGGAACAAGTCTATACCGAATTCAACTTCCCGATCGGAGGCGGACCGGAAGTTCTTCCGGGAACACATCGATGAACTCCCTTCTGCTCGAACCTTCTCCATCTGCGACTCCTTAGCCTCCAAGGCACATATTCGAACCAAAAACGCCTCACAACCCTTTCTCTCGACCATCTTCTTCCTTCTTCAAGGCGGACACCACGCTGGACGTGCAATCTCTCCTTTTACCTATCATCACCACCTCATCACCCTTCTCGATCCTTTAACACCATGCGCTTAGTCGAGCAATCCAGCTAGCTCGATACTTTACTAGCCAATCCATCCTCGAGGATTAGATCGAACTCCCGAAATGGTAGTTCCATCAAGTCACTAAAAACACGACCCTTGGAGTTCTAGGGTGCGTCCCTATAAAGTCTACTTACTTCTACAGAGTGACCTAGGGGCTTAGTACAGTCATCTTTCTAGAAGTAAGCTCGAGTCTAGATGCAAAGTTTCCACTACGCTACTAGCAATGTACGCAGTGGGTTGAGCCAATGTCTATCAAGGTATTATAAGGCACATCAAAGATCAAGAACATACCGGTTATGACATCCGGTGCGTCGCCTCTCCTCTTGACGCCTCGCGGCATAGACTAAACCAGGTTGTCTAGCCTCGGTACCACCAAAAAGATTTCCCTCGGTGCCCCACGACCTCCGCCAAAGCACCATTACCTCCTCTACTGCGCGCGACCCTTGCTGGTTGTTGATTGTCCTTCTGTTCGGTGCATGATCCTCGCCTCGATCTCGCCCTAGCGACTTTCTTAGGACAGTCTCTAACTCGATGCTCCATAGACCCACACTCGAAGCATCCACGATTACCATTCCAACACTCCCCCTTGTGAGGCTTGCCACACCGGGCACACTGTGACGGCCATTGATTATTGGCAGCAGCAGGCCTAGCAGCTTGATCCGACCCACCAAACCTTGCCCTCTTTTGCTGATTACCAAAAAACTTTGAAGGTCCGGAGCTCCTCTTATTCCAATTCCGATCCTGGTTCCGTCTAACCGACTGCCTTACCCCTTCAGCAACCTTAGATTTCTCCACTAGGACAAACAAACTCCCGCTCTGGCTGTGGAGCTATCATCATTCTCACTCATCTCTCACCCATCTTCAAATCTAATACAAGTGTTCATGCTCTGTACCCACAATACCACGAGCATACCTACTCAACAAAGGAATTCGGCTTCATACTCCGCCACCGTCTTATTTCCTTGTACCAATCCCAAAAGGCTTTCCTCCGAGCATCGGTGTAGCTGGTGCCCACATACTTCTTCGATAAGCGGTTTTGAAATACTCCCAAGTAAGATCATCTCGCCGTAGCACCATCTCGAACCGTGAGCCACCACTGATATGACTCATCCTTTAGAAGCGACACCGCTCCTTTTAGCTTCTCCTCATTTGTCAGATCGAGATCGTCCATGATCCTTTCGGTTTATTCTAACCAGTATTCCGCTGCACTGGGTGCCACTCCCGATACACCCCGGAATACCTCAGCTCCATTGGATCGGAGTCGCTCGGGAACAGATTTTCGAGCTCCCATTCCTCCACTAGCCCCAGCCACCATCTCAAGGACTCGCAACACAGCTTGCGATACTGCCTCACCACCAGTCTGATCCTGCTCCTCAGCTCCAAAAGTTGGAGGTGGTGGTGGCGGTGGTACTTCATTTTCCGACCCCTGACTCGACCTAACGGGTTCTGACACGATCATCCTACCCCTACCACGGCCACGCGGCGGACGTCCACGACCTCTTGAACTCATTCTAACGATTGCGTTTATCTGATTAAGAAATTTTTATGGATTAGTACGTGTTTCACTTTGGTTATCCGCGACGAAATTTTATGAAAAGTTTAATAGGGATTCTTTCGATCAAACAAAGTTTTAAGTCTTCTACCCTAGTTTACACAGAGAAGAACATCTATTCCCTAATACCTTCCATACTTATTCACTCCTCGGACATTCCTGTCCTGTTTCTATCCCAGGGGTATTTTCGTCATTTTCCTACAGGGGTATTTTGGTAATTTTACCCCTAAGGGCATTTTTGAAGTTTTCGAAGGATGTTGTAAAGATAGTTTTCACAAATTTGAAAGAGTAGTTTTAAGATTTTTGCAAAACTAGGGTTTTGTTGTTTTCTTCCTAAAAAAAAAAAAAACTTGGCTAGTTACCTTTCGGGTTTTAGTCATAATGTTTAGCCTATGACCGAGTCCTCTTGGTTAGGGTGAACCGAAGCTACGCACCAGGTAGGATTCCCGCGAAGAGGAGGTGAGTCACGAGGACCGCTAAGTACCAAGCTCTTCCTGATCCAATCCTGACATGCATGCACTAAGGTTACCACACCCTAACTCCTGGCGACTTGGTCGTAGGTTTGTTTAATTAGGCTTTTAAAGTCTTATGTCCTTGTTTGGGGTAACTAGTCCTAAAGTTTAAAGTACCTATCACTATCTACGCCCATGCTTCCTACCCTTCTACTGAAAATAATTCATACAGAGAGAAGTTAGACGTACTTACAGGCGGATAGGTGCCGGAGACTCGGTGCCATGCTGTTCAAAACCCAAAAACAATTCAAAAGGCCTACCAAAAATATTATTGGGCCTTGGGCCCCACAAATGAGCTTTGAACTGGCTCGATACCAATTTTGTAACACCCCAAACCCGCCCAAACACTACGGCCAATCGAATTTGGTGTGCTACAGAGAAAGTATTTTTTTTTGAAAATCCCTTTAGGCCAAATTAACTTTTTGATAAAAGATAGCGTCCGATTTAAAAATTTGAGGTGTATAAACACCATACTTAGGTTTATTTTAAAAATATTCATTAAGTCGATTGTTACCGATTCGTGTGTGCCCGATGGCACGATAAAACATTTTGCGATTAAAATTTTTAGAAAACATGTGGACTTAATTTAATGTTAAGAAATAGTTCAAACAAATTAATCCAAAACATAGAATAATAAAAATTATATCTAGGAGGCCTTATTACAACTTAATTAAAATAAAACCAACATTAAATAAAATAAAACAAAATCCAAGTTCTTCTAATTAAAATTTCCACTTTGCATGGCCACCTCGAGTCCATCCGGCTCCATCTCCGCGATCTACTCATCCGCAAAATGTTAAGGGAAGGGGTGAGTCACCGAGACTCAATGTGTAAATCCCCACCGGAAAATACATCTCATACACAATTCATTAATAAACATGCTCATGCAACCCAACTAGCCATCCATACTCCTTTTCTACCCCGTGGTCAAAACCACTTGATGACTTAAAGTCACAATTTAAATGATGGGGCCAACCCATCGTGTGGTCAAAACCACAGATGACCATAGGTCACAATATATCAAATGTGGTCAAAACCACTGGTGGTACCAAACCACTGGGACTTAGTCGCAAATAATCAATCGTTGTGGTCAAAACCACTGATGACCATAGGTCACAAAATAGTCTGATGGGGCCAACCCATCTTGTGGTCAAAACCACTGACGACAGTCCATAATTCATCCCCTCCTCTCATCAATCCCACCATCACATGCTTATACACCAAATTTCATAAATCATGTCATAGTATTAAACATCATGTGATGGCATGCAAACATATATCAAAAATTACAAGTTAGGGGACTTACCCGATATCCATGATTATGCCACAAGCTAACCACAAACAAAAGATCTAAGGCAAATAATAACAGCATGTAAATTAATAAAGTGTGTAGAGAGATCTTATACACCTGTTACTATCGTAATTCCTAGATCCCGAAAAGCCGTTCTACTATGCTAGATCTTGACCCTACATTCGGCCAATTGTCAGTGTTAATACCCAAGGCTTATTCGGCCCTATCTACTCAATACCAAAAGTTCTTACCAAGGTTCTCTTGCGGTCCTACCTTTGAGTGGATTTGATTTCCAACAACCTGAAACCTTATTTAGCCCCCTTGGAAAAATAAATCCATAAGCTGCCCACACTTATTGAAAATTGGCAGCACCTTTTTCCCCAAGGGAGATTCGCCCAAGCACAATTGGAGGGCTGGAATTTTGAGAAGAGGAGAAGGGGTATTCGGCTAAGAAGAAACAAAGAATGCTGGAAATTTCTAAGCAAATTTTTGGCTAGGAGTTAGGAGAGAATTCGCAAACAATGAAGAGAGGAAGAAGAAAAAGAATTTGTTGAAATTATCTCTTAAAAGAGGAGGGTAGACTCATTAAAGGAAGCAAGAAAAGCTGGAAGTTTTGAATAGTTTTGGCTATGAAACAATTGAGAATTCGGCAGCAGAAAAATTTGGGGAGAAGAAAAGAGTTTTGGTTGAACTTTTGACACTTCTTTGCTATACAAACGATTATAGACAGCCCAAAAGAGTCCTCAATCAAGCAACCACCTTGTTTTTGTGATAATTCCACTTTTGAATTATCCAAGATAATGCAAGGTTTAATCTTCCCTCTAACTCCTAATCTTCTTTGAACTATTTAAAAGCAAATAAACTACCTACAATTACCCCTTCCAGCCGAATTTGAGAGTCCAAAATTGAACCAACACTCTCCCATTCACGCCAAAGACATTAAAAAAAATAATAATAATAAAAATACCCAAAGTGCAGCCCACAGGGTTCGAACCAATGACTGGTGAAGGCAACATAACAGACCTCCCCCTAACGCCCCTTTCCAACCTTCCCAATTGACTTTCATGTCAAATTACCCCACCATTTAATTATAAGGCCTTCTTCCTGGCCCTCCTCCTTTTAACGCAAAAAAAAAGCCCAAAATAAAATGCTCCTTGCGTCCCTTGTGTCTCGAACCCGAGACCTGCCACTCTTAAACTCTTAAGTGGCGCCCCAAGCCACTCCAACCACTTGGACTTTCATGCTCAAACCTTGCCCGAAATTTCTTTAAAGCCCTATCTCACCTAGCTCCCTCCTTTTAGGTACTTAAAGAAAAAAAAAATTAATACTAAGTCAGGCCTAGCTCGGGTTTAATTCTAGACCTTAGAACATGCCCAATAAATCATAATATTTATTTCTTCAAGCACACACACACACATGGGAACAATTAATTAAATTTTCAAACACCCCTAATTCAGGATGTTACATGTTATCTCCTCAAAAATAGCCTTTATCTGCTTATTATCCTTAAAGACTAAATCCCTAAATAATAGCCTTTATCTGCTTATTATCCACATGAAATAAATATAATAAGATTCCCAAAAAAATAGCCTTGTGCCGTCCCCCCTTACTCAATTAAGTGCCGAAATCTAGCCCTATAACTTGGGCTTCAAGCAACCAAAAATTTGGGCCTTCCTCATGCACTAGTGACGCCACTTATAGCTCACCTTCTCAGTGTTCCCTAGCTCTCTGGGCCACGAGCCCAATATGTCAATTAAACTACTACAACTTCAATTTAAGCCCTTAGAGTGTCTAAACAAAATATTTAAAACAAGGCCTCAGCCCAATTTGAGCCCCAATTGTACCTCAAATTCTCAAATTAATATTTTAAGCATCCAAACACATAAAATGCACAGACCCAACTATTCAAGATGTTACAGGTTTCATATGCAAAATGATACAAAACCCAATCCCACCTAAATTTCCATCCGCTACACACCACCCGATCCTGCCAATCACACCAGTGGGGATTTCTACAATCGACCCTCCATCTGCTACACACCATCGATGGCAGTCATGCTGCAGTTAGCTGCTCATCGCGACATATGTGGCATAACCACCGTAATAATGTGACAACGTCACCGTCTTATGTGGCAGAGCCACCTTTAATAATGTGACAACGTCACCGTAGTACGTGGCAAAGCCACCTTTAAAACTGCCCCATTCATTATTATCATATCCCCAAGCCCATGCAATATACAATCATGATGGTATGGATGCAACACATAATAACATACATAAAACATTTAAGGCATATGAATATTCATGCTAACGACCATATTTACAAGGCATACTCGGAGAAAGAACGTACCTGGTGTCACGATTATTACCCTCTATGGGTATCACAATAACTATTATTGTGTTTTCGGCTTTCAAACATCATATCTATACATAATAATAACATACATGAAGGTGTGGGAATTACACACTTGTAAACACACAAGACTACACTATCGATCTCGCTAACGTCCTCACTCGCAGGGATCACAACGATCTGCTTATCCCTTTCAGAAGCCGGCCCACAACCCGGTGGCCAATCACGAACTGTCGATACCGCTCGCTTCTTGAATTTAGGGGTAGGGACTACGTGTCCAACCCCCTCCTTTGTTCGGCTGGTACTAAGTCGATAGAACCCGGAGGCTATTACACCTGGATTAGTATGTCACTGAAATCCCACTAAACAGGAAGGAACCAATTTGAAAGGGAGATAGGAGGATGAGTGGCGGCACTTCACAAGGAGAATAGAAAAGCAGAAGTAAAAACCCAAAGAGGCGAAATAGGAATAGATTTCGTCTTGAGTAGATGAGAGAAGAACCGAAAAGAGAGTGAAAGCTTAAGCGAATTCAGCCAAGGGATGGGGCTTGAGAAGTGAACAAATGGGAAAAATGATTAAATGGAGAAGAGTAGGAGGGTTCGGCTAAGGGGATATCAAATGAGAAACACGTTTGAACCAAAGAAGAAGAGAATTGTTTCGGCTCTTGATGGTGAAGAAATAAACTCAAGTTACCAAAAATGCAAAAGAGGGAGAAGATGGTTTGGGTTTTTCTAGCTGAAAGAAGAATCAACAATAGCCTTAGGAGTTTCGGCTAACAAGGAAAAGAACCAAAAGTTGCCAAAATGAAAAAAAAACACCAATTGCTAAAACTCTACAAAAATTTGGCACCTACACTCCTTAACCAAAACCGAATGCCAAACTCACTTAACACCACTCAAAGATTCGGCTAACACCCTTCTCCACCTTCATCCCCTTGATTCTCCCTTGATTCACTCCTAAATCCCCCCTCCTCCACTTATTCAAATTAGTTTGAATGATTCAAACTCCCCAAATGGCTCTCCACCACCCGTTTGAAATTCTTGACCAGGTCTTGTCTCTCTCCTCCAGAGTTTGATTACCATCCAGCTGCCTCCCTTGCCTGAGCCAAAAATAATACTCCCTTGTGCTGCTTTAGAGATTCGAACCCTCTCCCTCTCAGCTTCTCCTTGTGACGCCACCCCCTGCATGCTAGGTGGCGTCTCCCTGCCACTTTACCACTGCAGCTCTTGTGTCTTCAAACACAAGCAAAAATTCTTAAAACCTGCCTCAGCTAGCTTTCCCCTAAAGTGCCTAAAACTAAAATTTTAGCCAAGGCTTCGGCTTAACCCCGAGCCTTCCCGGGGCCCCCAAACATAACAAACTAATAGATAGAGCATGCCAACACACATAGAAACATAATAAATGCAAAGCCCCTAAATCTCGGATGTTACATCTAGAACCACGGTGGCATAATACCACGGGTGTTTGGATGATTCAGGTGTGTAGAGGATGGAAAACTAGGTTGGGCTGGGCTGCATTGCATTCATGTGATATATGCTATATTGAGTGGGCTAAGGCCCAATGTGCTTCTGTGGGCTTAAGGCCCACATTTCGTTTAATGGGGATTTACAAACTGAGTCTCGATGACTCACCCCTCTGCTTAATTTTGCAGGTAATCCGTAGATTGCGGTTTTCGGAGCCAATGCAGACTTCGAGGTGGCGATGCATTATTTTCCACGTAAACTTTTAGTTATTATTTAATATTACTCTTAAATTTTGGGGATTTTAATTATGTAATAAGGCCACTATAACTCTAAATTTGGGATTTGCATTTACACTGTTATCACACTTTTTATGACTTACCGGACATGGGTTTTTTTTTTCTAAAATAGAAACATAAATTAATATTTTCCTAAAATGGTGTTAACAAAAGATGACATACGAATGGCTAATTAATTTAGAGATTTTATTGAAACCGCTACATGGTTTTCAATCACACATTTCAAAATTTCCCTAATCGATCGGCTTTTACAAAATAAACTCGTTTCCAACTCTTAGTTATTTTAATAAGAAGTTGGTAAGCTATTCTCGAACAGAATCTTTAAATTAACCTTAAAAGGGAATCACTAAACAAAAAGTTTTCTCAAATTACGATGCTCCGTTAAAAGAATTTCGAAACTATCTTTTCTGTAACATACCAGATTTGGTCGTAACGTATTGACCGGGTTTGGGGTGTTACAATTATGGTATCAGAGCCTAGGTTTCAAAACTCGGCTGTGGAATGGGTTCGACAACGTTTTCCAAAAATTAGTTTGAAATATGATTTAGAAAAATACATGTTTTCTGAAAGTATGGCACCCGAGTCTTCGGCACCAAATCCATAAGTTCCCTTTTTACTATACTATATTTTGTGCTGAAATGACTGTATTTCTGATATTTATTCTATGTGTTTGGTTTGGATGTGATGTTTTGATATAGCAATTGGTTGAGTATGAGAAACTACTTGTTTCTGTGGTTAGAAGTTGGTTGTGTGAAGAGGTTCCAAGATTAAGATAGAAAGTGAATTAGTGTTATTGGAATCAGAGTGCGCAGCGTGAGCATAGTGTTATAGGTTAGGATGTACGACTGTTAGTTAGTTGGAAATTTCGAGGACGAAATTTGTTTAAGGAGGGTAGATTTGTAACATCCTGAATTTGGGCCTAGTAGGATTGGGCCCAATGGGCCTTGAGCGTAGTAGCGTTTAATTTTTTTTTTGAAATCAAGAGATCGGCTCTTATGCAAGTTGGACCTATTAGGTGAGTGATTTTGGAAGGTTAGAGGGCTTCTATGAAGTCCCGGGATTAAGCTTGGGCTTAGGAAAAATTTTAATTTTAGGAGAATAAAACCCTGGAGTTAGTAGGTAGGCTTTAAGAATAAAATGTGGAGAAAAATGACACAAGTGGAGTGTGTGGTGTAGTGGCAAAGTGACGCCACTTAGGGAGCAATGGAGTGATGCCACAAGGAAGGAAGGAGGTCCAAGGTTCAAGGCGTGGAACTTGCATTTCTTTTAGATAATTTTATTAAATGAATTTAGACCTTGGCCATAGACTTATCTTTAGTTGGGCATATTTTAAGACACAAGAGGAGCTTGGGGCTTAGTGGAAAGTGGCGTGAAATGGCTGATGGGAGAGCTTGGGTTCGAATCTCATGACAAGCAAGGGAGTATTTATTTTGCGGATTGGACGGCCAGAGTTTGAGTTGGATTTAAACTCTGCTAACGGTGGGATCCCACATCGGAAAGATACAAAGAAGGAAGCATAGAAGCTGGCTATATATAGAGCTATCTATGATGGGAGGAAGGATATACCTTGGCGGGCGTTTGGGCACAGGAGTGGTCGGAGCGGGTGGGTTGCTTGCCGATTCCTATCAGGTGTGTACTCTCTCTACTCTAGTTGTAGAGCGGAAAATTGTCGAATGCCGGTCACACGGCAATAGTAGCCACACGAGCGTGCGAGCGCACGTGTGGGGTCTTCGACGCGATAGTTGAGGCCATCGTTAGTATTTTTGTGGGTGTATTTTGTTTGGGCCACGATGGGCCGATAGAGGCCAAGTGGGCCTAATGGGCCCATAGGCCCATATGAGTAAATTGTATGATTGTGTAGTGGATATTAGACTGGAATATGTGAATCTCATATACGTGGCTAGATTTGGTCAAAATAGGCCTAACGAGCGTGTGGGCCCGAATGGGCCGAAATCGGGTTTTAGGCCCAATAGCCTGGTAACGACCGAAAATGGTAGCCGAGTCGCTCGAGGTGACATTAGGCCTTCGGAAAGGCCATTGCAGGTGCGAAATTACTGGAATACCCTCAATAGGTAAATTACGAAAATACCCTTGGTAGGTAAAATTACTGTTATACCCTTAGAGGTTGATTAGCTTGATTATGTTGTATTATGTTTATCTGATTATGATGGTAATTCATGTTATACGTTATATTTCATATATGTTTTGCATACATGACATACTGCATACATGAATTATTATGTCATATTGCATGGGCTTTGGGATATGATTGAAAAGGGGAAGTGTGATTATGTGACTCTGTCACGGTGGTCTGGAACCACAGTGGGCTAGCCCCACGTATTTATTCAGTGACTGATGTCACGGTGGTCTAGGACCATAGTGGTTTGAAACCACGTATACATATATCAGTGACTTGTCTCGGTGGTCTGAGACCATAGTGGGTTGGCCCCACGTATATTATTTAGAGATCGTCACGGTGGTCTAGAACCACGGTGGGTTGGCCCCACGATTATATATCATGTGACTTTGTCACGAGTGGTCTGGGACAACGGTGGTCTAGAACCACGGTGGCATAATGCCACGGGTTTTTGGATGATTCAGGTGTGTAGAGGATGGAAAACTAGGTTGGGCTGGGCTGCATTGCATTCATGTGATATATGCTATATTGAGTGGGCTAATGCCCAATGTGCATCTGTGGGCTTAAGGCCCAGATTTCGTTTAATGGGGATTTACACACTGAGTCTCGATGACTCACCCCTCTGCTTAATTTTGCAGGTAATCCGTAGATTGCGGTTTTGGGAGCCAAGGCGGACTTCGAGGTGGCCATGCATTGTTTTCCACGTAAACTTTCAGTTCTTATTTAATATTACTCTTAAATTTTGGGGATTTTAATTATGTAATAAGGCCACTATGACTCTAAATTTGGGATTTGCATTTACACTGTTATCTCACTTTTTTATGACTTATCGGACATGGGTTTTTTTTTCTAAAATAGAAACATAAATCAATATTTTCCTAAAATGGTGTTAACAAAAGATGACATACGAATGGCTAATTAATTTGGAGATTTTATTGAAACCGCTACATGGTTTTCAACTGTCACATTTCTAAAATTTCCCTAAGATCGGCTTTTACAAAATAAACCCGTTTCCAACTCTTAGTTATTTTAATAAGAAGTTGGTAAGCTATTCTCGAATAGAATCTTTAAATTAACCTTAAAAGGGAATCACTAAACAAAAAGTTTTCTCAAATTACGATGCTCTGTTAAAAGAATTTCGAAACTATCTTTTCTGTAACATACCGGATTTGGTCATAACGTATTGACCGGGTTTGGGGTGTTACAATTATGGTATCAGAGCCTAGGTTTCAAAACTCGGCTGTGGAATGGGTTCGACAACGTTTTCCAAAAATTGGTTTGAAATATGATTTAGAAAAATACATGTTTTCTGGAAGCATGGCACCCGAGTCTCCGGCACCAAATCTGTAAGTTCCCTTTTTACTATACTATATTTTGTGCTGAAATGACTGTATTTCTGATATTTATTCTGTGTGTTTGGTTTGGATGTGATGTGAAACACCCCCAAACCCGGCCCACGAGCCCAGACCGGATCTGGTATGTTCCTCGAGTAAAATGTTTTAATTTCCTGTTTATTACTTGGAAAATTTGGGGTGGTTTTATAAAAATACTGGGTTATTTTGGGGTTAATCTTTAATTCGGAAATCGTTTGTGTTTAGGAGTCTAAACATTTACATTTATTTTTAAGAAGTGTTGCTTAAACTTTAGATTGATAAAATTTGTATCATATTAAATAATTAAAATGCATGCATAAACAGCTTTTCTACTAGTGGCCTTATTACATCAAGCAAAACCCAAATAAATCAAAAATACTTGAAAATAGAAAGTCCAAAATAAAATAATTTCGTGTTTGAGCATGGCCACCATCGAGCTCCTGCCGACCCGGTCCATCACTGAGTGTCACCTGAAAAGATATCCCACAACGGGGTGAGTCAAACAGACTCAGTGTGTACAGCCAACACTAAATCCCAATGATTTAGGCACATCAGTTCATACATATGCATATAATTAAATAATAAAATGATGCAAACCCGAACCCAAACCTAGTCACCATCCGCTACACATCACCCGTACCAACCTGCACACCGTGGGGACTATTAAGTCAACCTTCCATCCACTACACATCATCGGCGCGCCATCATTGCGATCGACGTGCTCATCGCCCTTATAATATTCGTGGCATAGCCACCAGATAATTATTTTGTGTCATGAGACACCACATGCAGATAATGTGACCGAAGTCACCACATTCAGATATTGTGACCGAAGCCACCACATTCATATATTAGGGTATATACCCACCAATCACTTCCCCTTTCCATATAACCCATATGCCCCATGTCATACAAATCATGCAATTATCAAGGCTTAGGCCTTATTTCACATTCTTATCAATATTCACATACATGCCACATTCCACATATTCATAACATTTATTAACATGATGTTAAGATTACGTACCTGAGTACTTTTTACCATTGCATGGTACCTTAGCCCACTTTTCATATTATTATTAACACATATATTAAAATAATACCGTAAATCAATCAAGATTCAGTGTGGGATACACACCTGGTATACTTAGCGAGTTCATTAAAATCCCAAAAGCTTCTATTAACCACTGTCGATTTGCCCTATAAGCCATGGTTAGAATTGGTCACACTTAAATACCAAATATGGCCTATGGCCGAATATTAGCAACTACCTACCTTGCTTATCTAAAGCCCGAATTGCTCGCTAGCTCCTGAAGTTGTCGAGGTTCCTATATGTCACATGTTAGATTCGGCTATAACCAATAAATCCATAAAGATGGCCTTTGGCCGAATTGCACATATCACTTGCCTTGATAAATCGAATCCCGAATAAATCCTTGATGCTTCCTTACTTCCGGCACTATATAAGCATCCACAGAGAATCGGCTTCTACATCCCAAGGAGAAAGATTTCAGCACTTACTGGTGAAGAAATAAAACGTAAAAGTGGAAGGAGTTTAATGTTCCAGAGGATTCGACCACAAATGAACTAGATCAAGGTTTCGGCTTCGAGGTTTTGAACAAGGAATAGGGAATTAAGCCCCTTTGAGATTCGGCTATGGTTCTAAATTGCAAGGAGTGTTCGGCTATCTCGAAAACAAGTATGAAGAATCAAGGTTGAGAGAACAGGAAAGAATAAGAAGAGAAAAGTTAGGAGAATTTCGGCAATGGTGTCAAAGGAAATTCTGGCTTCAATTGTCAAAGAAGAAAAGAGAGAGAATAAAAGATGGACACCCCAAAATTCGGCATTATCCCTTTTCTATGCTTCAAAACCGATTAAGCAACCCCAAAGAGTCCCACATTCGGCCATTGCTTCATTCTCTCATCATATCCCATCTTTTTCTCCTATATTCTCTCCATGCTACCCACTCAAAATAATTTGAATACGTCCAACCTTTATCTCCTCTTCCCAGCCGAAATTTAAAAAGAATTTAATCACATCTAAAGCTCCTCCCTCAGTCTCCCAATGCCGTCCATTACTGCTCCCTATTGCCGCAAAACAAATGCCCCCTTTTTGCTTCCCTTGTGATTCGAACCTAGGCCCTTTTAACTGCTTGTGGCGTCACTTACTAAGGCTTTAAGTGGCGCCTCCTTGCCACTTTTCCAAGCCCATTTGTGTGTCATATTTCCCCTACAATTTCTCTTAAGGCTACTCTGCCTAGCTTCTCTTTAAAACTTTAAAATACAATATTTTCTAAGGCATTCACCTACACTCTTAAGTTCTCAAAATTCATAAAACATATTTATAATGCACATAGGCATGCTACTTCACATAATTAAGGAATAATGCACAAGCCATAACTCCCGGATATTACAGTTCTACCCCCTTAAAATAATTTCATCCTCGAAATTACCTGGCTAAAATAAGTGAGGGTATTGCCGTCGCATTGCTTCTTCTGGCTCCCACGAAGCTTCTTCCGATCCGTGATTACGCCATAACACTTTGACCAAAGGAACTGACTTCCTTCGCAACACTTTCACGTCTCGTTCCAAGATCTGAACCGGCTCTTCCTCATAGGACAAATCTGGCCTTAATTCCACCTCTTCAACCGGAACTACATGAGATGGATCCGAACGATATCGACATAGCATGGACACATGGAATACGTCGTGTATCTGCTTCAATTCCGAAGGCAACTCTAACTGGTATGCCACTGGTCCAACTCGCTTCAATACCTGATATGGTCCTATAAACCTTGGACTTAACTTCCCTTTGCGACCAAACCTCATCACCTTCTTCCAAGGCGATACCTTAAGAAGCACTTGATCTCCCACATCAAATTCTATTTCTTTCCTCTTAAGATCTGCGTACGACTTCTGCCTGTCAGATGCTTCCTTCAACCGTGCGCGAATTATCTCAACCTTCTCCTCGGATTCTGCCACAATCTCTAGACCCAAAACTCATTGTTCCCCCAATTCTGTCCAACACGTAGGAGTGCGACACTTCCGTCCATACAGCACTTCATACGGTGCCATCCGAATCTTTGGATTGATAGTCATATTATATGCGAACTCAGCTAAAGGCAAATATTCTTCCCAACTTCCTCTGAAGTCTATCACACAGCCCCTCAACATATCCTCTAACACTTGGATTACTCGTTCAGATTGCCCGTCCGACTGTGGATGAAAAGCCGTAGTGAAATCCAATTTAGTGCCCAAAGCCTGATGTAGAGCCTTCCAAAACCGAGACGTAAACCTTGGATCCCTATCTGAAATAATTGATAGTGGCACTCCATGCAACCTCACAATTTCTGCCACATATAACTTTTCTAACTTCTGCAAAGAATAATCAACTCTTACCGGAATGAAGTGCGCGGACTTGGTCAACCGGTCCACTATCACCCATACCAAGTCCTTCTTAGTAGGCGTAAGGGGAAACCCACTAACGAAGTCCATGGTGATTCTCTCCCACTTCCACTGCGGAATCATTATCGGTTGAAGCAATCCTGACGGAACTTGGTGTTCAACCTTAACTTGCTGACACGTTAAGCACTTGCCGACAAATTCCGTAACTTCCTTCTTCAGACCAGGCCACCAAAACTGTTCCCTTAGATCCCCGTACAATTTATTACCTCCAGGATGCATAGCATAGGGGCTACCATGCGATTCCTGAATAATTCTCCGCCTTAACTCCTTGTTCTTCGGCATACAGACCTTACCCTTGAAAGACAATCCCCACTCTGCACTTGTCGCAACTTAGCACTTAGATCATCATTTGCCAACTGACTCTCTTTTACCTCATTCAACCATGACGGCTTAACTTGCAATTCAGCCAGCAAACTTCCGTCGTCATACAAGCTCAGATGTGCAAACATCGCCCTCAGATCCAACACTACTTTTTGACTTAAAGCATCTGCCACTACATTCGCCTTGCCCGGATGATACTCTATAGAGCAATCGTAGTCTTTCAATAATTCCACCCACCTTCGCTGTCTCAGATTCAACTCCTTCTGAGTCAACAGATACTTAAGGCTCTTGTGGTCTGTGTAGATCACTGACTTTTCTCCATATAAATAATGCCTCCATACCTTAAGAGCAAAGACCACTGCCGCCAATTCCAAATCATGCGTCGGGTAGTTAACCTCGTGTGGTCTTAATTGTCGAGACGCATAAGCTACAACCTTCCCGTCCTGCATTAGAACACATCCTAATCCTGTGTGAGAAGCATCACAGTACACCACAAAGTCCTTCCCTGCCTCCGGCTGAATCAAAACCGGAGCTTCAGTCAAAACTCTCTTAAGCTTCTCAAAGCTCTCCTGTTGCCTATCTGTCCAAACGAAAGGTACCTCCTTTCTCAACAACTTTGTCAACGGTGTGGCTATTGAAGAAAATCCTTCCACAAACCTTCTGTAGTAGCCTGCCAATCCCAAGAAACTTCGAATCTCAGCCACAGACTTAGGTGGTTTCCAATCTAGTACTGCCTCAATCTTCTTAGGGTCCACCCTTATTCCTTCTGCAGACACCACATGCCCTAAGAATGCAACCTCCTTAAGCCAAAACTCGCACTAGCTGAATTTGGCATATAGCTTCTTCTCCCTTAACACTTGCAACACTTTCCGGAGATGCTCGTCATGTTCTTCCTCAGACTTGGAGTATACTAGGATGTCGTCGATGAACACCACGACGAACCTATCCAAGTAAGGTTGAAAAATCCGGTTCATCATATCCATGAACGCGGCTGGGGCGTTCGTCAACCCAAACGGCATTACTATGAACTCATAGTGTCCGTATCTTGTCCGGAAAGCCGTCTTATGGATATTCGCTTCCTTCACCTTAAGCTGATGATATCCAGACCTTAGGTCTATCTTTGAGAATACCGCTGCCCCCTTAGGCTGATCGAACAAGTCGTCTATCCTTGGCAAAGGGTACTTGTTCTTGATGGTCAGCTTATTCAACTGACGATAATCTATGCACATAAGCATAGTCCCATCTTCACAAACAAGACCGGTGCTCCCCATGGAGACACACTGGGTCGAATGAACCCACGATCAAGCAACTCTTGAATTTGAGCCTTGAGCCCAACCAACTCCTTCGGTGCCATTCTATACGGAGCGATAGATACTGGCGCCGTTCCAGGCAGCAAGTCAATTCCAAACTCTACCTCCCTGTCCGGGGGTATTCCAGGTAACTCCTCCGGAAAGACATCCACAAACTCCTTTACTGTTCTAACTCTACTAACTCCCCTTCTTTGGCATCCAACGCCTAACAAAAAGTCGAAAATGCCTTGCACCCTTTCCAACCATTTTATCGACCTTTAAAGGCGAGAGACTACGTTAGACAAGTAGTTTCTTCTTTCTCCTATCATAATTATCGCCTCATCCTCCGGCGTCTTTAACTCCATTCGTTTAGCTGCACAATCCAATATAGCTCGGTATTCTACTAGCCAGTCCATGCCAAGTATGAGATCGAATTCTCCGAAGGAAGTTCCATTAAGTCGCGAAAATATCACTCCCGAATTTCTAAGGGTACGCTCCGAAAGATCTTATTCACCACTACAGTTTGGCCTAATGGGCTTACTACAGTCATCTCCCTATCAGATAGTTCAGAGGCTATGCCTAGAGTTTCAACTACTCTACATGCAACATAAGAATGGGTCGAGCCCACATCAATCAGAGCAAAATAAGGCTTGCCAAATATAAGGAACGTACCGGTTATGACGTCCGGTGCGTCTCAAATCCCTCCCTTCGACGAATCGCATACACTAGCCCGGTACTGCCTTGCCTCGGTATTACCAACACCTCGGCCGGTGTTCCTCGTCCTCTTCCAAAGATCATTACCTCTACTATTCGGACCACGACCTCGCTGAGGCTGCTGTCCACCTCTACCAGCCTGATTAACATTACGCCTGCGCTGGTCGGCCCCGTCTATCCCGATAGGACAATCCTTGATCACGTGTTCCTTAGACCCACACTTAAAGCATCCTCCCGTTTTCTTCCAACACTCACCTAGGTGCTTTTTCCCACACTCAAAGACAAGTGCAGATGCGCCCTCCTGTACCAGCTTGCTGACCTCGCGGCCCATCAACTCTAGGCCTCTTTTGAGCATTGCCAGCTGATCCTGCTGGTCCAAACCCTCTTTTCTGCCTATTTCGATCAGATTCCTTAACTCCTTCGGCCACTTTGGCCTTCTCCACTAATACGGCAAATTCCCGCTCCTGCTGCGGGGCTATCAACAATCTTAGGTCATCCCTCAGGCCGTCCTCAAACCGGACACATCGCTCATGCTCTGTAGCCACGATACCTCGAGCATACCGGCTCAACCTTAAGAATTCAGCCTCGTACTCCGCTACGGACTTGTTCCCTTGAACCAGCCCCAGAAATGCCTTCCTCTGCGCATCAACATAATGAGTACCAACATACTTCTTCTGGTACGCCGCCTTAACATAGTCCCAAGTGAGTTCCTCAGCCGTAGCACCATCCCTAACTGTGAGCCACCATTGATATGACTCATCGCGAAGAAGCGACACCATTCCTTTCAACTTTTCCTCAGCAGACATATCCAACTCATCCATAATTCGCTCGGTCACCTCCAACCAGTACTCAGCTGTACTGGGTGCCACGCCAGATACACCACGAAACACCTCAGCCCCATTGGCTCGGAGTCGCTCGGGTACAGATTTCTGAGCTCCCATACCTCCACCTGCTCCAGCCACCATCTCAAGAAATCGCAGCATTGCCTGCGATACTGCATCCTCCCCCATCTGATCTTGCTGCTCAACACCAACAGCTAGTGGTGGGGGTGGTGGTACCTCATTTTCGGACCCTTGTCCAGACCTAACGGGTTCCGATACGGTCATTCTGCCTCTACCACGTCCTCGTACATTACGACCACGTCCCCTAGAACTCATGTCTACGATCGTGATTTAATCTGTTTTAGAAAGTTTTATGCATTAGTATTTTGTTCCACTGATTATCCGCGAAGAAATTTTATGAAAAGAAGTTTAGAAGTAGTTCTTTCGATTGATCAAAGTTTCAAGTCTTCTATCCTAATTTAAAGGAGCACATTCATTCAACACACATTCATCATTCAAACATTTTCGTCCTATTCCTATTCCCAGGGGTATTTTCATCATTTCACCTACAGGGGTATTTTGGTAATAAATCGGGGTTAATTTAAAAATTTGTAAATCAGGGGTAATTTCGTAAATTTTCCAATTCAGGGTTCCTTGGTGATTTTATGAAATAAGGGTATTTCAGATTTTTTTTTCCAAACTAGGGTGGCTGGTCCCTTTCGGGTTTTAATTATAGGGTTTAGCCCATCAACGAGTCCTCATAACTAGGGTGAATAGTCACCACGCACCAGGTAGGATTCCAGCGAAGAGGAGGTGAGTCGCTAGGACTGCTTAAATACCAAGCTCTCCCTGAATCCACTCCTAGGCATGATCTGGTATGTTCCTCGAGTAAAACGTTTTAATTTCCTGTTTATTACTTGGAAAATTTGGGGTGGTTTTATAAAAATACCGGGTTATTTTGGGGTTAATCTTTAATTCGGAAATCGTTTGTGTTTAGGTGTCTAAACATTTACATTTATTTTTAAGAAGAGTTGCTTAAACTTTAGATTGATAAAATTTGTATCATATTAAATAATTAAAATGCATGCATAAACAGTTTTCTACTAGTGGCCTTATTACATCGAAGCAAAACCCGAAATAAATCAAAAATACTTGAAAATAGAAAGTCCAAAATAAAATAATTTCTGTGCTGAGCATGGCCACCACTGAGCTCCTGCCGACCCGGTCCATCACTGAGTGTCACCTGAAAAGATATCCCACAACGAGGTGAGTCAAACAGACTCAGTGTGTATAGCCAACACTAAATCCCAACAATTTAGGCACATCAGTTCATACATATGCATATAATTAAATAATAAAATGATGCAAACCCGAACCCAAACCTAGTCACCATCCACTACACATCACCCGTACCAACCTGCACACCGTGGGGACTACTAAGTCAACCCTCCATCCGCTACACATCATCGAAGGCGATCATTGCGATCGGCGTGCTCATCGCCTCTTATAATATTCGTGGCATAGCCACCAGATAATTATTTTGTGTCATGAGACACCACATGCGAATAACGTGACCGAAGTCACCACATTCGAGATATTGTGACCGGCCACCACATTCATATATTGGGGTATATAACCACCAATCACTTCCCTTTCCATATAACCCATATGCCCCATGTCATACAAATCATGCAATTATCAAGGCTTAGGCCTTATTTCACATTCTTATCAATATTCACATACATGCCACATTCCACATATTCATAACATTTATTAACATGATGTTAAGATTACGTACCTGAGTACTTTGTACCATTGCATGGTACCTTAGCCCACTTTTCATATTATTATTAACACATATATTAAAATAATACCGTAAATCAATCAAGATTCAGTGTGGGATACACACCTGGTATACTTAGCGAGTTCACTAAAATCCCGAAAGCTTCTATTAACCACTTTCGATTTGCCCTATAAGCCATGGTTAGAATTGGTCACACTTAAATACCAAATATGGCCTATGGCCGAATATTAGCAACTACCTACCTTGCTTATCTAAAGCCCGAATTGCTCGCTAGCTCTTGAAGTTGTCGAGATTCCTATATGTCACATGTTAGATTCGGCTATAACCAATAAATCCATAAAGATGGCCTTTGGCCGAATTGCACATATCACTTGCCTTGATAAATCGAATCCCGAATAAATCCTTGATGCTTCCTTACTTTCGGCACTATACAAGCATCCACAGAGAATCGGCTTCTAGATCCCAAGGATAAAGAATTCAGCATTTATTGGTGAAGAAAGAAAACGTAAAAGTGGAAGGAGTTTAATGTTCCAGAGGATTCGGCCACAAATGAACTAGATCAAGGTTTCGGCTTCGAGGCTTTGAGCAAGGAATAGGGAATTAAGCCCCTTTGAGATTCGGCTATGGTTTTAAATGGCAAGGAGTGTTCGGCTATCTCGAAAATAAGTATGAAGAATCAAGGTTGAGAGAACAGGAAAGAATAAGAAGAGAAAAGTTAGGAGAATATCGCCAATGGTGTCAAAGGGAAATTCGGCTTCAATTGTCAAAGAAGAAAAAGAGAGAATAAAAGATGGACACCCCAAAATTCGGCATTATCCCTTTTCTATGCTTCAAAACCGATTAAGCAACCCCAAAGAGTCCCACATTCGGCCATTGCTTCATTCTCTCATCATATCCCATCTTTTTCTCCTATATTCTCTCCATGCTACCCACTCAAAATAATTTGAATACGTCCAACCTTTATCTCCTCCTCCCAGCCGAAATTTAAAAAGAATTTAATCACATCTAAAGCTCCTCCCTCAGTCTCCCAATGCCGTCCATTACTGCTCCCTATTGCCGCAAAATAAAAGCCCCCTTTTTGCTTCCCTTGTGATTCGAACCTAGGCCCTTTTAACTGCTTGTGGCGTCACTTACTAAGGCTTTAAGTGGCGCCTCCTTGCCACTTTTCCAAGCCCATTTGTGTGTCATATTTCCCCTACAATTTATCTTAAGGCTACTCTGCCTAGCTTCTCTTTAAAACTTTAAAATACAATATTTTCTAAGGCACTCACCTACACTCTTAAGTTCTCAAAATTCATAAAACATATTTATAATGCACATAGGCATGCTACTTCACATAATTAAGCAATAATGCACAAGCCATAACTCCCGGATATTACATGATGTTTTGATATAGCAATTGGTTGAGTATGAGAAACTGCTTGTTTCTGTGGTTAGAAGTTGGTTGTGTGAAGAGGTTCCAAGATTAAGATAGAAAGCAAATTAGTGTTATTGGAAACAGAGTGCGCAGCGTGAGAATAGTGTTATAGGTTAGAATGTATGACTGTTAGTTAGTTGGAAATTTTGAGGACAAAATTTCTTTAAGGAGGGTAGATTTGTAACATCCTGAATTTGGGCCTAGTAGGATTGGGCCCAATGGGCCTTGAGCGTAGTAGCGTTTAAATTTTTTTTTGAGATCAAGAGATCGGCTCTTATGCAAGTTGGACCTATTAGGTGAGTGATTTTGGAAGGTTAGGGGGCTTCTATGAAGTCCCGGGATTAAGCTTGGGCTTAGGAAAAAAAATAGTTTTAGGTGAATAAAACCCTGGGAGTTAGTAGGTAGGCTTTAAGAATAAAATATGGAGAAAAATGACATAAGTGGAGTGTGTGGTGTAGTGGCAAAGTGACGCCACTTAGGGAGCAAGGGAGTGACGCCACAAGGAAGGAAGGAGGTCCAAGGTTCATGGCGTAAAACTTGCATTTCTTTTAGATTATTTTATTAAATGGATTTAGACCTTGGCCATAGACTTATCTTTAGTTGGGCATGTTTTAAGACACAAGAGGAGCTTGGGTTCGAATCTCATGACAAGCAAAGGAGTATTTATTTTGCGGATTGGACGGCCAGAGTTTGAGTTGGATTTAAACTCTGCTAACGGGGGGATCCCACATCGGAAAGATACAAAGAAGGAAGGTGAGAAGCTGGCTATATATAGAGCTATCTATGATGGGAGGAAGGATATACCTTGACGGGCATTTGGGCACATAAGTCGTCGAAGCGCGGGTTAGCACCAGATTCCTATCAAGTGTGTATTCTCTCTACTCTAGTTGTAGAGCGGCAAATTGCCGAATGCCGGTCACACGACAATAGTAGCCACACGAGCGTGCGAGCGCACGTGTGGGGGCTTCGACGCGATAGTTGAGGCCATCGTTAGTATTCTTGTGGGTTAATGTTGTTTGGGCCATGATGGGCCGATAGAGGCCAAGTGGGCCCAATTGGCCCGTGGGCCCATATGAGTAAATTGTATGATTGTGTAGTGGATATTAGACTGGAATATGTGAATCTCATATACGTGGCTAGATTTGGTCAAAATGGGCCTAACGAGCGTGTGGGCCCGAATGGGCCGAAATCGGGTTTTAGGCCCAATAGCCCGGTAACGACCGAAAATGGTAGTCGAGTCGTTCGGGGAGACATTAGGCCTTCAGAAAGGCCATTGCAGGTGTGAAATTACTGGAATACCCTCGATAGGTAAATTACGAAAATACCCTTGGTAGGTAAAATTACTGTTATACCCTTAGAGGTTGATTAGCTTGATTATGTTGTATTCTGTTTATCTGATTATGATGGTAATTCATGTTATACGTTATATTTCATATATGTTTTGCATACATGACATACTGCATACACGAATTATTATGTCATATTGCATGGGCTTTGGGATATGATTGAAAGGGGGAAGTGTGATTATGTGACTCTGTCACGGTGGTCTGGAACCACGGTGGGCTAGCCCCACGTATTTATTCAGTGACTGATGTCACGGTGGTCTAGGACCACGATGGTTTGAAACTATGCATACATATATTAGTGACTTGTCTCAGTGGTCTGAGACCACAGTGTGTTGGCCCCACGTATATTATTCAGAGATCGTCACGGTGGTTTAGAACCACGGTGGGTTGGCCCCACGATTATATATCATGTGACTTTGTCACGAGTGGTCTGGGACCACGGTGGTCTAGAACCACGGTGGCATAATGCCACGGGTGTTTGGATGATTCTGGTGTGTAGAGGATGGAAAACTAGGTTGGGCTATGCTGCATTGCATTCATGTGATATATGCTATATTGAGTGGGCTAAGGCCCAATGTGCATCTGTGGGCTTAAGGCCCACATTTCGTTTAATGGGGATTTTACACACTGAGTCTCGATGACTCACCCCTCTGCTTAATTTTGCAGGTAATCCGTAGATTGCGGTTTTCGGAGCCAAGGCGGACTTCGAGGTGGCCATGCATTGTTTTCCACGTAACTTTCAGTTCTTATTTAATATTACTCTTAAATTTTGGGGATTTTAATTATGTAATAAGGCCACTATAACTCTAAATTTGGGATTTGCATTTACAATGTTATCACACTTTTTATGACTTATCGGACATGGGTTTTTTTTTTCTAAAATAGAAACATAAATCAATATTTTCCTAAAATGGTGTTAACAAAAGATGACATACGAATGGCTAATTAATTTGGAGATTTTATTGAAACCGCTACATGGTTTTCAACTGTCACATTTATGAAATTTCCCTAAGATCAGCTTTTACAAAATAAACCCATTTCCAACTCTTAGTTATTTTAATAAGAAGTTGGTAAGCTATTCTTGAACAAAATCTTTAAATTAACCTTAAAAGGGAATCACTAAACAAAAAGTTTTCTCAAATTACGATGCTCCGTTAAAAGAATTTCAAAACTATCTTTTCTGTAACATACCAGATTTGGTCGTAACGTATTGACCGGGTTTGGGGTGTTACAACTACAAGCATATGAATATGCTCAACTCAATACGATTACACTTATTTGTAATATGACTTACCTCGGATTTAATTTGTCGAAAATGGAAACGGCTACTCAGTTACTTTCGCTTTCCCGCGATCTAAGTCTGTTTTCCTCGGTTCTTGATCTATACAAATCCAGAATTAACTCTTTTATTCAATAATTTATCCAATTCAATCCAAGGACACACAATTAGGGCTATTTACAAATTAACCCTCACATTTGCACAATTTATCAATTTAGTCCATTTTTCTCAAAACATCAAATTCACAAAATCATTACATACACATGCTTAGCCGAATATTCATACATGTCATACAAGCCCATATTTTCCATCAAATTTGCAATTTAGTCCTTCAAGTTACCATTTTCTCAATCTAGCTTAAATCTTTCATTTAACACCATAAATCATCACAAAGCTCAACATAGCATCAATGGTATTTCTCATGAACAACATCAATACACAAAATTGAGACATGGGCTTGATAGTAGACTAAGCAACGATTGTAAAAACATAAAAATTATCGAAAACTGACTAAAATCATACCTTGAATTTGACCATAATAGTGCCGAAACCTAGCTTGGCTTAATCCTTTATTTTCCTAGCTATTTTCGGTTCAAATAAGATGATAACTATCATCTTTCAATTGTTTCTTTTACCAATTTATGCTAATAATTCAATTACTAGATTGCCCATCCATTAAACAAATAAGACAAATTAATACCAAGGTTATTATGACATTCTACCATCCACTATCTCAATAATGGCTTAATTGCCATACAAGGCCTCCACCTTTACAAAGCCACAACACATTGGTATTTTAACAAATAGCATACAACTTTCACACTTAATGCAAATCAATCCTTTGCTCAAATTAAACACACAGACAGACAAATTAGCTCACGGAAATTTACCACATACATAGTCACATATCAACGGCACAGAATATAATATTAAAATATTATACAGACTCGGATTTGTGGTCCCAAAACCACTGTTATGACTAGGGTATAAATTGGACTGTTACATTCTAGACACAAGCCTATTTTGGAAAAGGATTCTTATTGCCTCTAGGCTTAAGGCAACAAGTGTGTTTTGAATATTACTCTAGATTAGCTCTAAAAATACATGGATCTCTTCCACAGTCCCATTATTCAAAACACTCCCAAGTATGCAAGGTCTTGGAAACTTTGTTCCCCAGTTTCCTCTCCGCTATATCTAAATCAGGGATAACAGGATTAGCAGGGTTATCACCTGGGTCAGATCCTGAGCCAACTTGGAAATTCATGGGTACCCCAGCATCAGCTTGACCTTGTTGAGGCCTAATTGTAATAGATGGCCTTTGAGGATATGTTTCAGGTTGTGCATGCGGTGGGGTAAAACCCGGAGGGTAATTATCTTCTCCAGCATTAGTCATGGGACCTTTTCCCTTGTCCATTGCCCCATTCAGTAGCTGAGTCATTTGAACCACCATATTCCTTTGGGCTTCTATCATTTGTTCCCTCATATCTTGTTAGATCTTTGCCAACTGCTTTTGCGACTAGTCTTGCATGTCTTTTTGGAACCGTTCGAGTCTTTGATCCATGTTGTTTTTTTTGCCCTTTTTTAGCGCGTGTACTGTAACGGTGTTTAGTTTCCAGATTAACTTTTTCTTCTTTATCTTTCTTTGATAACTTCAACTAATTAGGGTCTATCTATAAATTTAAATGCATATAATGTAATATAATACAAATGCATGAATGCAAAAAGGCATCGATTCTGATTCAATTTCATTTAGAAAACTTTATTAGAAAACAAAATCCTTTACATAAAACGGACTACAAATATGCTTTTTCCCTAATGCCCAAAGTCTTAACTTTCTTAAACAACAAGGCTAACTCTTGACCACGATCTGACTGCAGCTCATATTTCATGCTCAACGTATCAGCCTGTACTGCCAGGGTTTGTAAATGATCAGCTACCTCTCGGATCTGAGCTATGGCCTCACCCATGAGGTAATCCCTATGTCTAACTTGATCCTAAAAATGGTGAAGCTCGTCCTTCCAATACCCTTCTCTGGCTTCAAGAAATTTGATCCGGAGTTCACAATTTTGTAATGCCGATTCTAATTTTTTGATCTTACCCTTCATTTCCTCAATCTTGTTCAAACTTTATTTTAGCTCGATAGCAGAATTACGACTTCTATGTTGGTGAAGAGATCGTCCAAGTTCAGCCACTCTAGCCTTTAATCCACATTTCTCCTTCTGGCTTTCTGCCAAACTCCTTTCTAAGACCTTACTTTGCGCCTGAATTTCATGGATTTTCTTCCCCCATCGGTCAGCTTAGGCTTTTTCCTCTTGAATCTCCTGTTGCCACTGTTCCGAAGTCTTTCCCAATCCGACGTTTCTCATTGATAGATGCAATTTCTGGTAATCTACTTTCAAACTACCCAGGTCTTCTTCAACTTGATTCTTTCTTTTCTTTAATTTCCCAGCTTCCAGCTTTTGAATATCAGCATCTAACCTCAAATACATTTTCTCTTCCTCTAACTGTTCTATCTTCTTCTCGAGCTCCAAATTCCTCCTTTCGAAATCTTGCTTTATGATCTCCAGCTCTGATGGGACCACTTGCAAGTATTCCTCTCTTGATCGGGCACCTTCTGGATTCAGCTCAGGGATGTTGTCATTTATCCTTTTAATCCTCCATCCGCTGTATTCTGGGTTCGTCATTGGGCCTACGGATAATCTCTATGAGTCTAATTCCAAGCACTAGAAATCTCTTTAACCCTCTTCTTATAGTTATCCCCTCTGTATGAGAATTCACATTGAGCCAGCCCATGTGTTGCTGGTACGAACTATCTTGATCCATATTGCCTTAGTACGAGCAAAGGAGCATACCCAATGGCTTCCCAAATTCCAAGTAAAGGAACCCAGTCAAAACTCCCACACCGATAAAGGATTTCATCAGGAATCATCCAAGGAGCCCTCCACTCGATGTCTTCCTCTTGAAGGTTTTGAAGGAGCGCCATCCAGTTTTCCTGAGACACATCTTCTCTCCTTGGTGTAGCCACTATCTCTTTTAATGGAGAATAATTCTCAGAGAAAACTCGATAAGAAACTTTCTCCACCTTTCAGAAATGATTGTGGAACCAAGCTAATAACAACTGCACGCATCCAATGAACCTACCTTCACCTGCTCTCCGACATGCATTCAAAGATCTAAACGTCTCGGCTAAGATCACAGGTACAGGCGTGACCCCTTTGTCAAGTCGATCAAATAAATCAGTAACTGCTTCATCTACATATCTGAGAGCTTTAGGGAAAATTACCAAACCATAAACAGACAAGGTAAAGACGTCGATCTTCTTCTTTTCATCTGGATGTGCTAAAATCAGGTCCTTTAGACTTACCCAAGGAATGCGTTTGCCCTCACCTTTCTTCTGAATTCTGGCTGCAACCCACTGTTCGCTCATCCCCATAATATTCATTAACTTCTTCACATAAGTTGGAACATTAGCGGCCCTAGAATAAGCTTTGTCGACTTGAACCCTTGGAAAACGAAGCAAGGTTGTATATTCCTCCACCGTGGGCACCAAATCTACTTTCCCGAAAGTGGAACAGCTATAGGGAGAGTTCCAAAACTGAGTCATAGCCCGGAACAGATGCTTATCTACATTAATGTCGAGTAAATAGGGTAGATCGCCATAATTACAATAAAACAGCTGCTTAACCTCATCACCCCACTGGGTCTAAATTTCTTTCAACTCTTGGAAATCATTTTGTGTGATACTAATAGGAGTGAAATCCCATAGTTCAGACATATACCCGTTAGCTAAGCTATTCCCTTTCTCTAATTGCATTTTCTCTGACCATATGCGGACGGCTGCATTGTCTTCCACTTTATCAAGGAATTCATTCTCCATAACCAACATTCTAACTTAGAAACTGACCGTGAATCGATACCTTTTAAAATATGAAATGGCATGCACCAGAAAAATAAAGCACAACAAGTTAGTATCATGAAATAAAATATAAAGCAAATAAAATAAACAAACACCTATCTGGGTAACCACTAAGGCTTTGCATAGTTCTACTTAGGGTGAGTCCTTATATTTTCTACATGTGGTTTAGCTCTAAAGTTGAGGTACCTGAACCAGCAGATTCCTCGATCCTCACCCATTATAGGCTCATATAGACCGAGTTCAGTTCAGGGGAATACATTTCCCTATGGCCATGCGGAAGTGAAAACTTCACGAAGACATAGGTACAGATGTATCCCGGAAGCAATCCACTAGCCCATGCAGAGGTGAAAACCTCACGAAGGCATAGCTTCTCGCTCCCACTTAAAGGTGCTACCACAAAAGTCATGTAATGCAATGCGCGCAAGAATATAACAATCATATGCAATGACAAAAACAAATGCAATAAAGGATCGTATTTTAAAATCTTTTCAAATTTTAGACACCAAGATAGAAAATAACCAATTTTACGGCTTGACTCTCTTATTAAGTCCCCAGCGGAGTCGCCAAGCTGTCGAAACCATTTTTAAAGTTTTATGAAAAATAGGGATCGACTTAACAAAATGAAAACGGGAGTCGCCACCAACCTCTTTTGCTTAGGTGTGATTGGATCACCATATAATATGTTTTATTTTAAAATATAAATTTTGGCCTACGAAATTCAGAAAAACAAGTTCGGGAGTCGGTTACGTGCATTTATGAAGGGTTAGCATTCTCATGCGCCCAAAAAAATTGGTACCTAATCGATTATTTAATGTCCAAATATTGAAAACTTGAAAAATTTAAAATACAATCCTTTTATTCGAAAGAAAGCCAAGACTTGCTTATTTCAAAAAAATAAAATGCCACACCCAATAAGTTAGGATGCAACATCTCAAAACTTCGAAACTAAGTTTGCCTTTATTTGTAGAAAATTCTTATCTCGAGACACAGAACATCATATCCAATAAGTTAGGATATAACGTTTTGAGTTTCCAAGAATAGGTTTTGATTTGAAATTTATGGATTTCAATTTTGAAAGAAAAGGGATACTTAATATCTTAAGTTCAACGAGAAAAATCGGAACCCAGTGAGTTAGGGCACAATTATTCTCGAAGTCCCCAAATATTACGTATCACCGTATTTTTTTAAAAAAACTTTGAATAAAATACGACAATTTTGCAAAATGTGTTTTTTTTTTCTTCGTAAAAATGATATGAATCCAATTTTGCATTGATACATTACAAAATATGAATATCAAATAGCAATTCACTATAATCACAAGTCGTATTAATGATTAATACTAATATAGACAATTAACGAAAGAATAAGGTAACATAGCGAATAATACATGAAATGAAATGACTATGCTAAAGCAATAATAAGCAAATAAAAGAGCATAAATAAACGAATACAAGATATAAAATAAGCAACAACGATTAAAAATCTATATGAAACATAAAAATTCATGTAACACCCCAAACCCGGCCTAGAAGTTAGGCCCGAATCTGGTGTGTCACATGGAAGTAAAAACCATCTTTGCGATTATTAAAAACTTGCTTGAGAAATACAGCCTCTTTGTTAAAACCAAAAACACTTAAGCAATTGTTAACCACTTGAAAACATAATAATCTTTAAAAACCTTTTCGTTTGCGAAAGCATATTTGAAATAAACAATTTACAAAAATGTGACGTTTATATATAGAGTTGCAGAAGCATTTTGAAAACGTTGCGGAAACGTAGATAAAATACAAGTATTTTGAGAGGTTGTTTGATAAATCGATAATCGAAACTAATGATCTTACAAAACCGTGACTTTTGAAAACGACGTTGAAAATTCGAAAGAGAATCCAAGTCTTTTGAAAATATCGTTAATAGTTCGATAGAAAATATCTGTGTTAAAAATATTTGTAAAAGTTTATTTTGAAATCCATTTGTTAATCGATTTTGGAAACCATTGTTTAAGTTTTTAGAAAATTCCCTTTTTTAAACAATTTAAGAAAAATAATAAAAACATCCCAACCAAAAAGCAAAAATAAAAATAGTCCGTGAGGCCTTATTACAACTTTTAACCCAAAACAAGAAAGTAATTAAATAAACGAAAAGAAGTCTAAAGTCCAAATAAACCATTTCCAAGTATGGCCTCCTCGAGTCATCCATAGCCCAAGTCCATATCATCAAGCATTACCTACAAGGGTTAGGAGAAAAGGGGGTGAGTTACAAGAACTCGGTGTGAAATCCCTTTACTGTCATCCACTGGGCTGAACCCATATAACAATCATCTTGGACCAAAGCCCATAAACAAATAATAAATAAATGAAATGAATGCAACCCATCCCATCCTACCAGCCGTCTAACTCTCCACCCGTACCAACCAATCTCTCCTGTGGGGATCAAGTCAACCCACCCCGCCAGTCTCTCCAATTTGCAGTCAAGCTACCATTTATACTATTTGATGCTGAGCAACTAGAATCATATACGGTAATATAATCGGCACACAGCCTCGGTAAAAAAATAATCGACACAGAGTCGTTAATTCATATGTTAGGCACATAGCCCCGGTAAATATGTTTAGCACAAAGCCATAATCACGATGGCACAAAGCCATAATTAGGTTGGCACATAGTCGTTATCAGAATTTGTGGCAATGCCACCGGTCTATACTTCTCTTCATTCAAGTTTCCCATCCCATGCAAAATTATGTAAATGCAACATTCATAGTAAGGCATCATATTTACAAATATAAACAACAATTATTACTCCAGAGATTTGTTACGATAAATCGACCCATTATAACACTTTGCAATTCAGCCCATTAAGGCATTCTATCAAATCAGCCCATAGGGGCATTTTCGGTAAATCGGTCCGTAAGGACATTTCGGTAAATCGGTCCATAAGGACATTTCGGTAAATCAGTAATTTTACCCACTAAGGGTAATTCGGTAATCTCGTAACCCAGGGGTATTTCGGTAATTTACCCTCCAAGGATTATTTGGTAATTCGGCAACCCCGGACTTAACTACTAATTTGAGCATAGAAAATTGAAACTGTCCATCTGCGTCATATTGACTAAACTGACCATAACTCGGATTAGGAAACTCGAAATTTAGATCCGTAAATTTTCCTTGATACTAGACTCATATATCTTCTTACGAAAAGTTTTCCAGAATTTTTGGCTTAACCATTTAGTCCAGTTTATTCCTTAAAATTTCCCTTGTTTCACTGTCTAACGATTCTGACCTCTCTTACCTTAATTTCAAATATCTCACTATACGGTTTTTATATACTGCTCCCACTTGTTTCTAATGAAAATAGGCTCACTAATGAATCCATACATATGAATTATAACCCTTAATTCACTTTGTACGATTTTATACCATTTTTCCAAGACAGATCAGGGAACCACGAAGTCATTCAGAACCAGTCTCACTAAAATTAAGATATCTCAGAATACAGAATTCCTTTTCCTTCTCCGTTTCTTCCTTATCAAAATAGACACAGTAAGATTTAATCTGATATCTTATTCCCTTTGTAATTTCTTTTCTCCTATTTTTTGTGATTTTTCAAATACACGTCACTGTTTCTGACCGAAACTATTTTATTACGAAATACGATTACCATTACGATCATACGCAGGCCCGAGTGATCACGGATGCCGGTTTTCGGTTTTCTTCGGTATTTTGACCAAATCACAAAACATATCATACAAACTTTCAGAGAGATGTGAGCTTACACACCATATCAAACATGTATTCGGAAGGTACGGGATTACACACCTTATTTTGATTTCCTAAAGAACCACTCGTCGATGACCTAGAACAATACCAACCAAAAGTTAGCCTCGGATTTCCAAAAGATTTCATATCACTTACACTTGAATCACTTACCACTATATCCGAAGGTAGAAATATATCGAGTGATTTGTCCCTAAAACATATAGTCGATTAGTCGAAGCTTCAATCCGATTTGCAACATAGCCAAATAGAGATATAATGAAAAATCCAAAAATGAACCCCCTTACCTTATCGATATTGGATCCAATTTCCACCGTTTGACTTCGGCTAGAACAATACACGGTCTCCCACTTAAAGCACTACGAAAAGAGAGTGATTAAGACATAAAGAAGTGGAGGATAACACCATTTTCGGTTACGATCATGATTTACAACCGAATAGTGATAAATACTTATTCGGCTAAAGAGAAAAGAATATGATCATAGAAAAGAATTCACTTACCGATTTAATCGAAGAAAGAATGTCACCTCAAACGAGAAAGAAATTATGAAGGAGTGATTATGGATTGTGAGTTTCGGCTATGGAAGAAAATGAACAAGAATAGTTTCGGTTATGAGGGTATGGATTAGAGGAAAAAGATAGTAGAGTTGAAGAATTTCGTGAAAAGAAAAGAAATGCTCACTAATGGCTTGAAATTTCGGCAAAGATGAGAAGAAATTTGAGAGAAAAGGCATAAAAATGCAAGAAGGAATTTTAACCAACCAAGCACCAAAGTTTCTACCAAAACACTAACAAAAATTCGGCTACCCCTCTTACACCCAAAACCGTCCACATTCATGATCAAAATGCTCAAAATTAGCCAACCATACTTTCCATAACACTTCCCTTGAAAAAGGCCACTTGTTCCCCCTACTTTCCTATTTCTCTTGATTCCTTTCCCCAACTTCAACCTTGCCTTTTTCTTTTAGCCACCTTACCAAAATAATGAAGTCAACCTTGCCATGAATGCCTCTTGGCCGACACTTAAGGAAAGGGTGCTAAAATATAAGTCAAAATTTGCACACAAAGTGATTCGAACCTCTTCCCTCAAGGTACTACATGTGGCGCCATAACCCTTTTACCAATTGCTCATTTATGCTAGCAATTTACTCTTTTATTTCCATAAGCCTTGATGCCACTTACTATCTCTCCTTAATAGGCTTAAACACAAAATTTTACTAAGGCCCAACTTGAACCCGGAACTTCATAGATACCTCGTAACTTTCCAAAATGACCTTCTTAATAAGTCCAACTAGAAATAATGCCGCTCTCTTGTTCTCAAAATTTTAAAACGCTTTTACGCTCAAGGCCCATTAGGCCCAATCCTACTAGGCCCAATTTCGGGATGTTACAATTCTACCCTCCTTAAAGAAATTTCGTCCTCGAAATTTCCAAGCAACTACTAAACGCATCACTCAAATCACACCACTATGCTTTTGCTGCGCACTCTGATCTTAATAACCACAATGTACCTTTAACAAAATCTTGAATCCTTTTTCACACAACCAAACATCTAGTCACAGAAGCAAACAGTTATCTACCATTTACACTTAAGATTTTCTACATTCAATCATCACGTCCAACCAAAACATACCTGACTTGATGGTGATGAAACAATCTCGACCCTTATGCTCCTTAGACTCGCATCTCAAGCATGCTCCTAACCTCCTCCGGCATTCTCCCGGATGACGCCTTCCGCAATAATCACAAGCCGAAAAGTTTGGTCGTGCCTTTACATGCTTTATGGAATGAGACTGCGACCCATAAGAACCGCGATCTAATTTCTTCTTACAGCTCACAGACCCAACTCGAAGCGCTTCACTGATCTCCTTAACCTCCTTCAATACCTTCTTAACTATCTAAGTCAGCTCATTAACCCCAGCTCGATCATGAGATCCCGTCTCAGCCACTGGCGATGCCAACTCCTCCCTTTCGGGCACACGCGCCGATGCTGAAGATCTAGTCCTAGCACCTCGGCCTCTACCACGTCCACGTCTACCGCGTCCACGTCTTCTAGCGTTCATGTTCACTAAGTCGATTTAATCTTGATTACGAGTTTTATGAATCAGTATACTATTCGATGTTTATTAAACGATGTTTTATGGAGTATGAGTAGAAAAGTTGTTTTCGAGTGTCAAATCCGCATCCTAGAGTCTCAATCTCTATAGTTTCAACTCCTAAAGCTACTGATTCTAGAGTATTCTATTTCGTAGAATTTTTCGTACTACAAGATAATAACACAATAATCATAAAATGAAAACAAATACTTACTTGACTTGGTGCCGGATACTCGTGGTGCCATACTTCCTTTACAACATATATTTCTAAATCAAAATTCTAAACAGCTTTGGAAAACGCTTTTGAACCCAAACCACGGCCGAGTTTTGCAACTAGGCTCTGATACCATAAAATGTAACACCCCAAACCCGGCCTAGAAGTTAGGCCCGAATCTGGTGTGTCACATGGAAGTAAAAACCATCTTTGCGATTATTAAAAACTTGCTTGAGAAATACAGCCTCTTTGTTAAAACCAAAAACACTTAAGCAATTGTTAACCACTTGAAAACATAATAATATTTAAAAACCTTTTCGTTTGCGGAAGCATATTTGAAATAAACAATTTACGAAAATGTGACGTTTATAAATAGAGTTGCAGAAGCATTTTGAAAACGTTATGAAACATAGATAAAATACAAGTATTTTGAGAGGTTGTTTGATAAATCGATAATCGAAACTAATGATCTTACAAAATCGTGACTTTTGAAAACGACGTTGAAAATTCGAAAGAGAATCCAAGTCTTTTGAAAATATCGTTACTAGTTCGATAGAAAATATCCGTGTTAAAAATATTTGTAAAAGTTTATTTTGAAATCCATTTGTTAATCGATTTTGGAAACCATTGTTTAATTTTTTAGAAAATTCCCCTTTTTAAACAATTTAAGAAAAATAATAAAAACATCCCAACCAAAAAGCAAAAATAAAAATAGTCCAGAGGCCTTATTACAACATTTAACCCAAAATAGTAAAGTAATTAAATAAACGAGAAAGAAGTCTAAAGTCCAAATAAACCATTTCTGAAGTATGGCCTCCCTCGAGTCATCCATAGCCCAAGTCCATATCATCAAGCATTACCTACAAGGGTTAAGAGAAAAGGGGGTGAGTTACAAGAATTCAGTGTGAAATCCCTTTACCGTCATCCACTGGGCCTGAACCCATATAACAATCATCTTGGACCAAAGCCCATAAACAAATAATAAATAAATGAAATGAATGCAACCCACCCCATCCTACCAACCGTCTAACTCTCCACCCGTACCAACCAATCTCTCCTATGGGGATCAAGTCAACCCACCCCGCCAGTCTCTCCAATTTGCAGTCAAGCTGCCATTTATACTATTTGTGGCTGAGCCACCAGAATCATATACGGTAATATAATCGGCACACAGCCTCGGTAAAAAAATGATCGACACAGAACCGTTAATTCATATGTTAGGCACATAGCCCCGGTAAATACGTTTAGCACAAAGCCATAACCACGATGGCACAAAGCCATATTTAGGTTGGCACATAGCCGTTATCAGAATTTGTGGCAATGCCACCGGTCTGTACTTCTCTTCATTCAAGTTTCCCATCCCATGCAAAATTATGTAAATGCAACATTCATAGTAAGGCATCATATTTAAAAATATAAACAACAATTATTACTCCAGAGATTTGTTACGATAAATCGGCCCATTATAACACTTTGCAATTCGGCCCATTAAGGCATTCTATCAAATCAGCCCATAGGGGCATTTTCGGTAAATCGATCCATAAAGACATTTCGGTAAATCGGTCCATAAGGATATTTCGGTAAATCGGTAATTTTACCCACTAAGGGTAATTCGATAATCTCGTAACCCAGGGGTATTTCGGTAATTTACCCTCCAAGGGTTATTTGGTAATTCGGCAACCCCAGACTTAACTACTAATTTGAGCATAGAAAATTGAAACTGTCCATCTGCGTCATATTGACTAAACTGACCATAACTCGGATTAGGAAACTCAAAATTTAGATCCGTAAATTTTCCTTGATACTAGACTCATATATCTTCTTACGAAAAGTTTTCCAGAATTTTTGGCTTAACAATTTAGTACAGTTTATTCCTTAAAGTTTCCCTTGTTTCACTGCCCAACGATTCTGACCTCTCTTAGCTTAATTTCAAATATCTCACTATACGATTTTTATATACTGCTCCCACTTGTTTCTAATGAAAATAGGCTCACTAATGAATCCATACATATGAATTATAACCCTTAATTCACTTTTTACGATTTTATACCTTTTTTCCAAGATAGATCAGGGAACCACGAAGTCATTCAGAACCAGTCTCACTAAAATTAAGATATCTCAGAATACAGAATTCCTTTTCCTTCTCCGTTTCTTCCTTATCAAAATAGACACAGTAAGCTTTAATCTGATATCTTATTCCTTTTTGTAATTTCTTTTCTCCTATTTTTTGTGATTTTTCAAATACACGTCACTATTTCTGAATGAAACTGTTTTATTACGAAATAAGATTACCATTACGATCATACGCACGCCCGAGTGATCACGGATCCCGGTTTTCAGTTTTCTTCGGTATTTTGACCAAATAACAGAACATATCATACAAAATTTTAGAGAGATGTGAGATTACACACCATATCAAACATGTATTCGGAAGGTACGGGATTAGACACCTGATTTTGATTTCCTAAAGAACCACTCGTCGATGACCTAGAACAATACCAACCAAAAGTTAGCCTCGGATTTCCAAAAGATTTCGTATCACTTACACTTGAATCACTTACCACTATATCCGAAGGTAGAAATATATCGAGTGATTTGTCCCTAAAACATATAGTCGATTAGTCGAAACTTCAATCCGATTTGCAACATAGCCAAATAGAGATATAACGAAAAATACAAAAATGAACCCCTTACCTTATCGATATTGGATCCAATTTCCACCGCTTGACTTCTGGCTAGAACAATACATGCAGTCTCCCACTTAAAGCACTACGAAAAGAGAGTGATTAAGACATGAAGAAGTGGAGGATAACACCATTTTCGGTTACGATCACGATTTACAACCGAATAGTGATAAATACTTATTCGACTAAAGAGAAAAGAATATGATCATAGAAAAGAATTCACTTACCGATTTAATCGAAGAAAGAATGTCACCTCAAACGAGAAAGAAATTATGGAGTGATTGTGGATTGTGAGTTTCGGCTATGGAAGAAAATGAACAAGAATAGTTTCAGTTATGAGGGTATGGATTAGAGGAAAAAGATAGTAGAATTGAAGAGTTTCGTGAAAAGAAAAGAAATGCTCACTAATGGCTTGAAGTTTCGGCAAAGATGAGAAGAAATTTGAGAGAAAAGGCATAAAAATGCAAGAAGGAATTTTGACCAACCAAGCACCAAAGTTTCTACCAAAACACTAAAAAAAATTCGGCTACCCCTCTTACACCCAAAACCGTCCACATTCATGATCAAAATGGTCAAAATTAGCCAACCATACTTTCCATAACACTTCCCTTGAAAAAGGCCACTTGTTCCCCCTACTTTCCTATTTCTCTTGAGTCCTTTCCCCAACTTCAACCTTGCCTTTTTCTTTTAGCCACCTTACCAAAATAATGAAGTCAACCTTGCCATGAATGCCTCTTGGCCGACACTTAAGGAAAGGGTGCAAAAATATAAGTCAAAATTTGCACACAAAGTGATTCGAACCTCTTCCCTCAAGGTACTACATGCGGCGCCATAACCCTTTTACCAATTGCTTATTTATGCTAGCAATTTACTCTTTTATTTCCATAAGCCTTGATGCCACTTACTATCTCTCCTTAATAGGCTTAAACACAAAATTTTACTAAGGCCCAACTTGAACCCGGAACTTCATAGAAACCTCGTAACTTTCCAAAATGACCTTCTTAATAAGTCTAACTAGAAATAATGCCGTTCTCTTGTTCTCAAAATTTTAAAATGCTTTTACGCTCAAGGCCCATTGGGCCCAATCCTACTTGGCCCAATTTCGAGATGTTACAATTCTACCCTCCTTAAACAAATTTCGTCCTCGAAATTTCCAAGCAACTACTAAATGCATCGCTCAAATCTCACCACTATGCTTTCGCTGCGCACTCTGATCTTAATAACCACAATGTACCTTTAACAAAATCTTGAATCCTTTTTCACACAACCAAACATCTAGTCACGAATAAATGATTATCTACCATTTATACTTAAGATTTTCTACATTCAATCATCACGTCCAACCAAAACATACCTGACTTGATGGTGATGAAACAATCCCGAGCCTTATTCTCCTTAGACCCGCATCTCAAGCATGCTCCTAACCTCCTCCGGCATTCTCCCGGATGACGCCTTCCGCAATAATCACAAGCCGGAAAGTTTGGTCGTGCCTTAACATGCTTTATGGAACGAGACTGCGACCCAAAAGAACTGCGATCTAATTTCTTCTTACAGCTCACAGACCCAACTCGAAGCGCTTCACTAATCTCTTTAACCTCCTTCAATACCTTCTTAACTATCTGAGTCAGCTCATTAACCCCAGCTCGATCATGAGATCCCGTCTCAGCCACTGGTGATGCCAACTCCTCCCTTTCGGGCACACGCGCCGATGCTGAAGATCTAGTCCTAGCACCTCGGCCTCTACCACGTCCACGTCTACCGCGTCCACGTCTTCTAGCGTTCATGTTCACTAAGTCAATTTAATCTTGATTACGAGTTTTATGAATCAGTATACTATTCGATGTTTATTAAACGATGTTTTATGGAGTATGAGTAGAAAAGTTGTTTTCGAGTGTCAAATCCGCATCCTAGAGTCTCAATCTCTATAGTTTCAACTCCTAAAGCTAACAGTTCTAGAGTATTCTATTTCGTAGAATTTTTGTACCACAGTAATAACACAATAATCATAAAATGAAAACAAATATTTACTTGACTTGGTACCGGATACTCGTGGTGCCATACTTCCTTTAGAACATATATTTATAAATCAAAATTCTAAACACTTTGGAAAACGCTTTTAAACCCAAACCACGGCCGAGTTTTTGGTAGATCTCTCGATACCATAAAATGTAACACCCCAAACCCGGCCTAGAAGTTAGGCCCGAATCAGTGTGTGTCACATGGAAGTAAAAACCATCTTTGCGATTATTAAAAACTTGCTTGAGAAATACACCTCTTTGTTAAAACCAAAAACACTTAAGCAATTGTTAACCACTTGAAAACATAATAATCTTTAAAAACCTTTTCGTTTGCGGAAGCATATTTGAAATAAACAATTTACTAAAAATGTGACGTTTATAAATAGAGTTGCGAAGCATTTTGAAAACGTTATGAAAACGTAGATAAAATACAAGTATTTTGAGAGGTTGTTTGATAAATCGATAATCGAAACTAATGATCTTACAAAATCGTGACTTTTGAAAACGACGTTGAAAATTCGAAAGAGAATCCAAGTCTTTTGAAAATATCGTTAATAGTTCGATAGAAAATATCCGTGTTAAAAATATTTGTAAAAGTTTATTTTGAAATCCATTTGTTAATCGATTTTGGAAACCATTGTTTAAGTTTTTAGAAAATTCCCCTTTTTAAACAATTTAAGAAAAATAATAAAAACATCCCAACCAAAAAGCAAAAATAAAAATAGTCCAGAGGCCTTATTACAACATTCAACCCAAAATAGTAAAGTAATTAAATAAACGAGAAAGAAGTCTAAAGTCCAACTAAACCATTTCCGAAGTATGGCCTCCCTCGAGTCATCCATAGCCCAAGTCCATATCATCAAGCATTACCTACAAGGGTTAAGAGAAAAGGGGGGTGAGTTACAAGAACTCAGTGTGAAATCCCTTTACCGTCATCCACTGGGCCTGAACCCATATAACAATCACCTTGGACCAAAGCCCATAAACAAATAATAAATAAATGAAATGAATGCAACCCACCCCATCCTACCAGCCGTCTAGCTCTCCACCCGTACCAACCAATCTCTCCTGTGGGGATCAAGTCAACCCACCCCGCCAGTCTCTCCAATTTGCAGTCAAGCTGCCATTTATACTATTTGTGGCTGAGCCACCAGAATCATATACGGTAATATAATCGGCACACAGCCTCGGTAAAAAAATGATCGGCACAGAGTGGTTAATTCATATGTTAGGCACATAGCCCCGGTAAATACGTTTAGCACAAAGCCATAATCACGATGGCACAAAGCCATATTTAGGTTGGCACATAGCCGTTATCAGAATTTGTGGCAATGCCACCGGTCTATACTTCTTTTCATTCAAGTTTCCCATCCCATGCAAAATTATGTAAATGCAACATTCATAGTAAGGCATCATATTTACAAATATAAACAAAAATTATTACTCCAGAGATTTGTTACGATAAATCGGCCCATTATAACACTTTGCAATTCGGCCCATTAAGGCATTCTATCAAATCAGCCCATAGGGGCATTTTCGGTAAATCGGTCCATAAGGACATTTCAGTAAATCAGTCCATAAGGACATTTCGGTAAATCGGTAATTTTACCCACTAAGGGTAATTCGGTAATCTCGTAACCCAGGGGTATTTCGGTAATTTACCCTCCAAGGGTTATTTGGTAATTCGGCAACCCCAGACTTAACTACTAATTTGAGCATAGAAAATTGAAACTGTCCATCTGCGTCATATTGACTAAACTAACCATAACTCGGATTAGGAAACTCGAAATTTAGATCCGTAAATTTTCCTTGATACTAGACTCATGTATCTTCTTACGAAAAGTTTTCCAGAATTTTTGGCTTAACCATTTAGTCCAGTTTATTCCTTAAATTTTCCCTTGTTTCACTGTCCAATGATTCTGACCTCTCTTACCTTAATTTCAAATATCTCACTATACGGTTTTTATATACTGCTCAAACTTGTTTCTAATGAAAATAGGATCACTAATGAATCCATACATATGAGTTATAACCCTTAATTCACTTTGTACGATTTTATACCATTTTTCCAAGACAGATCAGGGAACCACGAAGTCATTCAGAACCAGTCTCACTAAAATTAAGATATCTCAGAATATAGAATTCCTTTTCCTTCTCCGTTTCTTCCTTATCAAAATAGACACATTAAGCTTTAATCTGATATCTTATTCCCTTTGTAATTTCTTTTCTCCTATTTTTTGTGATTTTTCAAATACACGTCACTGTTTCTGACCGAAACTATTTTATTACGAAATACGATTACCATTACGATCATACGCACGCCCGAGTGATCACGGATGCCAGTTTTTAGTTTTCTTCGGTATTTTGACCAAATCACAGAACATATCATACAAACTTTCAGAGAGATGTGAGATTAAACACCATATCAAACATGTATTCGGAAGGTACGGGATTACACACCTGATTTTGATTTCCTAAAGAACCACTCGTCGATGACCTAGAACAATACCAACCAAAAGTTAGCCTCGGATTTCCAAAAGATTTCGTATCACTTACACTTGAATCACTTACCACTATATCCGAAGGTAGAAATATATCGAGTGATTTGTCCCTAAAACATATAGTCGATTAGTCGAAACTTCAATCCGATTTGCAACATAGCCAAATAGAGATATAACGAAAAATCCAAAAATGAACCCCCTTACCTTATCGATATTGGATCCAATTTCCACCGTTTGACTTCGGCTAGAACAATACACGGTCTCCCACTTAAAGCACTACGAAAAGAGAGTGATTAAGACATGAAGAAGTGGAGGATAACACCATTTTCGGTTACGATCACGATTTACAACCGAATAGTGATAAATACTTATTCGGCTAAAGAGAAAAGAATATGATCATAGAAAAGAATTCACTTACCGATTTAATCGAAGAAAGAATGTCACCTCAAACGAGAAAGAAATTATGAAGGAGTGATTGTGGATTGTGAGTTTCGGCTATGGAAGAAAATGAACAAGAATAGTTTCGATTATGAGGGTATGGATTAGAGGAAAAAGATAGTAGAGTTGGAGAATTTCGTGAAAAGAAAAGAAATGCTCACTAATGGCTTGAAGTTTCGGCAAAGATGAGAAGAAATTTGAGAGAAAAGGCATAAAAATGCAAGAAGGAATTTTGACCAACCAAGCACCAAAGTTTCTACCAAAACACTAACAAAAATTCGGCTACCCCTCTTACACCCAAAACCGTCCACGTTCATGATCAAAATGGTCAAAATTAGCCAACCATACTTTCCATAACACTTCCCTTGAAAAAGGCCACTTGTTCCCCCTACTTTCCTATTTCTCTTGATTCCTTTCCCCAACTTCAACCTTGCCTTTTTCTTTTAGCCACCTTACCAAAATAATGAAGTCAACCTTGCCATGAATGCCTCTTGGCCGACACTTAAGGAAAGGGTGCAAAAATATAAGTCAAAATTTGCACACAAAGTGATTCGAACCTCTTCCCTCAAGGTACTACATGTGGCGCCATAACCCTTTTACCAATTGCTCATTTATGCTAGCAATTTACTCTTTTATTTCCATAAGCCTTGATGCCACTTACTATCTCTCCTTAATAGGCTTAAACACAAAATTTTACTAAGGCCCAACTTGAACCCGGAACTTCATAGAAACCTAGTAACTTTCCAAAATTTCCTTCTTAATAAGTCCAACTTGAAATAATGCCGTTCTCTTGTTCTCAAAATTTTAAAACGCTTCTACGCTCAAGGCCCATTGGGCCCAATCCTACTAGGCCCAATTTCGGGATGTTACAATTCAAGAAATGGATATTAAATTCTTTAAACAAGATCAAATATGAGAAATAAATAAATTAATAATATATTTAAACACTGAATAAATATTACAACAAAATAAAATAAAAAAATAAAATAATATGATAATTTTTTTAAAACAATTAATATGTATAAACAATATATTTTAAATGAATAATATAAAAACTTAGAGTATATAAAAAACATAGGGATACTTATAATAAATATAATTTAATAATTTAGTGTATATATATAAATAAAAATGATAATATATAATAAAAACATTTATAAGTAAATAGTGTATACAACTTTAAATAAAAAATATATTTATAATACAATAATCATAAAAACTACATATTTGATATAAACAATATAAATAATATATGTTATACAATATACAAAATTTTATATAATATAAAGGATAAAATAATTTAAACTATACATATAATATAATAACATATAATATACAAAATTTTTAAAAGGTATAATATAATAACTAATATATAAATTATAAAATAATATGTAATATATAAATAATATTAAACTAAATAAAATAACTTAGTATAAATAATAAATTGTAATAATTTAATATATATAAAAATAGTACGTATTTAGAACAAACAATATATAAAAATTTATATTATTAATAAATTAATATACAAATAGTAAAAAAACAATATAGAATTTTTGATATTACGAAATAATTTAATATAATGTTAAAATAATTTAAAAATAAAATAAAATAAAAATAAGAAAAGGGTTTACAAATAAACAAAGAAACATGGATTAAATAGAAATAAAAGAAAATGTGAAAGGACTGTAACATCCTGAATTTTTGGGCCTATGCGTTTAATGGGTGGATATGTTTAATGTGTTAATTTAAGTGTTAGGGGTCCAAATTGGGCTCAGGCTTAGGTAGAGGCCTTGATTAAAATTATCTGTTTGGGCATTATAGAGTTTAAAAGGTAGTATCTATGTTTAAAATATGTGGATAATAAGCAGATAAAGGCTATTATTTAGGAATTTATTTTATGTAGATAATAAGCAGATAAATGCTAAAATTTAGGGATTTTAATGATTAAAATATGTGGATAATATGCTGATAAAGGAGGGAGGAGTTAGAGATAATTAAGTCTCTTTTAGATGAGCTAGTAGATTAAGATAAAGGAGAAAAGATAGGACTTATCTGCCAGCGTAGGTAAGTGCCAAAATTTCTATAAATAGGGGGAATATCCCTTCAATTTCAGCATTTGGGTTTTTCTCTCATTCTTTTCTCTTCTTCTTCTCGAGTAAAAGCCAAAAACTCCTAAAGTTCCATCTTCTTCTTCATTCTCTCATAAAAGCCGAAATTTCTAAGCCTATTCCTCATCTTCACTTTGATTCAAAAGCCAAAACTCTTTCCATTCTTTTTCTTCCTAGCCGAAATCTTCAAGTCTCTTCCTTGTTTTCTTTTCTTCTTCTCTTTTCTGTCGTAAATCAAACTCCTCACTCAAGTATTTTAAAAGCCAAAGACACATCGGCCTTCTCTTGTTCATACTTTTTCCGGGATTTTCCTAAAAGTGAAATCCTAGATCTCATCTCCTGTGATTGCCGAATTGCTTCGTGGTGCCTACTTGTGCCGAAATCAAGGGAACTTTAGTGGAGTCAATCGCATAGATCTCTAAGTTATAGAATCGTGTTACTTTCGGGATTTCAAGGTAAGGGATCTATTAGTTTTAACGTGTAATTTGGGATTTATTAACCTTGGCCGATTGTTGAAGGGGCTAAATCTTTGTGTGTTTTTCCGGCTTTTGAGCAAGGCTTTACATTGAGGTTAATAGATCCTGGATAGCAAGGACATCGACTAAGAATATTGGATTTTCGCGATATCGTGTGTGTAATACTTCCCCACCATCTAGATCTGATTGTTAATGTATGCTCATAAGTTTATATGTTGTGATAAATACCGATATCTCGGTTTAATGTTGGAAACCCGGGTGAAGCAAATCACCAGTGTCGATGAATGTTTGACTTTATATGATAAAAGCATATTGATTTTATGACCGCATGGGTTGGGTTGATGAAAGGAGGAAGTTATACGCTATATGTGTAGCGGTTTATACCGTGATCTATTATATGTTGTAGCGGCTAATGTCGTGATTCATTATAAGGGCTTCGCCATAATATGTTGATGAGCGAAGATGACCGCCATCTTGGCGTGTAGCGGTGTGGGTCGATTGTAGAAATCCCCAATGGTGTGAATGGTCGGTATGGGGCGTGTAGCGGATGGAAACCTAGGCAAATGGGTTGGGCCTTGCATATTATTTGTTATTTTTTTATAAATGGAATTATTAATCTGCTTTTATGGGCCTAAGGCCAAAATCTAGTGGTGCATGAGGGTTGCACACTGAGTCTCGCGACTCACCCTATTAATTAACCTTTCAGGTGATACCTAGTGCTTCGGACCGGGTTGGAGAAGAACGCAAGGTGGCCATGCAAAAGACCAACTGGATCCAGCAAAAAGTCTCAAGTTAATACTTTATATTTTTAATTAATGGATTCTAAATCTCGTTGTAATAAGGCTATGGGCCACTAGTTTATGTTTTGTTTTATTTTGAGCTTTAATTACTTTTAGTTATTTAAATTCTTATTGAACTAATGTATCTATTTAAATTTGGGGTTTTTTTAATTTATAAAGGCATATTTTATTTAAACTATCAACTATTAAATTTCTCTCGAATAAGAAGATAAACTTTAGAAAAATATTTTTTTTGAAAATACGACATGTTCTTCCAAAATTTTTAGTGACATACCAGATCCGGTCGTGGTGTTTGGGCCGGGTTTGGGGTGTTACAAGGACTAAATCAAAACACGCGTCACATTATAGGGACCTATTAGGCAATTACGCCTTATCTCCTAAACGACGCCGTTCTGATATTGGCCTTTAAGTGCTTGAGGGACCGAATTGAAACAGCAACAAACTTTCTGGGCTGAATTAAAAAATAAAAGAAAATTTAAATTGAACTAAATTAAAAATAATAAAATTGCGGAAGTACTAAAGTGGTAATTAGACCTTTTTATGAAAATGCGCAGATCCTCCCCGGGTTGGGTCAACGCGCGGATCCTGGCCCTTTAAACGACGTCATTTTAATGCTTATTGGCTTAAGCAAAAACGGCGTCGTTTTTATGCTGTTATATAAATCAGTTTTCAGAAAAAAAAATTCATTTGATCCCAGTTTTAAAAAAAAAAAATTAGGAAGTTCTCTCAACCCCTCCTTTCCTCTGTCCGGTTCGATCATCGGACTCATGGGCCACGCGCCGCACGCGCCACACGCGCCACCATAGATGCCGCCGTACGCGGCAGTCGGAGGTCAGAAACTCCAGATTTTCAACGTGAATCGAAAGGTAAACCTTTCTTCTTTATATTTATTCGAATAGAACGAAACAAAAAAAAATAAAAATGAAAATATTGTCGAGAATCACCTCTGTTTTCCGAAGATTTTCTTTCGCTTTTATTTCGTATATTTTTTTGTGTATTCTCTGTATATTTTTGCTTGTATCCCCTCTTTTTTACAGATTATGCTAGGGTTTTTATAACCCAAAAACGAATCAAAAAATAAATACAACGCTCCTATTTTGTTGTTTTCTGTCGTTTTCTTTCCTTGTTTTGCAGGTGAATGGCGAAGATCTCGGCGGTGGAGCATCGTCCGTACGTAGATTGCGCGCGACCAAGGGCTCGTGTTGAAATCATACTGGGGTGCTTGCGGCGCGAGAGAAACCTAGGGTTTCAGAAACCCTTGGTTTCTGATTTATTGTTGGGCCTTTTGGGCCCCGTAGGTCAGTTGGATTAGGCTAGGATTGGGTCTGAGGGGTAATGGTTTTGGGCCACTGGGTCATCTGTTTGTAAACGAACTATAATAAAATTTTGGTTTATTATTTTTTATTTTTCTGTTTTTATTCTGGTTTGTTTTATTTACACGGGCCCGGGCAAAATGGGCTTATTACATTAGATAATTTAAGTCCCAACATCATTAATGTTGTAACTTATGTGGTAGTGCATATTTATTTCATAAAAAATTCAAATAATAATAATTTAAATTTTGATGATTTTTTAAAAAAAAAGGTTCATAATTTTTTTCCGAAAAATTATCCTCGTTAGCAATGAAGTACATGTAGGCTCCTATGTAGGTTACCATATCAGTACCATTAAAATTTTAAAACAGTTCGGTCAGCTTTTCAATAAAAAAAAAGAGTAATTTGACTAAATTTTGAAGGTTGAGGGCCAAAGTGGTCTTAAAAAAATTAGGGCCAAACTTACAAAATGAGTAAATATTAAGGGCTAAATTTTTTATTATGTCTATTTAAAATAATGGCTTATGTTTAATTGTTGTCATCAATTTTGTTGTGCAAAAAAAAAAAAAAAAAATTGTTGCTAGTCCTGTCAATTATACCGTTAGTTGTGACTCACTTTGCAACTAGATGTAGTGTAACTTATCTATTTTGTTGGCATATTTTTACTCGATTATCTTGATTATCTTTATGCATCTTTCTAAGGATATTAAGCATAATTTTTTGAAATTACGATTGATGAAGAGAATTGGTAAAGCCAGATTATTTTAAAGGAGTCCTAGTATAATCTTCTTCTTTTTTTGAAGAAATACCACATTGAAGAAGTTTAAGTGAAGAAGATATCTTTTAATTTATTTCATGCGTTAATAAGGAAGTCTAATTGGGGTGTTAATAAGGAACTCTAATTGGGGTGCAATTTCAATGTTTCAAGGCAATCATACTAACTCAATTATAAAACTTGAATAATGCCTATAAATTGGGGACTTAGTTAATGTTTTATGTACAAGAGATAGAGAGTACTAATTTGTTCACGAAAGGAACATATTTTTGTTAGTAAAATCAGTTTAGAAAACAATATTTTTAGGCATAATGGAAGTTTTTTCTTAAAATCGAGCCCTTATGATATATATAATAATAAACTACAACAAAAATTATATTTTTGCTTTGTGCGAAGGCAATCTAAGTCGTTTCCCGACTTTCAACCAGTTAATCTTCTCTGCTATTCTCAAACTCCGATTTGCTTTGATCATGGACTCTAACAAATCGAATAAGTGCATAAAATAAAAACTTTTTTTTTTTACTTTCAGTAGGAAAGTTAATTATCTATATAGACCTGTAAGTATGAGTATTCTTGCGAAAATTGAATTTATTCTTAAAATAAATTGCCACTATTTTTCGATAGAATATCAATGCTCAAAAAGTGTATGTCAGCAAGTTAACTCATAGTTTCAATTTATAGAGAAATAGTACAAGAGTTTTGTTCGAATAATGTCTAATTAAATAATAATATTTTAATAAAAAATACAAGTTCTACTTAAATTAGAACTAAGGGGGCGGCGTCATGCCATAATATACAATAGGGTTTATTGCCTCTTGTATTTGATTTCATATAATCATTTGATATTTAATTTTAAAAATCATTTACATTCTTATCATAAATTGATTTCATATATATTTGATTTTTGATATATAATTAAGTCAACCCTTAAATTTATAGCTAGACGTAATAGACATTGGGGTTCTCCTAAATATGTATGTGCTATATATACATCGTTCATATGGAGTAGCATGTATATATATAGACAATGGTGTATGCCACTCAAAGTGTGTGTTTACATTGTTCATAGTACATTCACGTAGGGTAGCATGTATAAAATTCATAATATGATAATATATAGAAAAGGCAACTATGGTTTAAGTTATGTTTATGCAGTAGGATAGGATGCTTGCATTGCAATGCCACAAAGGCCTTCCTTTGCATCCACATCTCTTTGCATCCTAATGTAGCCTTCTTCACCCCAGCTACTGCCCCAAGAGTTCTTCACCAACCAATACTTAGTCCCACCATCCTCTCCATATCCAACAGCCGTCACTCCGTGATCCAGATCGGTGCCACAACTTTCCGTAAACACACCGCCCGAGTAGAACTGGAAGTCGAATCCCCCGGCATCGATGGCAACAGAAACAGGTTGGTTGGCAACGGCCTTCTGCAATGCATCTTCACTATTGGCAGGCACATCTTCAAACCCATTTATCTTAGCCGCATGGTTGGCTTCTTCGTTGGCATTGCATGTGCCATCAACTCCCTTGTAGGGGTAAATGGATTCGGTTGTTAGGCCATTGTTCTTCTCAATGAATTGGAATGCATTGTCCATTAGACCACCTTCGCAGCCTTGATCCTCACCCTTGGTGTCACAATCCACCAGTTCCTGCTCGGACAAGGAAATTAACTTTCCTGTTGTCAGCTTAGTAACCCCTTCCATGGCTGCCACGGCCGAGAACGCCCAACAGCATCCTATATTTCAGCATCCCATGATCAAGACACACACATAGTTAGAACACAAGACAGATAAAGAAGAAAGCATAGTAATATTTTAGTAATGTTTCTGAGAACAAGAAATTAGAGCAGACCGCATTGGCCTTGGTCCTTGATAGGTGTAACAGCTCCTTTCTTTCTCCAATCCACGGTAGAAGGCAATGTGGTGGCGTTCTCGTATTTGAAAGTGGTAGCCGTGTTGGAACACATATGGCCCTTGAACCCATTTCGAGAAGCAGTGAACTCTTGGTTGGTTAGATCTGCAAATTGGTTCACACCGAGCTTGTACGGCTTGTTGTTGGCAGCATTGAAAGAGTCGATGCGTGCCACATTTTGTTTGAAAATCTGGAAACGCTTTTGCCTCTCGTTGGTGTCCTTGTAAACTCGTCCGAATTGGACCATCCATTGTTGATGCCTCTCGTACATGGATGCATCTTCAAGAGCAGTGCGGGATGTGGCTTCACATACACCCAATATGAAGAATAGTAAGGCCAAATAAAGGAATTGATGATGAAGCTGGTTTTTGGAAGCCATGGTGGAAGAAGAGTTTGCGATGAAATAGAAAAATGAAGAGGCACACCAAATGTGATGAATTCCTAGACTTATATATGGTCCAATTCTTTCCCCATCTTGGCTTTCTGCTGCGTGCCCTGCAAAGTCTTGTTTATGATAATTGTTTTGAATTTTGATAAATAATTAGAAAAATGATAAGGCACACCGACTGTGATGTATTCTTAATTTGGAAACTATATAGTCCAAAGTCCAAATTGTTGCGATGCATATTTGAGGTGTTTTCAGGACACATATCTTGTCTATATGCTTGCCCTTCAACATCCTATGATAAAGACCCATTGTCAGCATTGTTTGATAAATTAATCTAAATCAAGTACAGTTTATTTGGAGACTTAATTTGTAGTTTATCGAATTAATGCAATTGGGAAGCCGGAGGAGTCTGATTTTGTATTCAAAAGCCCTCGCATGAATGAAACCAAACAAAATTGCTATCTCACCCTGCCCTTTCGTTCATGTCACCCAAAAACATGTGCAATGTCATGTTGGATTATCACCTTTGAGCATGACCCAAAAATATAATATGACTATTTATTTGTGAATTAAAAATATATGTTAGCTTGTTTCCATGGGCCAAGAATTTGGTGCATGAATAACATGTATATAACGGTTCAAACCTGTTAATTGCTTAAGTTAGTTAACTTAGAATGAAAGTGTCTAATTACAATGACCATTACGGCTTGAGACTGTAAAAACTGTAAAAAGAAATTAATGAAGAACACCAAAGTTTGTTTACGTAAGTTGGTTTCCCTACACCTACGGAGCTTACCTCAATGAGTAATTCCACTATTTTTAATTTATAATACAACAAGTTGTTAGAATTAAGTGACACGAATCTTTATTTAAATAAAATACAGTGGTAAAATAAAATAAAAGTAAAATCCATATAGAACTACACTTCTTTTATTTTATTTTAGAATAAGGTTTTTTAAACCTTATTAAACTCCATCTCTTTTATATTGATTAGAATAAGGTATTTCAATCTTACTACACTCCTATTAGAATATGGCTTTACAAGCCTATAAATAGACATAGTCTATTCCTCTTATAATTATTCAAATTCGACATAGTGAATTTTCTTCTCCTCTACCCGTGGTTTTTTTCCCGAAAGGATTTCCACGTAAAATCTGTGTGTTCTTTATTTTTATTTCTCTTTTCTTTGCGATATATTGTTATTACTGACATTCTATTTTTTTTACAAATTGGTATCAAAGCTTCCGGGTTGTTCATCTCGATCACGATAATGGCGTCTTTGAAGTATGAAGTTCCGTTGTTGGATCGCAACACTAGATTTGCGTTGTGGCAAATTAAGATGCTAGCTGTTCTTGCGCAGATGGATTTGGAGGATGCCCTGCTAGGGATAGATAAGATGCCTTCGACATTAACAGATGAAGAGAAGAAGCGTAAGGATAGAAAGGCGTTAACACAATTACATCTGCATTTTTCCAACGAAATTTTGCAGGATGTGATGAAGGAGAAGATCGCCACTGCATTATGGAAGAGGCTGGAACAAATATGTATGTCGAAAACTCTAACAAGCAAGTTGCATATGAAGCAGCGTCTTTATGCTCATCGTTTGGAGGAAGGTGCATCTGTACACGAACACTTAATAGTGTTTAAAGAAATTCTCTCAAACTTGGAGGCCATGGAGATTCAGTATGATAAGAAAGATCTAGGGTTGATTCTACTTTGTTCGTTGCTCCCATTTTATTCAACTTTTAGAGACACGATTTTATATAGCTGCAAGTCTCTCACAGTTGATGAGGTTTATGATTCTTTGACCTCGTATGATAAGATGAAGCATCTTGTGGTTAAACCCAACTCTCAGGGAGAGGCTCTCATTGTTCGTGGGAGACAAGATCGAAATGCTGATGATGATCGTGGAAGGACACAGGATTTGAATCCTCGTGGTAAATCTAAGGGTAGATCAAAGTCTTCAAACAGAGGTAAAACTTGTAACTTCTGCAAGAAGAAAGGGCACATTAAATCTGAGTGCTATAAGGTACAGAGCAAGATTAAAAGGGAGGCTGCGAATCAAAAGGGAAAACAACCAGAAAATTCCGGTGAAGCTGATATTGTAGAAGACTACAGCGATGGTGAACTTCTAGTCACTTCACAACAATTCTAAAGTGAGCGAGGAGTGGATACTTGATTCAAGCTGCACCTTCCACATGAGTCCCAATCGGGATTGGTTTACAACTTACGAAATAGTGTCTGAAGGTGTTGTTTTGATGGGAAATAATGCTTCGTGTAAAATCGCAGGTGTTGGAACAATTAAAATTAAGATGTTTGATGGAGTTGTCGAAACACTTAGTGACGTTTACATGTTCCGAAATTGAAGAGAAATTTAATTTCGTTGAGTACTCTTGATTCAAAAGGGTACAGATACACAGCTGAAAGTGAGGTTTTAAAGATTTCCAAAGGTTCCCTTGTTGTGATGAAAGGGCAGAGAAAAACTGCCAAGTTATATGTTTTACTATACGATTTAGCCACACGGCCATGTCCCTGTACCACATGGTTTCTGCCTTGTCACACGGCTTGGCCACATGGCTGTGTAACACATGTTTTCACTATTTACCTATATTTTTTGTAAAAGTTTCAATTTAATCCAGAATTGTTATTGGTTTGTTTTAAATGTTCCGTAAGCTCGAATTAGGTCCCGATATAATTGAATAGCATGGAAATGATATTTTTGTCTATGTTTGATTAATTGGTGAACAATGTTAACTTTTATAGTGGTAATATCTTGTAACTCGGGTTCAACGACTGGACCAAGTATGGGGTGTTATATTGTGAGTTAGAGGGTGATCGTTGTTTTATACGATGTCAAAGTCTTAAAATTTATAATGAGAATGATCGAGCCTAAAAACTAACTATGACAACGATTGAGGCAAGTGTACCTATCGAACAGTAGTATAGCTTAGTGGCAAGACCGGATTGTAGAACCCAAAGGAACCGAAAGTACTAATACTAACCTTCTTTTTATTATTTAGCCTTAAAATTGAAGTGAATCGGATTAATCTAGAAAATTAACCAACTACTAAGCTAAAGACAATGAGACAAAAAGAATGAAATTGGGGAAATACTTGTGGGAAAAACCAATTGATTAAAACAATACCCAAGGAAGAATCCACCTAGACTTCACTTGTTATCTAACTCTAAACCAGACCATTTATTCATTTGACTTGATCCGTAAGATTCCTTAAGTTATATTAATACCTCCGTCGAGGCTACTAACGTCTAATCCTAGGTTGATTAATTGAAATCTCTTTCTAATTAAAACCCCTAAGATTGCATTAACTCGATCTATGGACTCCCATATTAGGTTTCACCCTAATCCGGCAAAATCTCGTCACCCTATGTCTAGGCGTGTGATCAACTCCGCTTAATTATGTTAGATCTACTCTTAGGCAGGGACTTTTGCTCCTCCACCTAAGCACATCAAACTTGAATTAATATTCGCGAAAATATCAACACAAGAATTAAGAACACATAATTAAGAACAAGTCAAATATTTATCATATAGTTCAGCAAATGATAACAAAATTCATCTAAGTTTCATCCCCCTCAGGTATTTTGAGGGTTTAGTTCATAATGATAACAAAATACATATCAAAAGAAAAGGTAAAACAAAACATAAGAAAAACTCTAAAACCCCAAGGAATTGAAGAGAAATCCTCCGTCTTGAGTATGACTCGGCTTCTTGAGATGAATCAACCGGCTTTCTTGAGTAATTTCCACACCGACCTTTACGGCTCGGCTCCTTGGCCTAGATGGACACCCCCTGAAAGTTGGCCTCTAGGGTGTTTATAGAGGCTTTTGGAATGTGTTTCTTTATCCCTAAGTATCCAAATTCGAGTGAAATTCCTCTTCTCCACGGCAGAGACACGCCCTTGGTACACGCCCGAGTGAATCGTGGCTAGGCCGTGTTTAGGTCTGATTAGGGAGGCACGGCCGTGTTGCATGGCCCCAGGCCGTGTTGATTTCGTGATTTGGCCTATTTGGTCCGTTTTAAGCCCGTTTCTCGTTCTTTTCATCCTCCGGTGCTTTCCTGAGTATAAAACATGAAAACAAAGGATTAAGAGCACCAAATTACACAATTCGGGGCTTAAATCACCCAAAAGCATGCTAAATGTGGGTCTAAAATATGTTACTATTTCAGTTTATCAAATACCCCCACACTTAAGCTTTTGCTTGTCCTCAAGCAAAATTCTCAACTCATGATTAAAACGAACTTCCTTGATTCATAATATTCATCAATAATGTTTCATCATAATTCAAAGATAATTCATACATGGATAATTCAACTCAAAGAGTCCTAAAGATTCAAACAATCTAAGTCATACATTTGTATCAGAAGATATAGGTATTTCCCCTCATCTGAATAATTACCTCTGATCCAAAACCTACAAGATTTGACATCCTTACTAAAGATTCACTCAAATCACTCAAAGTGTTTAAGGTTCAAAATTAAACACTCAAACTTCAAACCTGAAAAGTTAATTCCATAGGCTTGCATGAAAATCAAATCTCCACCACTATAATATGAAATGATGCACAAATCAAAAGGTCTTTAAAAAGAGTTGTAACGGGGCTTGGGTTAAGGTATGGATAAAGGCCGAATTAGAGGGTTAGAATCGAGATTGACCTGACAAATTACCTAACCAGAAACAGCGAACTGAACATAAGTATTTACATCAATTGAAAACTCATAACACTAATAATAACACGAGCTTCTTCTAAAGATGTGAATTTAACTGTTTTGAGCTCATAGAACATAGAACTAATAATGAATATACTTCATTTTTTTAAGAACAAGTCAAATAAGTAATAATAATATAGAATTTAACAACTGATAAAGAAAATAGTTAAGTAACCGATCGAATCAAATCTCGATATAAGGGTAGTTAAAAGGAATGGTGATAACAAAAACGAAGGGTTTTGGGTTAATATTAGCGGTTGAGTCAATAAAAAGGGTTGTTAGGATTAAACGGGGTTCACTAGGGGTTAATTGTGAAGGTAGACTTTTAGTGGAGTAGGTGGGTTAAATCCTAGGTGCCTTCATCATCTCTGTATATCAAATCAAAAGTGTGGTCTCGACAAGTATAATTGATGCAAGTTCTAGAATAACAAATCAGTGTTGACACACTCATAATCAATAAAGTGAGCAAGAAAAAGAATATATGCTCTATAAGGCTCAAAATCTCACAAAAAATTATGGGTATTCGATGTCAACCTCGTAAATTTCAAATTTCAAGGTAATATTCAAATTCAGGTAGACAACCTAAAAAAAAATTAATTCTGAAAAATAGACTTATCATGCATGACTCTCTAGTATCTTAGAATTTAATTATCAATGCACAATTATCAATGACTTAATCCAAGACACATCAACAAAAATCATAAATCAAAGGAATTTCATTCTAATTATAATATGAGAAACTTACTTAAGAAACAAGACATAATTCAGGATTTGAGAATAATGCAAAAAGTTTGTCACCTAATTTCAGAAATTTGAGAATAATGAAACAAGTTAGGCACCTTTTTAGGTTGTTCACCCCCCACACTTAAGATGTACATTGCCCTCAATGTACAAAGATATATATACAAACAATTAAGTAGAAATTTAAAAGATATGGAGAGAAGTGAAACTCCCTGGATTGTTTTTTTTTGGGTGAATTCCTTGAGTCGGAGGTGAAAGATAAGTTGGAGGAGGCGTCTCTGGTGGTGGTATGGTGGCCGTCCACAGTCTCTGCGCTAGATGGAGAAATTGGGTGGCTCGTGCAGAATTAGCCAGGAAATAATAATAATAATTCAAACTATACTAATTATATATTTAAAGAAAAGCAAGCTAAAGTGAAGGAAAATAAAAAGTGAAATAAAGTTAAAAGAAAAGATTAATGGACCGGAGAGTCCTTATTGTTGGATGGTTTGCGAGGTGGATGTGACTTCTAAGGCCGCAGTGATGTTGGCAGAGGTCGTGGTGGGGTGATTTCCAAGCAGCCTGAAGAATCTAAAACCAAGAAACTAAAATAGAATAAGCTAAATTAAGCATAAGAGTGTTAAAGAGAAGGAAATTAAAAGAGATGAGAAAAGAAAACTAAAAGCTAAATGGTCTCAAAGACCCTTGGCTTTTCGACTAGGCGAAGCGGCTGGCATGAACTTATGTAGATCGGTCTCCCATAGGGAAACTATATTGGGATCCTTCCGCTTCTTTGACATGGATGTGGTGGAGCTCAAGGGTTTTGGTAATAACCAAGGGGGAAGAGTATTGAAGGGGAAAATTCTGAATAATGGAAAGGAAGAAAGTGGTATGGATGGGGGGGTGGGTGGTTTAAATAGAAATTTGGGGTTTGGTGCCTTCCCACGCATGTGTGCCATGGGCGTGCTGGGTCACACGGTCGTATCGCACGGTCGTGTTGTTTTTTGTTCATTTCTCCCACGCCCGTTTCGTGGTCACCACGCCCATGTCGGGTCAAACAGTGTCGACCACGGTCGAATCGCACGGCCGTGGTGTTCAGTTGGAGCCCGTTTGTCTTCCTCGTTGTGTCGCCACGGCCATGTCGCACGGCCGTGGGCGGGTAGTTTGGGTCCGTGATTTGAAGATACGATCCGTCCCGACTGCACCATCTCGCGCCATGTCGATGCGAGATTCGGTGCATCCACGATCCGACCCACGGTCGGTCATGTGTAAGGCCGTGTGGTATGGAAATTGGCCTTGGTTAGTTTATAGTTAGTTGCTGCAAAGGAGAATTAAGAGTGAAAATAAAATGAAATAAAATATAAAGAGTAATGGAGTTAGTGCTCGGGTTGCCTCCCAAGAAGCGCTCGTTTAAAGTCTTAAGCTAGACTTACCTCTCGTTTGCATCATCAGGGTGGTTTGAGGAGTTGAAAGTCCTTCCTCATGCTATCAATTTCATTATCATGACAGAGTTCAAGTCGAGATGCGTTTATATTGAAAGTGCCAAAAATAGGATTACTTACCTCTACTGTTCCGTATGGAAAAACACCGATTACCCTAAAAGGGATTTTTTTGTTTGTATTAGGGTCAGGAGGAGATATTCGAGAGTCTGCTTTATCTAACAATACCTGGTCTCCTATTTTAAAGTGATTTGTCGTTTCTACGAGCTCGTCTGGTGGTTCCCTTGGTTTCTCTTCCTGTATCCCTAGTGTTTCCTTGAAATCTATCTTCCACTCGTCTAATTCATCAACTTGATCCCTTCGATCCTCATGAGTTGTTTCTTTGTTGGCATTGGGTCTAGGATCGGGTTTAGTTGTGTTCTTTTGTGGTGCTTCCTGCAAAGAAAGGTTAACCGAACGGTTATCAATAGAATTTACTTTCTCACCTTGTTTGCTCGATGTTCTAACCGAATCGAGAGCCTGAAGAGTGACTGTCTCGTCACCTACACAGAGTATGAGTTCACCTGCGTCGACATCAATTTTAGTCCTAGCAGTTGCTAAAAAGGGCCTTCCTAGAATTAATGGAATACTATTGTCCTCATCCATGTCTAAAACAACAAAGTCTACTGGGAATACAAATTTATCAATCTTTACTAGCACATCTTCGATTATACCCCTAGGAATTCTAACAGTTTTATCAGCTAATTGAATGCTCATCCTAGTTTGTTTGGGTTTCCCTAGACCAAGTTGTTTAAACAATTTATAAGACATGACATTTATGCTTGCCCCTAAATCAACTAATGTATTATCAATAGATAAACTACCAATTAAGCATAGAATTGTAAAACTCCCTGGATCTTTTAATTTTTGTGGCAATTTATTTTGGAGAATTGTTGAGCACTTTGCGTTGAGTTCCACATGCGATTCCTCGTCTAACTTTCGCTTGTTTTTCAAAAGCTTTTTTAAGAATTTCCTTGAATCTGGCATCTGCAAAAGAGCTTCAAGTAATGGTAAGTTAATATGTAATTTCTTTAAAAGTTTAAGAAACTTACTGAATTGTTCCTCTGTGTCGTCTTTCTCCATTGCCTCGGGGTATGGTATACGAGGTTGGTATTCTTTAATTACCGGTTTTGGCTTTTTACTTTCTTCCTCAACCTTACCCTCTTCTACCACATTCTCTTGTCTTAAATGAGGCTCATCTAACCCTACCTTATCATTAGTTGATATGGCTTGAATCTGCTCCCTAGGGTTAGTTTCAGTGTTGCTTGGCAATCTACCTTGTGGTCGTTCCGTCAAGATCTTGGTGATTTGCCCAATTTGATCTTTGAGCTCTTGTGTCGATGCTTCTTGTTTTGCAAGTTTTGTTTCTATACTTTGGCAACGCGTTTCATTGTTGCTATATATTTTGTCAACATCTCCTCAAGGTTCGAGCTTTTTCTCCGGGTACTAACTCTGTTGGAAATTTGTAGGGTTTTGTTGTCTTTGATTTCCTTGACCACCCCATGAAAAATTGGGGTGATTCTTCCAACCTGGATTGTAAGTATTGCTATAAGGGTTATTTTGATATCTAAAATTGTTACTTACATAGTTCATTTGTTCGCCTTCTATGTCGTGTCCGTAGGGTGGGTACTCAGGATTCGCCACACCTCCACTTGTTTCGCACTGCATAACGGGTTGTACCTGCAAGGAATTACACAAACCATCAAATTTTTTAGTTAACACGTCTACCTGATTCGATAGCATGATTACTGCGTCGAGGTTGAAAACACTGGCAGCTTTCGTGGGCTTTGTCCTCGTGACTTGCCACTGATAGTTATTTAGTGACATCTCCTCTATAAATTCGTAGGCTGCTTCAGGTGTTTTATTATTCAAAGTTCCACCGGCTGCTGAATCGATCAACTGCCTAGTTGAGGGGTTCACACCGTTGTAAAAAGTTTGGACCTGTAGCCACAAGGGTAATCCATGGTGTGGGCACCTTCTCAAAAGATCCTTGTATCTCTCCCATGTATCGTAAAGTGTTTCTAAATCCATCTGCACAAAAGAAGAGATATCATTCCTTAATTTGGCCGTTTTGGCTGGCGAAAAATATTTTAATAAAAATTTTTCGGTCATTTGATCCCATGTAGTAATTGATCCTCGGGGAAGAGAATGCAACCACTGTTTTGCTTTATTTCTCAAAGAAAAGGGAAATAATCGAAGGCGGATGGCATCATCAGTAACGCCATTAATTTTAAAAGTGTCGCAGAATTCCAGAAAATTTGCTAAATGTGTGTTAGGATCCTCATCCTGCAAACCATCAAACTGAACGAACTGTTGTATCATCTGTATAGTGTTAGGTTTCAATTCGAAATTATTTGCAAAAGAATAGTAGGTCTAACAATACTAGATTCAGTACCGACTAAACTAGGCTTAGCATAATCATACATAGTTCGAGGAGCATGATTTTCGGCCATCTCTTGAGGTGGTGGATTGTTCTGGTCCATCTCTTCTTTGGTATTGATGATGTTTTCTTGCTCTTCTTCTGTGTATTGTAGACTTTGCCTAATTTCCCTCCAGTTTCTGCGAGCGGTTGCTTCGATCTCACTATCGTATATTAAAGGTTCTGTCGGGTTCCTTCTAGTCATAAACTAGAGGTGCCTACAAGGAGCAAAAACTAAAATTTAGAAAGATAAAAATAGAAAATAAAATAAGAGAAAAATTGCAGAAAATAAAAATGGCTAAAGTAATAAAAATTGAGTGTTCTTAATATTTCAGTTCCCCGGCAACGGCGCCAAAAACTTGATCGTTGTTTTATGCGATGTCAAAGTCTTAAAATTTATAATGAGAATGATCGAGCCTAAAAACTAACTATGACAACGATTGAGGCAAGTGTACCTATCAAACAGTAGTATAGCTTAGTGGCAAGACCGGATTGTCGAACCCAAAGGAATCGAAAGTACTAATACTAACCTTCTTTTTCTAATTTAGCCTTAAAATTGAAGTGAATCGGTTTAATCTAGAAATTTAACTAACTACTAAGCTAAAGACAATGAGACAAAAAGAATGAAATTGGGGAAATACTTGTGGGAAAAACCAATTGATTAAAACAATACCCAAGGAAGAATCCACCTAGACTTCACTTGTTATCTAACTCTGAACCAGACGATTTATTCATTTGACTTGATCCGTAAGATTCCCTAAGTTATATTAATACCTCCGTCGAGGCTACTAACGTCTAATCCTAGGTTCATTAATTGAAATCTCTTTCTAATTAAAACCCCTAAGATTGCATTAACTCGATCTATGGACTCCCATATTAGGTTTCACCCTAATCCGGCAAAATCTCGTCACCCTATGTCTAGGCGTGCGATCAATTCCGCTTAATTATGCTAGATCTACTCTTAGGCAGGGACTTTTGCTCCTCCACCTAAGCACATCAAACTTGAATTAATATCCGCGAAAATATCAACACAAGAATTAAGAACACATAATTAAGAACAGGTCAATTATTTATCATATAGTTCAACAAATGATAACAAGATTCATCTAAGTTTCATCCCCCTCAGGTATTTTGAGGGTTTAGTTCATAATGATAACAAAATACATCTCAAAAGAAAAGGTAAAACAAAACATAAGAAAAACTCTAAAACCCCTTGAAGGAATTGAAGAGAAATCCTCCATCTTGAGTATGACTCCAGCTTCTTGAGATGAATCAACTGGCTTTCTTCGAGTAATTTCCACAATTCTGACCTTTCTGGCTCGACTCCTTGGCCTAGATGGACGCCCCCTGAAAGTTGGCCTCTAGGGTGTTTATATAGGCTTTTGGAATGTGTTTCTTTACCCCTAAGTATCCAAATCCGAGTGAAATTCCTCTTCTCCACGGCAGAGACACGCCCTTGGCACACGCCCGTGTGAATCGTGGCTAGGCCGTGTTCAGGTCTGATTAGGGAGGCACGGCCGTGTTGCATGGGCCCAGGCCGTGTTGATTTCGTGATTTGGCCTATTTGGTCCGCTTTAAGCCCGTTTCTCGTTCTTTTCATCCTCCGGTGCTTTCTTGAGTATAAAACATGAAAACAAAGGATTAAGAGCACCAAATTACACAATTCAGGGCTTAAATCACCCAAAAGCATGCTAAATGTGGGTCTAAAATATGTTACTATTTCGGTTTATCAGAGGGAGACTTATTTTGTTATTGTTGGCATTTTTTTAATCATTAGCTAAAATGTGTTTTTTTTTCAACATGTCAAAATGGGAGATTGTTAGAACTTTAACTATCTATGTTTCAGCTGCTACATGCCATGTTAGTACATCACTTGATTTTATTTATGCAGGTTATTTATTTTTATCCCTTTATAGAATTTGAAGAGAAATAAAGTATTTTTTAATGGGAAGCAAATTTTATCCTTATTCTTTAAAGTCTTTGACTTAGTATTTCTTGGAGTAAACATTGATTTGAATTTGCTTGGAGTTTAAGCCTTTGTTTCAAAAGTCAAAATGGAGATTTTGTGTGGATAATTATTTTATATTAAATGTTCATTTTTTCCTTAGTTACTTGGAGAAGGTGTCGATGTCATACTATAAATAACCTATTAGTTTTATGTGTAACTTTAATAGGTGGAAGGAGGATCAATTTATATATAATCAACTTTTGTTCTGGTATGTCCATCAAGTAACCGAATAAATGAAAAAGAATGATTTAATTTAGTATTAAATTAAATATCTTAATTTCTTTGAGTTGAGCCGACTTAATTTTTCCCATATATTTGGACTAAAATCTTATCGTATACCAAATCATACTAGCAGCACCCCCTTTTTGTTTTTGCTAAGGGAAAAGTTGTGGGAAGAAAATGCAAATAGAATCAATGAAATGGAATCAAATTGAGGAAAACAAGGATGATCGAAACCTTGTTATAACATTATATGGGACAACCTCGACTCACTATGTTATAGTTGCAAAAAAAATGCATAGATTTTTAAATCTTTTAATGGAAGAATTAAAGTCAATCAATGTTGATTTGGTTGTCAAAAAGGTAAAGTGATGTGTCTAAAACTAACTATGACCACAATAAAGGCAAGCGCACCTATCGTTTAATAGTATAGTTATGGTAAGACCGGTAATATCGTATCCACAAGGACCAAGAGTACTAGTAATTACTATCTTTTTATTATTTAACCTAAGTATTGGAGTGATTTATTTTAAACTAAAACTAATTAAACACGACAACGAAAGAATTAGGAAAATACTTTTAAACAACTTTATGAGATAGGCAATACCTAAGGAAGAATCCACCTAGACTTCATTTATTACTCCTGATTCATACGATTTATTCACTTGACTTAATCCGTAGAAATCCCTGATTTATGTTAATATCTCTCTCGAGACTAAAAAAAATTGACTCTAGGTTGATTAATTGAAATCTCTTTCTAATTAAAACCCCTATTGTCGCATTAACTCGATCTATGGATCCCCTTATTAGATTTGACTCTAATCTAGCAGATTTTCGTCGCCCTATTTCTAGGGTTGCAATCAACTCCGCTTAATTGTGTTGATCTACTCTTAAACATGGACTTTTGCTCCACTGAATAAGCACATTCGACTTGAATCAATAACCTGAATTATCAAAACAAGAATAAGAACTCACAATTAAGAATAAGAACAAGTATTTATCTTATAAATCAAATAGTAATAAGATCCGTCTTAGGTTTCATCCCCTTAGGTATCTAGGGAGTTTAGTTCATACTGATAGAAGGAACCATCATAGAATAGGAAAAACAACAAAACATAAGAAAACCCAAAAACTTCAAGAGAAATTGATAGGAGATCTTCAGTCTTGATGGAGATCCTTCATCCGAGCTGCTTCCGACGGCTATTTTTGAGTATTTTCTGTGTTCTATTTAGCGTCCTCTTTTAGGTCACCCCCTAGGGTGTTTATATAGGCTTTGGAACGTCTTTCTTTGCCCACAAGTAACCTTTTCTGGATAGAATTAATCTTTGATACGGCAGGGACACGCCCGTGTGACACGCTCGTATTCGATAGCCTTAGGCCGTGCTCGCTCCTGCTCACCACACACGGCCGTGTGGTCTACCCGTGCACGTTGATCCAGGCCGTGTTCGATTCTAGTCGTAAAGCATGGTCGTGTTTGATAGCCTAGGCCGTGTTAAATTCTAAGATAGGCCCATTTTGTCCCTTTTTTAGCCTGTTTCTCGTTCTTTTCGACTCCCTGAGCTCTCCTAAGTATAAAACATGAAATTAAGGGATTAGGAGCATCGAATTCATCAATTCTAATGAAGATTCATCCAAAAATAGGATAAGCATGAGGTTAAAATATGTATAGATTATGGTTTATCAAATATCCCCACACTTAAGCCTTTGCTTGTCCTCAAGCAAAATCCTCAACTCACAATTAAAACTAACTTCCTTAATTCATAATTCTCATCAATAATGTTTCATCATAATTCATAGATAATTCATACATTGATAATTTAACTAAAAGAGTCCTAGAGATTCAAACAATCCAAGTCAAAATTTTTATAGCACGAAAATATAGGTGTTTCCCCTTACCCAAATAATCACATTTAATTCAAAATTGACAAGAATTGACATCCTCACTAAAGATTCACTCAAATCACTAAAGTGTTTAAGGTTAAAAAATTAAGCACTCAAAAGTCAAAAAATGAAAAGTTATTACCATAGGCTTGCATGAAAATCAAATCTCCACCACTATAAAATGAGATGATACACAAATCAAAAGGTCTTTAAAAAGGGTTGTAATGGGGCTTCGGTTAAAGGTGTGGATAAAGGCTGAAAAGGAGGGTTAAAAATCGAGATCGAATTGACAATTCACCCAACTAGGAAAATAGACTAACACTGAATAATTACATCAATTGAAAACTTATCACTAATAACACGAGCTTCTTCTCAAAATGTGAAGTTAACTGATTAAGCTCAAATAATAAAGAACTAATAATGAATAAATTTCCAACTTTTTTTTTAAGAATAAGAACAAGTACATGATATAAGATGAATTTAACTACTGAAATAAAGAATGTAGTTAGGCAATTTATCAAATCAAATCCCGACAAAAGGGGAGTCAAGAAAAATTGGGATAACAAATCAAATAACTGGGTTTCGGGTTAATATTCATGGTTGATTAGGCTTCAAAGGGGTTCAGTAAGGGTTAATTATGAAGGTAGGCTTTTAATGGAATAAGTGGGTTAAAACCTAGGTGCCTTTATCATCTCAGTATATCAAATCAAAAGTGTGGTCTCGACATGCATAATCGAAGCAAGTTCTAGAATAACAATTCAATATTGACACACTCATAATTAAAAAAGTGAGCAAGAAAAGAAAATGCTCTGAAAGGCTCAAAATCTCACAAAATTATGGTTTTTGATGTCAACCTTGAAAATTTCAAACTTCAAAGTAATATTTAAATTTAGGAAAACAACCTAATTTTTTTTTAATTCTGAAAATAGACTTATCATGCTTGATTCTCTAATGTCTCAAATTTCAAGCCATCCATGCACAATTACTTATGACTTAATCTAAAACATATCAATAAAAATCATAAATCAATAGAAGTTTCATTCTAATAGTAATATGAGAAAATTACTTAAGAACAAAGCATAATTCAGTATTGTTGACACCTCCCCACACTTAAGATGTACATTGTCCTCAATGTACAAAGATAAATAGTGCCAATATAGTAAGAAAATCATAAGAGATGGAGAGAAGTGAAACTTCCTGAATTTTGGATGGAGTCAAAGAAAAGAAACGGTGTAAAGTTGGGAAGGGGTGGTGGATACTCCGGTGGTGGTGGGGTTGTTCCGTAATAGCCCCTTGAACCTAAATTAAAGAAATTAAAATTTACTAATATAAATTTAAGACAAGAAAGGTAAACGGAAATAATTTAACAATGAAAATAAAAGAAAAAGAAAAAATAAATGGACTAAAAGGTCCTTGACTTGTCGAGTCGATGAAGCGGCCGGCATGAACTTATGTAGAGTGGTCGTGCACGGGGATACCGTGCCAGGGTCCTTTCACTTTTTTGACATGGAGATGGTGGCTTTGATCTTGCCTCTAGTATGGTGGCAAGGATGGTGGTCGGTGTGGTGGTGGTGTAAAGAAAGAATAAGGGAAAGGGGGAAAGGAAAATGAAGGAAGAAGATAGTGGGAAAAGAGAGGGATGTGGTGGCTAGGGTTTGGGTGAAGAAAGATTGGGGAAGAAAGTGAATAGAAAAAAGAGGGTTTAAATAGAATTTGGGGCATCTGGTTGCTTCCCACGCCCGTGTGCCCTGGGCGTGGTAGGTCACACAGCCGTATCGCATGGTCGTGTGGTGCCTTGTTCGTTTCTCCCATGCCTATGTAGAGTTTTCCACACCCATGTTGATTACTCAGTGTCGACCACGGCCTAGGGACACAGGCGTGTCGCACACCCGTGTTACTTTCTCAGTGTCGACCATGGCCGTATCGCCCGGCCGTGGCATTTTATTGCAGCCTGTGTTTTGGGAAAATTGTCGTCCTTGGTTCGTATGGTCTCTGCCACGCCGATGTGCATATTTGTGGTGTCCACACGGCCACGGCCACGCCCGTGTGCAAGGCCGTGTGATAGGGAAACCTGTGCTTTATTAATTTGGTTAGTTTTTAGTTAGGTGTTAAAAATAAAAAAATATGAAAATTAAAGGGGTTAGTGCTCGGGTTGCCTCCCGAGAAGCGCTCGTTTAAAGTTTTAAGCTAGACTTACCTCTCATTTGCATAATCATGGTGGTTTGAGGAGTTGAAACTCCTCATTCTTGCTATCAATTGTATTGAAATAAGGTTTTAGACGAGTATGATTTACCTTGAATGTGCCAAATTGAGAATGAGTTACCTCGACTGTACCGTATGGGAAAATATTCAGTACCGTGAAAGGGGTTGTTCCATTAGGTTCAAAAGTGGAAACACGAGGATTTGTATTATCCATTAGAAGTCGGTCTCCAACTTTAATTTGACTCGTTTTATCTTTAGGCTTGTCATGGCTCTGTTTTGGCTCATCGTGTACTTTCAATTTCCCCTTAAGTTGTGTTTGCCATTCATCTAGTTCCTCGATCTGGAGCCTTCGTTCCTCATGATTTATTTGTTTGTTGGCACGAGGTCTAGAATATGGCTCAGTTGTGTAATTTCGTGGTGCTTCCTGAAAAGAAGGTTGAACCAAATGGTCATTAATAGAATTTATGTTCTCACCTTTATTACTTGATGTCCTAGCCGAGTCAAGAGCCTGAAGAGTGATCGTTTTGTCACCTACACAAAGTGTGAGATCCCCTGCACCAACATCAATTCTAGTTTTAGCAGTTGCCAAAAAGGGTCTTCCTAAAATTAAAGGAACATTATTGTCCTCATCCATGTCTAAAACAACAAAGTCTACTGGGAATATGAATTTATCAATTTTCACTAGTTATCTTCGATTATACCCCTAGGAACTCTAATAGTTTTATCAGCCAATTGAATGCTCATTCTAGTTTGTTTGGGTTTCCCAAGACCTAGCTGTTTAAACATTTTATAAGGCATAACATTTATGCTTGCCCCTAAATCTGCTAAAGCATTATTAACATATAAACCACCAATTAAGTAAGGAATCGTAAAACTCCCTGGATCTTTTAACTTTTGTGGTAGTCTATTTTGTAAGATTGTTGAGCACACTGCATTTAGCTCCACATGCGACGCCTCGTCTAACTTTCATTTGTTTGTCAAAAGCTCTTTTAATTTTTTTTTAAATTGGGCATCTGCGAAAGAGCTTCAATAAACGGTAAGTTAATATGTACTTTTTTTAAGAGTTTAAGAAATTTACCAAATTTTTCATCTGTGCGGTCTTTCTTTGTCGCATTGGGATATGGCACACGAGGTTGGTATTCTGTACTTACCAGTTTTGGTTTTTCATGGCTTATCTCAACCTTACCTTCTTCTACAACATTATCTTGCCTCAATTTTGGTTCATCTAACCCTTCACTATCGTGAGCAGTAATGGCATGAATTTGCTTCTTTGGGTTAGTTTCAGTGTTGCTTGGCAAGCTGCCTTGTGGTCGTTCAGATATGAGCTTAGCAAGTTGTCCTAATTAGTTCTCGAGCCCTTGAATCGTTGCTTGCTGATTTTTGAGTGCTGTTTTAGTGTTTTGGAAATGGGTTTCTGACACCGCGATAAATTTTATTAGCATCTCCTCAAGGTTCGGCTTTTTCTCTTGTGGGTAGGGTTGCTATTGAAAGCCTGGAGGGGGTTGTTGTCTCTGATTTCCTTGGCTACCCCATGAGAAGTTTGGGTGGTTCCTCCAACCTGGATTGTAAGTGTTACTATAAGGGTTATTTTGAGGTCTAGAATTGTTACCCATATAGTTCATCTGTTCGCTTTCTATGCCAGGGTTGTAGGATGGATATTCTGTATTGTTCGTCCCTCCTCCATTTGTACCGCACTGCATCACTGGATGTTGATCATGTCCAAACTAACTATGACAACGCATAAGGCAAGCGCACCTATCGTTTGGTAGTATAGCTATGGCAAGACCGAAAATATCGTATCCTCAAGGACCAAGAGTACTAGTAGTTACTATCTTTTTATTATCTAGCCTAAGTATTAAGAGAATCGAAGTTTAATTAACTAATTACTAAACTAAGGATGCTAAGACACAGAGAGTGAATTGGGAAAATACTTTTGGGAAAACCAGTTGATTAAGACAATACCCGAGGAAGAATCCACCTAGACTTCACTTGTTACTTAACTCTGACTGCACGATTTATTCACTTGACTTGATCCATAGGATTCCCTAATTTATATTAATACCTCTTTCGAGGCTACTAACGCCTAAACCCTAGGTTGATTAATTGAAATCTCTTTCTAATTAAAACCCATAGTGTTGCATTAACTCGATATATGGACTCCCATATTAGGTTTGACCCTAATCCGTGATTTTAGTCATCCTATTTCTAGGGTTGCGATCAACTCCACTTAACTATGCTAGATCTACTCTTAAACAGGACTTTTGCTCCACCGCTAAGCACATCAAGATTTGAATCAATATCCTGAAATATTAAATCAAGAATTAAGAACACATAATTAAGAACAAATCAAGTATTTATCATACAGATTAAAAAAAAGAATAATATCTGCCTTAGGTTTCATCCCCTCGGTATTTGAGGGTTTAGTTCATGTTTAATAAAGAATACATCTCGTAAGAAGATAAATAACAAAACATAAGAAAAACCCTAAAACCCCCTGAAGGAAATTAAGGGAAGATCCTCCGTCTTGAGTGTGATTCCGGCTTCTGAGATGGATCAACTGGCTTTCTTGGAGTAATTTCCTGAGTTCAGCCCTCTCTAGCCTCGCTCTTGTCGAACACCCCCTTTTAGGTCACACTTAGGGTGTTTATATAGACTTCGAAATGTCTTTCTTCGCCCCTAAGTATCCTTTTCCGAGTAGAATTACAACGGGTCACGACAGAGACACGCCCGTGGAGCACGCCCGTGGAGCACGCCCGTGTGAATCGAGCCCAGGCCGTGTTCAAGCCTGTTAAAGGGGCACGACCGTGTGGTGAACCCCAGGCCGTGTCGATTTTTTATTTTGGCCCATTTTTTCTGTTTTTGGCCCGTTTCTCGTTCTTTTCTTCCTCTGATGCTCTCCTAAGTATAAAACATGAAATTAAAGGATTAGGAGCATCAAATTCCACAAATCAAGGGATTAAATCATCCAAAAGTATGCTAAATGTGGGATTAAAATATGTATATATTACGGTTTATCAGATGTACCTACGAAGAACCATACAAACCATCAATCTTTTTATTTAACAGCTCTACCTGGTTTGATAGCATGGTTACTGTGTCGAGGTTGAAAACACTGGCAGCTTTTGTTGCATTGTCCTCATAACTTGCCACTGATAGTTATTTAGTGACATCTCTTCAATGAATTCGTAAGAAGCCTCAGGTGTTTTATTGTTTAGTGTACCACCGACGGATGCATCAATCAACTACCTAGTTGAGGGGTTCACACCGTTGTAAAATGTTTGAACCTGTAGCCATAATGGTAACCCATGGTGAGGGCACCTTCTCAGTAGATCCTTGTATCTCTCCCATGCATCGTAAAGTGTTTCTAGATCCATCTGTATAAAAGAAGAGATATCATTCCTCAACTTAGCCGTTTTAGCCGGCGGATAATATTTTAACAAAAAATTTTCGGTCATTTGCTCCCATGTAGTGATTGATCCTCGTGGTAACGAGTTCAACCACTGTTTAGCTTTGTTCCTCAACGAGAAGGGAAACAACCGAAGGCGAATGGCATAATCAGAAACACCATTAATTTTGAAAGTGTCGCAGAATTCCAGAAAATTTGCTAAGTGATTGTTTGGATCCTCATCCTCGCAAACCATCAAACCGAACAAATCAACTGAATCATCCGAATAGTGTTAGGTTTCGGTTTAAAATTATTTTTTCAACAATAGCGGTGTAACAATACTTGATTCAGTTCGTGTTAAATTAGGTTTAGCATAATCATACATGGTACGAGAAGTAGGATTTTGATTCACCGGGTTTGCGACAACCATAGGAGGTAGCAGATTATTATTAGCCATCTCTTCTGTAGTATTAGTTTCATCTTCTTGCTCTTCTTCTATGTATTGTAGACTTCGCCTTATTTCTCTTGGTTTATGAAATGTACCTTCTATATCATCACAAAAAAGTAATGGTCTCGACGGGTTCCTTCTAGTCATAAACTAAAAGTTCCTGCCAGAAGCAAAGAAAGAAAAATTAGAAAAGTATAAAAGAAATTAAATTGCAATAAAATAAAAATAATAGCTGAAGTAATAAAAATTTAGTGTTCCTAATATCTTAGTCCCCGGCAACGGCGCCAAAAACTTGATGTGTCTTTAACCAACTACGATCACAATAAAGGCAAGCGCACCTATCGAACAGTAGTATAGTTATGGTAAGACCGGTCATATCGTATCCACAAGGACCAAGAATACTAGTAGTTACTATCTTTTTATTATCTAGCCTTAGAATTGGAGTGATTTCTTTTTAAACTAAAATTAATTAATTAAAACACGACAAAGAATGAATTAGGAAAATACTTTTATACAACTTATGTGATGGAGGCAATACCTAAGAAAGAATCCACCTAGACTTCACTTATTACTTTTGATTCATATGATTTATTCACTTGACTTAATCCGTAGCAATTCCTGATTTATGTTAATATCTCTTTCAAGACTAAAAACAACTGACTCTAGGTTGATTAATTGAAATCTCTTTCTAATTAAAAACCCTATTGTCGCATTAACTCGATCTATGGATTCCCTTATTAGATTTGACTCTAATCCGGCAGATTTTCGTCGCCCTATCTCTAGGGTTGCAATCAACTCCGCTTAATTGTGTTAATCTACTCTTAAACAGGGACTTTTGCTCCTCTGAATAAGCACATTCGACTTGAACCAATAACCTGAATTATCAAAACAAGAATAAGAACTCACAATTAAAAATAAGAACATGTATTTATCTTATAAATCAAATAATAATAAGATCTGTCATAGGTTTCATCCCCTTAGGTATTTAAGGGATTTAGTTCATACTGATAGAGGGAAACATTATGGAATAGGAAAAACAACAAAACATAAGAAAACCCAAAATCTTCTAAAGAACTTGATGGGAGATCTTCAGTCTTGATGGAGATCCTTCTTCTGAGCTGCTCCCGACGGCTGTCTTCGAGTATTTTCTGCATTCTATTCAGCGTCCTCTTTTAGGTCACCCCCTAGGGTGTTTATATAGGCTTTGGAACGTCTTTCTTTGCCCATAAGTAACCTTTTTCGGATAGAATTAATCTTTGATACGGTAGGGACATGCCCGAGTTCGATAGCCTTAGGCCGTGCTCCCTCCTTCTCACCACACACGGCCGTGGGGTCTGATCGTGTACGTTGATCCAGGCCGTGCTCGATTCTGCTCGTAACGCAAAGTCGTGTTTGATAGCCCAGGCTGTGTTGAATTCTAAGATAGGCCCATTTTGTCCCTTTTTGGCCCGTTTCTCGTTCTTTTCGACTCCCTAAGCTCTCCTGTATGTAAATAATGAAATTAAGAGATTAGGAGCATCGAATTCATCAAATCTAATGAGAATTCATCCAAAAATAAGCCAAGCATGGGGTTAAAATATGTGTAAATTATGGTTTATCATAAAGTTTGTTGAGTTGGTTTGCAACTTGGAGAAGACAACTTGGTAAGGGGGAGGATAACTATCAGCAAATTCAAATTTAAGATGAGAAGGTGACTAGTGGCTACGACATTTTACATTGTTGTTTTGGTTTTGAAAGATTGCATATTTTCTTTTTCTTGTTGCCCCGTATTGGTGATCACGGTGATGGTTTACTTTGTTATTTTTACAGTAGTGCTATTTGGTTGGGATTTGTTTCAGACTTGATATCTTATTCCTTGGTTGTGCACTTTGATTGATCATCTTTTATGTAGCCTTTGTGATTTGAGATGTTCGATTGAATAATTCATGAATAAACATACATGTTTATGGCCCAAGCTAATAGGGGTAGTTTTTAAGAATGATATTTTGTGTTGCATTCTCCCAGGGGGAGTTCTTTATTTTGAAGTCAATTTCAGAGGAGGAAACTCTTTGGCATTTTTCCCCAAAATGGGGAGAAGATTAGTAATAAATGAGCTGTGGTCATGCTAAGTTGTTGATGGTGATTGATGATAATGTTTATTTAAACTTGATATTGAATTTTTTTCGAAGATACTTTCTTAAGTTTTCAATTTTACACTCTATGCTTATATTACATTCAAACTCCTTGGCAGATAATTTGATTTGATCATGTCAAAAAGGGGTTCTAGTATGATTGTACGAATGCAATCGAAGTGTAAACCTTTACTATTTACAATCTAAATTCTCAAGGGGAGGATTCAAAAGTGAGTGTTCTAGACTTTAAGTACAAATGTGAGATCTCTATAATTGGGGAGTGATAGAGCATGATTCACTTGTGTAAAAAAAATACTGATAATAACAATATATCGCAAAGAAAAGAGAAATAAAAATAAAGAACACACAGATTTTACATGGAAATCCTTTCGGGAAAAAACCACGGGCAGAGGAGAAGAAAATTCACTATGTCGAATTCGAATGATTACAAGAGGAATAGACTATGTCTATTGATAGGCTTGTAAAGCCATATTCTAATAGGAGTGTAGTAAGATTGAAACACCTTATTCTAATCAATATAAAATAGATGGAGTTTAATAAGGTTTAAAAACCCTTATTCTAAAATAAAATAAAAGAAGTGTAGTTCTATATGGATTTTACTTTTATTTTATTTTACCACTGTATTTTATTTAAATAAGGATTCGGGTCACTTAATTCTAACAATCTTCACCTTGACATGAATTCTCAATAAACAAGTTCTTCATAGCGAACTCTCAACGAACAAGTTCTCCACCTCTTCCATAAAACTCCTTAAAGGTTTAACTTCAACAATGAACACCAACCAAGTATCAGCAATGCTCAAACTTGGTTATAGGAAGTGACTTAGTCATCATATCTGCAGGATTTTCATGAGTACTAACTTTGCTCACAACAATATCACCACGAGCAATAATATCACGAACAAAATGATACCGAACATCAATGTGTTCTGTTCTCTCATGAAACATTTGATCTTTTGTAAGGAAGATTGCACTCGATCATCACAAAATATCAGTCTTGATTTGAAGGTCTTCATTGAGTTCACTAAAGAGTCCCTTCAACCAAATAGCTTCTTTATAAGTCTCGATGTCGCCATGTACTCGGCTTGATGGTAGACAAAGCGTCGTAGTTTGCAAAGTGGCTTTCCAACTGATTGCACAACCTCCGATTATAAAGACATAACCTATGAGAGATCTTCTTCTATCAAGGTCTCCAGCAAAATCAGCATCAACATACCCAATGACTTCATCTCTAGTTCTTCCAAACTGTAAGCAAATATCAGTAGTACCTCCTAAGTATCTTAAAATCCACTGAACTACTTTCCAATGTTCTTTACCGGGATTTTCCATGTATCTGCTAACTGCATTGACTACATATGATAAATCTTGACGTGAACAAACCGTAGCATACATGAGAGATCCCACTGCACTAGAGTATGGAACATGACATGTACTCAATCTCATCATCTGATTGTGGAGACAAAGCCGATGAAAGTCTGAAATGGGCTGCTAAAGAAGTACTAATAGGCTTAGCACTCTGCATATTGAACCTGCAAAGAACTTTCTCAATGTACCCCTTCTGACTTAGGTACAATTTACTTGCTTTTCTATCTTTGAGAATCTCTATACCAAGTATCTTCTTTGCTGGTCCCAAATCTTTCATCTCAAATTCTTCACTTAGTTGGGCTTTAACCTTTCTTATCTCTCCTTTATCTTTTGCTGCTATCAATATGTCATCAACATAAAGAAGTAGATACACAAAAGAACCATAACTGTTTTTCTTAAAGTAAACACAACTATCAAAACTACTTCTTTTGAAATCATGAGAAGTCATAAAAGAATCAAACCTCTAGTACCACTGTCTTGGTGACTGTTTCAAACCGTAAAGGGACATTTTCAGCAAGCAAACATAGTCCTCTTTTTCTGAGACTGTAAAACCCTCTAGTTGTTACATGTAAATATCCTCCTCAAGTTCTCCATGCAAAAATGTAGTTTTTACATCTAACTACTCAAGCTCCAAATCATGCATGGCCACAATACCAAGCAAAGCTCGAATCGAACTATGCTTCACAACTAGGGAGAACACATCTGTGAAGTCCACTCCTGGAATTTGACTGTAACCCTTTGCAACCAGCCTTGCTCTATATCTGGGTTCTTCAACTCCTGGATTCTTCACCATTCTTCTTGACTACCCTTATATCGAGATTTGATTTGATCAGTTGCCTAACTATGATCTTTATTTCAGTAGTAGATTCATCCTTTATTATGTACTTGATTTGTTCTTAAAAAAAAATTAAAGTATATTCATTATTAGTTTTGTGATTAAGTGAGCCTAAAACAGTTTAAATTCACATCTTTAGAAGAAGCTCATGTTATTAGCATTAGTATTATAAGTTTCCAATTGATGTAATTATTTATTATCAGTTCGTCATTTCTAGTTAGGAAATTTTTCAATTCAATCTCGATTTTTAACCCTCTAATTCAGCCTTTATCCACACCTTTAACCCAAGCCCTGTTACAACCCTTTTTAAAGACATTTTGATTTGTGTATCATCTCATTTTATAGTGGTGGAGATTTGATTTTCATGCAAGCCTATGGGATTAACTTTTCATGTTTGACTTACGAGTGCTTTTTCCTAAACCTTATACACTTTGAGTGATTTGAGTGAATCTTTAGTGAGCATGTCAATCCTTGTCAGATTTTGAATTAGAGGTAATTATTTAGGTAAGGGGAAACACTTGGTTTTCGTACTATAAAAACTATGACTTTGATTGTTTGAATCTTTAGGAACTTTCTGGTTAAATTAGCAATGTATGAATTACCTATGAATTATGATGAAACATTATTGATGAAGGTTATGAACTGAGGAAAGTTCGTTTTAATTGTGAGTTGAGAATTTTTCTTGAGGACAAGAAAAAGCTTAAGTGTGGGGGTATTTGATAAACCGTAATAGTAACATATTTTATCTCCACATTTAGCATGCTTTTGGATGATTTATCCCTTGAATTGTGGAATTTGATGCTCCTAATCCTTTAATTTCATATTTTATACTTAGGAGAGCATAGGAGGATGAAAAGAACGAGAAACGGGCTAAAAACGGACCAAATGGGCCAAAGTAAGAAATCAACACGGCCTGGGCCCAAGACACACGGCCGTGCCCCTTCAGCAGACTCGACCACGACCTAGATTCGAATCACACGGGCGTGTTGCACGGGCGTGTCCCTGCCGTGGAAAAGAGGAATTTCACTCGGATTAGGATACTTAGAGGCGAAGAAACACATTCTGAAGCCTATATAAACACCCTAAGTGTAACCTAAAAGGAGGCTTTTGTCAGATGGCGTCCAGCTAGGCCAAGGAGCCAAGCCGGAGAGGTCAGAATTGTGGGATTTACTCGAAGAAAGCCAGTTGATTCATCTCAAGAAGCCGAAATCATACTCAAGACGGAGGATCTCTCCTTCAATTCCTTCAGGGGGTTTTAGGGTTTTCTTATGTTTTGTTTTATCTTTTCTTCTGAGATGTATTCTTTTATGATTATGAACTAACCCCTCAGATACCCGAGGGGGATGAAACCTATGACGGATCTTGTTATCGTTTGCTGAACTATATGATAAATACTTGATTTGTTCTTAATTATGTGCTCTTAATTCTTCTTTTGATATTTCAGGATATTGATTCAAGTATTGATGTGCTTAGGCAGTGGAGAAAAAGTCCCTGTTTAAGAGTAGATCTAGCATAGTTAAGCGTAGTTGATCGCAACCCTAGACATAGGATGACAAAAATCTGCCGGATTAGGGTCAAACCTAATATGGGAGTCCATAAATCGAGTTAATGCAATTCTAGGGGTTTTATTTAGAAAGAGATTTCAATTAACCAACCTAGGTTTAGACATTAGTAGCCTCGATGGAGGTATTAATATACATTAGGGAATCCTATGGATCAAGTCAAGTGAATAAATCGTCTGGTTCAGAGTTAGATAACAAGTGAAGTCTAGGTGGATTCTTCCTTGGGTATTGTCTTAATCAATTGGTTTTTCCCACAAGTATTTCCCCAATTCATTCTCTTTGTCTTAGCGTCTTGAGCTTAGTAGTTAGTTAATTTTAGATTAAACAACAATTTCCTTATTTCTTTGGCTAAATAATAGAAAGAGAGTCGGTATTAGTACTTTTGGTTCCCTTGGGTTCGACAATCCGGTCTTGCCACTAAACTATACTACTGTCCGATAGGTGTGCTTGCCTTAATCATTGTCATAGTTAGTTTCTAGGCTCGATCATTCTTTATTTAAATTTTTAAGACTCTGACACACGATCAAGTTTTTGGCGCCGTTGCCGGGGAACTGAAATATTAAGAAAGCTCAATTTTTATTACTTTAGCCATTTTTATTTTTGCAATTTACTTTTATTGTGATTTTAAATTTGCTAATTTTTCTTCTTTTATTTTGTTCTTAGCAGGTACCTCTAGTTTATGACTAGAAGGAACCCGACAAGACCCTTAGTCTACGATAGTGATATTGAAGGTACCACTCGCAGAAATCGTAGAGAAATAAGGCGAAGCTTAAATTACATAGAAGAAGAGCAAAAGGACGATACTAATAACACGGAAGAGATGGCTGATCACCAGAATAATCCACTCCCTCCTGTGGTTGCTGAAAATCCTCCTCCTCGAACTATGTATGATTATGCTAAACCTAATTTAACAAGGACTGAGTCAAGTATTGTTAGAACTGCTATTGCTGCAAATAATTTTGAATTGAAACCTAACACTATACAGATGATACAACAGTTTGTTCAGTTCGATGGTTTGCAGGATGGGGATCCTAACACACACTTAGCAAATTTCCTAGAATTTTGCGATACCTTCAAAATAAATGGCATTTCTGATGATGCCATTTGTCTTCGGCTGTTTCCCTTTTCCTTGAGGAATAAAGCCAAACAGTGGTTGAATTCTCTTCTATGAGGATCAATCACTACATGGGAGCAAATGACTGAAAAATTTTTATTAAAATATTTTCCGCCGGCTAAAACGGCTAAGTTAAAGAATGATATCTCTTCTTTTGTGCAGATGGATCTTGAAACGCTTTACGATGCATGGGAGAGATACAAGGATTTGTTGAGAAGGTGCCCACACCATGGATTACCCTTGTGGCTACAAGTCCAAACTTTCTACAACGGTGTGAACCCCTCAACGAGACAGTTGATCGATTCAGCCGCCGGTGGAACTCTAAATAACAAAACTCCTGAAGCAGCCTACGAGTTTATAGAAGAGATGTCACTAAATAACTATCAGTGGCAAGTTACAAGGACAAGGCCAACTAAAGCAGCCAGAGTTTTCAACCTCGACGCAGTAACCATGCTATCAAATCAGGTAAAGATATTAAATAAAAAGATTGATGGTTTGTGTTCTTCGCAGGTACATCCAGTTATGCAGTGCGAAACAAGTGGAGGTGTGGTGAATCCTGAGTACCCACCCTACGGACAGGGCATGAAGAGCGAACAAATGAACTATATGGGTAATAATTTTCGATCTCAAAATAACCCTTATAGTAATACTTATAATCCAGGTTGGAGGAACCACCCAAATTTTTCATGGGGTGGCCAAGGAAATCAAAGACAACAACCCCCTTCAAACTTCCAACAACAGCCCTACCCACAGGAAAAGAAGCCGAATCTTGAGGAGATGCTAACAAAATTCATAGATGTGTAAGAAACTCGTTTCCAAAACACCGAAACAACACTTAAAAATTAACAAGCATCAATTCAAGGGATCAAGAACCAGTTAGGGAAACTTGCTAAGCTGATCTCCGAACGACCGCAAGGAAGCCTACCAAGCAACACTGAGACTAACCCAAAGGAGCAAATTCAAGCCATAATAGCTCATGATGGTGTAGGGTTAGATGAGCCCAATTTAAGGCAAGAGAATATGGTAGAAGAAGAAAAAGATGAGGTGAACCATGACAAACTAAAATCGGTAATTAAAGAATACCAACCTCGTATACCATATCCCGAAGCAATGAAGAAAGACAACACAGAAGAACAGTTCGGTAAGTTTCTTAAACTTTTAAAGAAATTACATATCAACTTACCGTTTCTTGAAGCTCTTTCGCAGATGTCTGATTCCAGGAGATTTTTAAAGGAGCTATTGACAAATAAATAGAAGTTAGACGAAGCATCACACGTGGAGCTAAATGCAATGTGCTTAGCAGTTTTGCAAAATAAATTACCACGGAAATTAAAAGATCCAGGGAGTTTTACAATTCCATTCTTAATTGGTAGTTTAACTATTGATAATGCTTTAGTTGATTTAGGGGCAAGTATAAATGTTATGCCTTATAAAATGTTTAGACAACTAGGTCTAGGGAAACCCAAACAAACTAAGATGAGCATTCAATTAGCTGATAAAACTATTAGAATTCCTAGGGGTATAATCGAGGATGTACTCGTGAAAATTGATAAATTCGTATTCCCAGTAGACTTTGTTGTTATAGACATGGATGAGGACAACACGATCCCTTTAATTTTGGGAAGACCCTTTTTAGAAACTACTAGAACAAAAATTGATGTCAGTACAGGTGAACTCATACTCCGTGTAGGTGACGAATCAATCAGTCTTCAGGCTCTTGACTCGGCTAGGACATCAAGTAATCAAGGTGAGAAAATTAATTTTATTGATGACCATTCAGTTAAACCTCCCTTTCAGGAAGCACCACAGAACTACACAACTGAGCCAGATCCTAGACATCATGACAACAAAGAAGTAATTCATGAGGATCGAAGGCTTCATATTGATGAACTAGACGAGTGGAAAACACATTTCAAGGAGAAATTAGGAACACAGGAAGCAAAACCGAGGGAACCCCCAAACGAGCTTAAAGGAATAGCGAATCACTTCAAAATAGGAGATCATGTATTGTTGGATGAGAAAGACCCTCGAACCGCCCTCTCAGACCTTACAACAAATGAAGAAATCCCATTTGAGGTACTCAATGTCTTCCCATACGGAATAGTCGAGGTAAGTAATCCTAAATTCAGAACTTTTAAGGTAAACGCTACTCGACTCAAACTTTATCATGATAGTAGAACTGATAGCATGAGAGAGGATGTTCAACTCTTTAAACCACCCTGGTTATGTGAATGAGAGGTGAGTCTAGCTTAAGACTTTAAACGAGCGCTTCTCGGGAGGCAACCCAAGCATTAACTCCATTAATTTTTATATTTTTATTTGTTACTTTTATTTCCTCTTTGTAACATCTAACTATTAACCAACCAAAGTGTAGGTTTCCATACCACACGACCTTGCACACGGCCGTGGCCATGGCCGTGTGGATACTACGGACTTCCGTACTGACATGGTAGAGGTAGTACGAGCCAATGACGAAAGATTCCCAGATCACAGACGATTATAAATGGCCACGGCCGTGCAATATGGCCGTGGTCGACACTGAGGAAAGTCACACGGGCTCCAACTAAACACCACAGTCGTGTGATACAGCCGTGGTCGACACTGTTTTATCAAACATGGGCGTGGTGACCACGAAATGGACGTGGGAAAAACGAACGAAGCACAACACGGCTATGCGATACGGCCGTGTAACCCAACACGCCCGAGGTACACGGGCGTGGGGATGTACCAGATTTGAAATCTCTATTTAACACACCCATTTTTCGCTTTCGCACCCACTCCCCATTCCCTTTCACTCTCCCCCTTTCCATTCTTTTTCTCATTCTCCTGCCCCAACCCCTCCATTTTCACCTTACCCATGTCAAAGAAACGGAAGAATCTGAGTACAATCTCCTTGTGGGAGACCGATCTACATAAGCTCATGCCGGCCGCTTCATTCACTAAACAAGCCGAGGACATTTGAGGCCATTTAGTTTTTATTTTTCTTTTCTCTTCTCCTTTATTTTCCTTCTCTTTGACTATCTTATGCTTAATTTAATCTATTTTATTTTAGTTTCTTAGTTTTAGGTTCTAAAGGCTTCTTGGGAATCACACACCACGGCCTTAGAAATCACACCCACCTCGCGAACCATCTAACAATAAGGACTTTTCAGTCCATTTATCTCTTCTTTTAATTTTATTTTACTTTCTATTTTCTTTCTCTTTATCTTTCTTGTCTTTAAATACATAATTAGTTTATTTTAAATGTGTCTTACTATTTCCTGGCTATTTCTTCACACTAAGCTACCCAATTTCTTCATCTAGCGCAAAGAATAATAATGTGGGCGACCACCATACCACCACCAAGATGCGCCTCCTCCAACTTATCTTTCACCTCCAAATCAAGTTTCCACACCTCCAACTCAAGGAATCCATCCAAAATTTAGGAAATTTCATCTCTCCCTATCTTTTATGAAATCATATCTATCTTTGTACATTGAGGGCAATGTACATCTTAAGTGTGGGGGGTGAATCTTAAAAGTGCCTAACTTTTTTCATTATTCTCAAATCCTGAATTATATCTTGTTCTTAAAGTAAAATTTTCTCATATTACTGTTAGAATGAAATTTCCTTTAATTCATGGTTTTCATTGATATGTTTTGAATTAAGTCATTGATAATTGTGCAGTGATGATTTAAACTTTAGGGGACTAGAGAATCAAGCATGATAAGTCTATTTTTCAGAATTAAAAATTTTGTTAGGTTGACTACCTGAATCTAATTATTACCTTGAAGTTTGAAATTTACAAAGTTGACATCAAAAGCCCATAATTTTTGTGAGATATTGAGCCTTTTAGAGCATATTCCTTTTCGTGCTCACCTTATTGATTATGAGTGTGTCAACATTGATCTGTTATTCTAGAACTTGCTCCGATTATACATGTCGAGACCACACCTTTGATTTGATATACAGAGATGATAAAGGCACTTAGGTTTTAACCCACTTACTCCACTAAAAACCTACCCTCACAACTGACCCCTAGTGAACCCCTTCGATCCTAACAACCCTTTTTATTGACTCACCCACTAATATTAATCCAAAACCCTTTGTATTTGTTATCACCATTCTTCTTGACTACCTTTATATCGAGATTTGATTTGATCAGTTGCCTAACTATGATCTTTATTTCAGTAGTAGATTCATCATTTATTATGTACTTGATTTGTTCTTAAAAAAAATGAAGTATATTCATTATTAGTTTTGTGATTAAGTGAGCCTAAAACAGTTTAAATTCACATCTTTAGAAGAAGCTCGTGTTATTAGCATTAGTATTATAAGTTTCCAATTGATGTAATTATTTATTATCAGTTCGTCGTTTCTAGTTAGGAAAATTTTCAATTCAATCTCGATTTTTAACCCTCTAATTCAGCCTTTATCCACACCTTTAACCCAAGCCTCATTACAACCCTTTTTAAAGACTTTTTGATTTGTGTATCATCTCATTTTATAGTGGTGGAGATTTGATTTTCATGCAAGCCTATGGGATTAACTTTTCATGTTTGACTTACGAGTGCTTTTTCCTGAACCTCAAACACTTTGAGTGATTTGAGTGAATCTTTAGTGAGGATGTCAATCCTTGTTAGATTTTGAATTAGAGGTAATTATTTAGGTAAGGGGAAACACCTGTTTTTCATACTATAAAAACTATGACTTTGATTGTTTGAATCTTTAGGAACTTTCTGGTTAAATTAGTAATGTATGAATTACCTATGAATTATGATGAAACATTATTGATGAAGGTTATGAACTGAGGAAAGTTCGTTTTAATTGTGAGTTGAGAATTTTGCTTGAGGACAAGCAAAAGCTTAAGTGTGCGGGTATTTGATAAACCGTAATAGTAACATATTTTATCTCCACATTTAGCATGCTTTTGGATGATTTATCCCTTGAATTGTGGAATTTGATGCTCCTAATCCTTTAATTTCATATTTTATACTTAGGAGAGCATAGGAGGATGAAAAGAACGAGAAACGGGCTAAAAACGGACCAAATGGGCCAAAGTAAGAAATCAACACGGCCTGGGCCCAAGACACACGGCCGTGCCCCTTCAGCAGACTCGACCATGGCCTGGATTCGAATCACACGGGCGTGTCCCTGCCGTGGCAAAGAGGAATTTCACTGGATTAGGATACTTAGAGGCGAAGAAACACATTCGAAGCCTATATAAACACCCTAAGTGTAACCTAAAAGGAGGCTTTTGTCAGGGGGTGTCCAGCTAGGCCAAGGAGCCAAGCCGGAGAGGTCAGAATTGTGGGATTTACTCGAAGAAAGCCAGTTGATTCATCTCAAGAAGCCAAAATCATACTAGAGATGGAGGATCTCTCCTTCAATTCCTTCAGGGGGGTTTAGGGTTTTCTTATGTTTTGTTTTATCTTTTCTTCTGAGATGTATTCTTTTATGATTATGAACTAACCCCTCAGATACCCGAGGGGGATGAAACCTATGACGGATCTTGTTATCGTTTGTTGAACTATATGATAAATACTTGATTTGTTCTTAATTATGTGCTCTTAATTCTTGTTTTGATATTTCAGGATATTGATTAAAGTATTGATGTGCTTAGGCAGTGGAGCAAAAGTCCCTGTTTAAGAGTAGATCTAGCATAGTTAAGCGGAGTTGATCGCAACCCTAGACATAGGATGACGAAAATCTGCCGGATTAGGGTCAAACCTAATATGGGAGTCCATAGATCGAGTTAATGCAATTCTAGGGGTTTTATTTAGAAAGATATTTCAATTAATCAACCTAAGGTTAGACGTTAGTAGCCTCGACGGAGGTATTAATATACATTAGGGAATCCTACGGATCAAGTCAAGTGAATAAATCGTCTGGTTCAGAGTTAGATAACAAGTGAAGTTTAGGTGGATTCTTCCTTGGGTATTGTCTTAATCAATTGGTTTTTCCCACAAGTATTTCCCCAATTCATTCTCTTTGTCTTAGCGTCTTTAGCTTAGTAGTTAGTTAATTTTAGATTAAACAACAATTTCCTTATTTCTTAGGCTAAATAATAGAAAGAGAGTCAGTATTAGTACTTTTGGTTCCCTTGGGTTTGACAATCCGGTCTTGCCACTAAACTATACTACTGTTCGATAGGTGCGCTTTCCTCAGTCGCTGTCATAGTTAGTTTCTAGGCTCGATCATTCTTTATATAAATTTTTAAGACTCTGACACACGATCAAACACCCCATACCCGGTCCAGTCGTTGAACTCGAGTTACAGGATATTACCACTATAAAAGTTAACATTGTTCACCAATTAATCAAACATAGACAAAAAGATCATTTCCATGCTATTCAATTATATCGGGATCTAATTCGAGCTTAGGAACATTTAAAACAAACCAATAACAATTTTGGATTAAATTGAAGCTTTTACAAAAATATAGGTAAATAGTGAAAACATGAGTTACACGGTCGTGTGGCCAAGCCGTGTGACAAGGCAGAAACCATGTGGTACAGGGACATGATCGTGTGGCTAAACCGTATAGTAAAGCTTAGACTGTGTAAGAGGAGATACACGGCCGTGTCTCTAGACCATGTAAACAACTGGTGTCATGTGGACCTAAAATCACCAAAAATTATACAGAGCACATAGTCGAAAAAAAGCCTTAAACTCCAAACAAATTCAAATCAACGTTGGTGCCATATATACTAAGTCAAAGGCAGGAAGTACGTCATAAAGGAAGATCATGTGAAGGGTTAGGTAAAGAGAAAAATGACCAAAGAAAGAAGATGAAGGTAACATAGATGTACAAGGTGAAGGTTGAGTTTAGGGGCTAGATAACGTGTCACTAACAGGTAAAGGAGTAGGCTATAAAACAATAAGTGTAGGTGGGTTAATAATATTATAAGATGGTAGGAGATGTAGCAGTAGGTGAAGGTGGCGTGACAGGTTGTAAAGTAAGAAAGTTAGAGTAAAAAAAAAAGGACAAGAAATGGCAGAAAGAAAAATAGGTTGGTGTGAATGAGGAAAGTTAAAAGGAAAAACAAATTAATGAAAAGTAACATCATGATTTACAAACAAACATTTAGTCTCAAGATTAAGCAAAATGTAACCTTTTTGAACAGTGGAGTGACCCATATGAACCGAAGGAATCAAACGAGGGGTTACTTTATCCTGAATATGAGGGTTCTTAGCATAACAAAGATAACAAAAAAACTCTTAAATGTGAAGAGATTGTTGGATTTGATGCCCTAAGTGTACTATATTCATTTTGTATACTTTTATTTTTCAAACAAATTGGTATAATAATAATATTCTTTAATTACATCAATATCTTTTTTATATTACCTTCAATGGTTTTACTCGCAAAACAAAATGGAAGCAAATATTGACTTATTGGTTATCTAACGCTTAACTAGTACTAAGCGGTATTATGTGGTTGGATCGTAATATGAAAAGACAACTTATATTAGTAAATGAACCTAAACATGTCCTAAGTCTAATAAAAAATGAGAAAACCTATTAAAAGACTAATATGCCATATATCAAATCCAATCAGGGAGATGCCTTGTCTTGAGTATCGGAGCAGATGACTCCTAGAAGATAAAGACTAGATGTGATTGACTAGACTGACAGTACATCGAACATGACCCAAGGAGAATAGATCCTAGATCCATTTATGAATTTATTCACTTGTGACATTCATAGTGTGACATACCTTAATCTTGAGTGGATGATGGACTATGTATGCATGACTCGTATACTTTAAAGTAAGTAAAAGCTTGAGTTCAAATGGATAAGGAACCGAAAGCTGGTGCGTTGGGTATACAACTTCTGTAGTATGTATCATAATTCACAATAGTGGAATTCATAGCCCAATTAGTGGGTAAATGATATCCTCTCATTGGTATTACATGATAGATGAAAAGTAAACATGGTCATGAGTTGTCTGTCTTTGTGATAAATGACTTGATTACTAATGGTCACTAAACTAACTAAAATTATGACAAAGGCAAGCGCACCTATCGAATAATAGTATAGCTATGGTGAGTAGGGAATATCGTATCCATGAGGACTTAAAGTACTAGTAATTAATGTTTTTCTATTATTTAGCCGTCAAATTGATGAAATTATTTTTAATCTAAAATTAACTAAACTAATTTACTAAGAACGCAACAGAGAGTGAATTGGGAAAATGAACGAAGATAACCAATGAGATAGACAATACCCAGGAAACAATCCACCTAGACTTCACTTATTAGTTTGAATCTGAATTAAACGATTTATTCACTTGCGCCTTGATCCGTAGAAATCCCTAAATTATGTTAATATCTCTTTCGAAAGTAAGAACAACTGACTCTAGGTTGATTAATTGAAATCTCTTTCTAATTAAAACCCCTATTGTCGCATCAACTCGATCTATGGATTCCCTTATTAGATTTGACTCTAATCCGGTAGATTTATGTCATCCTATTTCTAGGGTTGCATGCAACTCCACTCAATTATGCTAGATCTACTCTTAAACAGGGACTTTTGCTCCACTGAAGAAAGCACATTCAACTTGAATCAATATCTCAGAAACATTAAAATAAGAAATAAGCATACATAATTGAGAACAAGAATCAAGTATTTATCATGTAATTAAGAAATCAAATAATAAGATCCATCATAGGTTTCATCTTCCCTAGGTATCTAGGGAATTTAGTTCATAACCTGGAATAAAACCATCTCAAAATTAGGATAACAACAAGACATAAAGAAACCCAATAAAACTTCTAAGGAAATTGAATAGAGATCTTCAATCTTGAAGGAGATCCACTTCTGAGTTGAATCCAGTGGCCTTCTTCGAGTCTTTTCTTCGTTCTTCTCTGCGTGCCCCCTTAGGTCCTCTTCTAATATGTATTTATAGACTTTAGAATGCTCAAAAAGCCTAAAAATTGGGTTTTTCCGTGTGTTTGGAAAATAGTGAGCGATATTGACACGGGCTGGCACATAGGCGTGTGGCCAGCCCGTGTGGCTAACACGAGCATGTGGCCAGCCTGTGTGGAAATGCCCAGGCTATATGGATCCTGGAAACAACTCTTTTTGTCCGATTTTGGCCCATTTTTCACTCATTTTGCTCCCCTATGCTCACCTAAGTGTAAAAACATGAATTTAAAGGATTAGGAGCATCAAATTCACTAATTTACATAATAAATCATCCAAAAACGCATCAAGAATGAGATTAAAAACATGTTACTTTTATAGCTTATCAATTACTATTTGATAGTAGTTGACTTTGCATAAAAGAAGATGTAATGGTTACTGTGAGATAAAATAGGATCATATTGGGAGAAGATGGGACAAAGGGATGAGGGAGATATGTGATGTTTGGAGGAAAAAAAATGTAGAAATCATTTTGCTTTTTACCAATCATCTTGACTTGCCCATAGCAAAGGTTCAGAAGAATACAAAAATAAGGGTAAAAAGAAACAAAACAATTTAATTTATATCAATGGAAATTGATGATGATTCACTTAACTAACTAAAACCATGACAAAGGCAAGCGCACCTATCGAATAGTAGTATAGTTATGGTGAGTCGGGAATATCGTATCCACGAGGACTAAGAATACTAATAATTACTATCTTTTTATTATCTAGCCGATAAATTGAAGGAATTGTTTTTAATCTAAAATTATCTAAACTAATTATTAAGACGCAACAGAGAATTAAGTAAGAAAATATTCGAATGAACCAATGAGAGAGACAATACCCAGGAAATAATCCACCTAGACTTCACTTATTATTTTGAATCTGAATTAAATGGTTTATTCACTCGCCTTGATCCGTAGAAATTCCTAAATTATATTAATATCTCTTTCGATAGTAAAAATAACTGACACTAGGTTGATTAATTGAAATCTGTTTCTAGTTAAAACCCTTATTGTCGCATTAACTCGATTTATGGATTCCCCTATTAGATTTGAGTCTAATCCGGTAGATTTATATCGTCCCATTTCTAGGATTGCATGCAACTTCGCTCAATTATGCCAGATCTACTCTTAAACAGGGACTTTTGCTATACTAAAATAAGCACATCAATCATGAATTAATATCCTGAAAACATTAAAACATGGAATAAGTACACATAATTGAGATCAAGAAATCAAGTATTTACCATGTAATTCAGAAATTAACTAACAAGATCCATCATAGGTTTCATCTTCCCTAGGTATTAGGGAATTTAGTTCATACTTTGGAAGGAAAACATCTCGAAATTAGGAAAATAACAAAACATAAAGAAACCCAAAAACTTCTAGAGAAGTTGACTGGAGATCTTCAATCTTGAAGGAGATCCTGCTTCTGAGTTGATTCTGACGGCGTTCTTCAAGTAATTTCTTCATTCTTCTTGCGTGTCCTCCTTTAGTCCTCTTCTAATATGTATTTATAGACTTTAGAATTCTCAGAAACCCTAAAAATTAGGTTTTTCCGCATAAAAGGGAAATAGAGTGCGAAATCGACACGGACTGGCACATGGGCGTGTGCCCAGTCTGTGTGGAAGTGCCCAGCCCGTGTGGTTGCTGAAAATAGCTCTTTTTGTCCGACTTGGCCCGTTTTTCGCTCCTTTCACTTCCCTATGCTCACCTAAGTATAGAAACATAAAATTAAAGGATTAGGAGCATCAAATTCACTAATTCACATAATAAATCATCCAAAAACATGCCAATCATGGGATTAAAATATGTTACTTTTATGGTTTATCAGAAATTAAATTGAAATTAAAATTAGGTACATGAAACACATTAGTAAATTGAGCTGATAGAAATAAAGTGTAAGAACCAGTATAATTAATAGGAACGAACTTTCTAGTGGGCAATTGAACCAAAGAAGGATGTGAAGCCCATGAAACAAAATCATCAAGATACTAAGCATCAGATATCATATTGTTTGTTGCCCCAGATAAAAAATCCACCGGAAGGAACATGGTGTAGTAACCTGCCATCTGTGCTTCTATTCCTAAAGAAGATGACTCATTCCCGAGTAAGTTAATATCTACTGATACTATTCATGTGTGAATATAGGTGCTGACTGTGAAGCAATGGATGGTGCAACATTCTTAACAAAACCTTCAATTGTGATAACATTATTAGCAACAGATGCCTAAGATTTTTTTCTTTGTAAACTTAAAGTCAAGAGGCAACCATATAAGTTTATAACAAAACTCTTGTTTTTGACCTTTAATCTTACAATGGTCACAAATCCCATTAAATTGTTTCTTCTAAGATCCATGCTGCACATTTGAAGAATACAACGTTGTAGGCTCAAAGCAATTGTACTAACTCAATTATAAAAATCAAATAATGTATAGCTTAACTGTACAAATCAAATAATGCCAATATATTGGAGACTTAGTTATTATTTTATGTGCAAGAGATAGAAAGCACTAATCTGTTCATGAAAGGAATTTGTTTTTATTAGTAAAATCAGTTTAGAAAATAGTGTTTTCAAGCATAATAAAAGTTTAAAATATTTTTTAAAATCGAGCCCTTGTGATATTTATAATAATAAACTAAAATCAAAATTATATTTGTGCTTTGTGCGAAGACAATCTAAGGCGTTTCCCGACTTTCAACCGATTGAACTTCCCTGCTATCCTCGAACTTCGAACTACTTTGACTGTGCACTCAAACAAATCGAATAAGTGCACAGAATGAAAACTTTGTTTAACTTTCGGTAGGAAAGTTAATTCTATCTATAGACCCATAACTATGAGTATTCTTGTGAAAATTAACTCATATTTCCTATTTATAGAGAAATAGTACAAGAGTTTTGTTTGAATAATGTCTAATTAAATAATTATATTTTAATAGAAAATATAAGTTCTATTTAAAGTAGAACTAAGGGGGACGACGTCATGCCCTAGTATACACTAGGGTTTGCTGCCTCTTGTATTTGATTTCATATACTCATTTGATAATTGATTTTGGAAATCATTGACTTTCTTATTATAAATAGACTTCATATACTCATTTGATATTTGATTTTGAAATATAATTAAATCACCCCTTAAAATTATAAAATATTAAAAATAGACATTGGGGTTCTCCTAAATATGTATGTGACTTGTTTAAATCGTTAATATGCAGTAGCATGTATATATATAGACATTGGGGGTATGCCACTCAAAGTGTGTGTTTACATTGTTCATAGTACATTCACGTAGAGTAGCATGTATAAAATTCATAATATGAGAATTTATAGAAAAGGCAACAATGGTTTAAGTTATGTTTATGCAGTAGGGTAGGATGCTTGCATTGCAATGCCACAAAGGCCTTCCTTCGCATCCACATCTCTTTGCATCCTAATGTAGCCTTCTTCACCCCAGCTACTGCCCCAAGAGTTCTTCACCAACCAATACTTACTCCCACCATCCTCTCCATATCCAACAGCCGTCACTCCGTGGTCCAGATCAGTGCCACAACTTCCCGTAAACACACCACCCGAGTAGAACTGGAAGTCGAACCCCCCGGCATCGATGGCAACAGAAACGGGTTGGTTGGCAACGGCCTTCTGCAATGCATCTTCACTATTGGCAGGCACATCTTCAAACCCATTTATCTTAGCCGCATGGTTGGCTTCTTCGTTTGTATTGCATGTCCCATCAACTCCCTTGTAGGGGTAAATGGATTCGGTTGTTAGGCCTTTGTTCTTCTCGATGAATTGGAATGCATCGTCCATTAGACCACCTTCGCAGCCTTGATCCTCACCCTTGGTGTCACAGTCCACCAGTTCCTGCTCGGACAAGGAAATTAACTTTCCTGTTGTCAGCTTAGTAATCCCTTCCATGGCTGCCACGGCCGAGAACGCCCAACAGCATCTTATATTTCAGCATCACATGATCGAGACACACACATAGTTAGAACACAATACAGACAAAGAAGAAAGCATAGTAATATTTTAGTAATGTTTCTGAGAACAAGAAATTAGAGCAGACCGCATTGGCCTTGGTCCTTGATAGATGTAACAGCTCCTTTCTTTCTCCAATCCACGGTAGAAGGCAATGCGGTGGCGATCTCGTATTTGAAAGTGGTAGCCGTGTTGGAACACATATGGCCCTTGAACCCATTTCGAGAAGCAGTGAACTCTTGGTTGGTTAGATCTGCAAATTGGTTCACACCGAGCTTGTACGGCTTGTTGTTGGCAGCATTAAAAGAGTCGATGCGTGCCACATTTTGTTTGAAAATCTGGAAACGCTTTTGCCTCTCGTTGGTGTCCTTGTAAACTCGTCCGAATTGGACCATCCATTGTTGATGCCTCTCGTACATGGATGCATCTTCAAGAGCAGCGCGGGATGTGGCTTCACAGACACCCAATATGAAGATTAGTAAGGCCAAACAAGTGAAATGATGATGCAGCTGGTTTTTGGAAGCCATGGTGGAAGAAGAGTTTGCGATGGAATAGAAAAATGAAGAGGCACACCAAATGTGATGAATTCCTAGAGAGATACATATAGTCCTATTTTTTCTCCATCTATTCTTGGCTATCTGCTACGTGATAAAGACCCAATATGAGAATTGTTTTCATAAATTAAAATGAACCAGCTTTTAAGTTGATCTGAAAGACTTATAGTTTATCGTATTATTCATAAATTGGAAAAATGGAAAGGCACGCTAACTGTGAGGAATTATCCATCCTTGGTGTCACTATCAAACAAAGAACCAAAAACCAATTTTTTTCAAGTAGACAATGGAAAAACCAATTTTTTTCAAGTAGACAATGGACACCCTTTCTTATGATTTGAAATAAATTAGATTTTTCGGTTTTTCTAACAATGTTACTTACACATCCGTAGATATACCAGAAACCTATGCTCCCATCCCTCTATGTATGTGCTTATAATTTAATTAATTGAAGTCTTAAATGGTTTGGGCAATGAAAGGGACTTAGGCGAGGAATGACTTTGGAGAAGAGGGAGTGTACTAAACACCTATGGATTGCGTAATGATATAGTTTCCATTTGGAGATAAAAAGAGAGGTCCAAGTGCGTGGAGGATGGAATAAAAGCACCAAGTACTTCGTAGCTAGAGCTAGAAATAAATGTATTCATAGCCTTAGAATTAATGTTGTTAGGTGAAGGATATGAAGAGCTTGAAAATCGCTCAAAAGTGTTGAGTACAATGATAAATTATTTTGCACTTGTTGCAAGTACTTAATTTTAGTTTTGAAAATACATTATTGAAAAGGAAACCATAAATCCCAAAAGAATTAGACTTCATAGAAAGTTTAAACTTCGAAAAGGAGGGAGTGTGCTAAACACCTATGGATTGCGTAATGATATAGTGTCCATTTGGAGATAAAAAGAGAGGTCCAAGTGCGTTAAGGATGGGAATAGAAACACCAAGTACTTCATAGCTAGAGCTAGAAATAACTCTATTCATAGGCTTAGAATTATTGTTGTTAGGTGAAGGATATGGAAAGCTTGAAAATTATAATACCCCAAAACCCGGCCTAGAAGTTTAGACCAAATCTTGGAGGCTACATTGACCACTGAAGTGATCGAAAAGCAATTTACAAATAGAAATGTTTAAAACTCATTTCGAATACAATACGCTAAATACAAACTAAGTCGCTTAACAATTTTCGCTTTAAAACGATAATTCTTGTGTAGTTTCAAAATGCATCACTTTAGCCATATTGTAACACGAAATTTTGATATTAAATACTGTACGGAAAATGTGTGATTTTCTCAAATAAGTAGGAGATGAAATGATTAGAAGAAACCCAATTAAAAACCGTGTGCGAGATTTCCAAAGAAATGATGTTCAAACCGAAATCACGTAATTTAACAAAAAGTCCAAACCAAAACTCATACCACAGTTATATAATCGCTTTACAATTAAACTCAAAACCAATTGTATAAAACTAGTGAAAATTTTAGCTAAACAAGTTCAAACCAAGCTTTCTGAGACCTCCTATCTGCCTAGTCCGCAACTTAGTCTCGCATAATACCTGAAAGAGATGAAACTAAGGGATGAGCTACACGAGCTCAGTGTGAAACCGAAACATCATAGAAGGTAAAAGATGAAATTTCAAAAGCAATACTTCTAATCAGGGCGCACAGTTCAATAATGACAGCCCAGATCCGGTAATTAGAAACACAAAGATACTACATAAACTAATCAATGAAATTTTACGTTACCACCAATGCGCAGATGTACAAAAACACATCAACTTACTATTAAATTCGCAAACAATTCAAAAATTACATAGTTATAAGAAACCATGATATTCTAACAGTTTTTATCCATACGAAAATTCAACAATATGATTACTGCAATGAATGCCAAACCCACAAAAACAATATCCAATCCACAAGTAATAATCGGAGCACATCATAACACATTAACCAAATGTTCACACAAACAAACATATACTTTGATGCGGAATGAATGCAACAAGTATAAATCCCACCCCGCCAACCAAACACCACTTTATCCACCCTACACACCTCATAAGGGCTACCGAAGGCCCGTCCACCCTGCACACCACATAGAACTATAATAGGCTCATCCACCCTACACACCACAATGTGGAACTATGCCACTGAAACAGCAATATGCAACTGAGCTAGCAAATGTATAGTAAAGTGCGGTAAACTGTCCAAACAGACTTCATTCTCTTCAAAAAAAAAATCCCAGAATTTTCATGCATCTGCGAAATGCACGCTACTTGCAAACAATCATACAGAAACAGATTACACATATTCGGATGATCAATTTCAGAATCAGTTATACCCGTCTTCAACTGCTAGGTAACATCTCAAATCCAAATGCAGATGCAACAATTTACAAGAACAAATAAGCTCATTTAATTAACGAATACTTCATTTCAACACTTATGCAAATCGTAGATACAATCAGTGTTATGCGAATGATTAAACCATACAGAAAAACTCTTATTCAAAGTAATAGATCAATGTCATAAAAGAACATGCTAATCACGATATCTCAAATGTCACAAAAATTTAATCCAACAAAAACAAATTATAACAAGTTTGACCACAAATATAGTCCTACACACTCTAATAGCACTTTTAGCCTCTAAGAAATTGATCAGAAACTAAAAACAAACCACTTTGCAAAAAGGGTGCAAAACTGTAAAAATAGGGCCACACGGCTGTGTGGAAGTGCCTAGGCCATGTGGAGACCTACATGCCCGTGTGCAAGCTACACACGCCTGTGTGGAGGAGACACACGCCTGTGTGACCGAGTTACATGGCCATATGAGTAGCCCACGTAACTCACTGTCCAAAATTGTCAAAATAAGTTGTAACACCTGATGGGCTCGAAACTAACTAATATTTTGACACAGGCAAGCGCACCTATCGAACAGTAGTATAGTTATGGTGAGTCCAGAATATCGTATCCTCAAGGACTAAAATTACTAGTAATAACTATCTTTTTATTATCTAGCCTAATAATTAAGGGATTTGTTTTTAATCTAAAATTTAACTAACTAATTAACTATGAGCGCGACAGAGAGTGAAGAGAGTAATCGAATGAATAAAGACAATACCCAAGGAAGAATCCACCTAGACTCCACTTATTATTTTGACTCCGAAATAAATGATTTATTCACTTGACTTGATCCGTAGAAATCCCTAAATTATGTTAATATCTCTTTCGAGACTAAAAACAACTGACTCTAGGTTGATTAATTGAAATCTCTTTCTAATTAAAACCCCTATCATCGCATTAACTCGATCTATGGATTCCTGATAAACCGAAATAGTAACATATTTTAATCCCACATTTAGCATACTTTTGGATGATTTATCTCTTGATTTATGTAAAAAAGGTGCTCTTAATCCTTTCTTTTCATGTCTTATACTCAGGAAAGCACCCAAGAATAAAAAGAACGAGAAACGGGCTCAAAACGGGCCAAAATGGGCCAAAGAAGAAATCGACACGGCCTGGGCTAAAGCCCACACGGCCGTGCCTCCTCAAATGTACTAGAACACGGCCTGATATCGATCTACACGACCATGCCTCACTAACAGAGTCCAACACGGCCTGGCCACGATTCACACGGGCGTGTGCCATGGTCGTGCCCCTGCCGTGGAGGAGAGTAATTTCACTTGGAAAAGGATACTTAGGGGCAAAGAAACACATTCCAAAAGCCTATAAATACACCCTAAGTATAACCTAAAAGGGGGAGTCGACGGACGGTCAGCTAGGCCAAGGAGCCGAGTCGAAAAGGTCAGATTTGTGGGAAACTCTCAAGGGATAGCCAGTTGATCCATCTCAAGAAGCCGGAATTCTACTCAAGACGGAGGATCTCCTCTTCAATTCCTTCAGGGGGTTTTAAGGATTTCTTATGTTTTGTTTTATCTTTTCTTCTGAGATGTTTTTCTTTATTGTTATGAACTAAACCCTTCAGATACCTGAAGGGGGATGAAACCTAGATGAATCTTGTTATTGTTTTCTGAACTATATGATAAATACTTGATTTGTTCTTAATTATGTGTGCTTAATTCTTGTGTTGATATTTCATGGATATTAATTCAAGTATGATGTGCTTAGGTGGTGGAGCAAAAGTCCCCGCTATTCATAGATCTAGCATAATTACAAAGGGAGTTGTTCGCGCGCTTCAGAGATAGGGTGACGAAGCGTTTTCGGATTAGGGTGAAACCTAATATGGGAATCCATAGATCGAGTTAATGCGATTCTAGGGGTTTTAATTAGAAAGAGAAAATCTCAATTAATCAACCTAGGGTTCGTCGTTATTCGCTTCGAGAGAGGGTCTAATGTACATTAGGGAATCCTATGGATCAAGTCAAGTGAATAAATCGTCTGGATCAGTGTTAGATAACAAGTGAAGTCTAGGTGGATTCTTCCTAAGGGTATCGTCTTAATGAACTGAGTTTTTCCCAAGTATTTCCCCAATTCATTCTTTTTGTCTTTGCGTCTTTAGCTTAGTAATTAGTTAATTTAGATTAATAAACAACTTCACTTATTTTAGGCTAAATAATAGAAAGAAAGTTAGTATTAGTACTTTTAGTTCCTTTGGGTTCGACAATCCGGTCTTGCCTAAGCTATACTAATGTTCGATAGGTGCACTTGTCTCAATCGTTGTCATAGTTAGTTTCCAGGTTCGATCATTATCTTTATAAATTTTAAAACTCGACTTCACAAATGATCAAGTTTTTGGCGCCACATGTTTGGGAACTAAAATATTAAGAAAGCTCTATTTTTATTACTTTAGCCATTTTTTTATTTTTTGCAATTTATTTTTATTTTTATTTTTTTACTTTGCTAATTTTTCCTCTATTTTGCTTTTGGCAGATAATTTTAGTCTATATAGAAGATGGCATTGAATAATTATCAGTGGCAAGCGATGAGGACAATTCCTACTAAAGCGACCAAGGTCTTCACCTCGACGTGGTCACCAAAGTTATCTAATCAGTTAGAGATGATGAATAAAAAAATTGATGGTTTGAATAGTCTCTCGCAGTTACACCCAGAAATACAATATGATTCGAATTTAGGAGGCGTGGCGAATCTTGAGTACCCACTCTACGGATATGGCATGAAAAACGAGCAAGCTCAATATACGGGTAACTATTCTAGACCTTAAAATAATTTTTATAATGACACTTATAATGCAAAGTTGGAGGTACCATCCAAATTTCTCGTGGGATGATCAAAGTAGCCAAGGACCTGAACTTCCTCCAAATTTTCAACAACCACCTTACCAACAGGAAGAGGAGTCGAACCTCGAGGAGATGCTGACAAAATTCATGGCAGCCACAGATAACCGTCTCCAAGACACTGAAACCACCCTTAAGACCCAACAAGCATCGATCAAAGGGATCGAGAGCCAAGTTAGGGAAGTCACTAAGTCAGTTGAGGAAGTTTCTAAGTTAGTTGGACAACTTGCGAAGCTGATTTCCGAATAACTACAAGAAAGCTTGCCAAGCAACACTGAAACTAACCCAAAAGAGCAAATTCAAGCCGTAACAGCTCATGACAGTGAAAGGTTAGTGGAATCTGACCCAAGGAAAGAGCATGTGGTGAATGGAGGTAAGGTTGAGGTAAGCCAGGATGTAACACCCTTAAACCGTATCCGTCGCCGAATTAGGGTTAAAGGGCATTACTAAGCATAATACAAGCCATATCAAATATTTACGACTCAAGCAGACATAATCGAATACATAAAGTGTACTGTAATTCCGTTAATTACTAAACCTGAACAAAATAACAAATATCAAAACTAAGTATGCGTGTATATATATATATATATAATGACATACTAAATCTTGTGTAATCAAATTTAACATTTATCAATCATAGTCCCTATTAATGTAATTGCGCATGTACCAATTTCCCCAATGCAATCTCTTTTGTTTCAAAAATGCATAATAAGATCAACTTCTAAAATAAAAATATACTAAACCAAAGGCATGACATAATAGATACGAAATTCAAATGAATTACCAACACATGCATACATACATTACCGATTGTACTTTTATAAAGATCAAGCATCATGGCCGAATACCATCAAGACCATATTACCATAATTTGGCCATTTCACTACCAAATCACATAAATTGAATTTGATACACATGCACCAATGCCATTCATAACCGAATATGCTATTCAATTACATATCCATTAATGACACATATTGCCGAATATAAATTTTATAAGGTGGATTCATGTTTTTATACTACCCATCAAAAGCAATGTATACCAAATCTCATTCCATACTTGATAAACCACCACATATGTTCACTTTCCAAAAGTTAGCAATAATTCATATATAATGATTTCATATCAAACATACATATACAAACTTTCATACTTGGCATGATTTATAACACATCCATACTCTTCATCCAAGCAAAACTTGCACACTTAATTTAATCAAGACTTGCATAACTTTAGATTATTTAATAATATGACAAGCCATTTTCGCATGGCTTATATACTTTCAACAAAATGTTATTCAAGCATTAAGCTAGCCTATACATGCCTTAAGTTCAAAAATTCAACTTTTAAGAGTACCCAAAATAAAACGATAGTGTGGATGTCTTCAATGACGATTCCCCGAGCTCGTAGCTTGATCAAAATCTATAAAACAGAGTGAAACCACACACAAAGTAAGCTAACTAGCTTAGTAAGTCTTAAGCAATTAAAAGTAATTCAAATACTTAATATCAATTAAGCTTTAACAAAAACTCATATGGTATCTCATTGACGAACCCCAATACCTTATTTAACTAAGCATTTTTCATTATCTTACCTTAACAAATAAATTACTTTCTCGGCTCAAGATCCAAATAATAAGTATCAACTTTCAGCCATATACTCATTTCATGTGCACATCATTCAATAAAACCACATACAAGAACATATATATATACTTATCCATTCAACATTTCAAATATCTAAGTATTCAATATCCATGTAAAAATATTATAATCATATAACCAAAGGCCGAATATGCATATATAGTCATTAGTCATATTCTTGCCCAATAAAACACACGTATATGCTTACTTAATTGATCGAATATAGAAGCTCAATTAAATATCTTATAGGCACCTACCTGTATGGCCAAATATAAATATCTCGTAATATCAACTTACTTGCTCCATAAGCATATCACAATGCACTCTCATAGGCCACAAGTTGATATTTATCAATGGTATTAAACCTGCTAGGCATAAGCCTGAATTTTCACACCTACCACTAAGCCTCGCTAGACCCGAGGTCCGATATCCATTCACCGGCATTAAGCTCCGCTAGGCATAAAGCCCAAAAATTCACTCACCAAGGCTTGCTAGGCTCTAAGCCCGAATAGCAATACTTTTTATTATCTCACATAAATCATCTCATATATCAACTTATTACCCATTTCGAATCATAGTATAAACACTCAATTAGCATATAACAACTTTAACTTAACCAACTCAATAATTCATTGTCAAATTTGGCTTTCACAAAACATAATTACATGTTTCAATAATTCAGCATATAATAGATTACGTAAATGGTTTACGACATATATTTTCTTAAAGACTTACCTCGGATATCAACGGACAACAGAAACCGGCTAATCGATGATTTTCGTTTTTCCCCGATCCAAGTCCGTTTTTCTTTGTTCTTGATCTAAACATGTTCAAATTAAGCTCATTCAAACACATTTTTATTCAATTTAATCCCAAGACACATAAATGGGCAAATTACCATTTTGCCCCTAATGTTTCACATTTTCACAATTTAATCCCTATTATACAAAACACAAATTAGGCAAAATCTCACAACAACATGGTTAGGCCGAACCCCCCTTATGATTATATAAGTCCATACATTTCGTTTATTTAGCGTTTTAACCCCTCAAAAATTTATTTTCTCAATTTAGCCCTATTTAGCTAAATTTATCAAAAATTCAAGAACAAAGTATGTTCATCAATTACATATCTATCATTTAACACCATAAAACATCACAAAACTCAACATAGCATCAATGGCATTTTACACAAACATCATCAGTTCATGAAATTGATACAAGGGTTTTAAAGCTTTCGAAGCAACGATTACAAAAACGTAGAAATTATCGAAAACCGATCAAAAACTAACCTTTAATCACAAATTTTCTCCTTGGCCGAATGTTAGGCTTTGTTTCTTCTTTTCTTTATGACTTTCGGCTAAATAAAATAAAGATGATAACATGCATATCATGTTTTATTTTTAACATATATTTGTTTATTACTAATTTACCTTATTAACCTTATAATATAATATTTTATAACAAAATTTCCAAGGCCATTATTTACCGTGTACCGTCCACTATCTTTTAAATGGGTTAATTGCCCCTTAGGGACCCCATATAATAAAGCCACAATCAAAAGGGTACTTTACACTTTAATTAGTAACTTTTATAATTTACGCGATTAAGTCCTTTTATTTAATCGGACACCTAAACGGAAAAAATTAAATCACGAAAATTTAACAAAAACAAATTCACACATAATAAACATGAAAATAATTAAAAAAATATTTTTCAGACTCGGATTTATGGTCCCGAAACTACTATTCCGACTAGGGTTAAAATCAGACTGTTACACAGGATTTACCAAACCCGGTAATTATAGAGTACCAAGCTCGTGCGCCATACCCCAATGTGACAAAGAAAGACCACACAGAGGAAGAATTCGGTAAGTCTCTTAAACTTCCAAACAAATTTCATATTAACTTTCTGTTTCTTGAAGCTCTATCGCAGATGCTAGATCCTAGACCTCGTATCAATAAAGAAGAAATTCATGAGGAACGAAGGCTTTGGATCGATAAACTAGACGAATGGAAGACACACTTCAAGGAGAGACTAAAAACACACAAAGAAAAAACGAGGTAAATCCACGACGAACTTAACGATGGGACAACCCAACTTAAGATAGGAGATCAAGTACTCAAAATCTTCCCAGATGGAACAGTCGAGGTAACTAATCCTAAATTTAGCACTTCTAAGGTAAACACTACTCGACTTAAACTTTATATCCACAACTGAATTGATCGCATGAGAAAAGATTTTCACCTCCTCAAACCACCATAACCATACGAATGAGAGGTAAAGTCTAGCTTAAGACTATAAACGAGCGCTTCTCGGGAGGCAACTCGAGCACTAACCCCATTAATTTTTACATTTTTTTATTTTTACTTTTATTTTTCCTTTTAGCACCTAACCATAAACTAACCAAAGTACAGATTTCCATACCACACGGCCTTGCACACGGCCGTGTGGCCATCACAGGAAGGTACAAGGGCGGGGGCAACCACCAGATCCATAATCTCTATTTAGACCCCCCACTCTTCCTTTTTCTTGTTCAGTTGTCTTTCTTCTTTCATTTTCCATTATTTACTTTTATTCTTATTTTTATTTACTTCTATTTTTATTTACTTCTATTTTTATTTTTATTTTTATTTTTATTTTTATTTTTATTTTCTTTATTATTTTCTTCTTATTCTTCATACCATTTAGATTTAGCTTAGGATACAATAAAATCAGACCAGCTACCTTGAGGATTCAAGTTCAAACGGTTCGAGGCGCTTCCCCACGTTCACCTCCAATCCTATCCGGTTTCTTTTCATTAACTTCATCCAAAATTCAGGAAGTTTCACTTCTCTCCACATCTTATGATTTTATGATTTTATTTTGCTATTATCTATCTTTGTACATTGAGGGCAATGTACATCTTAAGTGTGGGGGGGTGAACAACCTAAAAAGGTGCCTAACTTTTTTTCATTATTCTCAAATTCCTGAAATTAGGTGCCAAACTTTTTTCATTATTCTCAAAATCTTGAATTTAGTCTTGTTTTTAAGTAAATTCCTCATATTACTAATTAGGATGAAATTTCTAATGATTTATGATTTTTATTGATATGTTTTAGATTAAGTCATTGATAATTGTGCATTGATAATTAAATTTTAAGATACTAAAGAATCAAACATGATAAGTCTATTTTTCAGAAATTAAAAAATTTCTAGGTTGTTAACCTGAATTTGAAAATTACTTTGAAATTTGAAATTTACGAGGTTGACATCAAAATGCCCATAATTTTTGTGAGTTTTTGAGCCTTATAGAGCATATATTCTTTTTCATGCTCACTTTATTGATTATGAGTATGTCAACATTGATTTGTTATTCTAGAACTTGCCTCATTTATACATATCGAGACCACACCTATGATTTGATATGCAGAGATGATTAAGGCACCTAGGTTTTAACCCACTAACTCCATTAAAAACCTACCTTCACAATTAACCCCTAGTGAACCCCTTTTAATCCTAACAACCTTTTTTATTGACATAACCGCTAATATTAACCCAGAAACCCTTTGTTTTTTGTTATCACCATTTGTTTTCAAAATTACTTATATCGAGATTTGATTTGATTAATAGTCTAACTATGTTTTTATTTCAGTAATTTATCCTTTGTTATGTATTTATGATTTGTGTTTAAAAAAAATCAATTAAAGTATATTCATTATTCATTATTAGTTTTGTGATTAAGTGAGCTTATACGTTTGAATTCCAAATATTGAAGAAGAAGCTCGTATTATTAGTTTAAAGTTTCAATCCATTATGTAATTATTCAGTTTATTATTTCTAGTTAGGTATTTTATCAATTCAATCTCGATTCTAACCTTCTAATTCAGCCTCTATCCACACCTTAACCCTAGCCCCGTTACAACCCTTTCAAAGACCTTTTGATTTGTGCATCATCTCATATTATAGTGGTGGAGATTTGATTTTCAGGCAAGCCTATGGGATTAACTTTTCATGTTCGACTTTTGAGCGCTTTTTCCTGAACCTTAAAACACTTTGAGTGATTTGAGTGAATCTCTAGTGAGGATGTCAATTCTTGTCGGTTTTAAATTAAAGGTAATTATTTAGATAAGGGGGGACGCCTATATTTTTGAGCTACAAATCTATGACTTAGATTGTTTGAATCCTTAGGACTCTTTGAATTGAATTATCCATGTATAAATTATCTATGAATTATGATAAGACATTGTTGATAGGAATTATGAATTATTGAAAGTTCGTTTTAATTGTAAGTTGAGAGTTTTGCTTGAGGACAAGCAAAAGCTTAAGTGTGGGGGTATTTGATAAACCGAAATAGTAACATATTTTAATCTCAAATTTAGCATACTTTTGGATGATTTATCCCTTGATTTATGTAAAAATGTGCTCTTAATCATTTCTTTTCATGTCTTATACTCAGGAAAGCACCCAAGAATAAAAAGAACGAGAAACGAGCTCAAAACGGGCCAAAATGGGCCAAAGAAGAAATCGACACGGCCTGGACTAAAGCCCACACGGCCGTGCCTCCTCAAATATACTAGAATACGGCCTGATGTCGATCTACACGGCCGTGCCTCACTAACAGAGTCCAACACGGCCTGGCCACGATTCACACGGGCGTGTGCCATGGCCGTGCCCTTGCCGTGGAGGAGAGTAATTTCACTCGGAAAAGGATACTTAGGGCCAAAGAAACACATTCCAAAAGCCTATAAATACACCCTAAGTATAACCTAAAAGGGGGAGTCGACGGGCGGTCAGCTAGGCCAAGGAGTCGAGCCGAAAAGGTCAGATTTGTGGGAAACTCTCAAGGGATAGCCAGTTGATCCATCTCAAGAAGCCGGAATTCTACTCAAGACGGAGGATCTCCTCTTCAATTCCTTCAGGGGGTTTTAGGGATTTCTTATGTTTTGTTTTATCTTTTCTTCTGAGATGTTTTTCTTTATTGTTATGAACTAAACCCTTTAGATACCTGAAGGGGGATGAAACCTAGATGAATCTTGTTATTGTTTTCTGAACTATATGATAAATACTTGATTTGTTCTTAATTATGTGTGCTTAATTCTTGTGTTGATATTTCACGGATATAATTCAAGTATGATGTGCTTAGGTGGTGGAGCAAAAGTCCCTGCCTATTCATAGATCTAGCATAATTACAACGGAGTTGTTCGCGCGCCTAGAGATAAGGTGACGAAGCGTTGCCGGATTAGGGTGAAACCTAATATGGGAATCCATAGATTGAGTTAATGCGATTCTAGAGATTTTAATTAGAAAGAGATTTCAATTAATCAACCTAGGGTTAGTCGTTATTCGCTTCGAGAGAGGGTCTAATGTACATTAGGGAATCCTACGGATCAAGTCAAGTGAATAAATCGTCTGGTTCAGTGTTAGATAACAGGTGAAGTCTAGGTGGATTCTTCCTAAGGGTATCGTCTTAATCAACTGAGTTTTTCCCAAGTATTTTCCCAATTCATTATTTTTGTCTTTTTGTCTTTAGCTTAGTAATTAGTTAATTTAGCTTAATAAACAACTTCACTTATTTTAGGCTAAATAATAGAAAAAAAGTTAGTATTAGTACTTTTAGTTCCTTTGGGTTTGACAATCCAGTCTTGCCTAAGCTATACTACTGTTCGATAGGTGCACTTGCCTCAATCGTTGTCATAGTTAGTTTCCAGGTTCGATCATTATCTTTATAAATTTTAAAACTCTGACTTCACAGCGATCAATTCCCTTATTAGATTTGACTCTAATCCGGCAGATTTAGGTCGCCCTATTTCTAGGGTTGCAATCAACTCCGCTTATGCTGGATGTACTCTTAAATAGGGACTTTTGCTCCACTGAATAAGCACATCAATATTTAATTAATATTTCTGAAAACATTAAAATAAGGATTAAGAACACATAATTAAGAACAAGAACAAGTATTTATCACGTAATTCAGATTTATTAAATAATAAGATTCATCTAGGTTTCATCCTCCCTAGGTATTTAGGGAGTTTAGTTCATAACGTATGAGGAAAACATCTTAGAATTAAGAAAACAACAAGACATAAAGAACCCAAAAACTTCTAAAGAACTTGATGGAGATCTTCAATCTTGGAGTGAATCCTGCTTCCGAGATGATTCCGGCGGCTTTCTTCGAGTAATTTCTTCGATCTACTCTGCGTGTCCCCTTAGGTCCTCCCCTAGGGTGTTTATATAGGCTTTGGAGCACCTTTCTTGGCCCACAAGTAGTCTTTTCTAAATAGAATTAGACTTGGGTTCGGCAGGGACACGCTCATGTGCGATAGCTTAGGCCGCGTTTAATTCTGCTCATCACACACGGCCGTGTGGTCTGCCCGTGTGCGATAGTCCAGGCCATGTTGATTTCCTAGGTAGGCCCATTTTGTCCCTTTTTTGGCCCGTTTCTCATTCTTTTCGACTCCCTAAGCTCTCCTGAGTGTAAAACATGAAATTAAAGGATTAGGAACATCGAATTCATCAAATCTAATAAAAATTCATCCAAAAATAAGCCAAGCATGGGGTCAAAATATGTATAAATTATGGTTTATCAAATATCCCCACACTTAGGCCTTTGCTTGTCCTCAAGCAAAATCCTCAACTCACAATCAAAATAAATTCTTCTCAACTTATAATTTTCATCAATAATGTTTTGAAATAATTCACACATAATCATGTATTAAGAATTCTACTTAAAAGAGCATCAAAGTTTCAAACAATCCAAGTCAAACATTTGAATCATAAAATCATAGGTATTCCCCTTCATCTAAGTAATTACCTTTAATTCCAAATCGCCAAGAGTTGACATCCTCACTAAAGATTCACTCAAATCACTCGAAGTGTTTAAGGTTCAATAATTAAGCACTCAAAAGTCAATCATGAAAAGTTATTACCATAGGCTTGCATGAAAATCAAATCTCCACCACTATAAATGAGATGATACACAAATCAAAAAGGTCTTTAGCAAGGTTGTAATGGGGCTTGGGTTAAAGGTGTGGATAAAGGCTGAAAAATATGGTTAGAATCGAGATTAATGTAATAAATTACCAACTAGAAAAATAGGCTAATTACTGAATTACAAATAAGTACCCAAAATTAAAACTACTCACACTTTAGAACGTGAACTTTCCCTTGAAATAATAACTTTAACTTGTACAAGCTCAATGAATTTGTTTTATTTTTTTTTTTGTAATAAAAAGAACAAGTAATGAGTATACATAGGTAGTACCTAAAAAGAAATAATTCAGCAACTAGAATTGACGAACATAGTTAGGTAACAAATCAAATTAAATCTCGATAAAAAGGGAGTCAATAAAAAGGGAAAAATTCTTAATGAATCAAAAATAGTTAAATTGTGGGTTATCATTAAAGGGGAAAATCAAGAGACGATGGTTAAAGCTCAAAGGGGTTCACTAAGGGTTAATTATGTGGGTAGGCTTTTTATGGAGTAAGGGGTTAAATCCTAGGTGCCTTTATCATCTCAGTATATCAAATCAAAAGTGTGGTCTTGACATGCATAATCGAAGCAAGTTCTAGAATAACGATTCAGTGTTGACACACTCATAACCAATAAAAGAAGTGAGCAAGAAAGAATATATGCTCTAAAGGCTCAAAATCTCACAAAAATTATGGGTTTTTTATGTCAATCCTGTAAACTTAAAATTTCAAGATAATACCTCAATTTAGGGAAATATCCTAACAATTTTAATTCTCAAAAGATCAACTTTATCATGCTTGATTCTCTAATGTCTGAAAGTTTAATAATTAATGCACAATTACCTATGATTTAATCCAAAACATATCAATATAAATTATAAATCAATCCAAATTCAGTCTAATAGTAATATGAGTGGATTACTTGAGAACAAGATAAAATTCAGGGATTTTTCTGATAATCAATTAAATAACCTCCCCTGTAACATCCTAAAATTTGGAAATTTATGTGTTGCATTGTTTTTGGTATTAAGCTAGTTAAATTATTATTTGTGTATGTTTAGGAAGTCCTGAGAAGGCTCGGGGTTTATTTGGACCTAGTAAAAACTTTTGGCATTTAGCACTTTAAGGAGATGGAGTAAGTGACCTTAAAGCATATGGAAATAAATGAGTAAATAACTAGCATAAGTGAGCATATGGTAAAGAGGTTATGGCGCCACATGTATTACCTTGAGGGAAGAAGTTCGAATCCCTTTGTGTGCATTTTGACTTTTATTTTTGCATTCCTTCCTTAAAGTGTCGGCCAAGGAGTATTTATGGTAAGGTGGACTTCTTTATTTTTGGTAAGGTGGCTAAAAGAATAAGGCAATGTTGAGGTTGGGGAAAGGAATCAAAAGAAATAGGTAAGTAAGGGGAACAAGAGGCTTATTTCGTGGATAGTGTTTTGGAAAGTTTGGGTGGCCAAACTTTTATCCTAGGGGGGATGAATGTGGACGGTTTTGGGGCTATAGGGTGATAGCCGAATTTTGCTTGATGCTTTGGTTAGACTAAAGTGTTAGTTTTGGTCAAAATACCATTGGCATCAATTGTGTCATTTTCTCAAAATTTCTACTCTTTGTGAGTTTTGGTTTCTCTTCTATTCTCTCCTCTTTGCCGAATCCTCCTAGCACAATTGTGCATTTTTCTTCTCTTTTGTTTGGTCAAAATATTCACCTCTTGTTCATCTCCCTTTGATAGCCGAATCACCTAGCATCCATTCAATCTTCCATTCCTTTCTTTTAAACATTCCTTCAATCTTTCCTCTTCTCTAAATCGACACCACCAAAAGAGCACATCTTCTTGTTTGATTATCCCCATAGCTGAATATTAATATACATTTTCCTCTATAACCGAACTTTCATCTCTTCTCTATCTTTTCTTCTCATCCGTATTAACACTCATTCCTTGATAAATCGATAAGTGGTTCTCTTCAACATTTTATTTTCTTTCTCTTAATGCCGAATTATGCCTTGGTTTGGGAGGGTCATATTGACCGAGACCATCATTTTATTCTACTCTCTCAAACGAGATCACTCTCCCTTTTGTAGTATTCTAGTGGGAGGCCGAACATCATTCTAGCCTTAAGTCGCACGGAGAAATCGAATCCAATATTAATAAGGTAAGGAGTTCTTATGGATTATTGATATTATTCAATATTCGATTGGTTGCTAACGGAGTAATAATTTGAAATAATCGACTATATGTTTTAGGGAGAAATCACTCGATATATTCTACCTTCGGACATAGTGGTAAGTGATTCAAGTGTAAGTGATACGAAATCTTTTGGAAACCCGAGGCTAACTTTTGGTTGGTATTGTTCTAGGGTCAAAGAAGAGTGGTTCTTAAGGAAATCCAAATAAGGTGTGTAATCCCGTACCTTCCGAATACATGTTTGAAATGGTGTGTAATCTCACACTTCTCTGAAAGTTTGCATGAAATATTCTGTGGTTCGGTCGAAATACCGAAGAAAATCGAAAACCGGCATCCGTGATTACTTGGGCGTGCGTATGTTCGAAGTGGTAACCATAGTTGGCAATGAAACAGTTTTTGGTCAGCAACAGTGACATGATTTTGAAAAATCACGGAAAATAGGAGAAAAGGGATTAATAAGTGAATAAGATATTGAGTTAAATCTTACTGTGTCTATTTTTATATGGAAGAAGCGGAGAAGGAAAAGGAATTTTAAATTCTGTGATATTTTAATTTTAGTGAGACTGGTTCTGAATGACTTCGTGGTTCCCTGATCTGTCTTGGAAAAATCGTATAAAATTGTACAAATTGAATTATGAGTTATAGTTTATATGTATAGATTCCTTATTGATCCTATTTTCAATAGAAACAAGTGGGAGCAGCATATGAAAACCGTACAGTGAGATATTTGAAATTAAGATAAGAGAGGTCAGAATCGTTGGACAGTGAAACAAGGGAAACTTTTAGGAATAAACTGTACTAAATGGTTAATTAAAAAATTCTGGATAAATTATCATAAGAATATATATGAGTCTAGTTTCAAGAAAAATTTACGGATCTAAATTTCGAGGTTCCTAACTCGAGTTATAGTCAGTTTAGTCAGTATGACGCAGATGGACAGTTTCAAATTTTATGCCCCACATTAGTAGTTAAGTTTAGGTTGCGGAATTACCATAATACCCTTAGAGGGTAAATTACCGAAAAACCCCTGGGTTGCGAGATTACAAAATTACCCTTAGTGGGTAAGATTACTGAATTACGAAAATGCCCCTATGGGCCGAATTACGGAAATGCCCCTAAAGGGCCTATTTGATAAATTGCTTAATGGGCCGATTTGATAAATTGCTTAATGGGCCGATTTGATATATATTGTTTTGTGGGCCGATCTGATATATTGTTTAATGGGCCAATTTGACATATGGCTTAATGAGCCAATTTGATATAATGCCTTAATGGGCCGATTTTGTAAAGTGTTAATGGGCTGAATTTTTGTCTGATTTAATTATTGTTGTTATATTTGTAAATATCATGATTTGCTATGTATAATGCATCTACATGAATTTGCATGGGTTGGGAAAATGTTGAAGAGAAGAAATTCTGGTGGCACTGCCACAAATATTATGAAAAGCAGTTTGACTGCAGCGATACACATCTCGATTCGGTGGCTCACCACAAATTCGATAATGGCTATGTGCCAACCTAAATATGGCTTTGTGCCATCGTGATTATGGCTTTGTGCTAAACGTATTTACCCGGGCTATGTGCCTAACATATGAATTAACGACTGTAGGTTCGATCATTTTTACCAAGGTCGTGTGCCTAGGTTATATTACCGTATATGATATTCGTGACTCTGTCACATTTTGTCTGGTGGCTAAGCCACGTATATTCTGTTATTCTGGTGGCTTGTCCACAATTTAAATTTGATATAAATGGCTAAATGCCTGCGATTGGTGTGTTGGCGGGGTGGGTTGACAAAAGATCCCCACAGGTGTGTTGGATGGTACGGGTGGTGTGTAGCGGATGGATTATTAGGTTGGTTTGGGTTGCATACATTCATACATTGCACATATATAAATATATTCTGTTTCGTAAATGGGCTTCGGTCCAAGTGTATGTTAAATGGGCTTAGGCCCATGATATTGCTATATGGGTTTAGACCCAGTGGATGACGGTAAGGGGATTATGCACTGAGTTCTTGTAACTCACCCCCCTTTCTTTTTAATCTCTGTAGGTAATGCTCCGTAGTGAGGACTTGGGCCCATGGATGACTCGGTGGAGGCCATACTTCAGAAATGGCATTTCATTTTGAACTTTAGTTTCCTATTTCCGTTCATTTACTATTTTGGGTTTTTATGTTGTAATAAGGCCTCTGGAGTATTTTATTATTTGCTTTATGATTGATAAATTTATTAATTTGCTTAAATTGTTAAAACGAGAATTTTTCTAAAAAAACTTATATAATGGTTTTCCAAAATTTATCAACAAATGGAATTTTTAAACAAACTTGTATAAATAATTTAACTTTAATTTTCCTACAAATATTCAACGATATTTTCAAAAGTTACGGTTTTAAAAGATTACTAGTTCGATTATCGATTTATCAAACAACCTCTCAAAAATACTTGTATTTTATCTACGTTTCATAACGATTTGAAATGCTTCTGCAACTCTATTTCTAAACATCACATTTTTGTAAATTGTTCATTTCAAATATGCTTTCGCTACCAAAAAGGTTATTAAATATTATTACGTTTTCAAGTAGTTAACAATTGCTTAAGTGTTTTTGGTTTTAACAAAGAGGCTGTATTTCTCAAGAAAGTTTTTAATAATCACAAAGATGGTTTTTACTTCCATGTGACACACCAGATTCGGGCCTAACTTCTAGGCCGGGTTTGGGGTGTTACATCCCCACACTTAAGATGTACATTGTCCTCAATGTACGAAGATAGATAATAGCAATGTAAGCAGAAAATCATAAGAGAGGGAAGGAGGTGAAACTTCCTGAATTATGGATGGAATCCTTAGAAAATGAAAATTGTAGAAATAGGTCCAATGAGAAGCATGATGAACTAGGCAGAGGTGAAGGTGGGGGAGAATACTCCAGTAGTTTGCTCGTTCCTTGGTAGCACCTTGAACCTTTTGAAACTGCGGAGTCATCAGTAAAGTTTTAGGGAGTTTTATTAATGGACTTCGTTATGGTTACTCGATAATAAACAGCCAGAGATATAAAGAAATCAAAATATACTAATATAAATCAAAGACAAGAAAGATAAAGAGAAAGAGTTTAAAAATTAAAATAAAAGAAAAAGAAAAAATAAATGGACTCAAAGGTCCTCATCAGCAGATGGTTCGCAAGGTGGGGGTGGTGGTGATATGTGGAAGTGCTGACAAATCTGTTGTAGAGTCGCCTCGATGCCGTCAAATCGTCAAGCGTTGTCATTGAATTGTTGAGTGTAGTACTGCTCGAAACGAGTGAGGCACTCAGATATGCCAGTCAAATGAAGAAGCCACATGAACTGGTCGATGAGCCGGTGGTGGCGCAGAAGGTGGCTCCTCATGATGTAAAGGGATATCATCAGTAATATCCTCTGGATCGTCCTGATCGGTGGCTTGCGATAGACGGTACTGAGGAGGATTAAACCCACGACAATGCTCAATCATTCTCATATGAAGCATCGTCGAGATGCCCTGTGGGGACATCTGCCCAATAAGCGTGAGCGAGGAGGACTGAGCTGCGGTGTTGAGGAGGCCAAAGTATCGAGCCAGGCGCGTCACATATGGGCCAATAGAGAGGACCCCCTTCCTATGCCGCTATGTCTGATGCCGAATGGCGAGGGCGAGTAAGCTAAATCGAACACGTGCCCATGCGTCATGCTCCATAAAAAAGTAGGCGTCGTGAGTGTTGACGACGCCAGTGCTCTCTCGCCTACCTATCAATGTGTGAGCCAGGATGGCATCTAAATACCTCAAGGATGGGGCGAGAGCTGATGCCTTGGAGCAACTGGGATCGTAGGTAGCCGAGGCGGGAACTAAGGCTCTCCAGCAGGAAAAAGGGGAGTAGTGGATGTGGCGATGAAGGTTCTCGAATTCGTCGTCCTCCATGAATTCCTCGGTATAAAGTCCCAAAGCGACCCCAAACTCTGGGATACTCAACTCACGTACTAGGCCTCCAAGGTGGAAATGGACTGTGCCTGGGTCGTCGAAGTTTTTCATGACCGCCTAAAGGTGAAAGGTGGAACAGAGCTCCAAAGTAAGCTCTAAGTAGGTCGGCTCGACAATCTCGAAAAAATGCACCCATGGGTCAGTAGTCAATAGGGTCTGAACTGCATCAGCTAGTTAGACCTGCTCTAAGGCGGCCCAATCAATACATCTCCCCACGTCGAGGGGTCGTGCACGAAGTATCTTAAAAAGTTCCTCCTGGGGTCCCAGGGGAAACTGTAGAAAAGGATGGCGCACTTTGGCAGATGCACTCGCAGAGGTGGCTCCGGGTCCCTTCCGTTTTTTCGAAGTGGGGACAGCAGTCTTTTTCCCACGTGGAGGAGTCATTATGTGCCTGCAAGAACATTAGTAAAGTAAGGTAGAAACATCACCGAATACGTTCCCAAATAAATCAAAAATTCGGAATATAAACTAGTGAACCAGAGTGTCAAAATGGGATTACCTATGATGAAGTTCTGGTTCTTAGATGCCAAGATTTATCAATGTAAGATACTAACTAATAACGATTAAATAGCGACGAGCCTAAAAGTGTTATAGTAATGAGACTAATTAACAAGACTAATTGGAATCCCAGAATGCATGCCATTATCAAAATCAGTATGCTACCAAGAGCAAAATCATTGTCAAGTGTCAATTAGTATAGAGAATGAAAATGTGACAAATGCAACCTAATAATTAATATGAGTATACATAGCAACTCAACCTGAATCTGAAAATGGGACTTATAAAATGGACCCACAGTAATAAAAATGAACAATGAACTAAAAAGTGAAGGGGGAAGAGTAAACCGATGGAGGTATTAAGGCGGCGCACGGACATGGTGGCCGCGCATGGGCGTGGACTGCGGGGGCTTGTGCACGTGGAAAAGAAAGGGAAAAGAGGAAAGGAAAAGAAGGAGAGGATATGGGGGATAGTTTAGTCATTGGTGGGTCGTCGAGGTGGTGGCCGGAGTAGGGGAGAAGGAGTAGAGAGGATGTTTGGGTGAGAGAGCAGCAAGGGTTTTGGGGGGGGAATTTTGGGGGAGAAGGTGAATAGTAGATGGGGGTTTAAATAGGGATTTGGGCACACGGTCGCGGCCCACGCCCGTGTGCCCTGTGTTTAGCCCGTGTGTTTCGTAAATGTTGGTTTAAGGCGTGTCTGAGTCTTGGCCCATGCCCGTGTTCCCTGGGCGTGTTGGGTCACACGGCCGAATCGTACAGCCGTGTGATGCTTTGTTCGTTTCTCCCACGCCTGTGTAGAGGTTCACATGCCCGTGTTAATTAATCAGTATCGACCACGGCCTATAGGCACGGGCGTGTCGCACGCCTATGTGACTTACTCAGTTTCAACCACGGCTTTTGGGCATGGGTGTGTCGCACGCTCGTGTCACTTACTCAGTGTCGCCCACGGTCTTAAGGCACACCCGCGTGGGTTTATCACATCCCGTGTTTCTTTAGTCAATTTCGACCACGGCCACATCGCACGGCCGTGGCATTTTATCGCAGCCCGTGTTTTTGGGAAAATTTTCGTCCTGTTTCCGCACGGTCTCCGCCACGCCGATGTACCTTGATAAACTACAATTTATACATATTTTGACCCCATGCTTGGCTTGTTTTTGGATGAATTTTCATTAGATTTGATGAATTTGATGCTCTTAATCCCTTAATTTCATGTTTTACATTTAGGAGAGCTTAGGGAGTCGAAAAGAACGAGAAACGGGCCAAAAAAGGGACAAAATGGGCCTACCTTAGAAATCAACACGGCTTGGACTATCAAACACGGCCGAGTGTTACGAGCAAAATCAAACACGGCCTGGATCGACGTATACGGGCAAATCACACGGCCGTGTGTGACGACCAGAATCGAGCACGGCCGAAAGAATCCACCACGGGCGTGTCCTGCCGAACCCAAGTTTATTTCTATTCAGAAAAGGGTACTTGTGGGCCAATAAAGGTGTTCCAAAGCCTATTTAAACACCCTAGGGGGTAACCTAAAGAGATACGGAGAGTAGAAGGCAGAAAATACTCGAAGACAGCCATCGGGAGCAGCTTGGAAGAAGGATCTCCATCAAGACTGAAGATCTCCTATCAATTTCTCTTGAAGTTTTTGGTAGTTCTTATTTTTTGTTGTTTTTCCTATTCTATGATGTTTCCCTCTATCAGTATGAAATAAATCCCTCAAATACCTGAGTGGATGAAACCTAGATGAATCTTATTATTATTTGATTTATAAGATAAATACTTGTTCTTATTCTTAATTGTGGGTTCTTATTCTTGTTTTGATAATTCAGGTTATTGATTCGAGTCGAATGTGCTTATTCAGAGGAGAAAAAGTCTCTGTTTAAGAGTAGATCAACACAATTAAGTGGAGTTGATTGCAACCCTAGAAATAGGGCAACAAAAATCTGCCGGATTAGAGTAAAATCTAATAAGGGATTCCATAGATCGAGTTAATGCGACAATAGGGGTTTTAATTAGAAAGAGATTTTAATTAATCAACCTAGAGTCAGTTGTTTTTAGTCTTGAAAGAGATATTAACATAAATCAGGGATTTCTACGGATTATGTCAAGTGAATAAATCGTATGAATCAAAAGTAATAAGTGAAGTCTAGGTGGATTCTTCCTTGGGTATTGCCTATCTCATAAAGTTGTCTAAAAAGTATTTTCCCAATTCGTTCTCTGTCGTGCTTTTAATTAATTTTTAGTTTAAAATAAATCATTCCAATTCTTAGGCTAGATAATAAAAAGATAGTAATTACTAGTACTCTTGGTCCTTGTGGATACGATATTACCGGTCTTACCATAACTATACTATATAACGATAGGTGCGCTTGCCTTTATTGTGATCATAGTTAGTTAGAGACACATCAAGTTTTTGGCGTCGTTGCCAGGGACTAAGATATTAGGAACACTAAAATTTTATTACTTTAGCCATTTTTATTTTTATTACAATTTATTTTTGTTTTTAGTTTAATTTACTAACTTTTATTTTATTTGCTTCTGGCATGTATTTTTAGTTTATGACTAGAAGGAACCCGTCAGGACCATTACTTTTTGACAGTGAAATTTAAAGTACAGCTAGCAGAAACCGAAGAGAGATAAGGCGAAGCTTACAATACATAGAGGAAGAGCAAGAGGACGATACTAATACTACCGAAGAGATGGCTGATAATAATCCACTACCCCCTATGGTTGCCGAAAATCCTGCTCCTCGTACTATGTACGACTATGCTAAGCCTAATTTAACTGGGGCTGAATCGAGTATTGTTAAACCTGTTATTGCTTCAAATAATTTTGAACTGAAAACTAACACTATTCAAATGATTCAACAGTTTGTTCAGTTTGATGGTTTGCAAAACGAAGACCCAAATACTCATTTAGCAAATTTTTTAGAATTCTGTGATACTTTCAAAATAAATGGTGTTTCTGACGATGCCATTCGCCTTTGGTTGTTTCCCTTCTCGTTGAGGAACAAATCTAAATAGTGGTTGAACTCGTTACCACGAGGATCAATCACTACATGGAAATAGATGAACGAAAATTTTTTATTAAAATACTTTCTGCCAGCTAAAACGGCTAAATTGAGGAATGATATATCTTCTTTTGTGCAGATGGATTTAGAAACGCTTTACGATGCATGGGAGAGATACAAGGATTTTTTGAGAAGGTGCCCACACCATGGGTTACCTCTGTGGTTACAAGTTCAAACCTTTTACAACGGTTTGAACCCCTCAACTAGGCAACTGATAGATGCAGCCGCCAGTGGAACCCTAAATAACAAAACTCCTGAAGCGGCTTATGAATTCATTGAAGAGCTATCACTGAATAACTATCAGTGGCAAGTTATAAGGACGAAGCCAACAAAAGCCGCCGAAGTTTTCAACCTTGACGCAGTGACAATGCTATCAAACCAAGTAGAGCTTTTAAGTAAAAAATTGATGGTTTATGTGGTTCCTCGCAGGTACATTCAGTGATGCAGTGCGATACAAATGGATGAATGAACAATATAGAATATCCATCCTACAACCCTGGCATGGAAAACGAACAGATGAACTATATGGGTAATAATTCTAGACCTCGGAATAATCCCTATAGTAACACTTACAATCCAGGTTGGAGTAACCACCCAAACTTCTCATGGGGTGGTCAAGGAAATCAGAGACAGCAACCCCCTCTAGGCTTTCAACAGCAACCCTACCGAGAAGAGAAGAAGCCGAACCTTGAGGAGATGCTGACAAAATTCATTGCGGTGTCAGAAACCCGTTTCCAAAACACCGAAACAGCACTCAAAAACCAGCAACCATTGATTCAAGGGCTCGAAAACCAAATAGGCCAGCTTGCTAAGCTGATCTCAAAACGACCACAAGGCAGCTTGCCAAGTAATACTGAACCTAATCCAATGGAGCAACTCAATGCCATAACGGTGTGCGACAACGAAGGTTTAGTAGAATCTGAATCTGAACCGAGGCAAGAACCTGTGGTAAGTAAAGGTAAGGGTGGGGAAAGCCACAATACACAAACACAGGTAAGTAAAGAGTATGTACCTCGTGTACCATACCCTAACGCGACAAAGAAAGACCGCACAAATGAACAATTCGGTAAATTTCTTAAACTTTTAAAGAAACTACATATTAACTTACCATTTATTGAAGCTCTTTCGCAGATGCCCAACTCAGTCAAATTTTTGAAGGAGCTTCTAGCAAACAAGCGGAAGTTAGATGATGCATCGCACGTGGAGTTAAACGCAGTTTGCTCAGCCATTTTACAGAATAAACTACCCGATAAATTAAAGGATCCAGGGAGTTTTACTATTCCTTGTTTAATTGGTAGTTTAAATGTTAAACATGCTTTAGCCGGTTTAGGCTGTATTAACGTCATGCCCTATAAAATGTTTAAGCAACTAGGTCTTGGGAAACCTAAACAAACTAGGATGAGTATTCAACTCATGCAGATAAAACTATGAGATTTCCTAGGGAATTGTTGAGGATGTGCTTGTAAAAATTGATAAATTTATATTCCCAGTTGACTTTGTTGTTCTAGACATGGATGAGGACAAGAATCGTGTAACATCCTGAAAAGGGCCTATGCATTTTCAGGTTTAATTGTACGAAATGTCAAGTCTCAAGTCGATGAATAAATTTTTGAATATTTTGGAAACCTAGAAATGCATGGAAATGGAAATGAACATTTTGGAAACTTGAACATTTTGGAAACTCGAACATTTTTGAAACTCGAACATTTCTGAAACACGAAATGTAAGAAAATGGTCAACAAATGAGCCCGATCGAAAATTTTAGGAAACTTAGAAATGATGCCGAAATGTCAAATTTTAAAGTTCAAAATAGGAAATAAGGGCTAGAGGGCCTTAAAAGAAAAAGTTGGAGAAGTTTGACACACAAATAGGCTTGGAAAAGTGGCTCAAAGATGCCACTTAGGGCCTAAGGAAGTGGCGTCACATGCAGGGAAATAGGCCTGAGTTCGAGTCACTTGAGAAGCAAATAAATAAGTTTTTTTTTGCTTCCAGGTAAGGCTAAGGTGGACGGCATGGGTTTCTAGAAAAGGAAGAGTTTTATTTGCATAAATATGTGAATAATAAGTGATAAATAAAGGATTTTCTTTTAAGAAAATTGAGGAGATAATTGATGGATTAAAGGCTTTTATCTTTTAAATAAAAGAGATAATATTATCAAAAAGAGGAGTGGTGGCCAAGTAAGGGACTCCTAGGCTGATAATTTCGGCTATAAAAGGAGGCGGGAGGGCTACTCATCAACGCTTGCTTTCTCTTCCTCTCTGCAGGCCGAAATTTTCCTACCTCTCTCCCCTCTCTCGCGAATTTTTCTTTAAGCAAAATCCATCTCCTCTTCTTCTATTTTCTTCTCTGTTTCTACTGTCAAAATCTTTGTTGATTCTAAGTAAAGGAGCAATCAACTGCGACATCTAAAGGGGTCTACAACTGTCGAATATAAGGATCAAGGATCTAAGGTAAGATAAATTTATTTGATTGAAGGTTATGATGTATATGTTAGATTAAATCTAACATGAAGATTTCGACAGACATATAGGGCAAGGAATCCTTTTCAGATTTGGAAAGCGTAAGGTAGGTACATAGATCTAATCGGCCAAGGCTTATTTTTGGTATTTAGAATTATTTTTCATTGATCCAAAAGTCAGAAACTGACAAAATTACATGATTTAGTGTTAGCCGATTTCAAGGAAAAGGGATACTAGTAATTTTTGGGAACTTGATCAATCCAATCGGCAAACAAGGTAAGTATTAGTAATACCATTCCTATTGGGATTTGGTTTTAAAATCGAAAAGGTTATTAATGTGTTTTTGTATGATGGGCCGAATATAGGAATTAACAGATCTAAACTTTAGATCGGTAGATCGTTCTTCGGGATTTCAAGGAATCTATTAAGCCAATCAGGTGTGTACTCACACTAACTTTCGATATATCATATGACAATTATATTAATATATGAATATGCATAAGAATGTGAATATGGCTAAGTACCATAAATATGGTAAAAGTACCCAGGTATGTTTCCTACTTTCGATAGGATTTTGAATATGTATATTGTTACATGTGAACAATGAGAAATTAAGTATGTTATGCATGAAATAAAATATATGGGGCATTCGGGATATATGTGAAAGGGGAAGAAGGTGTTGACTTGGTCTCACTAACGGAATATGGTGACTACGATCACAAAATTTGAATATGGTAACTTCGGTTTACATTATCTCGAATTTGGTAACTTCGGTTACATTATTTGAATATGGTGTCTAATGACACAAATTATATGGGCGATGAGCATGTCGATCGCAAATGATCGCCTTCGATGGTGTGTAGCGGATGGAGGGTTGACTTAGTAGTCCCCACGGTGTGATTGGCGTGCACGGGTGGTGTGTAGCGGATGGACAAATAGGCTTGGGTTTGGGTTGCATCATTCTTTTTATGAATATGTCTTTGATATGAACATGTATGCCTAAATTGTTGAATGTTAGTTTGTGTACACATTGAGTCTTTTGACTCACCCCGTTGGGGAACATTTTTCAGGAGATGATCGGTAATGGACCGGGTCGGCGGAGCTAAAGGTGGCCATGCATAGCAAGGAAAGACTCTTATTATTTGGGACTGTTATTCATATTAAGTACTTAAATTTTATTATTTTTGGGTTTTGATTGATGTAATAAGGCCATAAGGCCCAAGTGAATTTCTTTATTTCTTTTTGCTTTACTATTGGATATTATGTCACGAACTAGTTTGGATGTAAGTAAGTACAAAATTACTTTTCTCAAAAATGAACTCAAAAATTCTTTTGTCACCTTAATTAAATTGGATTTATAAAATTAAATAAATGGGTTTTTAATCTAAGCCCAACCCAAAACGAAATTTTCCTGAAAATACACAAATTTTCTCTAAGAAACAAAGAATTTTGAAACCGGTTCACTCAAGGAACATACCAGATCCGGTTCAGGCTTGTGGGCCGGGTGTGGGGTGTTTCAGCTTGGTATCAGAGCCAGGTTTTAAACTCTCGGCCTGTGGGCTAAGGCCCAAAACGTTTTCAAATCAAGCCCAAATGAGTTTTATGAAAGTATTTTTGAAAATGAGCAGGTTTTCTGGCATGGCACCTAAGTCTCCGACCCATGATCCACTGTAAGTACCCCTAACCATTTGTGTGATTATGTGGTTTATGTTATGAATTATGGAAGGGTAGAAGAGGAATGGAACGTAGAATAGCATGATAGGAATTTGAACCCTAGGACTAGTTTACTCAAACACAAACACATAAGACTTAATTCCATTAAACAAACCTATGACTAAGACGCCGAGTTAGGGTGTGGTAACCATTATGCGCATGTCTAGGATTGGATCCTAAGAGCACGGTACTTAAGCGGTCCTAGTGACTCACCTCCTCTTCACTGGAATCCTGCAGTGCGTAGCTTCTGTTCACCCTAACCAAGAGGACTCGGTCATAGGCTAAACACAATGACTAAAACCCGAAGGGAACTAGCCGTGTTTTTATAAACCCTAGTTTTAAAAACTCTTAAAATTACCTTTTAATTTGTGAGAACTATTTTTACAAAATTCTTTCAAAATTTTTGATTTATAAAATTACAAAAATACCCTAGTGGTAAATTACAAAAATACCTTTGGTTTATGAAATTCCCAAAATACCCATAGTTCTTATCAAAATTTTCATTACTTTATAAAATGTTCAAAAACCCTAATTTGCAAATTATCAAAAATACCTTGATTTGGAGAAAAATTACGAAATTGCCCTTAACTCACAAAATTACCAAAATGACCCTGATTTTCAAAATTTTTGCAACATCACCGTTTTGGAAAGTAAAATTCTCAAAAAGAACCCTCAAAGTTTTGCAAATTTTGAAATATCCCTGATTTATTAAACTTTACAAATTTACCCTGGTTAATTACCAAAATACCCCTGAGTTCCAAAATTACCGAAATACCTCCGAATTTTAAAATTTTTCAAAATACCCTCAAGATTTCAAAATTACCAAAATACCCTTATTGACAAAATCACCAAGGAACCTTATTTTGACAAATTACTTAAAATACCCCTGTAGGACACATTACGAAAATACCCCTGGGTAGTGGAAAAACAACAACAATGAAAACTACAACATTTCTCTGAATGAACGAAAGTTCATAATTGGTTGATGAATGTGAACGTGACTTTCTGAATAGTGAATTTGAGTTGAGAACTTTGTTTGATCGAAAGAACCACTTTTAAACATCTCTTTTCATAAAATCGTTCATGCGGTTAATAAGTGGAACAAAAAAATTACGATGCATAAAACTCTTTAATCGGATTAAATCGCGACGTTAGAAATGAGTTCTAAGGGACGTGAACTTAGAGATCGTGCCTAGAAAGTATGATGGTTCTATTAAGATCGAGTGCGCGCAAGCATAAGCGTAGAAAAGCGGTGAGTTAAGATGTACGATTATTCGTTAATAAGTAATTTCGAGGACGAAATTATTTTTAAGGAGGGTAGAATCGTAACATCCTCGAAAAGGGCCTATGCATTTTCGCTTAATTGTACGAAATGTCAAGTCTCAAGTACGATGAATAAATTTTTGAATATTTTGGAAACCTAGAAATGCATGGAAATGGAAATGAACATTTTTGGAAACTTGAACATTTTGGAAACCCGAACATTTTGGAAACTCAACATTTCTGAAACTGAAATGTAAGAAAATGGTCAAAGAAAACAGAGCCGATCGAAAATTTTAGGAAACTTAGAAATGATGCCGAAATGTCAAATTTTAAAGTTCAAAATAGGAAATAAGGGCTAGAGGGCCTTAAAAGAAAAAGTTGGAGAAGTTTGACACACAAACAGGCTTGGAAAAGTGGCCTGAAGATGCCACTTAGGGCCTAAGGAAGTGGCGTCACATGCAGGGAAATAGGCCTGAGTTCGAGTCACTTGAGAAGCAAATAAATAAGTTTTATTTTTGCTTCCAGAAGGCTGAGGTGGACGGCATGGGTTTCTAGAAAAGGAAGAGTTTTATTTGCATAAATATGTGAATAATAAGTGATAAATAAAGGATTTTCTTTTAAGAAAATTGAGGAGATAATTGATGGATTAAAGGCTTTTATCTTTTAAATAAAAGAGATAATATTATCAAAAAGAGGAGTGGTGGCCAAGTAAGGGACTCCTAGGCTGATAATTTCGGCTATAAAAGGAGGGCAGGAGGGCTACTCATCAACGTTTGCTTTCTCTTCCTCTGTGCGAAATTTTCCTACCTCTCTCCCCTCTCTCGCCGAATTTTTTCTTTAAGCAAAATCCATCTCCTCTTCTTCTATTTTCTTCTCTGTTTCTCTCTTGTCAAAATCTTTGTTGATTCTAAGTAAAGGAGCAATCAATCTGCGACATCTAAAGGGGTCTACAACTGTCGAATATAAGGATCAAGGATCTAAGGTAAGATAAATTTATTTGATTGAAGGTTATGATGTATATGTTAGATTAAATCTAACATGAAGATTTCGACAGACATATAGGGCAAGGAATCCTTTTCAGATTTGGAAAGCGTAAGGTAGGTACATAGATCTAATCGGCCAAGGCTTATTTTTGGTATTTAGAATTATTTTTCATTGATCCAAAAGTCGAAATCGACAAAATTACATGATTTAGTGTTAGCCGATTTCAAGGAAAAGGGATACTAGTAATTTTTGGGAACTTGATCAATCCAATCGGCAAACAAGGTAAGTATTAGTAATACCATTCCTATTGGGATTTGGTTTTAAAATCGAAAAGGTTATTAATGTGTTTTTGTATGATGGGCGAATATAGGAATTAACAGATCTAAACTTTAGATCGGTAGATCGTTCTTCGGGATTTCAAGGAATCTATTAAGCCAATCAGGTGTGTACTCACACTAACTTTCGATATATCATATGACAATTATATTAATATATGAATATGCATAAGAATGTGAATATGGCTAAGTACCATAAATATGGTAAAAGTACCCAGGTATGTTTCCTACTTTCGATAGGATTTTGAATATGTATATTGTTACATGTGAACAATGAGAAATTAAGTATGTTATGCATGAAATAAAATATATGGGGCATTCGGGATATATGTGAAAGGGGAAGAAGGTGTTGACTTCGGTCTCACCAACGGAATATGGTGACTACGATCACAAAATTTGAATATGGTAACTTCGGTTACATTATCTGAATTTGGTAACTTCGGTTACATTATTTGAATATGGTGTCTAATGACACAAATTATATGGGCGATGAGCATGTCGATCGCAAATGATCGCCTTCGATGGTGTGTAGCGGATGGAGGGTTGACTTAGTAGTCCCCACGGTGTGATTGGCAGGTACGGGTGGTGTGTAGCGGATGGACAAATAGGCTTGGGTTTGGGTTGCATCATTCTTTTTATGAATATGTCTTTGATATGAACATGTATGCCTAAATTGTTGAATGTTAGTTTGTGTACACATTGAGTCTTTTGACTCACCCCGTTGGGGAACATTTTTCAGGAGATGATCAGTAATGGACCGGGTCGGCAGGAGCTAAAGGTGGCCATGCATAGCAAGGAAAGACTCTTATTATTTGGGACTGTTATTCATATTAAGTACTTAAATTTTATTATTTTTGGGTTTTGATTGATGTAATAAGGCCATAAGGCCCAAGTGAATTTCTTTATTTCTTTTTGCTTTACTATTGGATATTATGTCACGAACTAGTTTGGATGTAAGTAAGTACAAAATTACTTTTCTCAAAAATGAACTCAAAAATTCTTTTGTCACCTTAATTAAATTGGATTTATAAAATTAAATAAATGGGTTTTTAATCTAAGCCCAACCCAAAACGAAATTTTCCTGAAAATACACAAATTTTCTCTAAGAAACAAAGAATTTTGAAACCGGTTCACTCAAGGAACATACCAGATCCGGTTCAGGCTTGTGGGCCGGGTGTGGGGTGTTTCAGTAACGCACCTTTAATTTTAGGGCGACCCTTTTTAGCAACTGCTAAAACTAGAATTGATGTTGGTACAGGTGAGCTCACACTTCATGTAGGAGACGAAACGATCACTCTTCAGGCTCGTGACTCGGTTAGAACGTCAAGAAATAAAGGTGAGTACATAAATTCTATTAATAACCATTCGGTTCAACCTTCTGTTCAGGAAGCACCTCGAAAATACACAACGGAGCCACATCCTAGTCCTCATACAAACAATGAAATAACTTACGAGGAGCGAAGGCTTCAGATCGATGAACTAGACGAGTGGAGGACACATGCCAAGGAGAAACCAAGAACACACGAAGCGAAACCGAGGCAACTCCATGACGAGCTTAAAGGAAAGGCAAATCACTTCAAGGTTGGAGATCAGGTATTGTAAGATGCAATCGATCCTCGAATCACCACCTCAGAGCTTAAAGCAAATGAAGTGACTCCTTTTACGGTACTCAAGGTCTTTCCATATGGAACGGTCGAGGTAACTCATCCTAAGTTTGGCACTTTTAAGGTAAACACTACTCGAATCAAACCATATAGTGATAATAGAACTGATAGCAGAAGAGAGGAGTGTCAACTCCTTGAACCACCATGAGTATGTGAATGAGAGGTAAGTCTAGCTTAAGACTTTAAACGAGCGCTTCTCGGGAGGCAGCCTGAGCACTAACCCCACTAACGTCCATATTTTCAGTTTTTAGCATCTAACTAAAAACTAACCAAATTAATAGGCGCAGGTTTCCCTACCCACACGGCCTTGCACACGGGCGTGGCCATGGCCGTGTAGACACCACGAGTAGGCATATCGGCGTGGCGGAGACCGTGCGGGCCAAGAACGAAAATTTTCCCCAAAACACGGGCTACGATAAAACGCCACGACCATGCGATGCAGCCGTGGTCGATACTGATTAAAGAACATGGGACTCTGATAAACTCACATGGGCGTGCCTTAAAACTGTGGGAAATACTGAGTAAGTGACACAGGCGTGTGACACGCCTGTGCCCAGAAGCCGTGTTTGAAACTGAGTAAGTGACACGGGCGTGCGACACGCCCGTGCCTATAAGCCGTGGCCGATACTGATCAATCCACATGGACATGGAAACCTCTACACAGGCGTGGGAGAAACAAAAGAAGCATCACATGGCCCTGCGATTCGGCCGTGTGACATAACACGCCTAGGGCACACGGGCGTGGGCCACGACCATGTGTTCCAATTTCTATTTAAATCCCCTTCTTCTGTTCACTGTTTTCCCCAAATTCTTCCCTCCTCCCTTCTTCCCCAGACCGAAAATCCCCTTTTCCCTTTTCTTTTCTCGTTGTTTTTCTTCCTTCTTTTTCCTTTCCCCCTTTCCCTTATTCCTTCTTTGCACCGCCACCACACCAACCACAATCCTTGTCACCGTTGGTCACTCTTTTTTCCCCTTTAGATTCATATCTATTTTTCATTATGTATTCTTTTTATTTTATTTTATTTTATTTTATTTTCTATTTTGTTCTTATTCTTCATGCCATTTAGATTTAGCTCAGGGTACAATAAGTTCATGCCGACTGCTTCATCAAACTTGATTTCAAAAGGTTCAAGGTGCTACCGGAGTATCCTCCCCACCTTCACCTCTACTACATTCAGCAGGTTTCTTTTCATTAACTCCATCCAAAATTTAGGAAGTTTCACTTCTCTCCCTATCCTGTGATTTTATTACTATATTACTATTATCTATCTTTGTACATTGAGGACAATGTACATCTTAAGTGTGGGGAGGTTATTTAATTGATTATCAGAAAATCCCTGAATTATGTCTTGTTCTTAAGTAATTTTCTCATATTACTATCAGAATGAAACTTTTAGTGATTTATGATTTTTATTGATATGTTTTGGATTAAGTCATAGGTAATTGTGCATCGATGGTTTAAACTTTAAGATATTAGAGAATCAAGCATGATAAGTCTATTTTCATAATAAAAAATATTAATAAGTTGTTTCCCTAAATTTAAATATTACTTTGAAGTTTGAAATTTGTAAGGTTGACATCAAAAACCATATTTTTTGTGAGATTTTGACCCATTTAGAGCATATTCTTTTCTTGCTCACTTTATTGATTATGAGTGTGTCAATATTGATTTGTTATTCTAGAACTTGCTTCGATTATGCATGTCAAGACCACACTTTTGATTTTATATACGGAGATGATAAAGGCACTTAGGATTTAACCCACTTACTCCATAAAAAGCCTACCTTCATAATTAACCCCTAGTGAACCCCTTTGAATCCTAATAAACCGTTTCTTGATTTACCCTTAATATTAACCCAAAACTCACTCTTTTTGATTCATTAAGAATTTTTCCTATTAAATTAACCCGTTTTTGTCGAGATTTGATTTGAGCAGTTGCCTAACTATGTTCTTTATTTCGGTTGTTAAATTCTCTCATTATTGTAAAATCTTGTTCTTATTAAAAAAATATTGGAAATATATTCATTATTAGTCCTATGTTTTTTTTAGCTTAAGCGATTAATTTCACATTCTGAGAAGAAGCTCGTGTTATTAGTGATAAGTTTTCAATTGATGTAATTATTCAGTGTTAGTCCATTTTTCTAGTTAGGTGAATTGTCAATTCGATCTCGATTCTAACCCTCTAATTCATCCTTTATCCACACCTTTAACCCAAGCCTCGTTACAACCCTTTTTAAGACCTTTTGATTTGTGTATCATCTCATTCTATAGTGGTGGAGATTTGATTTTTATGCAAGCCTATGGGATTAACTTTTCATGTTTGACTCTTGAGTGCTTAATCTAAACCTTAAATACTTTGAGTGATTTGAATGAATCTTTAGTGAGGATGTCAATTCTTGTCGATTTTGAATCAAAGGTGATTATTTAGGTAAGGGGAAACACCTATGTTTTCGTGCTATAAAAATTTGTGACTTGGATTGTTTGAATCTTTAGCACTCTTTTAGTTAAATTATCAATGTATGAATTACCTGTGAATTATGATGAGACATTATTGATGAGAATTATGAATTAAGGAAGTTAATTTTAATTGTGAGTTGAGGATTTTGCTTGAGGACAAGCAAAGGCTTAAGTGTGAGGATATTTGATAAACCATAATTTATACATATTTGACCCCATGCTTGGCTTATTTTTGGATGAATTTTCATTATATTTGATGAATCCGATGCTCCTAATCCCTTAATTTCATGTTTTACATTCAGGAGAGCTTAGGGAGTCGAAAAGAACGAGAAACGGGCCAAAAAGAGACAAAATGGGCCTACCTTAGAAATCAACACGGCCTGGACTATCAAACACGGTTGTGTGTTACGAGCAGAATCAAACACGGCCTGGATCAACGTACACAGGCAAATCACACGGCTGTGTGTGACGACAAGAATCGAGCACGGCCAAAGGAATCCACCACAGGCGTGTCACACGGGCGTGTCCCTGCCGAACCCAATTTTAATTCTATTCGGAAAAGGGTACTTGTGGGCCAAGAAAGGTGTTCCAAAGCCTATTTAAACACCCTAAGGGGTAACCTAAAGAGATACAGAGAGTAGAAGGTAGAAAATACTCGAAGACAGCCATCGGGAACAGCTTGGAAGAAGGATCTCCATCAAGACTGAAGATCTCCTATCAATTTCTCTTAAAGTTTTTGGGTTTTCTTATGTTTTGTTGTTTTTCCTATTCTATGATATTTTCCTCTATCAGTATGAACTAAATCCCTCAAATACCTGAGGGGATGAAACCTAGATGAATCTTATTATTTGATTTATAAGATAAATACTTCTTCTTATTCTTAATTGTGGGTTCTTATTCTTGTTTTGATAATTTAGGTTATTAATTCGAGTCGAATGTGCTTATTCAGAGGAGCAAAAGTCCCTATTTAAGAGTAGATCAACACAATTAAGTGGAGTTGATTGCAACCCTAGAAATAGGGCGACGAAAATCTGCTGGATTAGAGTCAAATCTAATAAGGGAATCCATAGATCAGGTTAATACGACAATAGAGGTTTTAATTGGAAAGAGATTTCAATTAATCAACCTAGAGTCAGTTTTTTTAGTCTTGAAAGAGATATTAACATAAATCAGGGATTTCTACGGATTAAGTCAAGTGAATAAATCGTATGAATCAAAAGTAATAAGTGAAGTCTAGGTGGATTCTTCCTTTGTTATTGCCTATCTTATAAAGTTGTTTAAAAAGTATTTTCCCAATTCATTCTCTGTCGTGCTTTTAATTAATTTTTAGTTTAAAAGAAATCACTTCAATTCTTAGGCTAGATAATAAGACGATAGTAATTACTAGTACTCTTGGTCCTTGTGGATACAATATTACCGGTCTTACCATAACTATACTATATAACGATAGGTGTGCTTGCCTTTATTGTGATCATAGTTAGTTAGAGACACATCATACCTACTCGTGGTGTCCACACGGCCACGGCCATGCCAGTGTGCAAGGCCATGTGGGTAGGGAAACTTGCGCCTATTAATTTGGTTAGTTTTTAGCTAGGTGCTAAAAATAAAAAATATGGACATTAATGAGGTTAGTGCTCGGGTTGCCTCCCGAGAAGCGCTTGTTTAAAGTCCTAAGCTAGACTTACCTTGTATTCACCTCTTTAAGAAGGTTCACGGAGCTGAAGCTCCTCTCTAATATCCCTAAAATCTTTGCCATTATATAGTTTAAGTTGTTGACCGTTTACCTTGAATGTGCCATAAGTCAGATGAGTTACCTCAACTATCCCGTTTGCTTTAAGCTCTGAGGTGGTTATTCGAGGATCAGTTGCATCTAACAGTACCTGGTCCCCAACCTTGATGTAGTTTGCTTCACCTTTATGCTCATCATGGAGTTGCCTCAGTTTTTCTTCATGTGTTCTTGGTTTCTCCTTGGCATGTGTCCTCCATTCATCTAGTTCATTGATCTGAAGCCTTCGCTCCTCATGAGTTATTTCATTGTTGGCACGAGAACTAGGATGTGGCTCAATTGTGTTTTTTCGAGGTGCTTCCTAAAAAGTGGGTTGGAACAAATGGTTATTAATAGAATTTATGTACTCACCTTTATTACTAGATCTCCTAAGCGAGTCACGAGCTTGAAGAGTGATCGTTTCATCACCTGCACGAAGTGTGAGCTCACCTGTACCAACATCAATTCTAGTATTAGTAGTCACTAAAAAAGGTCACCCTAAGATTAACGGTGCGTCACTGTCCTCATCCATATCTAGAACAACAAAATCAACTGGGAATATAAATTTATCAATTTTTACAAGCACATCCTCAACAATTCCCCTAGGAAATCTAATAGTTTTATCTGCGAGTTGAATACTCATCCTGGTTTGTTTAGGTTTCCCAAGACCTAGTTGTTTAAACATTTTATAGGTCATGACGTTAATACTCGCCCCTAAATCAGCCAAAGCATTATTAACATTTAAACTACCAATTAAACAAGGAATAGTAAAACTCCCTAGATCCTTTAATTTGTTGGGTAGTTTATTTTGTAAAATGGCTGAGCAGACCGCGTTTAATTCCACGTGCGACGCATCATCTAACTTTCGCTTGTTTGCTAGAAGCTCATTCGAAAATTTGACTGAGTTGGGCATATGCGAAAGAGCTTCAATAAACGGTAAGTTAATATGTAGTTTTTTAAGAGTTTAAGAAATTTACCGAATTTCTCGTTACTATGGTCTTTCTTCGTCGCGTTAGGGTATGATACACGAGGTATATGCTCTTTACTTACCAGTTTCTGTGTATTGTGGCTTACCCCACCCTTACCTTTACTTACCACAAGTTCTTGCCTCGGTTCAGATTTAGATTCTACTAACCCCTCTTCGTTGCACACTGTGATGGCATGGAGTTGCTCCATTGGGTTAGGTACGGTATTACTCGGCAAGCTACCTTGTGGTCGTTCTAAGATCAGCTTAGCAAGCTGACCTATTTGGTTTTCGAGCCCTTGAGTCGATGCCTGCTAATTTTTTAGCGCTGTTTCGGTGTTTTGAAAATGGGTTTCTAACACCGAGATAAATTTTGTTAGCATCTCTTCAAGGTTCGGCTTCTTCTCCTGTTGGTGGGGTTGTTGTTGGAAGCCTGGAGGGGGTTGTTGTCTCTGATTTCCTTGACCACCCCATGAGAAATTAGGATGGTTCATCCAACCTGGATTGTACGTGTTACTATAGGGATTATTCTGAGGTCTAGAATTGTTACCCATATAGTGAACTTGTTCATTCTTAGTGCTCGGGTTGTAAGGTGAATATTCTGTTGTGTTCATCCCTCCTCCATTTGTGTCGCATTGCATCACCGGATGTACCTGCGTAGAAACACATAAACCATCAATCTTTTTGTTTAGGAGCTCTACCTGGTTTGATAGCATGGTGATTGCGTCGATGTTAAAAACACCAGCGGCTTTTGTTGGCTTTGTTCTTATTACTTTCCACTGATAGTTATTCAGTGACATCTCCTCTATAAACTCATAAGCCCCTTCAGGCGTTTTATTATTCAAGGTTCCACCGGCGGCTGCATCAATCCGTTGTCTAGTTGAGGGGTTCAAACCCTTATAAAAGGTTTGAACCTGTAGCCATAAGGGTAACCCATGGTGAGGGCACCTTCTCAACAAGTCTTTATACCTCTCCCATGCATCGTAAAGCGTTTCTAAAACCATCTGCACAAAAGAAGAGATATCATTCCTCAACTTTGCCATTTTAGCCGGAAAAAAATATTTTAGTAAAAACTTTTCGGTCATTTGTTCCCAAGTAGTGATAGAACCTCGTGGCTACGAGTTCAACCACTGTTTAGCTTTATTTCTCAAGGAAAAAGGAAACAACTGAAGGCAAATGGCATCATCAGAGACGCCATTAATTTTAAACGTGTCGCAGAACTCTAGGAAGTTGGCCAAATGAGTATTTGGGTCATCATCCTGTAAACCGTCGAACTGAACACATTGTTGGATCATCTGTATGGTGTTCGGCTTCAGCTCAAAGTTATTTGCAGCAAAAGCAGGCCTCACAATACTCGATTCAGCCCCAGTCAAATTCGGCTTAGCATAGTCGTACATAGTACGATGAGCAGGATTTGTGGCAACCACCGGAGGTAGCGGATTATTATCAGCCATCTCCTGGGTAGTATTAGTATCGTCCTCTTGCTCTTCCTCTATATACTGTAGACTTCGCCTTATCTCTCTTCGGTTTCTGCGAGCGATGCTTTCTATCTCACTGTCAAAAAGTAATGGTCCTAACGGGTTTCTTTTAGTCATAAACTAAAAATACCTGCCAGAAGCAAATAAAAAGAAAAGTTAGTAAATTAAAATAAAAATAAATTGCAATAATAATAAAAATTACTAAAGTAATAAAAATTAAGCGTTCCTAATATCTTAGTCCCCAGCAACGGCGCCAAAAACTTGATGGGCTCAAAACTAACTAATATTTCGACAAAGGCAAGCGCACCTATCTAACAGTAGTATAGTTATGGTGAGTCCGAAATATCGTATCCTCAAGAACTAAAATTACTAGTAATAACTATCTTTTTATTATATAGCCTAATAATTAAGGGATTTGTTTTTAATCTAAAATTTAACTAACTAATTAACTATAAGCGCGACAGAGAGTGAAGAGAGTAATCGAATGAATAAAGACAATACCCAAGGAAGAATCCACCTAGACTCCACTTATTATTCTGACTCTGAATTAAATGATTTATTCACTTGACTTGATCCGTAGAAATCCCTAAATTATGTTAATATCTATTTCGAGACTAAAAACAACTGACTCTAAACAACTGACTCTAGGTTGATTAATTGAAATCTCTTTCTAATTAAAACCCCTATTGTCGCATTAACTCGATCTATGGATTCCCTAATTAGATTTGACTCTAATCCGGCAGATTGATGTCGCCCTATTTCTAAGGTTGCAATCAACTCCGCTTAATTACGCTGGATCTACTCTTAAACAGGGACTTTTGCTCCACTGAATAAGCACATCAATCTTGAATTAATATTTTTGAAAACATTAAAACAAGGATTAAGAACACATAATTAAGAACAAGAACAAGTATTTATCACATAATTCAGATTTATTAAATAATAAGATTCATCTAGGTTTCATCCTCCCTAGGTACTTAGGGAGTTTAGTTCATAACGTATGAGGAAAACATCTTAGAATTAAGAAAACAACAAGACATAAAGAACCCAAAAACTTCTAAAGAACTTGATGGAGATCTTCAATCTTGGAGTGAATCCTGCTTCCGAGATGATTCTAGTTGCTTCATTCGAGTAATTTCTTCGATCTACTCTGCGTGTCCCTTTAGGTCCTCCCCTAGGGTGCTTATATAGGCCTTGGAGCACCTTTCTTGGCCCACAAGTAGTCTTTTCCGAATAGAATTAGACTTGGGTTCGGTAGGGACACGCCCGTGTGCGATAGCTTAGGCCATGTTCGATTCTGCTCGTCACACACGGTCGTGTGGTCTGCCCGTGTGCGATAGTCCAGGCCGTGTTGATTTCTGAGGTGGGCCCATTTTGTCCCTTTTTGGCCCATTTCTCGTTCTTTTCGACTCCCTAAGCTCTCTTTAGTGTAAAACATGAAATTAAAGGATTAGGAGCATCGAATTCATCAAATCTAATGAAAATTCATCCAAAAATAAGCCAAGCATGGGGTCAAAATATGTATAAATTATGGTTTATCAACACCCCTAACCCATATCCGTCGCCGAAATAGGGTTATAGAGTATTACCAGAGTTTACAGATAAATCGAGCCAAAATTACTATTCACATTCGATAATAATCATATAGTCCTTTAAATTGACCCTCGAAGCCCAATATGAACAGTAGAAACGATTCAGGACTAAATCAAAAACCCTAAGAATTTTTCATGAATTTATAAAATTTTCCTTATATACAATGCCCACACGCCCGTGTGGTCTAGAGGCATTCCCGTGTGATTAGGCCGTGTGGCTCACACGACCGTATTCCTAACCCGTGTAACTCTTTGACTTATAAGGCATGAAGAAATTTAGGTCACACGGCCAAATCACACGCCCGTGTGCTAGGCCATGTGGTTAATTTAATTTTCATAAATTAGGTGCAGTTTTCACATGGCCAAGTAACACGCCCGTGTCCAAGGTTGTGTCACCCACACGGCTGAGACACACGCCCGTGTCTCTGCCCGTGTGCTCAATTTTGAGCATTATGTTTCTTATTTTTAAGGTGCAGGGGACACACGGCCAAATAACATGCCCATATGCCAGGCCGTGTGTCACAAACGGCCTAGACACACGCCCGTGTGTCTACCCGTGTGGACGAAAATAGGCCATTTTAAGACCACTTTTCTCACCCTTTACACTATAAACCAGCATATGATACTTTCACATACCAAAATACACCAATCAAGCAGCCAACACCAGTTTTAATACAAGCTATAGACCTATATTTTGTCACACAATTCATTTGCATAAACTTACCATATAATCTCATTTATTGTCTACTTTTAAATTCTATTTAATATATATATATACTAACACATATGTGTATGAGCCATTCAAGACCATATTACAATATCATTTTCTTTTCATTCAATCCTATACATGCCATATAAACCAAAAGTTGCACTATAAAATCTACTGGTAAAATTTGGATAGTGTACTCCGATGTGTTGATCCGATCCTCTAAACTCGCGTCAATCTACACATAACATTAACACACAGAAGTAAGCTTATAAAAGCTTAGTAAGCTCATAGGCTTAAAACTTAAATCTTACCGAATTACAATAATAATTCAATAACAAGTTTTTCACTAAAGTTTCCTGTCATACACAATTTCAAATGATGAATTCACTGGATTGAGCTCAACATCAATAACTAACTAAATCTCAACACTTGATTTCAAGTAACACTTACCATTACTTGTAAAATTAGGGAACGTCTTATGGAATTGAGTACGTCATTAGCTTGATGCCACATTCCGCTTTGGTCTTGCACACATTTTACCATGGCTTTGCCATGATCACACACTTTATCACATTGCCATAACTTAGCTATGGTCTTACACTTGCACACATATATAACTGACATGGTTTAATCATGGTCTTACGTTCACTTTCACAGTGCCATAGCCCCACTATGGTCTCACATTTCACACTTTGCCATGGTTTAACCATGGTTTTATCCGTCAATTCATCACTAGTCACTGAATGAACGTACTCAATCTTATGTTTCCCTTAATTTGAAATTTCTATTCAATTTTCACATCGTTACGATTATCATAATTCAATAGCAAAAATACCAATTATAAATTTTGTATCATTCACAAAATTAACAATTGAACATAAAAATTCAGCCATATGAACTTACCTGAGCTAATTTATGAAAGTTGTAGAAATTCAGGGATTAATCGGAAATTTTCTCTTTTCCTCGTTTATCTTCGGATTCTTGATCTATAATATAAAATGTTCCATTCATTAGCATCTAATTCAGTTCTAATTCACTTCACAATCTATACCTTTCAATTTTCAAAATTACACTTTTACCCCAAAATTTATAGTTTTTATAATTTAGTCCCTGCTCAATTAACATCAATTGAGCTAATTTTTCTCAATCAACACTTTATTCCATCATTCTAAACTACTACACAACCTTCGGTATTTAGAATTTCAGCACAAAACCCTAATTCTTAACTTTTTCACAATTAGGTCCTAAAAATCAATTTCTATTGAAATCACTTAATAAAATCATCACATAGAAAAATTAAAGCTTCAAATCCATGTTTATTAATCATAAAATTCCAGCACTCAACCATGGTAACTTTCAATTTCACCGATAGAATCAAAAACTAATGAATTCAATAAGTGGACCTAATTGTAAAAGTCATAAAAACATAAAAATTTCAAAGAAAAAGCAAGAATTGAACTCACATGGTGCAAAAATATGAAAAACTAGCTTGTTTCAGACCTCCTATGGCGTTTTGGCTGATGAATTATGAAGAGATCTCTAGATTTTTTAATTTAGTCACTTGTTTTATATTTAATTTTAACCAAATTACCATTTTGTCCTTAGTTCACATTGTTTTCTTGTCCACTTCTATACCCATACCGTCCAGCCCAAATGATTTGGGTCTAATTACCTTTTAAATCCTTCCTCATTAGACACTTAAGCTATTTAATCACTTTTGCAAGTTTTGCACCTTTTACAATTTTGTCCTTTTTAATTAATTAACTATCAAAACGTTAAATTTTTCTAACGAAACTTTAATACTAACTCGATAACACTCCATAGATATTTCTAAAAATATTTATGGCTCGATTTATGAATTCGAGGTCTCGATACCTCATTTTCGACCCATTTGACTAATCGTGTGTCAGAGTCTTAAAATTTTATATAATGAATGATCTAGCCTAGAAACTAACTATGAGAACGATTGAGGAAAGAGCACCTATCGAACCGTAGTATAGTTTAGTGGCAAGACCGGATTGTCGAACCCAAGGGAACCAAAAGTACTAATACTGAATCTCTTTCTATTATTTAGCCTAAGAAATAAAGAAATTGTTGTTTAATCTAAAATTAACTAACTACTAAGCTAAAGATGCTAAGACACAGATAATGAATTGGGGAAATACTTGTGAGAAAAACCAATTGATTAAGACAATACTCGAGGAAGAATCCACCTAGACTTCACTTGTTATCTAACTCTGAACCAGACGATTTATCCACTTGACTTGTTCCATAGGATTCCCTAATTTATATTAATACCTCTCTCGAGGCTACTAACGTCTAACCCTAGGTTGATTAATTGAAATCTCTTTCTAATTAAAACCCCTAGAATTACATTAACTCGATCTATGGACTCCCATATTCGGTTTGACCCTAATCCGCAAATTTTACAATCACCCTATCTCTGGCGGCGAGCGAGCAACTCCGCTTAACTATGCTAGATCTACTCTTAGGCAGGGTCTATTCCTCCTCTACCTAAGCACATCAATACTTGAATCAATATCCTGAAATATCAAAGCAAGAATTAAGAACACATAGTTAAGAACAAATCAAGTATTTATCATATAGTTCAGAAAACAATAACAAGATCTGTCTTAGGTTTCACCCCCCTCAGGTATCTGAGGGTTTAATTCATAATCAATAAAGAATACATCTCAGAAGAAAAGATAAAACAAAACATAAAAAAAACCCTAAAACCCCCTGAAGGAATTAAAGAGAAGATCTTCTGTCTTGAGTATGACTCCGGCTTCTTGAGATGAATCAACTGTCTTTCTTCAAGTAAATCCCACAATTCTGACCCCTCTGGCTTGGCTCTTTGGCCTAGCTGGACGCCCCCTAAAGGCTGGCCTCTAGGGTGTTTATATAGGCTTTTGGAATGTGTTTCTTTACCTCTAAGTACCCTAATCCGAATAAAATTCTTCTTTGTCACGGCAGGGACACGCCCATGGCACACGCCCGTGTAAATCGAGTTGTAGGCCATGGTTGGGTTTGATAAGGAGGCACGGCCGTGTGGTGAAACCCCAGGTCGTGTTGATTTCTTACTTTGGCCCATTTGGTCCGTTTTTAGCCTGTTTTCCGTTCTTTTCATCCTTCTATGCTCTCCTGAGTATAAAACATGAAATTAAAGCATTAGGAGCATCAAATTCCACAATTCAAAGGATAAATCATCCAAAAGCATACTAAATGTGGGATTAAAATATGTTCATATTACGGTTTATCAAATACCCCCACACTTAAGCTTTTGCTTGTCCTCAAGCAAAATTCTCAACTCACAATTAAAACGAACTTCCTCAATTTATAATATTCATCAATAATGTCTCATCATAATTCATAGATAATTCATACATGGATAATTTAACCAGAAGGTTCCTAAAAAATCAAACAATCAAAGTCATAATTTTTATAGCATGAAAACATAGGTGTTTCCCCTCATCAAAATAATTACCTCTAATTCAAAATCGAAAAGGGTTGACATCCTCACTAAAGATTCACTCAAATCACTCGAAGTGTTTAAGGTTCAGGAAAAAGAACTCGTAAGTCAAACATGAAAAGTTAATCCCATAGGCTTGCATGAAAATCAAATCTCCACCACTATAATATGAGATGATACACAAATCAAAAGGTCTTTAAAAAGGGTTGTAACGGGGCTTGGGTTAAAGGTGTGGATAAAGGCTGAATTAGAGGGTTAGAATCGCGATTGAATTGACAAATCACCTAACTATAGGCAACGAACTGAATAAAGAATAATTACATCAATTGAAAACTTGTAATACTAATACTAATAACACGAGCTTCTTCTAAAGATATGAATTTAACTGTATAAGCTCACTTAATCACAGAACTAATAATGAATATACGTCGATTTTTTTTAAGAACAAATCAAGTAATAATAATAAGATAGAATTTAACAACTGATATAAAGAAAATAGTTAAGTAACCGATCAAATCAAATCTCGATATAGGGGTAGTTAAGAGAAATGGTGATAACAAATACAAAGGGTTCCGGGTTAATATTAGTGGGTGAGTCAATAAAAAGGGTTGTTAGGATCAAAAGGGTTCACTAGGGGTTAATTATGAGGGTAAGTTTTTAGTGGAGTAAGTGGGTTAAAACCTAGGTGCCTTTATCATCTTTGTATATCAAATCAAAGGTGCGGTCTCGACATGTATAATCGAAGCAAGTTCTAGAATAACAAATCAATGTTGACACACTCATAATCAATAAAGTGAGCAAGAAAAAGAATATGTGCTCTAAAAGACTCAAAATCTCACAAAAATTATGGGCTTTTTTATATCAACCTTGTAAATTCCAAACTTCAAGGTAATAATTAGATTCAGGTAGACAACTTAACAAATTTTTAGTTCTGAAAAATAGACTTATCATGCTTGATTCTCTAGTCTCCTAAAGTTTAAATCATCACTGCACAATTATCAATGACTTAATCCAAAACATATCAATCAAAATCATAAATCAGAGGAAATTCTATTCTAATACTGATATGAGAAAATTACTTAAGAAACAAGGTATAATTCAGGATTTGAGAACAATGTAAAAAGTTAGGCACTTTTAATATTCACCCCCCACACTTAAGATGTACATTGCCCTCAATGTAAAAAGATATATAAAAACAATATAGTAGAAAATCAAAAGATAGGGATAGGGGTGAAACTCCCTGAATTTTGGATGAAATCCTTGGAGGATGATTAATGATGATGACTTAAGCATAGGTGAATGTGATGGTGAATACTCTGGTGATATGTTCGTTCTTGGAGTGGCAAATTGATCCTACTTAAACTGCGAAGTCATCAGTTAAATGTTTAAGGAGTACTATTTAATGGATGTTGTTAGAGATACTCGAGGGTTAGACAGCCAGTGATAAAAGAAATTAAACTTTACTAATAAAAGTTTAAAACAAGAAAGGCAAAAAGTTTTAATTAAAAACGAAAATAAACTAGAAATAAAGATGAAAAAGAAATATTAAAAATGAAGAATAAAGAAAATATAAGGCCTCAAAGGTCCTCGTCGTTGGCTGGGTCGCGAGGTGGTGGCGGCGATGAAATGTGCAGGTGCTGACATATCTGGTGGAGGGTGGTGTCGATAAGGTCGAAGCGCTGGAAACATTGCTGCTCAAATCGTGTTAGGCGCTCAGATATGTCTGCCAGGGAGGCTGCCGCATGAACTGGGCGATGGCTTGGTGGTGGTGCCTCGTGTGGTGGGGGAACATCATCAGTAATGTTCTCAGGATCCTCCTCGTCAGTGGGAGGTGCTAGTCGATATTGGGGAGGACCGATCCCACGTCGATGTTGGATTATCCTCATGTGCAGCATCGTCTGGATGCCCTTTGGGGACATCTGACCTATCAGTGTGAGTGAGGAGATCTGAGCGGCGGTGTTGAGGAGCCCGAAATATCGAGCCAAGCGTGTGATGTATGGACCCATAGATATGACCCCTCTCCTATATTGCTCCGTCTGATGTTGAATGGCACGTGCTATGAAATAGGCTAGGTCAAAAACGTGCCCATTTGCCATGCACCATAGGAAGTAGGCGTCGTGAGTGTTGATGACGCCGGTGCTCTCTCGTCTACCTGTCAGTGTATGAGCTAAAATAGCGTGTACGTATCTCAGGGATGGGGCGAGAGCCATTGCCTTGGAGCGACTGGGGTCATAAGTGGCGTTGTTAGGGGCTATGTTGTACCAACATCTCGTGGGGGTGTTATGGATATGGCGATGAAGCTCCGAGAGATCATTATCCTCCATGAATTCGTCGGTATTGAGTCCCAATGCGGCCCTGAATTGCGGTACATTCAGTTCTCGTATAATGCCTTCAAGACAGAATTGGATCGTACCGGGGTCATCGTGGCGTGTCATCATCGTCTGAAGGTGGAACGTGGAACAGAGCTCCAAAGTGAGCTCTAGATATGTGGGCTCGATGATATTGAAGAATTGGTCCCAAGGATCAGTAGTCAGGAGAGCCCGTACGTCGTCGGCTAGTTGGACCTGCTCCAAAGCGGTACAATCAATACATCTCCTTGTGCCGAGTGGTCACGCGCGAAGTATCTTATAAAGGTCCTCTTGGGCCTCTGGAGGAAATTGTAAGAATGGGTGGCACACTTCGGCGAATGCGCTGGCTGATGATGAACCGGGTCCCTTTCTTTTTTTGGAACTAGGGACTGCGGTTTTCTTGCCTCGGGACGATGACATTGTAGTTCTAAAAATATCAGATATTCAATGATTCAAGTAATATTTCCAGCCAAGACATATTGTATAACTTTCAAGGACTTCAACAATATCAGAAATATAACAAGGGCAAAAATCATAATAAGAATAAACTAATGTTAATCGTTATTATTTAAGCAAAGATTAAATGAATAAATCAATCTAATAGTGAATATGACTAATATTAAACAATAAGAATAAACTAACTAAATAAAATTCTAGTGATAAAATAGTTTAATGGATGAAAATGTAAAAATGAGGGGTGACCAGTAGAGTTTTTTTGGAGAGGAGCGGCGCGGTTGAGATGGTGGGCGGATCACGGGCGTTGAGGGGTGATACATGGGCGTGTGCTACAAATGGACGGGGGAACATGGCTGTGTCACGTTTTTGGAAGGGCGTGTATTCTGTTGGCACGGGTGTGGCCTGGTTTTCTATGTGTATGTGAAAGAGAGAAAGAGATAAGGGATAGGGGAAGTCAAAGGAGGAGGGGATTTTGCTTGTGGCCGGAATGGGTAGATGTTTTTGAGAGAACGGCTAGGGTTTTGGTAGTTTGGGGGAAATTTTGGGGAAGACGGGTGTTGTTTGCTTTAAATAGGGGTGGGGGACACGAGCAGGGGCCACGCCCGTGCTCAATTTATTCAGCCCGTGTTTTTTTGAGAATTTTAAATTTAGGCGCGTTTATGCTGTGTCCCACGCCCGTGTCATTTGTTCTACGCCCGTGCTTCATAAGTCAGTGTCGTCCACGGTCATAGGGCACGGGCGTGTCTTATGCCCGTGTTTGGTTACTCAGTGTTCACGATGGGTTGGATGCACGTGCGTGTCGCACGCCCGTGTCGATTACTCAGTATTAACCACGGTCTAACCGCACGGGCGTGTGTTTTTATCGTAGCACGTGTTCTTTAAACAGTTTCGACCACGGTCGCGTCGCACGGCCGTATCATTTAGTCGGAGCCCATGTATCGTATAAATTTTTGTCCTATTTTTGTACGGTCTTCGCCACGCCCATGTACCCATTCATGGCGTCCATACGGCCACAGCCACGGCCGTGTGTAAGGCCGTGTGGTACGTAAACCCTGCGCTTAATAAACTAGTTAGTTTTTCGTTAGGTGCTACAAATTGGAAATATAACTTTAGTGAAGCTAGTGCTCGGGTTGCCTCTCGAGAAGCGCTCGTTTAAAGTCTTAAGCTAGACTTACCCTGTTTTCATTTCTAAATGAAGGTTCACGGAGCCGAAGCTCCTCTCTCAAATCCCTAAAATCGTCTCCATTATAAATTTTCAGTCGCTGACCATTTACCTTGAACGTGCCACGAGATGGATGAGTTACCTCGATTGTGCCATAGGGAAAAATAGTTTTGATCATGAATGGACCTGACCATCTTGATTTCAGCTTTCCAGGAAACAATTTGAGTCTTGAATTGTATAGCAAGACTAAGTCTCCTACTTCGAATTGCTTTGATTGCTTTAAACGAGCATCATGGCGTCGTTTTGTTGCCTCTTTATATAGTCGTGAGTTCTCATAGGCATCAGCTCGCCATTCATCTAGCTCGTTCATCTGTATCATCCTCTTCTCACCTCCAATTTTAAGATCGTAATTTAAGAATTTTAAAGCCCAAAAATCTTTGTGCTCTAACTCGAATGGTAGATGACAACTTTTTCCGTAGACAAGTTTGTATGGGGATGTTCCTAGGGGGTTTTAAACACTGTTCTATAGGCCCATAAAGCATCGTCTACTTTTAATGCCCAATCTTTTATGTTTGATTCAACCGTTTTCTCTAAGATGCGCTTAAGCTCTCGATTCGCTACTTCTACTTGCCCACTGGTTTGAGGGTGATAAGGGGTAGCTATCCTGTGGTGTACTCCATATTTTTTTAAGACTTTATCAAATTGAGTATTACAAAAATGAGTACCCCTATCACTAATAATTGTTCTGGGTGTTCCAAATCGAGACAACAGTTTCTTAAGAAACTTCACTACTACTCTGGCATCGTTAGTAGGTAAAGCTTCAGCTTCCACCCATTTTGACATGTAATCTACTGCTACTAGGATGTATTTATTTTCGAATGAACTAGGAAATGGACCCATAAAATCAATACCCCATACGTCGAATATTTCACATGATAGCATATATGTTTGAGGCATCTCATCGCGTTTAGAGATATTACCTGTTCTTTGGCATTTATCACATGAAGCGACATACCTGTTGGCATCTTTAAACAGAGTGGGCCAATAAAAACCTGATTCGAGTGTTTTATGTGCTGTCTTAATCCCGCTGTAATGTCCTCCTCAAGGTCCTGAGTGGCAATGTTCTAGGATTTTGCTTGCTTCTACCTTCGTAACGCATCTCCAAATTACTTGATCTGCACATATACAGAAAAGAAAGGGGTCCTCCCAAAAATAGTTCTTCGCATCAGCAAAGAATCGCTTCTTTTGATGATGTCTTAACCTTTTTGGTAGGATGTTAGTAGCTAAATAATTCGCAATATCTTCGAACCAGGGTACCCCGGAGTCGGTTATAGAAAAGAGTTGTTCTTCAGGAAAGGAGTCGTTTATCTCACTCTCGTCGAGTTCTCTGATATGTGGATTTTCAAGCCTAGAAAGATGATCTGCTGCAAGATTTTTAGCTCCTTTCTTATCCTGAATTTCCAAATCAAATTCCTGCAAGAGTAGAATCCATCTTATGAGTCGAGGTTTTGCATCGAATTTATTTAAAAGATAACGAAGAGCTGAATGGTCAGTGTAAACGACAACTTTAGATATTATCAAATATTGTCTAAATTTATCAAATGCAAAAACCACTGCTAGCAATTCTTTTTCTGTGGTGGTGTAATTTTCTTCTGCAGCCGTTAATGTCTTACTAGCGTAATAGATCGGCTGGAAGTGCTTGTCTCTTCGCTGTCCCAAAACTGCACCTACTGCAAAATCACTCGCATCACACATTAGTTTAAAGGGTAGATTCCAATCAGGTGCAATTATAATTGGAGCATTTATTAATTTATCTTTGAGGATATTAAATGCATCTAAACATTCCTGATCAAAATTGAAAGGTACATCTTTTTCTAGTAATTTTGTTAAAGGCTTAGCTATTTTAGAAAAATCTTTAATGAATCTTCTATAAAATCCAGCATGTCCTAAAAAGCTTCTAATAACCTTGATTGAACTAGGAGGAGGTAATTTTTCTATGGTTTCAACTTTTGCTTTGTCTACCTCAATCCCTTTACTAGAAATTTTATGTCCTAACACAATCCCCTCTCGAACCATAAAGTGACATTTTTCCCAATTTAAAATAAGGTTCGTTTCCTCACATCTCATTAGAACTCATTTTAAATTTTTAAGGCAAAGATGGAAAGAATTACCGAATACCGAAAAGTCGTCCATAAATACATCCATAATGTCTTCCACAAGTTCATCAAAGATGGCTAGCATACAGCGCTGAAAGGTAGCAGGAGCATTACATAATCCAAAAGGCATTCTACGATAAGCAAATGTACCGTATGGACATTTAAATGTTGTCTTTTCTTGATCCTCAGGGGCTATTGGGATTTGGAAGAAGCCAGAGAGTCCGTCTAGGAAGCAGTAGTACATATGCCCAGATAATTGATCGTTATTGTCAGAGTCTTAAAATTTATATAATGAATGATCTAGCCTAGAAACTAACTGTGACAACGATTGAGGCAAGTGCACTGATCGTTGTTTTATGCGATGTCAAAGTCTTAAAATTTATATTGAGAATGACCGAACCTAGAAACTAACTATGACAATGATTTGAGGCAAGCGTACCTATCGAATAGTAGTATAGTTAAGGCAAGACCGGAATGTCGAACCCAAAGGAACTAAAAGTACTAATACTAACTTTCTTTTTATTATCTAGCCTAAATTAAAGGGAATTTGTTGTTTTAATCTAAATTAACTAATTACTAAACTAAAGACTCTAAGACAAAGAAGAATGACTTTGGGGAAATACTTTTGGGAAAAACCAATTGATTAGGACAATACCCGAGGAAGAATCCACCTAGACTTCACTTGTTATCTAACTCTGAACCAGACGATTTATTCACTTGACTTGATCCGTAAGATTCCTTAATGTATATTAAACCCTCTCTCGAGGTGAATAACGTCTAACCCTAAGTTGATTAATTGAAATCTCTTTCTAACTAAAACCCCTAGAATTGCATTAACTCGATATATGGAATCCCATATTAGGTTTCACCCTAATCCGGCAAAATCTCGTCACCCTATCTCTAGGCGTGCGATCAACTCCGCTTAAATATGCTAGATCTACTCTTAAGCAGGGACTTTTGCTCCTCCACCTAAGCACATCAAACTTGAAATAATATCCGCGAAATATCAACACAAGAATTAAGAACACATAATTAAGAACAAGTCAAATATTTATCATATAGTTCAACAAACGATAACAAGATTCATCTAAGTTTCATCTCTCTCAGTTATCTGAGGGTTTAGTTCATAATGATAAAAGAAAACATCTCAGAAGAAAAGATAAAACAAAACATAAGAAATCCCTAAAACACCCTGAAGGAATTGAAGAGAAGATCCTCCGTCTTGAGTATAATTCCGGGTTCTTGAGATGAATCAACTGGCTATCCTTGAGTGAATCCCCACAAATCTACCTTCTCTGGCCTAGTAATACGCCCCCTGACAAAAAAGCCTTGGGCTCCCCTCCGACAGAGGGTTTCTGTCGAACTCCCCGCTTAAGTTGCCCCCTAGGGTATTTATATAGGCTTTGAGATGCCTTACTTGACCCCTAAGTATCCTAATCCAAGTAGAATTCCTACTAAAGTGTTTAAATAGGCTTTGGAATGTGTTTCTTTACCTCCAAGTATCCTATTCCGAGTGAAATTCATCTTTGTCACGATAGGGACACGGCCATGGCACACGCCCGTGTAAATCGTGGCCAGGCCGTGTTGGGTCAATTGATGAGGCACGGTCGTGTGGTCTTGGGCCCAGGCCGTGTCAATTTCATGATCTGGCCCATTTAGCCCGTTATAAGCTCGTTTCTTGTTCTTTTCATCCTCTGGTGCTTTCCTTAGTATAAAACATGAAAACAAAGGATTAAGAGCACCAAATGACATAAAATAAGGGATAAATTATCCAAAAGCATGCTAAATGTGGGCTTAAAATATGTTACTATTACGGTTTATCAAATACCCCCACACTTAAGCTTTTGCTTGTCCTCAAGCAAAATTCTCAACTCACAATTAAAACGAACCTCCTCAATTCATAATATTCATCAATAGTGTTTCATCATAATTCAAAGATAATTCATACATGGATAATTCAACTCAAAGAGTCCTAAAGATTCAAACATTCTAAGTCATATATTTGTAGCACAAAACATAGGTGTTTCCCCTCATCTAAATAATTACCTCTGATTCAAAACCTACAAGAATTCACATCCTCACTAAAGATTCACTCAAATCACTCGAAGTGTTTAAGGTTCAGAATTAAGCACTCAAAAGTCAAACATGAAGAGTTAATCCCATAGGCTTGCATGAAAGTCAAATCTCCACCACTATAATATGAGATGATACACAAATCAAAAGGTCTTTAACAGGGTTGTAACGGGGCTTGGGTTAAGGTGTGGATAAAGGCTGAATTAGAAGGTTAAAATCGAGATTGACCTGACAAATTACCTAACCAGAAACAATGAACTGAATAAGTAATTACATCAATTGAAAACTAATAATACTACCATTTATAATACTCTAATACGAGCTTCTTCTTCAATAATTGGAATTTAAACGTATAAGCTCACCTAATCATAAAACTAATAATGAATATACTTCGATTTTTTTTAGAACAAATCAAATACATAATAAAGGATGAATTTAACTGCTAAAATAAAGATCCTAGTTAGGCAACAGATCAAATCAAGTCTCGATATAAGGGTAGTCAAGAAGAATGATGATAACAAATACAGACTGGGTTTGGGGTTAATATTAGTGGGTGAGTCAATAAATAGGGTTGTTAGGATTAAAAGGGGTTCACTAGGGGTTAATTATGAAAGTAGGCTTTTAGTTGAGTAATCGGGTTAAAACCTACGTGCCTTTATCATCTCTGTATATCAAATCAAAGGTGTGGTCTCGACATGTATAATCGATGCAAGTTCTAGAATAACAAATCAATGTTGACACACTCATAATCAATAAAGTGAGCAAGAAAAAGAATATATGCTCTATAAGGCTCAAAATCTCACAAAAATTATGAGTATTTTGATGTAAACCTTGTAAATTTCAAACTTTAAAGTAATATTCAAATTCAGGAAGACAACCTAGAAAATTTTTAATTCTGAAAAATAGACTTATCATGCTTGATTCTCTAGTATCTTAAAGTATAAATCATCAATGCACAATTATCAATGACTTAATCCAAAACACATCAATAAAAATCATAAATCAGGGAAATTTCATTCTAATCATAATATGAGAAACTTACTTTAGAACAAGGCAGAATTCAGGGATTTTCAAATAATACTATAGTTAACCCCCCCAGACTTAAGATGTACATTGTCCTCAATGTACAAAGATAGATAATAGCAAAATAATAATAAAATCATAAGATAGGGAGAGAAGTGAAACTTCCTGAATTTTGGATGGAGTCAATGAAAAGAAACCAGATAGCAATTGGCAAAGGTGAACGTAGGGGAGTGCCTTGAACCGTTTGAATTTGAGTCCTCGAAGCAGCCGGCCTGATTTTATTGTATCCTAAGCTAAATCTAAATGGCATGAAGAATAAGAAGAAAATAATAATAATAAAAAAATAAAATAAAATTAAAGGAAATAAAAATAAAAATAAAATAAAAAGTAAATAATGGAGAATGAAAGAAGAAAAACAACTGAAAAAGAAAAAAGAAGAAGGGAGTTTTAAATAGAGATGCAGCCCGTGTTTTGGGAAAAATTTTGTCCTGTTGCCACACGTCTATGGCCACGCCCTTCTACCTACCTATGGTGCCCACACGGCCACACCACGGCCGTGTGCAAAGCCCGTGTGAGTATGGAAAAACACATTGCCTAAACATGGAAATAAATAAAACTAAACTAATTAGTAGGGTTAGTGCTCGCGTTGCCTCCCGGGAAGCGCTCGTTTAAAGTCTTGAGCTAGACTTACCTCTCATTCACATTATCAGGGTGGTTTGAGGAGGTGAAAATCCTTTCTCATGCGATTAATTCGGTTTTTCATATATAGTTTAAGTCGAGTAGTGTTTACCTTAAAAGTGCTGAATTTAGGATTAGTTACCTCGACTGTCCCATCTGGGAAGATTTTGAGTACCTGATCTCCTATCTTAAGCTGGGTTGTCCCATCATTAAGTTTCTCGTGGAATTGCCTCATTTCTGCTTCGTGTATTTTTAGTTTCTCTTTGAAGTGTATCTTCCACTTGTCTAGTTCATCGATCCGAAGCTTTCGTTCCTCATGAGTTTCTTCTTTATTAACACGAGGTCTAGGATCTGGCATCTGCGAAAGAGCTTCAAGAAATGGCAAGTTAATATGTAACTTCTTTGGAGGTTTAAGAAATTTACCAAATTATTCCTTTGTGTGGTCTTTCTTTATCGCCTTAGGGTATGGCACACAAACTTGGTACTCTGTAATTACCGGGTTCGGTAAATCATGGCTTACCTCAACCTTATCTTCACTTACCACAGGCTCTTGCCTTGGGTCAGATTCCACTAACCTTTCATTGTCATGAGCTGTTACAGCTTGAATTTGCTCCTTTGGGTTAGTCTCAGTGTTGCTTGGTAGGCTTCCTTATGGTCTTTCAGAGATCTCCTTAGCTAGTTGCCCTAACTGATTCTCGATCCTTTGAATCGATGCTTGTTGATTTTTAAATGTTGTTTCTGTGACTGCCATGAATTTTGTCAGCATCTCCTCAAGGTTCGGCTTCTTTTCCTTTGGCCAGGGCTGTTGTTGGAAGTTTTGAGGTGGTTGCGGTCTTTGACTACCTTGATCATCCCACGAGAAATTGGTATGGTACCTCCAACCTGCATTATAAGTGTTATTATAAAATTTATTTTGAGGTCTACACTAGTTACCCATAAAGTTAACTTGCTCGCTCTCCATGCTCTGTCCGTAGAGTGGGTACTCAGAATCCGCCACGACTCCACTTGTTTGGTACTGCATAACTGGATGTACCTGCGAGGAACCGTACAAACCATCAAATTTTTTATTTAACATTTCTAACTGATTTGATAGCCTGGTTACTACGTCGAGGTTGAAGACACTGGCGGCTTCTGTTGGCGTTGTCCTCATAACTTGCCACTGATAGTTATTTAGTGCCATCTCCTCTATAAACTAAAATTACCTGTCAAAAGCAAATAAAAATAAAATTTAATTTCAAAAATAAAATATGGCTAAAGTAATACAAATTGAGCGTTCTTAATATTTTAGTTCCCCGGCAACGGCGCCAAAAACTTGATCGTTGTTTTATGCGATGCCAAAGTCTTAAAATTTATATTGAGAATGATTGAACCTGGAAACTAACTATAACAAGGATTTGAGGCAAGCGCACCTATCGAACAGTAGTATAGTTAAGGCAAGACCGGAATGTCGAACCCAAAGGAACTAAAAGTACTAATACTAACTTTCTTTTTATTATCTAGCCTAAATTAAAGGGAATTTGTTGTTTTAATCTAAATTAACTAATTACTAAACTAAAGACTCTAAGACAAAGAAGAATGACTTTGGGGAAATACTTTTGGGAAAAACAAATTGATTAGGACAATACCCGAGGAAGAATCCACTTAGACTTCACTTGTTATCTAACTCTGAACCAGACGATTTATTCACTTGACTTGATCCGTAAGATTCCCTAATGTATATTAAACCCTCTCTCGAGGCGAATAACGTCTAACCCTAGGTTGATTAATTGAAATCTCTTTCTAATTAAAACCCCTAGAATTGCATTAACTCGATCTATGGAATCCCAAATTAGGTTTCACCCTAATTCGGCAAAATCTCGTCACCCTATCTCTAGGCGTGCGATCAACTCCGCTTAACTATGCTAGATCTACTCTTAAGCAGGGACTTTTTCTCCTCCACCTAAGCACATCAAACTTGAATTAATATCAGCGAAATATCAACACAAGAATTAAGAACACATAATTAAGAACAAGTTAAATATTTATCATATAGTTCAGCAAACGATAACAAGATTCATCTAAGTTTCATCCCTCTCAGGTATCTGAGGGTTTAGTTCATAATGATAAAAGAAAACATCTCAGAAGAAAAGATAAAAAAAAACATAAGGAATCCCTAAAACCCCCTGAAGAAATTGAAGAGAAGATCCTCTGTCTTGAGTATAATTCCGACTTCTTGAGATGAATCAATTGGCTATTCTTGAGTGAATCCCCACAAATCTGCCTTCTTGGCCTAGCAATACGCCCCCTGACAAAAGCCTTGGGCTCCCCTCCGACAGAGGGTTTCTGTCGAACTCCCCGCTTAAGTTTCCCCCTAAGGTGTTTATATAGGCTTTGAGATGCCTTACTTGGCCCCTAAGTATCCTAATCGAAGCAGAATTCCTACTAGGGTGTTTAAATAGGCTTTGGAATGTGTTTCTTTACCTCCAAGTATCCTATTCCGAGTGAAATTCATCTTTTTCACGGCAGGGACACGGCCATGGCACACGCCCGTGTAAATCATGGCCAGGCCGTGTTTGGTCAATTGATGAGGCACGGTCGTGTGGTCTTGGGCCCAGGCCATGTCAATTTCGTGATCTGGCCCATTTGGCCCGTTTTAAGCCCGTTTATTGTTCTTTTCATCCTTTGGTGCTTTCCTGAGTATAAAACTTGAAAACAAAGGATTAAAAGCACCAAATGACATAAAATAAGGGATAAATTATCCAAAAGCATGCTAAATGTGGGCTTAAAATATGTTATTATTACGGTTAATCATGCACCAATCGAACAGTAGTATAGCTTAGTGGCAAGACCGGATTGTCGAACCCAAAGGAACCAGAAGTACTAATACTAACTTTATTTTTATTATTTAGCCTAAGAAACAAGGGAATTTGTTGTTTAATCTAAAATTAACTAACTACTAAGCTAAAGATGCTAAGACAAAGAGAACGAATTTGGGAAAATACTCGTGGGAAAAACCAATTGACTAAGACAATACCCAAGGAAGAATCCTCCTAGACTTCACTTGTTATCTAACTCTAAACCAGACGATTTATTCACTTGACTTGATCCGTAGGATTCCCTAAGTTATATTAACACCTCCGTCGAGGCTACTAACGTCTAACCCTAGGTTGATTAATTGAAATATCTTTCTAATTAAAACCCCTAGAATTGCATTAACTCGATCTATGGACTCCTATATTAGGTTTCACGTAATCCAGCAAAATTTTGTCACCCTATGTCTAGGCGCGCGAGCAACTCCGCTTAATTATGCTAGATTTACTCTTAGGCAGGGACTTTTGCTCTACCACCTAAGCACATCAGTACTTGAATCAATATCTTGGAATATTAAAGCAAGAATTAAGAACACATAATTAAGAACAAATCAAGTATTTATCATATAGTTCAGAAAATGATAACAAGATCCGTCTTAGGTTTCATACCCCTCAGGTATCTGAGGGTTTAGTTCATAATCATAAAAGAATACATCTCAAAAGAAAAGATAAAACAAAACATAAGAAAAACCCTAAAACCCCCTGAAGGAATTGAAGAGAAGATCTTCCGTCTTGAGTATGACTCCGGCTTCTTGAGATGAATCAACTGGCTTTCTTTGAGTAAATCCCACAATTCTGACCTCTCCGGCTTGGCTCCTTGGCCTAGCTGGATGCCCCCTGAAGGTTGGCCTCTAGGGTGTTTATATAGGCTTTTGGAATGGCTTTCTTTGCCTCTAAGTACCCTAATCAGAATAGAATTCTTCTTTGTCACGTCAGGGACACGCCCATGGCACACGCCCGTGTGAATCGTGGCCAGGCCGTGTTTGAACGTGCTAAAGGAGCACGACCGTGTGGTCTTGGGCCCAGGCCGTGTCGATTTCGTGATATGGCCCTTTTTCCTCGTTTTTGGCCCTTTTCTCGTTCTTTTCATCCTCCTATGCTCTCTTGAGTATAAAACATGAAATTAAAGGATTAAGAGCACCAAATTACATAATTTAAGGGATAAATCATCCAAAAGTATGCTAAATGTGGGTTTGAAATATGTTATTATTATGGTTTATCAAATACCCCCACACTTAAGCTTTTGCTTGTCCTCAAGCAAAATTCTCAACTCACAATTAAAACAAACTTCCTCGATTCATAATATTCATCAATAATGTTTTATCATAATTCATAGATAATTTATACATGGATAATTCAACATAAAAAAGTCCTAAAGATTCAAACAATTTAAGTCATACATTTTGTACCATGAAAACATAGGTGCTTCCCCTCATCTAAATAATTACCGCTGATTCAAAATCGACAAGGATTGACATCCTCACTAAAGATTCACTCAAATCACTCGAGGTGTTTAAGGTTCAGGAAAAAGCACTCATAAGTCAAACATGAAAAGTTAATCCCATAGGCTTGCATGAAAATCAAATCTCCACCACTATAATAAGAGATGATACACAAGTCAAAAGGTCTTTAATAGGGTTGTAACGGGGCTTGGGTTAAAGGTGTGGATAAAGGCTAAATTAGAGGGTTAGAATCGAGACTGACCTGACAAATCACCTAACTAGAAACAACGAACTGATAGTAAATAATTACATCAATTGAAAACTCATAATACTAATAATAACACGAGCTTCTTCTAAAGATGTGAATTTAACTATTTTAAGCTCATAGAACATAGAACTAATAATGAATATACTTCGTGTTTTTTTTAAGAACAAATCAAGTAATAAAAGGTGGGTCCTACTATTGAACTAAAATAATTAGGCAACCGATAAAATCAAATCTCGATATAAGGGTAGTTAAAAGGAATGGTGATAACAAATACAAAGGGTTTTGGGTTAATATTAGTGGGTGAGTCAATAAAAGGGTTGTTAGGATCAAAGGGGTTCACTAGGGGTTAATTATGAAGGTAGGCTTTTAGTGGAGTATGTGGGTTAAATCCTAGGTGCCTTTATCATCTTAGTATATCAAATCAAAGGTGTGGTCTCGACATGTATAAACGATGCAAGTTCTAGAATAACAGATCAATGTTGACACACTCATAATAAAAAAAGTGAGCAAGAAAAAGAATATATGCTCTATAAGGCTCAAAATCTCACAAAAATTATGGGTTTTTGATGTCAACCTTGTAAATTTCAAATTTCAAGGTAATAACTAGATTCAGGTAGACAACCTAAAAAAAATTTTAATTACGGAAAATAGACTTATCATGCTTGATTACCTAGTATCTTAAAGTTTAAATCATCACTGCACAATTATCAATGACTTAATCAAAAACATATCAATCAAAATCATAAATCAGAGGAAATTCTATTTTAATAGTGGTATGAGAAAATTATTTAAGAAACAAGATATAATTCAGGATTTCAGAATACTGAAAAAGTTAGGCACTTTTAAGATTCACCCCCCCACACTTAAGGTGTACATTGCCCTCAATGTACAAAGATAGATAAAACAATATGGTAGAAAAATCAAAAGATGTGGAGAGGAGTGAAACTCCCTGAATTTTTGGATGGATTCCTTGGATGATGTTTCATGATGAGTGTGATGACTAGGTATAAGTGACTTTTTCGTTCCTTGAATAGTATATTTAATCTGTTTACTCTGCGAAGTCATCAATTAAATTTAATGGATGTTGTTATAGAAGCTTAGAGTTAGACAGCCAGTGATGAAATTAAATCAATTATACTAATGAAGGTTTTTAAGACAATAAACTAAAAATGGAAGCAAAAAGAAATAAAAGTAAAGATAAACTAAAGATAAAATTAAAAACAAAAATGAAAAGAAAAGGACTCAGAGGTCCTCGCCATCTCCTGAATCGCGAGGTGGTGGAGGCGGCGATATGTGAAAGTGATGACAGGTCTGGTGAAGAGTCGCCTCAATGCCGTCGAATCGTCGAGCGGTGTTATTGAATTACTACGTACAGTACTGCTCGAACTGAGTGAGACGTGCAGAAATGTCTGAGAGTGAAGCAGCTGAATGAACTGGGCGATGGCTCTATTGTGGTGCTTCCTGTGGTGGGGGGACATCTTCAGTAATGTCCATCGGATCCTCCTCGTTGGTGGGAGGTGCTAGTCGATATTGGGGAGGGTCAGTCCCATGTTTACGTTGGATCATCCTCATATGTAGCATTGTAAGGATGCCCTGTGGGGACATCTGACCTATCAATGTGAGTGATGAGACCTGGGCAGCAGTGTTGAGGAGCCCGAAATGTCGAACCGAGCGCGTGACGTATGGGCCCATAGATATGACCCCTCTCCTATGTTGCTCCATCTGATGTTGAATGGCACGAGCTATGAAATAGGCTAGGTCGAACACGTGTCCATTTTCCATGCACCATAGGAAATAGGCGTCGTGAGTGTATGAGCTAAAATAGCGTGTACGTAATTGAGGGATGGGGCGAGAGCCGTCACCTTGGAGCGACTGGGGTCATAAGTGGGGGAGCTGGGTGCTATATTGTACCAAAATCTAGTAGGGGTGTTGTGGATATGACGATAGAGCTCCGAGAGATCGTGTTCCTCCATAAAGTCGTCTGTATAGAGTCTCAATGCGGCCCTGAATTGCGACACATTCATTTCTCATACAATGCCTCCGAGATGAAATTGGATCATGCCAGGGTCATCGTGACGCGTCATTACAGTTGAAAGGTGGAACGTGGAACAGATCTCCAGAGTGAGCTCTAGATATGTGGGCTCGATGATTTGGAAGAACTGGTCCCACGGATCGGTAGTCAGGAGAGCCCTTATTTCGTCGGCTAATTGGACCTGCTCCAAGGCTGCCCAATCAATATATCTCCCTGTGCTGAGGGGTCGTGCGCGAACTATCTTATAAAGATCCTCCTGGGGTCCTGGAGGGAATTGTAGGAATGGGTGGCACACTTCGGCGGATGCGCTGGCTGAAGACGAGTCGGGTCCCTTTTGTTTTTTCAAACTAGGGACTGCAGTTTTCTTGCCTCGGGACGATGACATTGTGTAACATCCTGGATTTTGGGGTTCTACATTTAATGCGTGTTGTGTGTGTATGCTATGTTCTGTGTGTTAATTTGGTGTGTTTGGGGGTCTCGGGAAGGCTTGGGGTTAAGCCTGAGCCTTGGTGGAAACTTTACTTTTAGGCACTGTAGGGGAGAGCTAGTTGAGGTAGGTCTTAAGGGTATTTCATTGTGTGTGGATAACACAAGTAGAGAGTTGGTAAAGTGGCAAGGATGCGCCACTAAGAGTGCTTGAATTGGCATCACAAGGGAGAAGCTGCAGAGGGAAGGGGTTCAAGTCGCATTGTCAACATTGTGGAGTTTTGTTTTTGCGTCAAGGGAGCTTGGGTGATGGAGTTCGGCTAGGACACTTCAAGGGGGGGAGTGTTGAATGGGTCAAATATTTGAAAGGGGGCCGTGAGTGAAAGGTGGAGGTTGACCTATTCAAACTATTTCAAATGGGTAAGCAAGAGTGACTTTAGGAGGAAAGTAAGGGATTTTTCAAGTGGATGGAGGTAATGGCCAGTTGTGGGAAGCTTGAGAGGGGGGAAAGGTTTCGGTTGGGGTCTAGTAGGGTGTGTGCCGTTTGGGTCTACTACTTTGTTTGGTATTTTTTTCTTCTTCATTTCTCTGCTAACCAAAACCGAAACACATTTGTGCTTCTCTTTTCATCTTTTATCTGGTTACCGCAACCTCCAAGAGCAGTTTGGTGTATCTTTTATTTGGTAAAAACCGAAACCTCTTAGGCACCTTTTCCCTTCAATTCACATTTTTCTTCTTAATAGCCGAACCCTCCTAACACCTTCTCCACTTTCATTGCTTTCTTCCAATTGCTTCATACTTCTCTATTTCTTCTAAAAGCCGAACCTCATTCCTCATTCTTTTTCTGGACCGAATCATCATCTACTATCATTCATTTCTTTGATTTTGTTTTTACTCTAGTCGAATCTCCTTAGTCATTTCTTTTTGTTTCTTCATTGCCGAGACCTATCCCTCATCTTCTCGTCACCATTTGTTACGAGTTTCTTCTTCAAGCTGAAGCATCCATTTGTTTCATACTCCTTCTCTTTTCTTCTAAGGGCAGAACCTCTTTTTGTGTCAGGAGTTAGCACTCTTTCTGTCGACTTTGCTGATTGCCGAACGTAGATCTTCCATTTCGCACTCTAGCTTCATGATAGAAAGACCCGTCTCCATCGCCTTTTCTTTCAGTGGTCTGCTTTCAAGAGGGCTTTGGTAAGTGTTCTTGGTCGAATAGGCTATATGAGGTTTTCTATTCGCTTGATTGGCCGGAAGGCCACTTCTTTGGATCCATCTTTTATTGGGAAGTCGATTCTAATTTGATGAATGTGTAGGGACTTCAGCGTTTCCTTAATCCTAGCCTGAAGCTTCCGGTTTCTGTTGATCTAGGAAAGTGACTTCTTTGATATGAGTATCTATCCTTCGTTCTTTTCATTACTTTAACCTGGTTCTCTTATCAAGATCTGTCATGGATTCGAATGCCAGTCAAAGGAAGGAAGGGGTTGGACCCGTAGTTTCAGCCCCTAAGTTCAAGAAACGATCTGTATCGGCGGTGTGAGACTGGCCACTAGGTTGTGGACCGGCTTCAGAGTAGATTAGGCAGATAGCAGTCATCTCTACTAGCGATAGTGTCGACATAGAAAGCATAGTGTTGCGTGTTTTCAGGTGTGTAAAAATTCACACTCTATTATTAATCTGAGTTATTAACTATTTTGGGCTGAAAAGCTGAAGTGACTGAAAGACAGTCGTAATACCCTTGTGGGTAAAGCTAGGGATACCAGGTAAGTGTCTATAACGTTTTATTAAAGGGTATGAAATATATGCTGTAATCTGTCACTATGATGAGAGTATGTGCATTCATATGATTGTATGATCTGCATAGGTTTGGGATATGATGCGAAAGGGGAAGTATTTGAGACCATCACGGTGGTTTGGCACCACGAGTGGGTTGGCCCCACATATAAGCGGTCTGCGGATCGTGTCTCGGTGGCTTGGTGCCACGGTGGTTTAATACCACGTATATATATGATGATTTAGTGACTCGTCCCAGTGGTTTGGTACCACAGTGGGTTGGCCTCACATATATTCTCCAGGGATTGTCATGGGGGTTTGATACCACGTTGGGTTGGCCCCACGCATGATAATAGTGACTTTGTCACGGTGATCTAGTATCACAGTGGTCTGGAACCACGAGTGGCTTGGTGCCACATATGAGGTGTGTAGCGGATGGAGGGTTGATTGTAGAAATCCCCACGGTGTGTTGGGCTGGTACGGGTGGTGTGTAGAGGATGGAAAACTAGGTTGGGCTAGGCTGCATTGCATACATGTGATATATGCTATATTGAGTGGGCTAAGGCCCAATGTGCATCTGTGGGCTTAAGGCCCAGATTTTGTTTCATGGGGATTTACACACTGAGTCTCGGTGACTCACCCCCCTCTGCTTATTTCTGTAGGTAATCAGTAGATCGTGGATCTGGGAGCCGAGGCGGACTCATGGAGGCCATAAAACGTTTCTTTTCGTAAATTCGTTTCTTTCTACAATTATTTTTAAATGGGGATTTTGTTATGTAATAAGGCCTTCTTAATTTAATATTTGGTTTTCCTTATTTATTATTTAATTACGATATGACATTATTATACGATTAAAACCTAACAATTAATATGGAGTTTTCAAAACTTAAGCAACATAAAGCATTTGTTTTCTCTTATGTGCCAACAATGACAACCAATACGCGATTAGCTTAATCCAACAATTTTTTTTCCTTAAACCTCAAACTACTGTTTTCCGAAACATCAATCAAACGAAAAGTTTTTAAACCTACAGTATTTCTTCAAAGTTTCGAAACCCTTTTTGAACAAATTTTACCCTGTAACATATCAGATCTGGTCGTAACGTCTAGGCCAGGTTTGGGGTGTTACAATTTTGGTATCAGAGCCTGGGTTGCAAACCTCGGCTGTGGAATGGGATCAACAATGTTTTTTAAAGTCGATTTAAAATGTTATTAAAGGAAATGTTTTAGTTGGAGTATGGCATCCGAGTCTACCGGCACCCGATCCACGTGGTAAGTGTTCTAATTGTTGGTTATTTTGCATGAAATAATTATGTTGTGTTATGATTTCTAGAGTTAAGAGATCCAAACTTTAGAGACTGAAACCTCTAGGTATAAATATGAATCTGCGAGAATTACCTTTGAATGTTATTTCTCATAAGACTGCTCGATAATAAACAGTGAAAGAAAGTACTAATCCATAAAATTCTTAATCAGATTAAGTCGTATCGGTAGTCATGAGTACTAAGGGGCGTGGACATGTTGTGCGTGGTCATGGTAGAGGCCGGAATGTTGGGTCTGAACCTTTGGAATCTAGACATGGGTCGAAAGGTGATGCACCGGCACCGCCAGCTGTGGAAGAGGAATTTTAGGATCAAATAGGCGGAGACGATGCGGTGTCTCAAGCGATGTTACGTGTATTGGAGAGAGTTGCTGGAGCGAGCACGGGTTCAGGGGCTCGAAAATCTGTGTCTGAACGACTCTGAGCCAATGGAGTAAAAATGTTTAGGGGCGTTTCTGGTGTAGCTCCTAATGTAGTTGAGTATTGGCTAGAAGCAGTGGAGCGTATTATGGATGATCTTGACTTCACGGAGGAGGAGAAGTTAAAAGGAGTTGTGTCTCTTCTTCGTGATGAGGCGTATCAGTGGTGGCTCACGGTCAGGGATGGTATAGTGGCTGACCGTATTACCTGGGATTTCTTCAAGTCAGCATTTCAGGGGAAGTACATTGGATCAAGTTATGTGGATGCGCAGCGTAAGGCATTTCTAAATTTGGTGCAGGGAAATAAATCGGTGGCCGAGTATGAGGCGGAATTCCTATGTCTTAGTCCTTATGCTCGGGGTATTGTTGCCACAGACCATGAGCTTTGTGTTCGGTTTGAAGATGGTCTGAGGGATGAATTGCGAGTGTTGATAGCTCCACAGCGAGAAAGAGAATTTGTTGTTTTAGTAGAAAAGGCTAAGATAGCCGAGGAAGTGAAGCGGTCCAAAAAGCAGAATCAAGATAGGGATAGAGGAAGGAATAAAAGGAACTTTGGATCGTCGGGATCAGCGGGGCGTTTTCAGAAGAGGCCTAGGCTGGATGGGCCAAGTCGTGTTGCAAGACCTGTTGTTGATAGTGGGCTCAGAGGTGTGCTAGATGCGGTAGATCTCATTCAGGTGAGTGTTGGATGAGTAATAGAGGATGTTTTAGGTGTGGGTCTACTGATCATCGGGTAAGAGACTGTCCACAAGAGTTGAGTAGAGTGCGACCAGTAGGACAGGGTTATGCTCTGTAGGGTAGAAGTGGTCAGCAACCACAGAGAGGTCGTGGTCCAGCCAGAGGAGGTAATTATTTCGATCGTGGACGTGGAGCACCGGGCAGAGGTGCTGGGAACACAGATGCGAGACAACCTGGGTTGGTCTTTGCAGCTAGACGTCGAGAGGAGGGCGATGCACCGGACGTCATAACTGGTATGTTTCTTATTTACGGGTTGCCTTATACTGCACTGATTGATATTGGATCAACACATTCTTATGTTGCTAGTACTATATCAGAAACTCTGAACATAGACTCTGAGACTGCTTCTAGGGAGATGATTGTACTTAGCCCTTTAGGACAATCTGTAGTGGTGAATAAACTCTTTAGGAGGGTGCCTTTAGAGGTTCAAGGGATGGTTTTCCTTGCTGATCTGATGGAACTGCCGTTCGGGGAGTTTGATTTAATCTTAGGTATGGATTGGTTGGTAAAATATCGAGCAAACTTGGATTGTGCTGCTAAGCGCATGGTATTAAAGACTCCTGAGGATGATGAGGTGGTGGTGATAGGTGAAAAGAGGAACTACTTGTCTAATGTAGTGTCCACTTTAAAGGCTGAAAGAATGGTGAGGAAAGGATGTGAGGCATTCATAGCTTTTGTTTGTGCTCTGGAGGCCAAGGAATTAACTGTGGGGGATGTTAGAACAGTTAAGGAGTTTTCTGATGTTTTCCCAGAAGAGCTTCCAGGACTACCTCTGGTTCGCGAGGTGGAATTCGGTATTGATCTTCTTCCGGGGACAGCGCCTATTTCTATTGCCCCATATAGAATGGCGCCAAAGGAGTTGGTGGAATTGAAAGCCCAAATTCAGGAATTGTTAGATCGATGTTTTATCCGACCGAGTATGTCACCTTAGGGAGCATTGGTGCTATTCGTTAAGAAGAAGGACGGATCAATGCGTATGTGCATTGACTACCGTCAATTGAACAAGTTGACCATCAAGAATAAATACCCGTTGCCGAGGATTGATGATTTGTTCGATCAACTGAGGGGGGCTTCAGTCTTCTCGAAGATAGATTTGTGGTCAGGATATCATCAACTTAAGGTCAAGGAAGCTGATATTCATAAGACGGCTTTCCGGACTCGCTATGGCCACTACGAATTTCTGGTGATGCCATTTGGGTTGACCAATGCACCAGCAGCATTTATGGATATGATGAATCGAGTATTCCAACCCTATCTGGATCGATTTGTCGTGGTATTTATAGACGATATCCTGGTTTATTCAAGATCGGAGGAGGAGCATGATTCCCATCTTCGGGTGGTGTTACAAATCCTGAGGGAGAAACAGCTGTATGCCAAATTCAGTAAGTGTGAATTTTGGCTAAGAGAAGTTACCTTTTTGGGCCATGTTGTGTCTGCTGAGGGGACTAGGGTTGATCCCCGGAAAATTGAAGCTGTGTTGGATTGGAAGCCGCCTAAGTCTATGGCGGAAATTCGAAGTTTTCTTGGTCTAGCTGGGTATTACAGAAGGTTTGTTGAGGGGTTCTCTTTGATTGCGGCACCATTAACCAAGTTATTGCGGAAAGGGGTACCGTTTGTCTGGTTTGATAAGAAGCAGGAGAGTTTTGAGAAGCTAAAGAAGATCTTGACTGAGGCTCCAGTATTGGTACAGCCTGAGGCCGGGAAGGAGTTTGTTGTTTACTGCGATGCGTCGCACACAGGATTGGGATGTGTGTTTATGCAGGAAGGGAAGGTGGTAGCATATGCGTCTCGGCAATTGAGACCACATGAGGTGAATTATCCCACGCATGATCTGGAATTGGCTGCTGTAGTGTTTGCTTTGAAGATCTGGAGGCATTATCTGTATGGAGAGAGTGCATTATTTATCTGAGATCACAAGAGCCTAAAATATCTCCTTACCCGAAGGAGTTGAATTTAAAGCGCGCGAAGATGGATCGAATTGTTAAAAGATTATGATTGCTCGATCAAGTACCACCCGGGTAAAGCTAACGTGGTGGCGGATGTATTAAGTCGTAGGGTGATCTCTGACTTGAGAGCAATGTTTGCTCATCTCAGCTTATACGATGATGGAAGTTTATTAGTTGAACTTCAAGTGAAGCCTTCTTGGGTCAGTCAGATTAAAGAGAAGCAGTTGGCGGATGAGTTGATAAAGTTGGAGTTTCAGTTGGGGACAGGTGATGGGATAACGGATTTCAGTGTGGATAGTGATGGGGTATTATGTTTTCGAGGAAAGATATGTATGCCAAAAGATCTTGAATTGAGACGTAAGATCCTACAGGAAGCGCATAGAAGCCCATACGCTATGCATCCTGGAGGAAGTAAGATGTATCGGGATCTACGAGAACAATTTTGGTGGTTTGGTGCAGGCGGGAAGTAACCGAGTTGGTAAGTAAATGCTTGACCATCGGCAGTGAAAGCGAACACGATTACCTTCGTGGTTATTGCAGTCGGTGAAAATTTCGCAGTGGAAGTGGGAAAGGATCACGATGGACTTTGTTAGTGGGCTACCTCTTACGCCTACTAAGAAGGATTCTGTATGGGTAATTGTTGATCGATTGACGAAGTCTGCTCATTTCATACCGATTCATGTCGACTACTCTCTCCAGAAGTTAGCTAAACTGTATGTAGCAGAGATTGTGAGGCTGCATGGGGTGCCAGTGTCTATCATATTAGCCGAGACCCGTGTTTACGTCGAGGTTACGAAGACATTACATCAAGCGTTGGGTACAAAGTTGGATTTCAAGATATGCATACACATCCACGATCGATGGATACCGCGAGAGGGTAATTCAAGATCTTGGAAGATATACTTGGAGGGGTATCATCTTAGACTTGGGGTAGTTGGGAGGAGTTTCTACCGTTGGCAGAATTCGCATACAACAACAACTATCAGTCTAGTATTCAGATGGCACCATATGAAGCGTTATATGGTCGGAGGTGTCGTACTCCTACTTGCTGGACAGAGTTGGGTGAGCGTCGGATGTTGGGTCCGGATTTGGTTTCGGAGACAGAAGAGAAAGTAAAGTTGATTCGAACTCGGTTGAAGGAAGCGTCCGACAGGCAGAAGTCCTATGTTGATCTGAAGCGTAGGGACATAGAATTTGCAGTTGGTGACCGGGTTTTCTTAAAGGTTTCACCGTGGAAGAAAGTTCTAAGGTTTGGACGGAAGGGTAAGCTGAGCCCCAGGTTCATCGGGCCTTATCGTGTGTTGAAGCGTGTGGGACCGGTAGCTTATCAGCTCGAGCTACCATCGGAATTGAGTCAGATTCATAATGTGTTTCATGTTTCGATGCTGAGGCGCTACCATTCGGATCCATCTCATATTGTGCCAGTGGAAGAAATCGAAGTAAGGCCTGACCTATCCTTTGAAGAGGAACCAGTTCAGATTTTGGATCGTGACGTTAAGGTATTGCGAAGGAAGATGGTTCCGTTAGTAAAGGTATTGTGGCGGAATCACGGTTCAGAGGAAGCTACGTAGGAGCCAGAGAATGTGATGCGACAGCAATATCCTCATCTCTTCTGAGAAGGTAAAAATTTTGAGGCCGAAATTTCTTTAAGGGGGTAGAACTGTAACATCCTGGATTTTGGGGTTCTTCATTTAATGCGTGTTGTGTGTGTATGCTATGCTCTGTGTGTTAATCTGGTGTGTTTGGGGGTCCCGGGAAGGCTTGGGGTTAAGCTTGAGCCTTGGTGAAAACTTTACTTTTAGGCCTTTGTAGGGAGAGCTAGTTGAGGTAGGTCTTAAGGGTATTTCATTGTGTGTGGATAACACAAGTAGAGAGTTGGTAAAGTGGCAAGGATACGCCACTAAGAGTGCTTGAATTGGCGTCACAAGGGAGAAGCTGCAGAGGGAAGGGGTTCAAGTCGCATTGTCAGCATTGTGGAGTTTTGTTTTTGCATCAAGGGAGCTTGGGTGATGGAGTTCGGCTAGGACACTTCAATGGGGGGAGTGTTGAATGGGTCAAATATTTGAAAGGGTGGTCGTGAGTGAAAGGTGGAGGTTGACCTATTCACACTATTTCAAATGGGTGAGCAAGAGTGAGTTTAGGAGGAAAGTAAGGGATTTTTCAAGTGGATGGAGGTAATGGCCGGTTGTGGGAAGCTTGAGAGGAGGGAAAGGTTTCGGTTGGGGTCTAGTAGGGTGTGTTTCGTTTGGGTCTACTCCTTTGTTTGGTATTTTTTCTTCTTCATTTCTCTACTAACCAAAACCGAAACACATTTGTGCTTCTCTTTTCATCTTTTCTCTGGTTGCCGCAACCTCCAAGAGCAGTTTGGTGCATCTTTTATTTGGTAAAAACCGAAACCTCTTAGGCACCTTTTCCCTTCAATTCACATTTTTCTTCTTAATAGCCGAACCCTCCTAACACCTTCTCCATTTTCATTGCTTTCTTCCAATTGCTTCATACTTCTCGATTTCTTCTAAAAGTCAAACCTCATTCCTCATTCTTTTTCTGGACCGAATCATCATCTACTATCATTCATCTCTTTGATTTTGTTTTTACTCTAGCCGAATCTCCTTAGTCATTTCTTTTTGTTTCTTCATTGCCGAAACCTGTCCCTCATCTTCTCGTCACCATTTGTTAAGAGTTTCTTCTTCAAGCTGAAGCATCCATTTGTTTCATACTCCTTCTCTTTTCTTCTAAGGGCCGAACCTCTTTTTTTGTCAGGAGTTAGCACTCTTTCTGTCGACTTTCCTGATTGTCGAACGTAGATATTCCATTTCGCACTCTAGATTCGTGATAGAAAGACCCGTCTCCATCGCCTTTTCTTTCAGTGGTCTGCTTTCAAGAGGGCTTTGGTAAGTGCTCTTGGCCGAATAGGCTATATGAGGTTTTCATTTAACTTGATTGGCCGGAAGGCCACTTCTTTGGATCCATATTTTATTGGGAAGTCGATTCTAATTTGATGAATGTGTAGGGACTTCAGCGTTTCCTTAATCCTAGCCTGAAGCTTCCGGTTTCTATTGATCTAGGTAAGCGACTTCTTTGATATGAGTATCTATCCTTCGTTCTTTTCATTACTTTAACCTGGTTCTCTGATCAAGATCTGTCATGGATTTGAATGCCAGTCAAAGGAAGGAAGGGGTTGGACCCGTAGTTTCAGCCTCTAAGTTCAAGAAATGATCTGTATCGGCAGTGCGAGACTGGCCACCGGGTTGTGGACCGGCTTCAGAGCAGATTAGGCAGATAGAAGTCGTCTCTGCTAGCGATAGTGTCGACATAGAAAGCATAGTGTTGCGTGTTTTCAGGTGTGTAAAACTTCACACTCTGTTATTAATCTGAGTTATTAACTATTTTGGGCTGAAAAGCCGAAGTGACTGAAAGACAGTCGTAATACCCTTGTGGGTAAAGCTGGGGATACCAGGTAAGTGTCTATAACGTTTTATTAATGGGTATGAAATATATGTTGTAATCTGTCACTATGATGAGAGTATGTGCATTCATATGATTGTATGATCTGCATGGGTTTGGGATATGATGCGAAAGGGGAAGTATTTGAGACTGTCACGGTGGTTTGGTACCACGAGTGGGTTGGCCCCACATATAACTGATTCTGTGACCATGTCTCGGTGGCTTGGTGCCATGGTGGTTTAATACCATGTATATATATGATGATTTAGTGACTCATCCCAGTGGTTTGGTACCACAGTGGGTTGGCCCCACATATATTCTTCAGGGATTGTCACGGTGGTTTGATACCATGGTGGGTTGGCCCCACGTATGATAATACTGACTTTGTCGCGGTGATCTGGTATCACGGTGGTCTGGAACCACGAGTGGCTTGGTGCCACATATGAGGTCTGTAGCGGATGGAGGGTTGATTGTAGAAATCCCCACGGTGTGTTGGGCTGGTACGGGTGGTGTGTAGAGGATGGAAAACTAGGTTGGGCTGGGCTGCATTGCATACATGTGATATATGCTATATTGAGTGGGCTAAGGCCCAATGTGCATCTGTGGGCTTAAGGCCCAGATTTTGTTTCATGGGGATTTACACACTGAGTCTCGGTGACTCACCCCCCTCTGCTTATTTCTGCAGGTAATCAGTAGATCGTGGATCTGGGAGCCGAGGCGAACTCGTGGAGGCCGTAAAATGTTTCTTTTCGTAAATTCGTTTCCTTCTACAATTATTTTTAAATGGGGATTTTTTTATGTAATAAGGCCTTCTTAATTTAATATTTGGTTTTCCTTATTTATTATTTAATTACGATATGACATTATTATATGATTAAAACCTGACAATTAAGATGGAGTTTTCAAAACTTAAGCAACATAAAGCATTTGTTTTCTCTCATGTGCCAACAATGACAACCAGTACTCGATTAGCTTAATCCAACAAATATTTTTTTTCCTTAAACCTCAAACTACTGTTTTCCGAAACATCAATCAAACGAAAAGTTTTTAAACCTACAGTATTTCTTCAAAGTTTCGAAACCCTTTTTGAACAACTTTTACCCTGTAACATACCAGATCTGGTCGCAACATCTAGGCCGGGTCTGGGGTGTTACACATTGTGTTCCTGGGAATAACATATATTCAACGATTTAAGTAGCGGTTTTAGCTAAGATATGTCGCATAACAGTTAAGAATTCAAAGATATAGCAAGGAAAAAGAAATCTCAAAAAGAATAGTCTAACGTTTTGTATAAATATTTAAACAAGGATTTAAATGACTAATCAATCTAATAGTGAATATAACTAATCCTAAACAATAACAATAAATTAGATAACAACTAAATAGTATTCTAATGATAAAATAGTTCTAAGAAATGTAAAAATAGGGGTAACCGGTGGAGTTATTGGAGAGAAGCGGCGCAGTTGGGAGGAGCACGGTCGCTGAAGGGCGATACACGGGCGTGTGCTGCGAAAAAATGGGGTACACGACTGTGTCGTGTCTGTGGATGGGCATGTATCCTGTTGGCACGGGCATGGACGGGTTTCCTATGTGTATGTAGACAAGAGAAGGAGCTACGAGGTATGGAGAGTTAAGGGAGGGGGGATCTTGCTGGTGGCTGGAAATGTGGTGGTGGTTTTAGAGAAAGAAATGGCTAGGGTTTGAAATGGGGGGAAATTTGGGGAAGACGGGCTTGGTGGTCTTTAAATAGGGGATGGGGCACACGGTCAATAGCCACGCCCGTGTTCCCTTTATTCAGCCCGTGTTTTTTGAAGATTTAAATTTTAGGCGCGTTTATGCCGTGTTCCACGCCCGTGTTCCGTGAGCGTGTTATGCCACACGGCCATTCTGTACGCCCGTGTTTTTGGTCATACGCTCGTGCTTCGTAAGTTAGTGTCATCCACGGTTCTAGGGCACGGGCGTGGCTTATGCCCGTGTTGGTTACTCAGTGTTCACCACGGTTTGGATACACGGGCGTGTCGCACACCCGTGTTGATTACATAGTTTCGACCACGGCCGCGTCGCACGGCCGTGTCCTTTAGTCGGAGCCCTTGTATCGTATAAATTTTTGTCCTGTTTCTATACGGTCTCCGCCACGCCCATGTACCAATTCGTGGTGTCCACACGGCCACTGCCACGGCCGTGTGCAAGGCCGTGTGGTGTAAAAACCCTACGCTTGATACATCGGTTAGTTTTCAGTTAGGTGCTTGATAAACCGTAAAAGTAACATATTTTAATCCCACATTTAGTATGCTTTTGGATGAATTATCCCTTATTTTATATAATTTGGTGCTCTTAATCCTTTCTTTTCATGTTATATACTCAGGAAAGCACCAGGGGATGAAAAGAACGCAAAACGGGCTTAAAACGAGACAAATGGGCCAAAGCATGAAATTGACAAGGCCTGGACCGCGATTTACACGGTCGTGCCTCATCAACGAAGTCCACACGGCCTGGCCACGATTCACACGAGCGTGTGCCATGGCCGTGTCCCTACCGCGGCCAAGAGGAGTTTCACTCGGATTTGGATGCTTGGAGGCAAAGAAACACACTCCAAATTCTAATTAAACCCCTAAATAGGAATTGCACTCAAATTAGGATACTTGGAGGCCAAGTAACACATCTCAAAGCCTATATAAACACCCTAGGGGGCAACTTATTCGGAGAGTTCGGCAGAAGCCAGAGTCGAAAGGAGTCGACGGGCAGTCAGCTAGGCCAAGGAGTCGAGCCGAAAAGGTCAGATTTGTGGGAAACTCTCAAGGGATAGCCAGTTGATCCATCTCAAGAAGCCAGAATTCTACTCAAGACAGAGGATCTCCTCTTCAATTCCTTCAGGGGGTTTTAGGGGTTTCTAATGTTTTGTTTTATCTTTTCTTTTGAGATGTTTTGTTTTACTATTATGAACTAAACCCTTCAGATACTTGAAGAGGGGATGAAACCTAGATGAATCTTGTTATTGTTTTCTGAACTATATGATAAATACTTGATTTGTTCTTAATTATGTGTGCTTAATTCTTGTGTTGATATTTCGCGGATATTAATTCAAGTTGAATGTGCTTAGGTGGTGGAGCAAAAGTCCCTGCTTAAGAGTAGATCTAGCATAGTTAAGCGGAGTTGATCGCACGCCTAGAGATAGGGTGACGAGATTTTGCCGGATTAGGGTGAAACATAATATGGGAGTCCATAGATCGATTTACTGCTATTCTAGGGGGTTATTAATGGGAAAGAGATTTCAATTAATTAACCTAGGGTTAGACGTTATTCGCCTCGAGAGAGGGTTTAATATAAATTAGGGAGTCCTACGGATCAAGTCAAGTGAATAAATCATCTGGTTCAGTGTTAGATAACAAGTAAAGTCTAGGTGGATTCTTCCTAAGGGTATCATCTTAATCAACTGAGTTTTTCCCAAGTATTTTCCCAATTCATTCTTTTTGTCTTTGCGTCTTTAGCTTAGTAATTAGTTAATTTAGATTAATAAACAACTTCACTTATTTTAGGCTAAATAATAGAAAGAAAGTTAGTATTAGTACTTTTAGTTCCTTTGGGTTTGACAAATCTGGTCTTGCCTAAGCTATACTACTGTTCGATAGGTGCACTTGCCTCAATCGTTGTCATAGTTAGTTTCCAGGTTCGATCATTCTCATTATAAATTTTAAAACTCTGACTTCACAGCGATCAGTGCTAAAAATTAAAAATATAACATTAGTGAAGTTAGTGCTCGGGTTGCCTCCCGAGAAGCGCTCATTTAAAGTCTTAAGCTAGACTTACCCTGTTTTCATTCCTAAATTGAGGCTCTTGGAGCCGAAGTTCCTCTCTTATATCCCCAAAATCTTCACCATTATAAATTTTTAACCGGTGACCATTTACCTTGAATGTGCCATGAGTTGGATGAGTTACCTCGATTGTTCCGTATGGAAAAATAGTTTTGATTACGAATGGACCTGACCATCTTGATTTCAGCTTCCCAGTAAATAATTTGAGCCTTGAATTGTAGAGCAGAACTAAGTCTCCTACTTCGAATTGCTTTGATTGTTTTAAACGAGCATCATGGCGTCGCTTTGTCGCCTCCTTATATAATCATGAGTTCTCATAGGCATCAGCTCGCCATTTATCTAGCTCGTTCAACTGCATCATCCTCTTCTCACCTACGGTTTTAAGATCGTAATTCAAGAATTTTATAGCCCAGAAGGCTTTGTGTTCTAACTCAAATGGTAAATGACAACTCTTCCCATAGACAAGTTTGTATGGGGATGTTCCTATGGGAGTTTTAAATGTTGTTCTATAGGCCCATAAAGCATCGTCTACTTTTAATGCCCAATCTTTCCTGTTTGATTCCACTGTTTTCTCTAGAATATGCTTAAGTTCTCGATTTGCTACTTCTGCTTGTCCACTGGTTTGAGGATGATAAGGGGTAGATGTTCTGTGGTGTACTCCATATTTTTTCAAGATTTTTTTGAATTGCGTATTACAAAAATGAGTACCCCTATCACTAATAATTGCTCTGGGTGTTCCAAATCAAGAGAAATTTCACCACCATTCTGGCATCATTAGTGGGTAAAGCCTGGGCTTCCACCTATTTTGACATATAGTCTACTGCTACTAGGATGTTTTATTTCCAAATGAGCTAGGGAATGGACCCATAAAATCAATACCCTATACATCAAAAATTTCGCATGATAGCATGTATGTTTGAGGCATTTCATCACGTTTAGAAATATTACCTGTTCTTTGACATCTATCGCATGAAGCAACATGCCTGTTAGCATCTTTGAACAAGGTTGGCCAATAAAAACATGATTCGAGCGTTTTATGTGCTGTCTTAATCCCGTTGTAATGTCCTCCTGAAGGTCCTGAATGGCAATGTTCTAGGATTTTGCTTGCTTCTGCTTTTGTAACACATCTCCGAATTACTTGATCTGCACATATACGGAAAAGAAAAGGATCCTCCCAAAAATAGTTTTTCACATTAGTAAAGAATCGCTTCTTTTGATGATGTGTTAGCCTTTTTGGAAGGATGTTAGCAGCTAAATAATTTGCAATATCTGCAAACCAAGGTACCTCGGAGTTAGATATGGTGAATAGTTATTCTTCGGGAAACGAGTCATTTATCTCCCTCTCATCTAGTTCTTCGATATGTGGACTTTCAAGCCTAGAAAGATGATCTGCTGTAAGATTTTCAGCTCCCTTCTTATCTCGAATTTCTAAATCAAATTCCTGCAAGAGTAAGATCCATCGTATGAGTCGAGGTTTTGCATCAGATTTAATTAAAAGATAACGAAGAGCTGAATGGTTAGTGTAAACGACAACTTTAGATAATATCAAATACTGTCTAAATTTATCAAATGCAAAAACTACAACTAGCAATTCTTTTTCTGTGGTGGTGTAGTTTTCTGTCATGGACGTCAATGTTACGCTAGCATAATAAATTGGTGAAAGTGTTTGTCTCTTGGCGTGTCCCAAAGCGCACCTCTTCAGAAAATCACTTGCATCACACATTAGTTCAAAGGGTAGATTCCAACCAGTGCAATTATAATCGAGCATTTATTAGTTTATCTTTGAGGATATTAAAGGCATCTAAACATTCCTGATCAAAATTGAAAGGTACATTTTTTTCTAGTAATTTTGTCAGAGGCTTAGCTATTTTAGAGAAATCTTTAATGAATCTTCTATAAAATCCAGTATGTCTTAAAAAACTTCTAATAGCCTTAACTGAACTAGGAGGAGGTAATTTTTCTATGGTTTCAACCTTTGCTTTATCTACCTCAATCCCTTTACTAGAAATCTTATGTCCTAACACAATCCCCTCTCGAACCATAAAGTGGCATTTTTCCCAATTTAAAACAAGGTTCGTTTCCTCACATCTCATTAGAACTCGTTTTAAATTTTTAAGGAAAAGATGGAAAGAATTACCGAATACCGAAAAGTCGTCCATAAATACCTCCATAATGTCTTCCACAAGTTCGTCAAAGATGGCTAGCATGTAGCGCTGAAAAGTAGCAGGAGCATTACATAATCCAAAAGGCATTCTACGATAAGCAAATGTACCGTATGGACATGTAAATGTTGTCTTTTCTTGATCCTCAGGAGCTATTGGGATTTGGAAGTAGTCGGAGAGTCCGTCCAAGAAGCAGTAGTACATATGCCCAGATAATCTTTCCAACATCTGATCAATAAAGGGCAAAGGGAAGTGATCTTTTCTGGTGGCGTCGTTCAACTTTCTATAGTCAATACGACTCTCCAACTTTGTGATCTTCTTCTTGTGGAATCAATTCATTCTTTTCGTTGGCTACAACAGTCATGCCTCCTTTCTTTGGAACGACCTGTATAGGACCTACCCAAGTACTGTCAGAAATAGGATAAATTATTCCAGCATCTAGAAGTTTAATTACCTCAGCTTTAACAACTTCTTTCACGTTGGGAATTTAATCGTCTATGAGGTTGCACACACGGTTTATACTCATCTTCCATTAAAATTTTATGGGTGCAGAATGATGGTCTTATTCCTTTAATGTCAGAAATTTTCCAAGCTATAGCTCTTTTATGTTCCTTTAGCAACTCTTCTTTCTCTTTGGGTTCTAGTTCTGAAGAGATGATTACTGGTAAATTAGAATTATCTCCGAGGAATGCATATTCTAAGTGTTTTGGCAGCTGTTTTAATTCCAATTTCGGTGGCTCGTCAATAGAAGGTTTTTATTTTAGTTCTTCATTGATTTCAATGCCTTCTTCTTTTTGTCTAGAAAAAGATGTATTAGAATTCAGCTCATCGGTATCATCATCTACCCCCTCACTTTGGGTAGGACACAGTTCCATCGTGTTGTCCTGTATGATTTCCTGCAAAGAATCTTGAATAAAATGATCAATGGCGTCAAGAAAATAACAGGAATCATCTTGTTCTCTAGAATATCGCATAGCATCGTAAATTTGAAAAAAAATTCCCCGTTGCCTACCCTTAGTGCGAGTTTACCATCACCTACATCAATAACAGCCCTAGTAGTAGCTAAGAAAGGTCGTCCCAAAATTAGAGGTACATCAACGTCCACATCCATGTCAAGCACAACAAAATCGACAGGAATATAAATTTATCAACTTTTACGAATATCTTCAATAATTCCCTAGGATATTTAATAAATCACCTAATAATGAATACTCATCCTAGTGGGTTTTGGTTCCCCTAGACCTAGTTGCTTAAACATTTTATAAGGCATTAAATTAATACTGGCACCTAAATCAGCTAATGCTTTCTCAATGTTTAGACTACCAATTAGATAGGGAATAGTAAAACTTCCTGGATCTTTCAATTTGGTCGGCAGCTTGTTTTGGATGATGGCTTAACATTCTTCATTAAGTTCTACTATTGATATCTCTTCAAACTTCCTTTTATTTGTTAAAAGCTCTTTTAGGAATTTTGCATATGTCGGCATCTGGGAAATAGCTTCAACAAAAGGTAAGTTAATATGTAACTGTTTAAAAAGTTCAAGAAATTTACCGTATTGTGCGTCTAAGTGATCTTTCTTCAACTTTGTCGGATATGGGATTGATGGCTTAAATTCTTCACGTGCCGATGTTACTTTCCCGATTTCCTCATTTTTTTCTTTATTAGTTTCTTGTGGCATCTTCTTTTTCGCTTCAACCAATTCCTTCCCACTCCTTAGTGTTACTGCCTTCACTTGTTCTTGAGGTTGTTCTAATATGATCTTGGCAAGTTGCCCTAATTGGTTCTCGATACCTTGAATTGATGCTTGTTGATTCTTAAGTGTTGTCTCGGTGTTTTGGAAACGAGTTTCTAACACCGCGATGAATTTTGTCAGCATCTCCTCAAGGTTCGGCTTCTTTTCTTGTGGGTACAGCTGCTGTTGGAGATTTGGAGGGGGTTGTTGCCTTTGATTTCCTTGACCACCCCATGAAAAATTTGGGTGGTTCTTCCAACCTAGGTTGTAAGTATTACTATAAGGATTATTTTGGGATCTAAAATTATTACTTACATAGTTCATTTGTTCGCCTTCCATGCCATGTCTGTAGGGTGGGTATTCTGTATTGCCTGCTCTTCCCCTAATTGTATTGTAATGCATCACTAAATGTACCTGCAAAGAGTCACACAAAACATCAATATTTTTATTTAACATCTCTACCTGATTTGATAGCACGGTGACGGGGTCGAGGTTGAAAACACTGGCAGCTTTCGTGGGCTTTGTCCTCGTGACTTGCCACTGATAATTATTTAGTAACATCTCCTCTATAAATTCGTAAGCTGCTTCAAGTGTTTTATTATTCAGGGTTCCACCGGCTGCTGAATCGATCAACTTCCTAGTTGAGGGGTTCACACCGTTATAGAAGGTTTGAACCTGTAGCCATAGAGGTAGCCCGTGGTGAGGGCACCTTCTCAATAAGTCATTGTATCTCTCCCACGCGTCCTAAAGAGTTTCTAGATCCATCTGCACAAAAGAAAAGATATCATTCCTCAACTTGGCCGTTTTGGCCGGCGAAAAATATTTAAATAAAAACTTTTTGGTCATTTGTTCCCATGTAGTGATCGATCCTCGTGGAAGAGAACGCAACCACTGTTTGGCTTTATTCCTCAACGAAAAGGGAAACAACCGAAGGCGTATGGCATCATCAGTAACGCCATATATTTTGAAAGTGTCGCAAAATTCTAGGAAATTTGCCAAGTGATTATTTGGATCTTCATCCTGCAAACCATCAAACTGAACAAACTGTTGTATCATCTGTATAGTGTTAGGTTTCAGTTCAAAATTATTTGCAGCGATAGTAGGTCTAACGATACTTGACTCAGTTCCTGTTAAATTAGGTTTAGCATAATCATTCATAGTTCGAGGAGCATGATTTTCGGCCATCTCTGGAGGTGGCAGATTGTTCTCATCCATCTCTTCGGTAGTATTAACTTCGTCTTCTTGCTCTTCTTCTATGTAATTTAAGCTTCGCCTTATTTCTCTACGATTTCTACGAGCTGTGCTTTCGATTTCACTGTTGTAAAATAGAGGTCCTGTCGGGTTCCTTCTAGTCATAAACTACAGGTACCTGAAAGGAACAAAAGAAGGAAAATTAGCAAAGTTAAAAACAAAATAAGAAATAAAAGTAAATTGCAAAAAAAATAAAAATATGGCTAAAGTAATAAAAATTGAGCTTTCTTAATATTTTGGTTCCCCAGCAACGGCGCCAAAAACTTGATTGTTATTGTCAGAGTCTTAAAATTTATATAATGAATGATCTAGCCTAGAAACTAACTGTGACAACAATTGAGGCAAGTGCACCTATCGAACAGTAGTATCGCTTAGTGGCAAGACCGGATTATCGAACCCAAAGGAACCAGAAGTACTAATACTAACTTCCTTTTTATTATTTAGCCTAAGAAACAAGGGAATTTGTTGTTTAATCTAAAATTAACTAACTACTAAGCTAAATATTCTAAGACAAAAGAGAACAAATTTGGGAAAATACTCGTGGGAAAAACCAATTGACTAAGACAATACCCAAGGAAGAATCCTCCTAGACTTCACTTGTTATCTAACTCTGAACCAGAAGATTTATTCACTTGACTTGATCCGTACAATTCCCTAAGTTATATTAATACCTCTGTCGAGGCTACTAACGTCTAACCCTAGGTTGATTAATTGAAATCTCTTTCTAATTAAAACCCCTAGAATTGCATTAACTCGATCTATGGACTCCCATATTAGGTTTCACCCTAATCCGGCAAAATTTCGTCACCCTATGTCTAGGCGCGCGAGCAACTTCGCTTAATTATGCTAGATCTACTCTTAGGCAGGGACTTTTGCTCCACCACCTAAGCACATCAGTACTTGAATCAATATCCTGGAATATTAAAGCAAGAATTAAGAACACATAATTAAGAACAAATCAAGTATTTATCATATAGTTCAGAAAACGATAACAAGATTCGTCTTAGGTTTCATCCCCCTCGGGTATCTGAGGGTTTAGTTCATAATCATAAAAGAATACATATCAAAAGAAAAGATAAAACAAAACATAAGAAAAACCCTAAAACCCCCTGAAGGAATCGAAGAGAAGATCTTCCGTCTTGAGTATGACTCCGGCTTCTTGAGATGAATCAACTGGCTTTCTTCGAGTAAATCCCACAATTCTGACCTCTCCGGCCTGGCTCCTTGGCCTAGCTGGACGCCCCCTGAAGGTTGGCCTCTAAGGTGTTTATATAGGCTTTTGGAATGGCTTTCTTTACCTCTAAGTACCCTAATCCGAATAGAATTCTTCTTTGTCACGTCAGGGACATGCCCATGGCACACGCCCGTGTGAATCGTGGCCAGGCTATGTTCGAACCTGCTGAAGGAGCACGGCCGTGTTGTCTTGGGCCTAGGCCGTGTCAATTTCGTGATATGGCCAATTTTCCTCGTTTTCGGTCCGTTTCTCGTTCTTTTCATCCTCCTATGCTCTCCTGAGTATAAAACATGAAATTAGAGGATTAAGAGCACCAAATTACATAATTCAAGGGATAAATCATCCAAAAGTATGCTAAATGTGGGTTTAAGATATGTTATTATTACGGTTTATCAATAATCTCTCTAACATCTGATCAATAAAGGGCAAAGGGAAGTGATCTTTTCGGGTGGCATCGTTCAACTTTTTATAGTCAATACAGACTCTCCAACCCGTGACTGTTCTGGTAGGAATCAATTCATTCTTTTCGTTGACTACAACAGTCATGCCCCCATTCTTTAGAACGACCTCAGCTTTAGAAAACTTCTTTCACGTTGGGATTCAATCGTCTTTGAGGTTGCACACATGGTTTATACTCATCTTCCATTAAAATTTTAAGGGTGCAAAACGATGGGCTTATTCCTTTAATGTCAGAAATTTTCCAAGCTATAGCTCTTTTATGTTGCCTTAGTGCCTGTAGCAACTCGTCTTTCTCTCTTGGTTCCAGTTCTGAAGAGATAATTACTGGTAGCGTAGAGTTATCCCCTAGGAATGCATATTCTAAGTGTTTTGGCAACTGTTTTAATTCTAATTTGGGTGGCTCATCAATAGAGGGTTTTTCTTTTAGTTCATCGTTGATTTCAATACCCTCTTCTTTCATCTGTCTAGAGGAAGATGTATTAGAATTCAATTCATCGATATTATCATCTACCCCCTCACCTTGTGTAAGACACAGTTCCATCGTGTCATTATGTATGATTTCCTGCAAAGAATCTTGAATAATGTGATCAGTGCATCAATAAAATAACAGGAATCATCTTGTTCTCTAGAATATCGCATCGCATCGTAAATTTGAAAAATAATTTCCTTGTCGCCTACCCTTAAGGTAAGTTTTCCATCACCGACATCAATAACGGCCCTAGCAGTAGCTAAAAAGGGACGCCCCAAAATTAAAGGTACATCAACGTCCTCATCCATGTCAAGCACAACAAAATCAACAGGGAATATAAATTTATTAACTTTTACTAGAAAATCTTCAATAATTCCCCTGGGATATTTAATAGATCTGTCAGCTAATTGAATACTCATCCTAGTGGGTTTTGGTTCCCCAAGACTAAGTTGCTTAAACATTTTATAAGGCATTAAATTAATACTGGCACCTAAATCAGCTAGTGCTTTCTCAATATTTAAACTACCAATTAGATAGGGAATAGTGAAACTTCCTGTATCTTTCAATTTGGTTGGTAGCTTGTTTTGGATGATGGCTGAACATTCTTCATTGAGTTCCACTGTTGATATCTCTTCAAACTTCCTTTTATTTGTGAGAAGCTCTTTTAGGAATTTTGCGTACGTCAGCATCTGTGAAATAGCTTCAACAAAAGGTAAATTAATATGTAACTGTTTAAAAAGTTCAAGAAATTTACCGTATTATGTGTCTAAGCGATCTTTCTTCAACTTTGTCGAATATGGGATCGATGGCTTAAATTCTTCACGTGCCGGTGTTACTTTTTCGATTTCCTCATTTTTTTCTTTATTAGTTTCTTGTGGCATCTTCTTTTCTATTTCAACCAATTCCTTCCCACTCCTTAATGTTACTACCTTCACTTGCTCTTGTGGTTGTTCTGATATGATCTTGGCAAGTTGTCCTAACTGGTTCTTGGTTCCTTGAATCAATGCTTGTTGATTTTTAAGTACTGTCTCGATGTTTTGAAAACGGGTTTCGAATACTGCTATGAATTTTGTCAGCATCTCCTCAAGGTTCGGCTTCTTTTACTGTGGGTAGGGCTGTTGTTGGAAGTTTGGAGGGGGTTGTTGTCTCTAGTTTCCTTGACCACCCCACGAGAAATTTGGGTGGTTCCTCCAACCTGGATTATAGTTGTTACTATAGGGGTTATTTTGAGATCTGAAATTGTTACCCATATAGTTCATTTGTTCGCTCTCCATGCCCTGTCCGTAGGGTGGGTACTCAAGATTCGCCACGCCTCTACTTGTTTCACACTGCATAACTAGATGTACCTACGAAGAACACAAACCATCAATCTTTTTATTTAACATCTCTACCTAATTTGATAGCATGGTTACTGCGTCGAGGTTGAAAACACTGGCTGTTTTTGTTGGCTTTGTCCTTGTGACTTGCCACTGATAGTTATTCAGTGACATCTCTTCTATAAACTCGTAGGCCGCTTTAGGAGTTTAATTATTCAAGGTTCCACCAGCAGCTGAATCGATCAATTGCCTCGTTGAGGGGTTTACACCGTTGTAGAAAGTTTGGACCTGTAGCCACAAGGGTAATCCATGGTGTGGGCACCTTCTCAACAAGTCCTTATATCTCTTCCATGCATCATAAAGTGTCTCTAAATCCATCTGCACAAAAGAAGATATATCATTCCTCAATTTGGCCGTTTTGGCCGGCAGAAAATATTTTAATAAAAAATTTTCGGTCATTTGATCCCATGTAGTGATTGATCCTCGTAGAAGAGAATTCAACCACTGTTTAGCTTTCTTCCTTAGGGAAAAGGGAAATAACCGAAGACGGATGGCATCATCAGAAACGCCATTTATTTTGAAGGTATCGCAAAATTCTAGGAAATTCTCCAAGTGTGTGTTAGGATCCTCATCCTGCAAACCATCGAACTGAACAAATCATTGTATTATCTCGTATAGTGTTAGGTTTCAATTCAAAATTATTTGCAAGACAACAAATCTAACAATACTTGACTCAGTCCCTGTTAAATTACGTTTAGCATAATCATACATAGTTCGAGGAGGAGGATTTTCGGCAACCACAGGAGGGAGTGGATTATTCTGGTGATCAGCCATCTCTTCCGTGTTATGAGTATCGTCCTCTTGCTCTTCTTCTATGTAATTTAAGCTTCGCCTTATTTCTCTGCGATTTCTGCAAACGGTACCTTCAATATCACTATCGTAAACTAAGGGTCCTGTCGGGTTCCTTCTAGTCATAAACTAGAGGTACCTGCAAGGAACACAATAAAAGAAGAAAAATTAGCAAAGTTAAAAACACAATAAAAGTAAATTGCAAAAATAAAAATGGCTAAAGTAATAAAAATTAAGCGTTCTTAATATTTTAGTTCCCCGGCAACGGCGCCAAAAACTTTTGATCGTGTGTCAGAGTCTTAAAAATTTATATAATGAATGATCTAGCCTAGAAACTAACTATGACAACGATTGGGGAAAGCGCACCTATCGAACAGTAGTATAGTTTAGTGGCAAGACCGGATTGTCGAACCCAAAGGAACCAAAAGTACTAATACTGACTCTCTTTCTATTATTTAGCCTAAGAAATAAAGAAATTGTTGTTTAATCTAAAATTAACTAACTACTAAGCTAAAGATGCTAAGACACAGAGAATGAATTGGGGAAATACTTGTGGGAAAAACCAATTGATTAAGACAATACCCGAGGAAGAATCCACCTAGACTTCACTTGTTATCTAACTCTGAACCAGACGATTTATTCACTTGACTTGATCCGTAGGATTCCCTAATTTATATTAATAGCTCTCTCGAGGCTACTAACGTCTAACCCTAGGTTGATTAATTGAAATCTCTTTCTAATTAAAACCCCTAGAATTGCATTAACTCGATCTATAGACTCCCATATTAGGTTTGACCCTAATCCGGCAGATTTTCGTCACCCTATCTCTAGGCGCGCGAGCAACTCCACTTAACTATGCTAGATCTACTCTTAGGCAGGGTCTATTCCTCCTCTACCTAAGCACATCAATACTTGAATCAATATCCTGAAATATCAAAGCAAGAATTAAGAACACATAGTTAAGAACAAATCAAGTATTTATCATATAGTTCAGAAAACAATAACAAGATCCGTCTTAGGTTTCATTCCCCTCAGGTATCTGAGGGTTTAGTTCATAATCAATAAAGAATACATCTCAGAAGAAAAGATAAAACAAAACATAAGAAAAACCCTAAAACCCCCTGAAGGAATTGAAGAGAAGATCTTCCGTCTTGAGTATGACTCTGGCTTCTTGAGATGAATCAACTTGCTTTCTTCGAGTAAATCCCACAATTCTGACCCCTCTGGCTTGGCTCTTTGGCCTCGTTGGACGCCCCCTAAAGGTTGGCCTCTAGGGTGTTTATATAGGCTTTTGGAATGTGTTTCTTTGCCTCTAGTACCCTAATTCGAATAAAATTCTTCTTTGTCACGGCAGAGACACGCTCATGGCACACGCCCGTGTAAATCTAGTTGTAGGTCGTGGTTGGGTCTGATAAGGAGGCATGGTCGTGTGGTGAAACCTCAGGCCATGTTGATTTCTTACTTTGGTCCATTAGGTCCGTTTTTAGCCCGTTTTCTGTTCTTTTCATCCTCTTATGCTCTCTTGAGTATAAAACATGAAATTAAAGGATTAGGAGCATCAAATTCCATAATTCAAAGGATAAATCATCCAAAAGCATGCTAAATGTGGGATTAAAATATGTTCATATTACGATTTATCATTGACCTAATAATTTCTTTTAATTCACAAAATTCACTAATTCAAGAATATTTCTAATGTCACACTTGACTCATAAATATTAATTTACTAAATTTTCAAACTTACTCGTCGGATGTAGTGATCTCGAATCACTATTTTTGACACCATTGAAAATTAGGATGACCAAAGCTCGTTTAGTGCTAATCTTCTCCCCATTTTGGGAAAAAAATGCCGAAGAGTTTCCTCCTCTAAAATTGACTTCAAAAATAAAGAAATCCCCTTAGGAGAATGCATCACAAAATATCATTCTTAAAAACTCCCCCTATCACCTTGGATTATAAACAAGTATGCTTATTCATCAATTAGTCAACCAAACATCTCCAATCACAAAGGATACATAAAGGATGATAAATCAAAGTGCACAACCAAGGAATAAGATATCAAGTTTGAAATAAATTCCATCCATATAGCACCGTTGTAAAAATAACAAACTAAACCAGCACGATGATCACCAAAACGGGGCAACAGGAGAAAATATGCAATCTTTCAAAACCAAATCAGCAATGTAAAATGCCATAGCCATCAGTCACCGTCTCAACTTAAATTTGAGCATTTTTTGCTAGTTATCCTCCCCCTTAGCAAGTTGTCTTCTCCAAGTTGCAAATCAACTCAACAAACTTTACCTTTTTTTCCAACCAAATCAGCATTGATTGAATTTGATGCGTCGTGAGCTAACTAAAAATTTGACTAACGCAAGTGCACCTATCAATTAATAGTATAGGTACGGTGAGGAAAGATATTGTTCCCACAAAAACTAAAAGTACTAGTAATTTATCGTCTTTCTATTATTTAAATGAATACTTCAAATGATTGATTAAAGACTAAAATTAACTAAATTAATTAACTAATGAGCACGAAAAAGAACAATTCATGAAAATAATCGATTAACAACCAAGAACAAAACAATACCTAGGAAAGAATCCACCTAGACTTCATATATCATTATCAATTTAAATTACGCAATTTCTTTACTTGGTAACTTGATCCGTAGAAATCTGTAAATTATGCTAATATCTCTTTCGAGATTAAGAGCAACTAACTATAGGTTGATTAATTAAAATTTCTGTCTAATTAAATTTCTGATTATCGCATTAACTTAATCTATAGATTCCCCTATTAGATTTGACTTTAATCCGGTAGATTTATGTCATCCTATTTTTAGAATTGCATGCAACTCCACTTAATTACACAAGATCTACTCTTAAACAGGGTCTATTCCTCTTCAGATTTAAGCACATCAAACATGGATCAATAGTCTAGAAATATTAAACTAAGAAAATAAGCACACATAAGAAATCAAAAGACTAAATTCATCATAGGGTTCATCTCCCTAGGTATTTAGAAAATTAGTTCATGCTTGCAAATAAAAACAACCAAAATATAGTATAACCATAAGAAACAAATAAAATCATGATGGCTTCCTAAGAAATCAAATGCAAATCTTCAATCTTGACAGAAATCTGCTTCAGAATCGATTTCAATGTTGTTTTTTAAGTTGTTTTCTTGAATATTTTATGACAGCTCTGATCGTGTCTACGAGTTTTAATATTTATATAATGAATGATCGAGCCTAGAAACTAACTATCACCACGATTGAGGCAAGCGCACCTATCGAACAGTAGTATAGCTTAGTGGCAAGACCGGAATGTCGAACCCAAAGGAACCAAGATTACTAGTACTGACTTTCTTTTTATTATCTAGCCTAAAATAAAGGGGATTGATGTTTATCTAACTAATTACTAAACTAAGGATGCTAAGACAAAGAGAGTGAATTGGGAAAATACTTTTGGGAAAAACCAGTTGATTAGGACAATACCCGAGGAAGAATCTACCTAGACTTCACTTGTTATTTAACTCTGAACCAGACGATTTATTCACTTGACTTGATCCGTAGGATTCCCTAATTTATATTAATACCTCTTTTGAGGCTACTAACGTCTAACCCTAGGTTGATTAATTGAAATTTCTTTCTAATTAAAACCCTAGTGTTGCATTAACTCGATCTATGGACTCCCATATTAGGTTTGACCCTAATCTGACAGATTTTCGTCATCCTATATCTAGGGTTTCGATCAACTCCGCTTAACTATGCTAGATCTACTCTTAAGCAGGGACTTTTGCTCCACTGCCTAAGCACATCAATACTTGAATCAATATCTTGAAATATTAAAACAAGAATTAAGAACACATAATTAAGAACAAATTAGGTATTTATCATATAGTTCAGAAAACAATAACAATATCCGTCTTAGGTTTCACCCCCCTCGGGTATTTGAGGGGTTTAGTTCATGAATAATAAAGAATACATCTCAGAAGAAAGTAAATAACAAAACATAAGAAAAACCCCTAAAACCCCCTGAAGGAAATTAAAGGGAAGATCTTCCGTCTTGAGCTTGAATCCAGCTTCTGAGATGAATCAACTTGCTTTCTTGGAGTAATTCCACGTGTTCCGCCCTCTCTGGGGTCGCCCCCGACCAAAGACACTTTTTAGGTTATACTTAGGGGGTTTATATAGGCTTTAGAATGTCTTTCTTCACCCCTAAGTATCCTATTCCGAATGAAACTCATCTTGGCTATAGCAGGGACACGCCCGTATGACACGCCCGTGGTCGACTCTCTCGGCCGTGGTCAATCCTGTTTGCCACACACGGTTGTGTGATCTGGCCATGTACGATGCTCTAGGCCGTGTCTCGGTTGTTACTCGAAACACACGGCCGTGGGTGATAGTCCAGGCCGTGTGAGTCTCTAAGATAAGCCCATTTTCTCCGTTTTCGGCCTGTTTCTCGTTCCTTTCATCCTCTGATGCTCTCATAAGTATAAAACATGAAATTAAAGGATTAGGAGCATCAAGTTCCACAATTCAAGGGATAAATCATCCAAAAAGTATGCTAAATGTGGGATTAAAATATCTATAAATTACGGTTTATCAAATACCCCCACACTTAAGCATTTGCTTGTCCTCAAGCAAAATTCTCAACTCACAATTAAAATAGAATTTCCTCAATTCATAACCTTCATTAATAATGTTTCATCATAATTCATAGGTAATTCATACATTTATAATTTAACCAGAAGGTTCCTAAATATTCAAACAATCAAAGCCATAGTTTTTGTAGCATGAAAAATAGGTGTTTCCCCTTACCTAAATAATTACCTTTAATTCAAAATCGATAAATATTGAAATCCTCACTAAAGGTTCACTCAAATCATTCAAAGTGTTTAAGGTTCAAAAATAAGCACTCATAAGTCAAACATGAAAAGTTAATCCCATATGCTTGCATGAAAATCAAATCTCCACCACTGTAAAATGATATGATACACAAATCAAAAGGTCTTTAAAAAGGGTTGTAATGGGGCTTGAGTTAAAGGTGTGGATAAAGGCTGAATTAGAGGGTTAGTATCGAGACTGAATTGATAAATTACCTAACTAGAAAAATAGACTAAAACTCAAATAATTACATCAATTGAAAAATTAATAACATGAGCTTCTTCTAAAGATAATGAAATTAACAGTTTAAGCTCAAATAACATAGAACTATGAATATACTTCCTGTTTTTTTTTTAAGAACAAATCAAACAATAATAATATAGAATTTAATAACTGAAATAAAGAAAATTGTTAAGTAACTGATCAAATCAAATCTCGATATAGGGGTAGTTAAGAAAAATGGTGATAACAAATACAAAGTTGGTTTTGGGTTAATATTAATGGGTGAGTCAAGAAACGGTTTGTAAGGATTCAAAGGGGTTCACTATGGGTTAATTATGAGGGTAGGCTTTTATGGAGTAAGTGGGTTAAAACCTAGGTGCCTTTATCATCTTAGTATATCAAATCAAAGGTGTGGTCTCGACATGTATAAACGAAGCAAGTTCTAGAATAACAAATCAATGTTGACACACTCATAATCAATAAAGTGAGCAAGAAAAGGAATGTATGCTCTAAAAGGCTCAAGATCTCACCAAAAATTATGGGCTTTTGATGTCAACCTTGTAAATTTTAAACTTCAAGGTAATAATTAGATTCGGTAGACAACCTAACGTGTTTTAATTCGAAAATAAACTCATCATGCTTCATTCTCTAGTCTCCTAAAGTTTAAATCATCACTGCACAATTAACTATGACTTAATCCAAAACATATCAATGAAAATCATGAATCAAAGGAAATTTCATTCTAACAGTAAATATGAGAACATTTACTTAAGAACAAGATGTAATTCAGGATTTGAGAATAATGAAAAAAGTTAGGCACTTTTCTGAATAAATTTCACCCCCACACTTAAAATGTACATTGTCCTCAATGTAAAAATATAACAATTATAAAAAGAAAAGTACAAGATAGGGAAAGAGGTGAAACTTCTTGAATTTTGGATGGAGTAAGAGAAAAAAAATCAGGGAAATTCGGGCCGAGTTGGAGGAAGACATTTCTGTGGCGGCGGTGTCTATGGTCGTGGTGGGGTGATTCCCAAGCAGCCTTTAGAACCTAAAACCAAGAAACTAAAATAAAATAGATTAAATTAAGCACAAGAGAGATAAAAAGAAGGAAAATAAAGGAGAAGAGAAAAGGCATAGGTAAAATAAATGGACTCAAATGTCCTTGGCTTGGCGAGTAAATGAAGCGGCCGGCATGAACTTAAGTGGATCGGTCTCGCACGGGGAGACTATGATAGGGACTTTTTGCTTCTTTGGCATGGGGATGGTGATGAGGATGGTGAAAGAAATGGAATAAGGGGAATGGGAACGGAAAGTGAATGGACGGGATAGTGAGAAGAGAAAGGGGTGTGGTGGCTGGGGGTTGGGGGTTGGTGGAAGAAGAATTTGGGGAGAAAGTGAGAAGAATGGGGGTCTTAAATAAGAAACAAGGACCTGGTGCTGCCCACACCCGTGTGCTGTGGGCGTGTTCGGTCACACTGCCGTATCGCACGGCCGTGTGGTGGCTCGTTTGTTTCTCCCACGCATGTGTAGAGGTCTCCATGCCCATGTCTCTTTCTCAGTGTCAGCCACGGCCTCAAAACACGGGCGTGTCTCATACCCGTGTGACTTCCTCAATGTCGACCACGGCCATATCGCACGGCCGTGGCAATTCATAGCTGTCCGTGATCTGGGGATTTTTCCATCTTTGGCTCGTACCACCTATGCCATGCCAGTGTGTAAATCTATGATGCCCACACGGCCACGGCCACGCCCGTGTGCAAGGCCGTGTGGCACAGAAACCTATGCTTTATTTAACTTGGTTAGTCTTTAGTTAGGTGCTGAAAATCAAAGATATGAAAATTTCTTTCTAATTAAAACCCTAGTGTTGCATTAACTCGATCTATGGACTCCCATATTAGGTTTGACCCTAATCCGACAGATTTTCGTCATCCTATATCTAGGGTTTCGATCAACTCCGCTTAACTATGCTAGATCTACTCTTAAGCAGGGACTTTTGCTCCACTGCCTAAGCACATCAATACTTGAATCAATATCTTGAAATATTAAAACAAGAATTAAGAACACATAATTAAGAACAAATTAGGTATTTATCATATAGTTCAGAAAACAATAACAATATCCGTCTTAGGTTTCACCCCCCTCGGGTATTTGAGGGGTTTAGTTCATGAATAATAAAGAATACATCTCAGAAGAAAGTAAATAACAAAACATAAGAAAAAACCCTAAAACCCCCTGAAGGAAATTAAAGGGAAGATCTTCCGTCTTGAGCTTGAATCCAAATTTTCCGAGATGAATCAACTTGCTTTCTTGGAGTAATTCCACGTGTTCCGCCCTCTCAGGGTCGCCCCACCAAAGACACTTTTAGGTTATACTTAGGGGTTTATATAGGCTTTAGAATGTCTTTCTTCACCCCTAAGTATCCTATTCCGAATGAAACTCATCTTGGCTATAGCGGGGACACGCCCGTATGACACGCCCGTGGTCGACTCTCTCGGCCGTGGTCAATCTGTTGCCACACACGGTCGCAGGATCTGGCTATGTACGATGCTCTAGGCCGTGTCTCGGTTGTTACTCGAAACACACGCAGCCGTGGGTGATAGTCCGTGCCGTGTGAGTCTCTAAGATAAGCCCATTTTCTCCGTTTCGGCTGTTTCTCGTTCCTTTCATCCTCCGATGCTCTCATAAGTATAAAACATGAAATTAAAGGATTAGGAGCATCAAGTTCCACAATTCAAGGGATAAATCATCCAAAAAGTATGCTAAATGTGGGATTAAAATATCTATAAATTACGGTTTATCAAATACCCCACACTTAAGCATTTGCTTGTCCTCAAGCAAAATTCTCAACTCACAATTAAAATAGAATTTCCTCAATTCATAACCTTCATTAATAATGTTTCATCATAATTCATAGGTAATTCATACATTTATAATTTAACTGTAGGGTTCTAAATATTCAAACAATCAAAGCCGTAGTTTTTGTAGCACGAAAAATAGGTGTTTCCCCTTACCTAAATAATTACCTTTAATTCAAAATCGATAAATATTGACATCCTCACTAAAGGTTCACTCAAATCATTCAAAGTGTTTAAGGTTCAAAAATAAGCACTCATAAGTCAAACATGAAAAGTTAATCCCATATGCTTGCATGAAAATCAAATCTCCACCATCAGAAAATGATATGATACACAAATCAAAAGGTCTTTAAAAAGGGTTGTAATGGGGCTTGAGTTAAAGGTGTGGATAAAGGCTGAATTAGAGGGTTAGTATCGAGACTGAATTGATAAATTACCTAACTAGAAAAATAGACTAAAACTCAAATAATTACATCAATTGAAAAATTAATAACATGAGCTTCTTCTAAAGATAATGAAATTAACAGTTTAAGCTCAAATAACATAGAACTATGAATATACTTCCTGTTTTTTTTTTAAGAACAAATCAAACAATAATAATATAGAATTTAATAACTGAAATAAAGAAAATTGTTAAGTAACTGATCAAATCAAATCTCGATATAGGGGTAGTTAAGAAAAATGGTGATAACAAATACAAAGTTGGTTTTGGGTTAATATTAATGGGTGAGTCAAGAAACGGTTTGTAAGGATTCAAAGGGGTTCACTAGGGGTTAATTATGAGGGTAGGCTTTTTATGGAGTAAGTGGGTTAAAACCTAGGTGCCTTTATCATCTTAGTATATCAAATCAAAGGTGTGGTCTCGACATGTATAAACGAAGCAAGTTCTAGAATAACAAATCAATGTTGACACACTCATAATCAATAAAGTGAGCAAGAAAAGGAATGTATGCTCTAAAAGGCTCAAGATCTCACCAAAAATTATGGGCTTTTGATGTCAACCTTGTAAATTTTAAACTTCAAGGTAATAATTAGATTCAGGTAGACAACCTAACAGGTTTTTAATTCTGAAAATAAACTCATCATGCTTCATTCTCTAGTCTCCTAAAGTTTAAATCATCACTGCACAATTAACTATGACTTAATCCAAAACATATCAATGAAAATCATGAATCAAAGGAAATTTCATTCTAACAGTAAATATGAGAACATTTACTTAAGAACAAGATGTAATTCAGGATTTGAGAATAATGAAAAAAGTTAGGCACTTTTCTGAATAAATTTCACCCCCACACTTAAAATGTACATTGTCCTCAATGTAAAAATATAACAATTATAAAAAGAAAAGTACAAGATAGGGAAAGAGGTGAAACTTCTTGAATTTTGGATGGAGTAAGAGAAAAAAAATCAGGGAAATGAATCAACTGGCTTTCTTCGAGTAAATCCCACAATTCTGACCTCTCTGGCTCGGCTCCTTGGCCTAGCTGGACGCCCCTCTCAAGGTTGGCCTTTAGGGTGTTTATATAGCCTTTTGGAATGTCTTTCTTTGACTCTAAGTACCCTATTTCGAGTTAAATTCCTCTTTGTCACGGCAGGGACACGTCCGTGCAACACACCCGTGTGAATCGAATCCAGGCCGTGGTCGAGCCTGTTAAAGGGGCACGGCCGTGTGGCTTGGGCCCAGGCCGTGTTGATTTCTTACTTTGGCCCATTTGGTCCGTTTTTAGCCCGTTTCTCGTTCTTTTCATCCTCCTATGCCTCCCTAAGTATAAAACATGAAATTAAAGGATTAGGAGCATCAAATTCCACAATTCAAGGGATAATTCATCCAAAAGGTATGCTAAATGTAGGATTAAAATATGTATATATTACGGTTTATCAAATCCACCTAGACTTCACTTGTTATTTAACTCTGAACCAGACGATTTATTCACTTGACTTGATCCGTAGGATTCCCTAATTTATATTAATACCTCTTTCGAGGCTACTAACGTCTAACCCTAGGTTGATTAATTGAAATTTATTTCTAATTAAAACCCCTAGTGTTGCATTAACTCGATCTATGGACTCCCATATTAGGTTTGACCCTAATCCGGCAGATTTTCGTCATCCTATCTCTAGGGTTGCGATCAACTCCACTTAACTATGCTAGATCTACTCTTTAGCAAGGACTTTTGCTCCACTGCCTAAGCCCATCAATACTTGAATCAATATCCTGAAATATTAAAACAAGAATTAAGAACACATAATTAAGAACAAATCAAGTATTTATCATATAGTTCAGAAAACAATAACAAGATCCGTCTTAGGTTTCATCCCCCTCAGGTATTTGGGGGGTTTAGTTCATGAATAATAAAGAATACATCTCAGAAGAAAGTAAATAACAAAACATAAGAAAAACCCTAAAACCCCCCTGAAGGAAATTGAAGGAAAGATCTTTCGGCTTGAGCTTGAATCTGGCTTCTGAGATGAATCAACTGGCTTTCTTGGAGTAATTCCCCATGTTCCGTCCTCTCAAGCCGCTTCGACCAAAGACACTTTTTATGTTATACTTAGGGGTTTATATAGGCTTGAATGTCTTTCTTACGCCTAAGTATCATATTCCAATGAAACTCATCTTGGCTATAGCAGGACACGCCGTGTGACACGCCCGTGGTTGACTCTCTCTGGCCGTGGTCGATCTCGCTTGCCACACTGGCCGTGTGATCTGGCCATGTACGATGTTCTAGGCCGTGTCTCGGTTGTTACTCGAAACACACGGTCGTGGGTGATAGTCTAGGCAGTGTGAGTCTCTAAGATAAGCCCATTTTTTCTGTTTTTGGCCCATTTCTCGTTCCTTTCATCCTCCGATGCTCTCCTAAGTATAAAACATGAAATTAAAGTATTAGGAGCATCAAGTTCCACAATTCAAGGGATAAATCATCCAAAAAGTATGCTGAATGTGGGATTAAAATATGTATAAATTACGGTTTATCAAGCTCTCTCATATCTTCTTATTTTTATCATATATACGTCTTCGAATGCCCAAAAAACCTAAAAATCATGTTTTTTTGTTGTTCAGAGGGCAAATTCGTGCAATCGAAATAGTCTACCACATAGTCATATGGTAGCCCGTGTGGAATGGGTCAGCCTGTGTAGCTCTTGTAGGTTACTCTGATTTTTCGTTTTTCGCTCGTTTTTCGCTCCTTTTGATCCCAAATGCTTTATAAAGCACCAAAACATGAATTTAAAGGATTAGTGGCATAAAATTCACAATTAACATCGAATAATCACCCAAAAATGCATAAAGAATGCAGCTAAAACACGTTACTTTTAGCACTTATCAAAATTTAATTCTGCCCTTAAGAGATCTAAAAGTCTATGCCTTTTTGTGTAGCTACAACACAGTGAGTTAAGATTGTCCTATCTAATGTTATAACAAGGTTTCAATCATCCTTTTTTCCCTCAAAGTAAAAAAAATATGTATGGTTTTATGTTTGATTTGAATTCATTTGAGCCCACGCTCAAAGCAGTTCGTGGTACAAGAATAGCAAATAAGGTTGTCCGGTTGAAAGCCGGGAACGACAAGGATTCGTCTAGTCGAAAACACAGGTGAGATTTCGATAAAGGGTTTATTGTTATAAATATCACAAACCAGCTCGGTTTTAAAATTTTTAATTTTCCACTATGCAAAAAAACTATTTTCGAACTGAATTTTTTCCAACACGAGTCCACCCTTCTCCAACAGCTTCCCAAGAAATTTCATCTGCTGAAAAGATCAAATCCCTCATACAAGACTATAAATGTGCATAGCTTGACAAACCAAGTAGCAACGAGACTCAAGTTATTGAACTACCATCTTTCATAGATTCCATGGTTGCAAACCGAGCACATGCTCACCTTCTCATATGTCTAAAGCTTGCACTTACACCAATTGAAAAAGCCTTCAGTTTTTTTAATGTTCCAAATAGTTTTTCTAACTGATGTTGCAACACAACATAGGTTGACAAGATAGTATAACTAACAAACTTGAAAAGAGAGTAAGGCAAGGAGAAAAATCATCACACGATATTTGTTAACACAATTTAAATTTGTCAATCCTACACTATGAAGCCTCACTATTGAATGATCTTATTTAATAAATGATTCGAATCACCTACCTAAAGTTCAATCTACCCTTACTGTAACAGCTCGTTTTCTGTGGTGTCGAAAATAGTAATTTCGGGACCATGATTTTGATGAGTGATTTAATATTTTAATGTTTATTTAATGTCTATATGATTATTTGGGGTTGTAATTAATTTTTTTTATTAAATTTTAATGTTTAGCTAGTTAATTTAGTAAAAAGGGCTAAATTGTAAATGATGCAAAAGTTGAATTTTATTAGCTAAAATGGTTAAATAGCTATGAAATTTTAATCCAGTGGACTTAGATGATAATTAAAACATATATTAAGATAGTGGATTGTGATGGAAAGTTTATTTTGTGATTTTAATAGATTTTAAAGGTTAGTTTAGTAATTAAATAAATTAAGTTCAAATTAATAAAACAAAGATGAAACAAGTGTCATTGTAACAGCCCGATTTTGGGGCTAGTCGAAACAGTGGTTTCGAGACCACTAACCCGAGGTTGAGGAAAATTATTTTCTTATTATTTCATGTGTTGTAGCATGATTATATGGATGCATGAAAATTTTGGTGCTTTAATTTGAGTGATAGCATGCTTAATTGTGAGAAAGGACTAAATTGCATAAAGTGCGAAAGTTCTATTTTTCAAGGTAGAGGTACCTAATAGCTATAGAATGTAATTTAGAGGTCTTTAAAGTGCAATTAGGCCATTTTGGAGTGTGATGGCCGGCCATAGGATGCATAGGGGATAAGAGCATTAATTTTTAGTCAAATTTGGTGATAGTTGGTGACTAATTGACTAAAATATGATAAAATAAGGGAAGGCTATCATCTTTTTCTCTTCTCTTCTTCTTCCACCAATTTTTACATTCAAAGAAGGGTTTTGAAAGCTCTGAAATTTCAGCAACTTGTCCTCACCCAAGTAAGTGATTTTTGGTGGTGTTAATTGATAATTTTTGTGTTTTTGGAGTCCCCAAAGCTTAACCTAGCTAATGAGGGGACCAATTTGTAATATGGTTGAAAGTCTAGGGACTTGCCATGAGAGTAGTTATGTTGTTAGCTGAGTTTTTATGGAAGATAATGAATGTTAGGGTAGATGAGAAACAACTTTTGTGAAAGGTGTTAGCATGAAAACACCTAAATAGGACTTGAATACAAAGATTAAATTTGTGTCATGAATGCATGAAATAGTTGGAATTGTGAGTAGTTGTAAGAGAAATAAATGTTCAACTAGGCTTGTTTAATGAGAAAGTGAGTTGAAAAATGATTTACGAGCCTAGGGGCAAAATCATAATTTTGCCATAGCGCAAGGGCAAAATGGTCATTTTTGCCTAAGTGTATATTTTGATGCATTATGATCATAGAATGATCTAAATGAATGAATTTTATTGTTATAGATCAAGAAGAACACGGAATTAACCTTGACCGGGGAAAGGCAAGGTTACGGATTAAACCGCAAATCGATACGTTTTGCACCAAGGTAAGTTTATGTGTAAACGATGTATTTTATATATATACATTGTTGTTGTTGATTGGTGCATGGCATGACTGAGAGTATGTACAATTCAAGTGGATTGAATTTGATAGTTATTGTATAGTTTCGTATGAATGACGAAATAATTATGTAAAGGTGTAATAACAATACATGACGGTGGGCTAAGTGCGATACCACCTTACTACTTAACTACGATGGGTTGTGTGCGATGCCATCGTTTATTATGTTATTTAGTGGGCTATGTACGATACCACTATAATTACCCTTTTTGGTGGGCTATGTGCGATACCACCTGGAACGGTGGAAATGTGCAAGTGTACACAATCGTAACAAGTAATAAAGTGACAAGTAAATGTCGAGTTATCGTACCCACAGGGACTGTAAAAAGAACTATTTATGAAAATGTTTTCAAACACTTTGGTAAAGGAAAAATAATTGGATTTAAGAAATATTTAAAAACTAAAGGAAAAACAAAGTAAAATAAAATAAAACAAAGTTCTAATGCACGATTTCAAAAGCTGATTTTAATCAAGATGACATAATTGTGTTGGATTAATCACATTTCTTACCTTAGAATTATTAAACTTGTGTTTATACCTGTTAAAACATGGCAACTCGGTAATTTGCTAACTTATGAACATATTTACAAATAAAAATCCATTCATCTCTTGTACATATTTCTATGCAAATTCGATCGATTGAACAGACTTCTAAGAGTAAACATATTATTGCACATACATACTTATTAAATTAAACAATCTCTCGCATATCCCTATGTGATTCAACCGATTAATTCAACCTAAACATATAAAAGATCATGTGAGGTAACAAAGTATTTTTACCTTGAAACAATTTAATCACAAAAATCTTGCAAGTTATGCAAGGCATATGTATCGCCAAAATACAATGCTAATTTAATCTTCAGCTACCTTAGAAGAATTAAACATGCACAGATTAAGTATTGTGTCCATTAATTACAATTTCAATGCGTTTAAATAATTAATTCATTAGCTATCTAAACAATTATAATGCCGGATAACTTAAACATGATTTTACTTAATCAAGCATTTTACCGAGGCCTTTTAACAGTATAAACACAATTTTAATAATTTAAGAGGACGAAATGCAATCAACCCGACACGAATTAAATTCAAGCTAAGCTGATTAAATTAACCATTCCAATAGCATAAATATTCATAAACATGTTTGTCAAAACAACAACGAAATTTAAAGAGACAGGGAACAAGAGAACAAATCCAGTGTTTCTCCGCGGCTTCTCTGACTGCTCCGTTCTTCGCTCTCCGTTGTCCTCGGCTATCAAGGGGCTTATGAACACTCCAATTGCTGCTCCAAATTTCTGGGAAAACACCTCTTTTCCAAGAGGAGAAACCGGCACAAGAACACAAAAAGGGAAAATGGAAAATGGGAGTTGAGAGAAAGTGAGAGAGGAGAATGTTGGAGGCTTGAGGGATGGTTTGAATGATCAGCAAGGGGTGGTATTTATAGCTGATCATGGCTGCTAAAAATAGAAAATAGTATCAGCAAAAGAGACCTCCCTTGGCCGGCCATCTATGTGGCAAAGTTGATGGATTCAACTTTGCTAAAAATAGCATGGGGCAAATCTACAAAGCCACCATATTTGGAGGGGTTTGAATGCAACTTTGAAAAGTCTTCAAGGGCTTCTTTGAAACTTAATTAATCAGCTAATAAGCTGATTTGGACCAGAAATATGGACGGTTTGGGCTGCCCAACTCTTTTCTTGGTTCGGTTCAATCGGTTCGGTTCAACTGATGCAGTTCAACTGGGCCTTTTTCATAATTAATTAAGATTAATTTATTTAGCCCAAATTGAATTGGGAATAAATTAAAATTAATTATTTTATGATTAAATATTCATAATTGGACCGTCTTGGGCTGGAAATAACTTCGCCTTGATACTTCAAATTGCTTCTCGGGTTTATTCTTGAGCGATGTCTCGCCGAGCCAATTTTAAGCTCTTTGTGCGAATCATTTAAAATAGTCAAAATAAATCAAAATTAACTATAAAATTAATTAAAATTCATCATGTTCATATTTTTAGCACAATTTAATTATTTTATAATATTTAATTATTTTCCGCAAGAATTTAATCAATCACTTGAATTTGGGTTAAAAGGGCATGAAAAAGTATATAAATTTATGTGTTTCCACACCCCCAAACTTAATTCATTGCTCGTCCCGAGTAATGCACAAATTTGAAAAGAATTTTCTCGAAAATACCTTTGAAAAACTCCTTCAGAACAACTTTCTTCTCAAAATTATGAATTTAATAGACTTATGCTCAAAAAAAAAGAAATTTGATAATTATGCTACTTAAGTATATATATCATTCAAATTACCTCCAAAAATTATTATACTAGCAAAATTAGACTAAATTTTTCTTAATAAAGACATGTTCTTCACTACCAATTTGATTTTAATTCCTTATTCAAAAAGTAAACTGCAATCATTAAGCTTAACTAATGTCTTCATATGTTGAACAGAGCAATTTCTCTCCACTAATGTAGGTAACATTGGAATTTTGAATCAATAGGTCTTTAATAAGGTTGTAACGTGGCTGGGCTTAGGGGTAGGTAAAAGATAGACAATTTTTTTGCTTAAAAACCCTAGACTCAGCTTAAAATCGAACCTTCAAAATTTTCACCCTTGATACCCATCTTATGCTCTTTCGACCACTTATTTCATTTTGAGTACATGTGTTTTTTTTTTCTCAAGCTCAAATTCGAGCACTTGCTTCATGTACTACAAATTTCGAGCATTTGATACTTTTTTTCAACTCCCCCAAACTTATTTTCAAACGATCTTCTGAATAGTACTGAGTCTAGTGTTTGGGACAATTTTAAAAGTAATGAAGAGAAAATTGATGGCTAAATATTGTATAGGTCCAAATAAAATTAGGCCATATAGTCTCAAAGTTGGGTTTCAACGGATAATTTTATTAGGGTCGGCTTGAAAGGCTCAAATGGTCCAAACAATAGTTGCCTAAATCATTTTCAATATTCCATGCTTCCTCGCCTCAAGAAATTACTAAGTCAATTCTAAAGACTTAAACTTTCATGCATGCCTAATTTTGTCGTAGGGAACTAAAAATTTTATGGTACAAATTTGCATGCTTTATTAAAAACACATTCATATCGTTATTAAGCTAACATAATAACTTATTGAAATAATAGAACTTTATTAATACTGAAGTTTAGCATGCTTAACAAGATTTCAAATTATTGAACAAAATATATCCTAATCAAAATTAAAAAAAATTTATTCTGAGTGAAAGTAATTCAAATTTTCGGTCCCCCCACTTAAAGCGAACAATGTCCTCATTGTTTAAAGTGAATAGATACTATACACCAGGTAGGATATTTAGAAAAGAGGAGGTGAGTCAAATTGACTGCTTAAGTACCAAGCTCTCTCTAAAATCCAATCCTAGACATGTATATATCTATTGCCACACTTTAGCCTTTGTGACTTGTTCAGATTTTATTCATGATTCCTATCTCTTGTTTTATTGTGCAAAAATAAAAATTCCTAGTTAACCTAATCTTAAAATAACTTAAGAATAAAAATAAACTAAAGTTGAAGTCCTCCCCTTTTATTTGTTTACCGATCCTTCCGAATTCGACTCATCTTTTGCTCCATCAGTATTGCCTTTGTATGAATTGCCTTGCTTCTTTTTTGACGGTGAAATCCATGGTTCAAATATGAAATCTGGAAACTCAGGCACAAAAATAAATGGATCATTATAAATTTTCTTAAGAGCACTCCTCATCGAGTCATCTCTTAGTTTTGAGTATCTCCAGTAGGCTTGTTGCTGCCATTGCATGTGTTGCATTAAGTCCATCAGCTTTAACAGCTCATCACGAAGATCTGGGCTAGGCGGTGGAGCTCCAAACATTGAGGTTTCGATATCGAGTTCAAACCGTTCCATTGATTCTGCCTCATTAGGGACTTCAGTTGATTGCTCTGGCGGGATTTCTGTGGGATCATCTTTCGCTTCTTCGGGATCCTCACTCTCTTCAATTCGTTGCTGTAGAATCGAATCTCCGGCTACTCTATAGAGGTCCCAATTGGTGATTGTGCCTTGACTATACTCTGTCCCTTTCACATCCGCAAGGAGTTTTGCTTTTAAGCATAAAATTGTTATTGTAAAAGGGAAATAGGCCGGGCCAGAACGTCTAACGACACAATTTCGCATTTCTCTCAGAATGATTTTGCCCACATCAATGGTCTTTCCAGTTAGAATCGAGTATAATAGGACCATTCGCTCTAATGAGATTGTAGTCCCATGTGAACTAGGCATAAGGCTGAAACGAATGAAATAGAACCATACCTTCGCAAGTGGTGTCAAATACTCTCTTCGACACGTGTGGATTCCTTGCTTTGACACAGTCCACTTAGAACCTGGAACTGTAAGTTCCTCGAGTATCTCTTGCAAATTTTTAGGCTTAATGTTGCTCAACAGAGAAGAATATTCATCATTGTTGAAATCAGGTAATTCAAAGAATTCATTAATAGCATTTGAATTTATTGGTACCTTGATTCCGCGGACTGGAACTTCACAGTGAAATTTGCTTTGTGTTTTGTCGATTTGGGCGGAGGCACGAGTTCTTTTGCTAGTCATGATTAACCTGAACATCAGATGGAAAGAAAAATAAAAAAAATTAGTTTCTTGAAAATTTAATAACAATTACTAATATTTCAATAAATTGAAAAATTAAATAATTGAATAAAAATTAAATTTAAGGGAGAAATATTTTTCTTACCACCTTCCTCGTAAAAATTAAGAACTCTGAAAATAAAATATACTAATGAACAAAAGATGGAAATTTAAAAGGCTTTTGGCTTAGGTTGGGTGAAGGAGGAGTGTGCGCATAGGCGCATTAAGGCGACAGCGCGCACGGCCCGAGTAGCAACGTCGCGAGGAGGCTGCGATCGTGGTACGCAAGGCCTTGCGGCGGGTAGGCCACGGGCTGGTCTGGTGTGCGGGGCGATGGTGTCCAGCAAGCACACGGGGCGGAGGCGCGGAGCATGGGGCCCCGACCGAGCAAATCTTTGGAGCTGGTGTGCGGCGAGTCTTTGGGCCGCCGGCCGAATGCTTGTTGTGGCTAGGGCTTGCGGCACTTTGAGGGGTTGGTGATTGGGGTTTTGAGTGATGAATGAATGGGGAGAAACAAGGGTGCAATTTATAGAGGGAGAGTAGGAATTAGAGTAGAACTCTTAGAACAATTAAAGAATTAAAAATAAGAGTCCAATTCTAATTTTACTCAAGATTAACAACAATTAATAATTAAATATACACATATAAAATTATCAATTGCTATTAAATTACTAAGATAAATATAAAATAAAATTTATTCTAATCCTAAGCTAAGTTGATAAAAATTAATATATAAATTATAATGGATATAATTATATATTAAAGTTTATCAAATAATAATAAAAAGACTGATATTAAAAAATATATATTTATTCTAGATGCTTTAAAAGAATATTTACAAAAAGAGGCACCTAGTTTTTATTAATTACGAAAATAGCAACCAAATTTTAAAAATAAATCAATTAAGTCCCTGGACTTAATGAAAATTTGAAATTGAGTTGCAATTTAAGACTTGGGTCAAAATTGACCTTTTTATTTGGAAAACCAAAAATTTATTTTGACATTTAGGGACTAATTTCTTGGAAAATTATGCAAAAATCAATTCCCAGGAAAGATCGGAGGGGTCACAAACGGTCCCGCTTAAGTTCCAATCTCCTAGACAGAATTTATTTAAACATAATAAACCCGAAAATATACCCTAAATAATTTATTGAAAGCAAGAAAATCTAAAGATCAGATAAACTGAACAAGATTTTATCCTATTCAGGTTTTTCTCCGTAGTAATGTTTCAAACGCTGAGCGTTGACTTGAAAATACCTCCCTTACCTTGGAGTTCAACAACTCCGTATGGATAGACGCGATGAATCGTAAATGGACCGGACCAACGTGATTTTAACTTACCTAGAAAGAACTTCAATCTGGAATTAAATAACAAAACTTGCTGACTTGCTTCAAACTCTCGAACTCGAATATGCTTGTCATGCCATTTCTTGAGTCTTTCTTTGAGTAATTTGGCATTTTCATATGAGAACATTCGAAATTCCTCTAGCTCATTGAGTTGAAGCATTCGTTTCTCTTTAGCAAGCTTGAGATCCAAATTGAGTTGTCGAAGAGCCCAGTAAGCTCTGTGCTCTAACTCCAGAGGTAGATGACAGGCTTTCCCAAAGACCAACCTATAGGGTGACATTCTTAAGGGTGTCTTGTATGCTGTTCTGTAAGCCCATAAAGCATCATCTAGTCTCTTGGACCAATCTCGTCGATTCGAGCAAACTACCTTCTCGAGTATGCCTTTGATTTCCTTATTCGCTAGCTCAGCTTGCCCATTTGTCTGCGGATGGTAAGCTGTAGGAACCTTGTGTTTCACTCCATGTTTGTCTAACAACCATTTTAACCACTTGTTCACAAAATGGGTCCCTTCATTGCTGATAATAGCTTTTGGGGTTCCAAACCTTGTGAACACATGTTTCTGCAAGAACTTCATCACAACTTTAGCATCGTTCGTCGGATAAGCTTCAGCCTCGACCCACTTGGACACATAATCTACTACTACCAGTATGTATTTGTGAACAAAAGACAGAGGAAAAGGACCAAGAAAGTCAATACCCCAAACATCGAACAATTCTACCTCAATGATATTTGTTCGAGGCATCTCATTTCTGTTGGTGACATTTCCAACCCTCTGACATCGATCAGAGCTCTTTACGTAAGCGTATGCATCCTTGAATAGTGTTGGCCAGAAGAATCCGGCTTGCAATACTTTGGCCGTTGTACGAGTACCTCCGAAGTGTCCCCCACTCGGAGCTGAATGACAGTGGTATAAAATCTTCGGTATTTTATCTTCTACCACACATCTCCTAATCATCTGATCTGCATATTTTTTAAACAAATATGGCTCTTCCCAAAAATAGTACTTCACATCGTGAAAAAACTTTTTTCTTTGCTGATACGTTTTATCAATGGGCATCAAACCACAAGCTAAATAGTTAGCAAAATCAGCAAACCAATGAATATTATGGACATGATTTACCTTCAGTATGTGTTCATCCGAAATGTCTCTTGGATCGATAGAATGCGGGAGAATTTCCCTCTTGCGGCTCTAATCTGGATAAGTGGTCTGCTACTTGGTTTTCTACTCCCTTTCGATCTTGAATTTCTAGATCGAACTCTTGAAGTAGAAGCACCCATCGGATCAATCTTGGCTTAGCATCTTTCTTGGCCAATAAGTATTTAATTGCGGAGTGGTCCGTATAGACAATCACTTTGGTACCTACAAGATAAGATCGAAACTTGTCGAAAGCAAACACAACAACGAGAAGTAACTCTTTTTCTCATTCTTTGTATAGTTCATTGAGCTCGGTTAGAGTTCTACTTGCGTAGTAGATGGGATGAAAAACTTTGTTCCTTCGCTGGCCCAAGACAGCTCCAATTGCGAAGTCACTTGCGTCACACATCAATGTGAATGGCAACTCCCAGTCTGGTGTGACGATTATGGGTGCCGTGACTAATCAACTCTTCAAATTGTTGAAGGCTTTCAAGCATTCCTCATCAAACTTGAATATCGAGTCCTTCTCCAATAATTTGCATAAGGGTTTAGCAACTTTGGAGAAGTCCTTGATAAATCTTCGGTAAAAACCGGCGTGACCCAAAAAGCTCCTAACACCTTTTACAGATGTTAGAGGTGGGAGTTTCTCGATAACGTCTACTTTTGCTTTGTCTACCTCGATCCCATGTCTCATTATCCGATGCCTTAGAACAATTCCTTCTCGTACCATAAAATGGCACTTTTCCCAGTTGAGTACGAGATTCATTTCTTAGCATCGCCTCAGTACCTTAGTTAGATTGACTAAGCAATCATCGTAAGTATCTCCGAATACTGAGAAATCATCTATGAAAACTTCCAAGTACTTCTCAACCATGTCAGTAAAAATAGACATCATACATCTTAGAAATGTAGCTAGTGCATTACATAACCAAATGGCATGCGTCTAAATCCAAATGTACCGTACGGACAGGTGAATGTCATTTTGTGTTGATCTTTCGGTGCTACTGTAATCTGATTATACCCTGAGTATCCGTCGAGAAAACAGTAATAGTCTCGTCCTGCGAGTCTATCCAGCATCTGGTCCAAGAACGGCAGAGGGAAGTGATCTTTCCTAGTCGCCTTGTTCAGCTTCTGGTAATCGATGCAGATTCTCCATCCCGTAATTGTTCTCGTTGGTATCAACTCGTTGTTCTCATTCTCCACGACCGTGATACCTCCTTTCTTCGACACGCACTAGACTGGACTCACCCATGAACTGTCTGAGATTGGGTAAATTATACCCGCATCCAACCACTTGATAATTTCCTTTTTTGCTACATCTTTCATGATGGGGTTCAGTCTCCGTTGTCCATCAATCGTTCCTCTCTCGCCATCTTCTAATATGATCTTGTGCACGCATACAGATGGGCTAATACCGCAAATGTCAACTATGGTCCATCCGATAGCCTTCTTGAATTGTTTCAAAACTATGATAAGTTTCTCTTCTTGTTCAGTAGTTAATTCTGCTGAAACAATCATAGGCAAAGTAGAGCGTTACCTAAATAAACATATTTTAAGTGTGAAGGTAATACCTTGAGTTCTAACTTAGGTGGCTCCTCATTGATGCTTTTGGTGGTCAATCTCTTTTCTCTAATTCCAAAGATTCAAAATGAGATTGCAGATTAAATCCTTTTTGATTAGCTTCTAGCACAGCTAAGTATTCATCCTCCTCTTCATCATTTGGGGGATCCGATGTCAAAATTCTTTCCAGTGGGTCCTCAACACGCTTAAGTTCCTTCTCTATTATTAATCCTCTAAATCGGATCTTTGCAGAACAATCATCCATCATGTCGAAAATCGCATTGACTTAAAAACATTAAATGTTACCCGATCATCCCGAACACGCATAGTCACCGCCATTTTGCACATCAATAAGGGTCCTTCCAGTTGCTAAGAATGGTCTTCCTAGGATAATTGGCACTTCTTTGTCTGCTTCAAAGTCTAGAATTAAAAAGTCAGCAGGAAAGATAAATTTATCTACACGTACCAATACGTCCTCGATTTTTCCTTCTGGATGCGCTAAGGATCGATCTGCTAGTTGAAGTGTAACCGTAGTTGGTCTAACTTCTCATATCCCCAACTTCCTAAATATTGACATAGGCATTAAGTTGATACTTGCACCTAAGTCACATAATGCTTTACCACAATATGTTGATCCAATGTTGCACGGTATGGTGAAACATCCAAGATCCTTTAATTTTGGGGGTAGTTTGTTCTGAAGATATGCACTGCATTCCTTTGTCAGAGCTACCGTCTCAAATTCTCCAAGTCTTCGTTTCTTAGATAAGATATCTTTCATGAACTTGACATAGTTCGGCATTTGCTCAAGTGCTTCAACCAACGGGATGTTGATGTAATGTTGTTTGAGTACGTCAAGGAACTTCTTGAATTGAATCTCCTGCTTTGGCTTCTGAAGTCTTTGAGGGTAGGGTGGTGGTGGTTTCATCACTGGAACTGATTCTGGTTTATTCACCTTTGGCAGTAATTCTGCATCTAACGAAGTTGTTGGATGATCAGAATTAACTGGTCCTAAGGTTACTTTGCATGGTTTTGTAGATTTCGGTTTTGGTGAAACTGGAGTTTCAACACTTGGTTGAACTTCTTCTGAATCTTGAGCATCAGCTTGCTCCTTTCTAGCTTCAATGGTGTTGGGCTCTACTATCCTTCCGCTCCTCAATGCCAATGCTTTACAATGTTCCTTCCCCGGATTTTTCGGATTCTCCGTGTCACTAGGTAGAGCACCTTGTGGTCGGTTCCCGAGTTCGATAGTAAGTCGCCCACTTGATTTTCCAAATTCTTCAATGTAGCCGCTTGCTCAAATTAAGGCATCATTCTTTGCTATGTATGTCTTAAGCAAACTTTCCAAGCTATTGGATGCTTCAACTTTTGAACCGGTTTCGAACTTGTTGTGGAAAATTAGGAGGCTTTGGGTTGGTGCAGGTTGAGTGTAAGTGGTGCTGGTTCCACCCCTTGGTTACTACAGAGAAATTCGGTGGTTCCTCCACGATGGGTTATAGAAATTCGATTGCAGCCCTTGCCTTCCTCGGTTTTGGTTACGATTACCCATGTAGTATCAGATTCTGGTTCGACGGACATTCTTCAAATAAATGTCTTTCGCCACAATAGACACAAAGCTATATTCTCAAATTGATTAGGCGGTTGTGCTGCAAAACTATTAGACCCATCAGTAGTAAGATTTTTAAGCATTGAGGATATTGATGATACCTGAGATGCGAGTGAAGTAAGAGTGTCTACTTCATGAATTCGCAGCGACTCGCCTTCCCGATCTTTGCACGATTGGTTGGCCATTGATAATTGTTGCTGGCAATCCTCTCAATAATTTCATAAGCCTCGTTATAAGACTTAGAAAGGAGAGCACCATTAGCAGAGGCGTCCACTACCATCCTTGTGTGAGCTAAGACCATTATAGAATGTCTCAAGTTGAATGCAATGAGGAATTCCATGATGAGGGCATTTTCATAATAACTCTTTAAATCTTTCCCATGCCTCATACAAGGACTCATCATCCATTTGGTGGAAGGCAGTGATTTCGTTCCTCAGCTTAGCATTCTTGCTTGGCGGAAAATACTTCATGGGGAATCTCTCGGCTAATTCTTGCCATGTAGAAATGGAGTTCGGTGGCAATGAGTTCAACCAGGCACGAGCTCTGTCCCTTAACAAATATGGGAACAACTTCAATCGTAAGGCATCTTCAGAAACTCCGGCTAACTTGAAAGAATCGCTCACTTCCATAAATAGTCTTAAGTGAAGATGAGGATCTTCAGTAGGCATTCCACTGAATTGCCCACTGTCTGAAGCATCTGGAACATGACTGGCTTCAGTTCGAATTGTTGTGCCTCAATTTCGGGTCTCCTAATACCCAGATTAAGATCGTTAAATACTGGCACAGCATACTGTTGTAAAGCTCTATCCCTATCATCAGCAATAAGGATAGGATTCTGAGCAGGGTTTGCTCCGTTTCCTTGGTTCATGTTCTCAAAATTCATTTCTTCGGTCCTTCTCTAGTTTGCTTGTCTTCTTCGTTGTCGAAAGGTTCGTTCTATTTCAGGGTCCACAGGGAGTAAATCAATAATCTGGTCAATACTCATAAACACCTGAAATAATCACAGAAAAATTAAGTAAGTAAAAATTTCAATACAAAATTAAATAAACCAAAATGTAAAACAGATTCACAAATAATGACTTTGAAAAATAGTCCCCGGCAACGGCGCCAAAAACTTGGAACGGTGGAAATGTGCAAGTGTACACAATCGTAACAAGTAATAAAGTGACAAGTAAATGTCGAGTTATCGTACCCACAAGGACTGTGAAAAGAACTATTTATGAAAATGTTTTCAAACACTTTGGTAAAGGAAAAATAATTGGATTTAAGAAATATTTAAAAACTAAAGGAAAAACAAAGTAAAATAAAATAAAACAAAGTTCTAATGCACGATTTCAAAAGCTGATTTTAATCAAGATGACATAATTGTGTTGGATTAATCACATTTCTTACCTTAGAATTATTAAACTTGTGTTTATACTGCATTAAAACATGGCAACTCGGTAATTTGCTAACTTATGAACATATTTACAAATAAAAATCCATTCATCTCTTGTACATATTTCTATGCAAATTCGATCGATTGAACAGACTTCTAAGAGTAAACATATTATTGCACATACATACTTATTAAATTAAACAATCTCTTGCATATCCCTATGTGATTCAACCGATTAATTCAACCTAATAAACATATAAAAGATCATGTGTGGTAACAAAGTATTTTTACCTTGAAACAATTTAATCACAAAAAATCTTGCAAGTTATGCAAGGCATATGTATCGCCAAATACAATGCTAATTTAATCTTCAGCTACCTTAGAAGAATTAAACATGCACAGATTAAGTATTGTGTCCATTAATTAAAATTTCAATGCGTTTAAATAATTAATTCATTAGCTATCTAAACAATTATAATGCCGGATAACTTAAACATGATTTTACTTAATCAAGCATTTTACCGAGGCCTTTTAACAGTATAAACACAATTTTAATAATTTAAGAGGACGAAATGCAATCAACCCGACACGAATTAAATTCAAGCTAAGCTGATTAAATTAACCATTCCAATAGCATAAATATTCATAAACATGTTTGTCAAAACAACAACGAAATTTAAAGAGACAGGGAACAAGAGAACAAATCCGGTGTTTCTCCGCGGCTTCTCTGACTGCTCCGTTCTTCGCTCTCCGTTGTCCTCGGCTATCAAGGGGCTTTTGAACACTCCAATTGCTGCTCCAAACGTCTGGGAAAACACCTCTTTTCCAAGAGGAGAAACCGGCACAAGAACACAAAAAGGGAAAATGGAAAATGGGAGTTGAGAGAAAGTGAGAGAGGAGAATGTTGGAGGCTTGAGGGATGGTTTGAATGATCAGCAAGGGGTGGTATTTATAGCTGATCATGGCTGCTAAAAATAGAAAATAGTAGCAGCAAAAGAGACCTCCCTTGGCCGGCCATCTATGTGGCAAAGTTGATGGATTCAACTTTGCTAAAAATAGCATGGGGCAAATCTACAAAGCCACCATATTTGGAGGGGTTTGAATGCAACTTTGAAAAGTCTTCAAGGGCTTCTTTGCAACTTAATTAATCAGCTAATATGCTGATTTGGACCAGAAATATGGACGGTTTGGGCTGCCCAACTCTTTGCTTGGTTCGGTTCAATCGGTTCGGTTCAACTGATGCGGTTCAACTGGCCTTTTTCATAATTAATTAAGATTAATTTATTTAGCCCAAATTGAATTGGGAATAAATTAAAATTAATTATTTTATGATTAAATATTCATAATTGGACCGTCTTGGGCTGGAAATAACTTCGCCTTGATACTTCAAATTGCTTCTCGGGTTTATTCTTCGAGCAGTGTCTGCCGAGCCAATTTTCGCCCTTTGTGCGAATCTGTCGAAAATAGTCAAAATAAATCAAAATTAACTATAAAATTAATTAAAATTCATCATGTTCATATTTTTAGCACAATTTAATTATTTTATAATATTTAATTATTTTCCGGCAAGAATTTAATTGAAACTGCCTGAATTTGGGTTAAAAGGGGCATGAAAAAGTATATAAATTTCTGTGTTTCCACCACCCTATTAACGATTGATGGTGGGCTAAGTGCGAAACCACCGAGTGAATTGGAAATGTGGTTGGATTAGTGAGAAATTATGATGTGTTGTATCATGAGAAATTGTGGTGTTAAGTGCAGGTATGCAAATGAATGAATGTAAGCATTAAGCTTGTGATGTGGTGGGAAAGTGGTAAGGGATAAAATGAGTAAGCATGAATGTGAATGTGGATTGCTTTTGTTTAGTATAATGCTATTGGTCGTTTAGCTCATACTATGATGTTATTTGTTTACATGTAAACTTACTAAGCTTAAAGCTTACTCCCCTTTCTTTTCCCTTGTTTTATAGAATCAAAGAGTCAGATCGAGATACGTAGATAAATTGGAAGATCATCCATACTATCAGCTCTCTTCGGTATATTTAGACTTAGTGCATTTGTGTATGGCATGTATAGAGGCTAGACAAGTTAGCTTATTTTGTTATATTGGCCAAAAGTGTATTGGCCATTTTGATGGATAAACTATTTTGTATATTGCCATGGTTGATGGCTCACTTTGTTATATATGAAAAGATGTAGTATTTCATGGAAATTATATTGCTAAATATGAATTTTTTGGTGATATGTTGAATGGATCCATGTTTTGTGAGCTAGAGTGGTGAAAAGAGCTTGGAAAATAGCCTTGTTCTTGTCATCAGGGGTAGGCACACGGGCGTGTGTCTAGGCCGTGTGTGACACACGGTCAGCCCCATGGGTGTGTGATTTGGCCGTGTGTCCCATGCAAGTTAGTGTAGTAAGTCATTGTCGACCACGGGCTAGCCACACGAGCGTGTGTCTAGGTCGTGTGACCATTATAAGGTTGCTGACGTCACAAATAGAATACCCAAGTTTTTACACACGGGCGTGTCTAGGCTGTGTGGAGCACACGGGCGTGTGTCTGACCGTGTGAAAACCCCTGTAGGTTCGAAACGAAAATAAATCCCACACGGGGTAGGGACATGGGCGTGTGTGACCACACGGCCTACCCCCACGGGCGTGTCCCATTTCACACGGGCGTGTGGCCCCTGTTTAGGTGAAAAATTTTAAGATCGTAATGGTTTCTTGTAGGGTTCCGAAACCCCTCGTATGTATGTTTAAGGCCTTGTAAGTCCTTAATGAGATTGTTGTGATGGCAATAGAGATATGTCAGGTTGGGACTAAAGTGGTGTGATTAAGTAGATTAAGTCTGGTAATGCCTCGGGCCCAGTTTCGGCATAGAATACGGGTAAGGGGTGTTACAGTCATCTTCATCAATTTTCTTTTCTTTCTTGGCCGAACAACATTTTTAAGAATAAGGAAGCTTTCAGTTGTGGTTTTGCTCATGCATGGTAAGATTTTGAGTCTCGTTTTTAACAATTTTTTATATTTTTGAACTTGTTTTAGCTTAGCCTACTTAGCTCGGAGGTTAATTTGCAAAATTATAAAAGTTTGAGGGACTTTCCATGATAGATTTTAAGTGTATTTTGATGTTTATTGATAGATTATTAATTTTGGTTGTTATATGGACAAGTTTTGTTAAGTGAATATTGGTAAATTTAGGGCTTATAGGGATTAATTTGATTAAATGGTAAATTTCATATAAATTGTGTGAATTGAGGAAAAATATGAGTTGATATAGATAAAATAAAAAAATCAGTTAGCATATGTTCGACGAGAAAATGGTGAATTTGCAAATTATGGTCTTAAGGATTAAATTGTATAAAAGTTAAAATGTTAGGGGTAAATTGGTAATTAATAGGAAATGGGGTTATAAGTTGGAATTGGTTGTTTTAAGCTATTTGAAATACTTAATTGAATGAAATTCATATTTAGATCAAGGTACTAATCAACCGAACTTAGACCGAGGAAAAGCTAAAGTGATGGATTAGTCATCGACCTCATTTTTGCAATTGTTTTATCGAGGTAAGTTCGTATATTCTTTTTAAAATGTTTCAATTGAATTGGTAAAATTAGTGATAGTTTTCTTGTATATGTAATAATGTTTGATGTGTGAATATGCTTTAAATTGTGAAAAGGAAATAAGTGGGATTGAAATACATTTGGTATTACCGAATTCTTGAAAAGGTTATATCCGAAACGGATATCAAATGAAAAGGTTGTTACCCTAAAAGGGTTAACATATGAAAAGGTTTATTGAAAAGGATTTATGGTAAGAACCAATTAGTTAAGGTTTGTATGAAATTTTAATTTGATTATGTATTTATTTACTAACTCGAGATGTGGTGTGTATAGGAAGAATTTTACATATAGCGATTGAAATGCTTGAATGGTTAATCATGAAATCATGCTTTCATTAAGTTCTTTTAAACGAACTTACTAAGCATCGTTGTTTATGTATTTGTTTTGTCTTGTTCTGTAGATCATTGGAGACTTGATCGGTTGGAACTTTGCCGAAGACCTATCACACTATCCAACAATAATTTTGGTAGATTTTGAGTTATTTTGGTTGGAATAAAATGGCATGTATAGGGCTCTTGTGTATGTTATTCGGTTACCATGTTATGATCATATCTTTTGTGTAAATAGGTGATGAAACTTTTAATGTTTTGTAAGTATGGATCATTTTGGTTACTTTTATGTGTAAATTAAGTCTATGTTTTGAACTATATTTTTATGAGGCTATTATGGATGAATCTTAGATATTTGATGTTGATAGAAGTTATTAACCATGTTGTATAATTGAATTATTTGAATGTGTATATTGTGGTACCAATGAGGGTACATTGGTTGATTGAAGAAGTTGTATTGAATATGTGTGATTTTGGCATGTTTTGGGTCTTATTTAGGTTTATATTGAATAGGTTTTAAGGTGGACAATTGGTATACTTGTGTCTCAAGAAAACATTTTAGGTAAACTTGTGTTTTAAGGTATATTTTAGTACACACAGCTTGGAACACAGGCTTCCACACGATCGTGTTTTACATATGGTCTGATCGCACGACCATGTGATTCTATTATCAATAGGTGCATGTTCACACGGTCTGAGACACAGTCTACCGCACGGTCGTGTCTCCCAAAATAGTTTCAAGCACTGTCTAGCACACGGCCTACGACATGGGTGTGTAACCTAACATCAAATACTCATACGGTCTGGCACACGGCCTGCGACACGGTCGTGTGGCCTTATTTCGAATATACACACGAGTGGACACATGGGCTGGGACACGGTTGTGTGATCCTAATTCGATTGTCCATACGTCTAGGCTGTGTCACACAACCGTGTCACCCCTGTTTGCAAATTTTTCAACTTTTTCCCAAATCTTCTGATTTATTTTAAATTAATCCTCAACCATTCTCAAATTGTTTTAGGGCCCCGAATGCTCGATTTAAAGCCCAAATGTGTAATATTGCCATGATTAGATTGAATAGTTAGAAATTAATTTTTAAGTTGAATTATTATTCTGTTTTGAAGTTAAATGTTCTGTTTTTTCAATAACACTTTGTAACCCTAATCCAGCGACGGAGACGGGTAGAGGTGTTACGCTTACAACAATGGTAATTACAGCCCTAACAATGAACCCTAATTGTTACAATCACTCACCCCAAACACCTCACTTACAATGAATTATTACTTTCCAGAAAATACCTAAATACAAGAGTGCCACAATACACATCAAATAAGATGGAAATAAGGAAAGCTCTCACACAAGCACTCGAAATCATGCTCTCCAAGGAACATCGAATTAACCTATTTTGTACCAACTTAAATTCCAGTGGTGTCAAAAAAATGCAGTTTTGGAACCCCTTTTTTGTAAACTAAGTCTGCAAATATTGAATAGGGATATTTTCAGAGTTACTATATAGATGAATTGAAATTTGGATATGTAATTTAGCCGAAATTGCGATTAATTAAGGCTTAGGGACTAAATTCTAAAAGTCCAATCACTATATATTTTTAATTACGAAATGACCTTGGGACTTAGATAGTAATTATCCAAAGGGCCAAAATGATTATTAATCCATTTTTCTCATGCAATTAGTGGATGGTAGTAATGTTTTTTCATTAAGTATGATTAATAATTAAATTATTATAATTAAACCTAATAAACTAAGATTAATTACATACTTAGTATAAATAGCTCAGTGGAAAGAAAGATCAAAAATAATTCATCTTCTTTCACCATTGAAACTAAAGAAAAAGAAAAGGAAGAAAACCTTAAGTTCCTTCAAGCTTTCGGCCACAAATTGGTAAGTGCAATCAAGTCATTTTCTTGTATTTTTTATAGATTTGAGGTCATGGGAGCTTGATTTAGCTATCCCATGTACTAATTTGTAATTTTTTTGTAACACCCCAAACTCGGCCTAGACGTTATGGCTGAATCTTGGCGATGTCTGTAACACCCCATACCCGATTCCGAGGCTAAAACCGGATACGAGACATTACTATGCTTGAACTTCCTTAAACATGTACTTACGGGCTACAAAATTTTGTTCCGAATTAAAAACTTCTCTTTCTTAGTCAAATCATTCACATCGTGGGCCTACGAGGCCTTAAACTTACGTCCGGAAACTTTTACAAGCCAAAAGAAACTTTTCTTTAAAACAGGGCCCACGCCTGTTGGGTATAGGGACACGCCCGTGTGTCCTTAAGACATGCCCGTGCCTTCCACCCGTGGTCGACACTGACTAAATCCACACGGCCTGGACACGCCCGCGGCCTTGGCCCGTGTTCCAAACCTTGGCATTCTGACTTATCCACACGCAGTGCATACACTGCGCGGTGTGCGTCAGCCGTGTGACAATTGAATTTCTAAGTGTCGAGTGCAGACTTCACACGGCCTTGGAACACGCCTATGTGCCAACCGTGTGTATCACACGGCCTGGACAAACGGCCGTGTGACCAGCCCGTGGTCTAATCTGACTTAAGATACTAAGGTGCAGGAGACACACGGCCTAGACACACGCCCGTGTGTCTATCCGTGTGGGCACTTAGTTGCTATCTTACCAAGCCTTTTACCACTCCTGTTTGCAAACATTCATATACTACTTCAAAACATTCTCAAATCATCAATTAAAGCACATGAATTAACACATTTAATCATTAAAGAGACAAAGTCTTTATCCCATACACTAGGGAGAACTACTCCCAATACAAATACAACCAACTTAGATTCTCTTAGGCCAATACAATTTGGCACATTATCAATGACTTAATCAACCTCAAGTACTAGCCCTATACATGCCATGACTTCTAAGGACTTGATACCTCATACCAAGGGTCCGCTTTCGATAGTGTGAAAACATCTCCCATGGCCTCCAACCCGAGCTAGTTAATATAACCTATAAGAGATGAGAAAAGTAAAGGAGTAAGCAATAATGCTTAGTAAGCTCATCTGCATAATGTGTCAAATATTGATATTCATTGAATATACATAATTACAAAGTATCATGAAGAGTGTCTCTCATAAATTCATGGTTACTTACTCAACTATTCTTGAAACTTACTCATTCAATCTCTTACCACATTCTTACCTTGCCACAAGCCAATTTCTCATTTAATTAGTACATATTCCTGCACTGATCACCACATGATCATATAAAACAGCTCATCAAGCATTTTCAATAAGATACTCATACTATTAATCTCTCGGTGGTTTCGCACTTAGCCCACCATTGAATCTCTAATAGGGTGGTATCGCACACAGCCCACCAATCATTTATACTTATGGTGATTTCGCACTTAGATCACCAATTATTTTACATTCATGGATAATAATCCACATGTATATCTCTATTTCAAATGTTCATCCGAGAACATCCTCACATACTTCTATTCTTACTTAACTTTCTACGATACTCGTTCGCATTCACACAATGCATAAATGAATCTATCTCATACAACTAAGGCGTATTGAATACACATAACCCACTAAGGGTTCATCATATACTGAATCCATATCAATTCAATTCTAACACACACTTGTGCTTTTCGTGGTACAACCACATACTTTCTTTCTTTCAACATATACGTTGAATCACTCAAGTTATTAAATAACTTTCTTGAGTCTCATACTCATAATGTCACATAGAATTTATACCCCAATAGGGTCTTACTTGCATTAACATATCGATGCCATGTCCCTGACATGGTCTTATACGAATTCTTACATCGAGGCCATATTCTAATATGGTCTTACACGAGACTTTAACTATCGACATATCATTCTACATACATTTCCCATTACTCTTAAATTCAATTCTTTTTACCTCTCATCAAAGATATTTCATACATTCATAGAGTAAATATACATTCCATACAACATTGGAACATTAAATTAACTCATACATAATTGCAACATTTGCACATGAACTTACCTCGATGTCGAAAGGGCCAAAAGGGACCTTTTTGCCCATATTTCTCTTTTCATCCGTTCTAGGTCCGAAACTCATTTTCTTTGATCTAGAACAACGAAATTTACTGATTTAATCATTTATAAATCATAATACACCATAATCTACACTTTAGGAAAAAATGACTATTTTGCCCCTATACTTTGGCAAAATTACGATTTTGCCCCTAGGCTCGTAAATAAATTTTCATCTCAATTTCTTATTAAGAAAGCCTAGCTGAACATTTAATCCTCTTACAACTATTCACAATTCCATCTATTTCATGCCTTAATGAATAATTTACAGCTTTTACATTTTAGTCCCAATTAGGTGTTTTCATCACAACACCTTTCACAAAAGTTGTTTATCAACATCCTATCATTCATTTTCTTCCATAAAAACTCAGAAAACAACATAAACTCTCTCATGGCAAGTCCCTAGACTTTCAACCATGTTGCAAATTAGTCCCTCCATTAGCTATCTTAAGCTTTGGAGACTCCAAAAATACAATTTTTATCAAGAAAGATCATCAAAATCACTTACTTGTGAGGAGAAATGCTTGCTGAAATTTTGAGCTTCAAAAACCCCCATTCTTGTTGGTATTTTCGGTGGAAGAAGAGAAGAAATAAAAAGATGATAGCTTTTTGCTTATTTCATCTTATTTTATTTCTTTTTAATTACCTAACATGACAACATTTAATGCCCTTGTCCCCTTTGTCATCCTTTGACCGGCCAAGCTAATTCCCATGGCCTAATTGCACCTTTGGGACCTCTAATTTATAAACCATAGCTATTTGGCGCCTCTAGCAAATAGAATAGAACTTTCGCACTTTATGCGATTTAGTCCTTTTTCACAATTTAGCTAGAAATCGCTAAAATTAAGGCACCAAAATTTTCATGCATCCTTATAAACATGTTATAACACATAACATAACATGAAAGTAATTTTATCTAACCTCGAATTAGTGATTCTGAGATCACTGTTCCGACTAGCACCTAAATCGGGCTGTTACAATTCTCCCCCCTTAGGGATTTTCGTCCCCGAAAATCTCATCAGGAGGAGTTGTTACCAACATTCTTAAAACGTTTCCATCTACTCTTCAAAATCACGAGTCCACTTATCCTCAAATTTCTCTTGCAAATAACTCTTAAACTGTGATACATAAGGTCGAAACGTAACTTGAGACCTAGGTTATTCTTCCTTCGGGGCATATACTCTGTAATCTACCAATTTGGAACTCTGCACATGTCCAAATGATCATTCGAATCTTTACTGGTTGATTTACTACAATTCGAATGGCATTTCCCTTTCTTGGAAATTTCGTCACATCAAATTTGAAATCTATAAGGTTTTACCTCACTCTCTCATTAAAGCATTTACCGACTGTAGTAGTCTTGTCTTGTGTGCTTTGGAAACTCAGCTTTTAGTGGTCAACTACTTCTGACCATAACTCGATCATATTGTGAAATGTACTCTATGTCAAAACATTTATGCACATAACTGCATTTCCTTACTTTTGCATTAGTAGATATGCTACTACTAAATCTCATACCAAAACTCTTGTATGAGCTCTGGATTCAACATCATTCACTTTCAATCTCGAGGAAGCATCAACAACAGAAATCTTATCCAACATGGATAACTTATTTAATATACCATTTATTATAACACTTCTGAACTCTTCTGTTCTGAAAGGAAGACTCACTATAGTCATTAACCTCGCTGAAACTAGGATATTACCAACTAGAGTCAACCGAGTAACTAACTCACATTACTAAACATGGATCTTTCATTCAGACATCTGTACTATGTCTACTATCTGAGTAGTATCACAATAACTATACCCACCATTGTAATAGTTCTAGCTGTTTCCACTATTTCATTTTCAAAATCTTCTGTAGCATATGATACTCTTACTCATTAAAATTCAGAAGATACACATCGATTATCCCATGGATCATTTCATAACATCTAACTTACAACAAAGGCACAAAAGTGATCATCTCTGGATCACCAACTCATCGACTCTTTTTCTCGATTCGTCTTTGAACTCGATTACTAAAACTTTCAACTAACAGTTCCTTCTATAGCTTTCAACTCAACCATCACGGTTTGAACATTTCGATGAGCATATCTTTGTATCATGCTCCCTACTCACGTACACACAAAAATTTTATTCTCTTTCTTGATTCATGCGTGAATATACACGTAACTTGAATCATATCTCAATACATTAATCTACTCTTTTCTCCATCTTGAGAACATATTTTAAGCACACTCTCATCTGAGTTTCTCTTGCTATGCTAATCTAGAACCTTCACTATCGTCATATCTCATGATAGCAGGGACATCTCGATCGAATTCATTAACTCTATTCATCTTATTCAAAAACTCATCATACAACGTGAAACTTGTGATTTCATTTCTTATACTAGAATCATCACCAACTTCCTCCTCAAGGTACCCAATTAAGGTTACGAGGAGATAGAAGAATGTAGATTTCAATTAACTAAATCAACAACCGTTTAGTCTACTTTTTCCGTCAGTTAACGTTCTCACACAATCACAATTTCATGAAAAGAATGACCACATCATCCCTGAAGGGAAACATGTATTAGTACATAATACTAAAAGAGATCATTATAATCCCATCCATGGCATTAACTAACCATGCACAAACCATAGGCTTCTAGCCAACTTACTCATACTTGCCCTTATATAACACGTTCTGTGTCATCTATCGTAATCGTCTCTTCGTGATTCATTCACGAGTACATGTTTTCACTCTTTCACATGAATTTAGTACCATTCTCATTTCTACCTCTAGACTCATCTATCTGTCCCATTGATCACTAGGGATAATCAAAGACACATGTTCATCGTCGTTCATGTAGGTACGAAACCAATGCCACATTCCCGAGGTGGTCTTATATGGAGTCACCTCTAAATGCCAATGCCATATCCTTGATAAGGTCTTATATGGACTTCAACATCAAGCATCGATGCCATATTCTGAATATGGTCTTACACGATTCTCATATTCATTACCGAAGCCATACCCCAGATATGGTCTTATACGAGATCTCAATTTGGTGCCGAGGCCATGTCCTGGACGTGGTCTTATACGGGACCTTATCTATCTCATATTTTGATGATAGCATTATCATATTCATTATAGTCCCCTAGGACTTCAACCTCACGTTCAACAACAATTACTCTATTTAGTAGAGTATCATGTATCAGCGTGATACAAAGCATTCTCAACTATGCTAACATAATTATTGCATTAATCCGATGCAAACTTACTCAACTTAACTCTCATAACATCTCATCATAATTCAACAGTGGTAAGGGAGTGAGGTTGCAAAGTCCCTTAGCCTAACTCTCGTGACTACATACATATGATTTACTACTCATTATCAATGAAATATCATCATAGTCACACAACTCGCCTCAAGTGAGTTTTCACATTTATCACGCTACAATTGTTTCTATCACTTATACTTTCGAACTGTGACTTCACTTACTCAAGTTTCACATTAAGGTCTACTTGAGTACTCAACATTTAACTCTAATTCCTCTTACTATTTCTTATTAATCTAGAGAATGTCTTACGGGTTTTGAGTACATCGTTTACTTGATTGCCATAGTCCAACTATGGTCTTACTCGTATCACAACATCATAGCCCAGCTATTGCTTTACATGTCGTCACGATGCCATAGCCTCGCTATGGTCTTACACGAAATATCATATCAACACCAATTCCATATCCCAGATACGGTCTTACATGGAAACTCATATCGATGCTGATGCCATATCCCAGATATGGTCTTACACAAAATCTTCTATCGATGTCGACACCATATCCCAGATATGGTCTTACACGATCTCATACCGAAGCCAGATCCCAGACGTGGTCTCACACGGGATTACTATTTGATGCCAATGCCATATCCCAAATATGGTCTTATACGGGATCTCACAATAATTATCGATGCCATATCCCAGATATGGTATTATCCGATTATCTTATTCAATACCGAAGCCATATCCCTGATATGGTCTTACACGGGATCATGTATCGATGCCAATGCCATGCCCCAGACATGGTCTTATATGGGATCACATATACCGCCATGGTCCAACCATGGTCTTATTCATCAATTTATAATTGAACGACCGTACTCATCTCCTGCATTCTACTTAGTCAAACTTTTCAGTTTTAACTCTCACACTATAATATGTGTGACTTTGTAACAGGTCATAAGACGAAACATTATACCTTCTCTACTTTAATGACCACGTGAGATTTAACCATGTGGACATATTTATCATAAACAATGGCATTACAAATCTCAAATGCTTACTTACTCTTCTTCGCTTCTCACATACATCATGGTACTTGCTAGTCTCATGTTTGTAAGGTAAACAAGGTACCTGTAACACTTGATCACATAGATCAGTATACTTTACTATAACAAGCATAATCTCAACATCATCATTCATAACATGAATTATACTTGTTAGTCAGCCTTCACTAGCATGTCATAATACCAACTTTACTACTAACTTTCTTGCTATCTCATTTAAGCTTTACTCTTTTGCCCGATGAATTACTATGAATGACTGAGGATACTGAATCTCATCTCACATATATCTCGATGCCAAAGCCATATCCTAGATATGGTCTTACATGGGATCTCTCAACTTGGTATCGATGCCATGTCTTGACATGGACTTACACGAAGTCTTCCTTGTGTGTTCCCTTGGGAACTTACCATTGCCAAGTCTTGACATGGTCTTATTGGTAACTTTACTCATGAACTGGTCAATGCCGAGCCTTGGATTGGACTTACATGAAATCTTCCTTGTTACTCACCAATGCCATGCCTTGGCTTGGACTTACATGGGATCTCTATCTCTTAATAGCTTTTCAATGCCAAGACTTGTCTTGGACTTACATGACATCTTTGCTTGGAGACTCGCCAATGCCATGCCTTGGCTTGGGCTTATATGGGTCTTCATCTCATAGTAACTCTTCCATGCCAAGACTTGTCTTGGTCTTACATGATAACTTGTTTGATTGCCGATGCCATGTCTTGACATGGTCTTATACGGACTTTCTTGTCTCATGTGGCAGATTGAGTATCCTAAGTAATTCATTTTCAATCGGGGCTTTCATATACATACTCTTAGTAACTTCTTTGTTTAATAAATCATTAAACATTTTCATGGAAATAATGTGCATATAACATCATCACAAGCAATTCAATGAAATATTCATGAAGCTTGAAAATCATACAAACTTACTGAAATTAGCTCGGTTGGGAATCATCTCTGTCTTAACAAAACAATTTCGTTAGAGCCGGGAGACATCACACTATCACGGTCCACATATGGCATGTATAGCTAGACTCTTACTCGTCCTAGGTTAGTCCGAGAACCGACTAAACCATGCTCTGATACCACTAAATGTAACACCCCATACCCGATTCCGAGGCTAAAACTGGATACGAGACATTACTATGCTTGAACTTCCTTAAACATGTACTTATGGGCTACAAAATTTTGTTCCGAATTAAAAACTTCTCTTTCTTAGTCAAATCATTCACATCGTGGGCCTACGAGGCCTTAAACTTGCGTCCAGAAACTTTTACAAGCCAAAAGAAACTTTTCTTTAAAACAGGGGCCACACGCCCGTGTTGGTATAGGGACACGCCCGTGTGTCCTTAAGACATGCCCGTGCCTTCCACCCGTGGTCGACACTGACTAAATCCACACGGGCTGGCCGACACACGCCCGTGGCTCGGCCCGTGTTCCAAACCTTGGCATTACGACTTATCCACACGGTGCAGTACACGCCTGCAGTGCGTCGTGCGTGTGACAATTGAATTTCTAAGTGTCGAGTGCACGGACTTCACACGGCCTTGGAACACGCCCATGTGCCAACCGTGTGTATCACACGGCTGGACAACGGCCGTGTGACCACCAGCCGTGGTCTAATCTAACTTAAGATACTAAGGTGCAGGAGACATACGGCCTAGATACACGCCCGTGTGTCTATCCGTGTGGGCACTTAGTGGCTATCTTACCAAGCCTTTTACCACTCCCGTTTGCAAACATTCATATACTACTTCAAAACATTCTCAAATCATCAATTAAAGCACATGAATTAACACATTTAATCATTAAAGAGACAAAGTCTTTATCCCATACACTAGGGAGAACTACTCCCAATACAAATACAACCAACTTAGATTCTCTTAGGCCAATACAATTTAGCACATTATCAATGACTTAATCAACCTCAAGTACTAGCCCTATACATGCCATGACTTCTAAGGACTTGATACCTCATACCAAGGGTCTGCTCGATAGTGTGAAAACATCTCCGGCGGCCTCCAACCCGAGCTAGTTAATATAACCTATAAGAGATGAGAAAAGTAAAGGAGTAAGCAATAATGCTTAGTAAGCTCATCTGCATAGCAGGCCCAATTTGCCCGGCCCGTTAACCAAAAGAATTTTATTAAACCATAAAATAGAATAAAGTCCAAAGTCCATTAAATGTCCATTACAAAAAACGGGCCCAATAACTTAAATCTGCCTCTACCCAATTACAGTGGCCCAAATTTTAGACCCAACTAAACCCAAACCTAAGTCAGGCCCGAAACCAAACCCTAATTCGAAATCAATCAGAACCAAGGGAAACCATGGAGGTTTCCAGACTTTTCTAGGCGCCGCAGTAGTTCTGTTCCACGCGTACCTCGCGTATGTCAGCAACCAAGAACCACACGCGCGCCTCTTGAGCTTCCCGCGTGCACCCACGCGCGCGTCGTCACCAGCGTACCTCCGTACTTCCTCCAGCGCATCAGCATCGTACGACCTTCGTACGCCTCCTCCGCGCCCATACCTGCAAGCAGACAAAAAAACAACACAGCAAACAAGAAAAGAACGAAAAATAGTTGTAATAGGATTTTTCTACCTTTTATTTTTCTTTCTTTTCTTTTCGGTTATAAAACCAAGAAGGAACCACTTAGTAAAAAGGATGGCCCATTTCTTTTGTTGGTACACACACTTTGTTTACTGAGATATAAAAAAAAGAGAATAGAGAACCTTTTTGGAAGGTGATTTTCCTATTTTTTGATTTTTCTTTTGGTTGTTGTTTGAAATACAAAGAAATACGAGAAAGGGATAAAAAGGGGTTGTTTTCTATTTGATTTTTTTTCTTCGTTTTTGTTTTCAATAGAGTAAAATAAACGAATAAAAGGAGAATAATTTCTTACCTGGTGAATATGCCATGGATTTCCTCTTGCTTCGTTGAAATCGGCCGAGAGAGGAGATCGAAGAGGCTGAAAAGAAGTTTTTCTCAAGTCCCTGTGCCGTCTGCAGAAATGGATTAGCATCACGAGAGGAGATTTAATCGGAGGATAAGGATTAGGGTTTTGTTTTAACATTGGTAAAAGAAATGACAGATTGCCATTTAAATCTTTAAAAAAAAAAAAGCTTTAATAACTTTAAAGAATGGTGCCGTTTGGTGTTAGGTTTGAAGCTAAAATGGTATTTTGTTTAAATGGGATATTTATCGACTAATCCCTCTCTTCTTTGCAATAATTGATTGTATCCTTTTTTTTTTTTTCTTTGTCTCTTTATTTATTGTTATTTTGCCCTGAAATTTTAAGAGACATTTCAATTATGTCCACGTCTAAACGCACATTTTTAGAACATGGAATATTTTCTTTTTTCCACCTGTTCATTGGTGTGTGTATTATTTTTATCCTAAATTGTATTTTAATAATTTTACTTGTTTATAAATTATCCTTTTAATATTTTTTTTATTTCAATTGAGTTTTTATTTTAATTTTATTTTAATTTATTCGTTTTAAATATTTTTCCATAAAATTCATTATTTGTTTTAATATTTATATATATTATTTGGATCATATTGTATATATTATTTTTACATTAATTTAATTTTTGTTCTTTTAATTCACCTTTATATGTATACATATATATATTTTCTTCTAAATTTATTTATATGTATTATTTGTATTTCTTTTTAACTCTTATTTTATTATGTATATTTGTTCATTTTAATAACCTTTATATATTATTACTTTTATATATAAATTATTTATATTAGTTTTTATTTTTATTATTCCACGTATATTATTTATGTAAGTTAATATATATATATTATTCTATATATTTTGTTTTAATTTCCTCCTTGTATTTTATTTTTTTGAAATCCATTTACTTCATTATTGCATGTTTGTATTTCAATTGTTCTTTGGTATACATATTTATACATGTAATTTATAACTTACATATTGATATTGTTTTTCTCTTATGTTATTCATTGCCTTTATAATTTAAAATTTGGTGCACTTTATTTATGTTAAGATTGCTTAGCATTTCGTTCTAAATTGGCTTTTAGTCTTGAATGTTAATATTTGTATGATATGTCTCCATTGTATGAACTCTAATTTACTCTTTTATGCTTTCATTCTTGTCATATATTGTATTTTATGCTTACAATTGTATCTTTACTTTTATCATTATACTGTTATTAAATTTTTCAACTTATTTACGAACAATTGTTCATCCAAATAAATCAAACAAACATGTTTTGAGTCGTTTTCTTTTTCATTTATTTAAAAGTTCCAAATAATGTGATATTCGCGCATTTGGAAATTAGAAGAAATCGTGCCCAATCGTGCTGGGTGTGGTTTCTTGTTTGACCAAATAAACGAATAGCCTTTCAAATTTGGTTCATATTTTCAAAATAAGATGATATTTGTGCGTTTGGAAATTTGAAGAAATCGTGCCCAATCGTGCTGGGTATGGTTTTTCGTTTGTCTAAATAACCAAATACCCTTTTAAAATTTTAATACATATGCTTGAAGAATTTTGGGATGATATTGAATTCGATGACTCAGATTATTGTGTTCAATCGTCTTTGGATGTGATACTCTATTCTTTCGAACAAGGAATCTCAATATTCAATTAAGTTATTTAAAATAAAAACAAAAAAAAAATTTCAAAACCATTTCAAACTTTTCAACATTAGGACATCAATTAGTCAATTTGGTACCAATTTTGGGCGTTGCGAGGGTGCTAACCCTTCCTCGCATGACGTGAACTCGACTCGAACCCGTTTTGTTCTGGAAATTTGTAGACCAAAACTATTTTCAAAGGTGACCCGATCACACCTAAACAAAAAGGATTGGTGGCGACTCCATTTCCCTATTTTTTAAAGTCGATTCTCGTTTTTCAAAACTTGAAATAAAAATGGTTTCATACTGACTTGGTGACTCATTGGGGGTCGGTTGAGAGTCAGGCCATAAATTGATTAATTCTTGTCCTTTGATTGAAAATTTGGAAAATTGTTTTGAAAAATCACGTTTCTTTTTATGCATTTGTGCTATGACTAATGTTCATTTAAGTAGAATACTCTTACATTACATTGCATAACCGTTGTGGTTACACCTTTAAGTGGGAGTGAGAAGCTAAGCCTTCGTGAGGTTTTCACCTCCGCATGGGCTAGTGGACTGCTTCCGGGACACATGTGTACCTATGTGCTTCGTGAGGTTTTCACCTCCGCATGGCCATAGGGAAATGTGTTCCCCTGAACTGAACTCGATCTGTATGAGCCTATAATGGGTGAGGATTGAGGAATCTACTGGTTCAGGTACCCTCTCGTTAGAACCAAACCGCATATAGCGAATCCTAAGAGCTAACTCTAGGTAGAGCCGTGTCAAAACCCTAGCGGTCACCCGTTTAGGTAATCTATTTTGGTTGTTTATTTTACTTGCACTAACGTGTTTTGTGTTGTTTATGTTTGCATTACATTGCATTGCATTGCATTCCATCGTCATAGAAAGGAGATGTTGATCAGTAATCCGATTGCTAAATAGAGGAGTTTGTCATAAGGAAACGAATTTCTTGATAAAGTGGATTATAATACGGTTGTCCGGACATGGTCTGAGTAAACACAATAGAAGAAAGTTGATAGTCCGTGGAGGAATGCAAAACCTCGCCCGAAAGATTCAAATTGACAGGAATTGTGCAAGAGCCGTCATGCCTCAATTTTCTTAAAGAAGCTAATCAATATCGCAAGGGATAAGTGAGCAGCGAACCACGACCCGAATCAAGCCAAGCGGAAATAAAAGAGACATCTTTTGGGAGGATTTGAAGGATTCGAATGCAGCGTCCGAATATGAAGGAGAAGATCGATGTTTTCACTTGGACTATGAGGACAAAGCCGCATACGTAATCCATTTTATGTAAAGAAATCTGTTTTCTAGAGAAGTTCTTCTAATGGAATTGAATTCAGAATCAACGTCTCTCTTTCTTCTTGCATTTATTCCATGCATTTGCATTACATCATTTGCATTGCATTTCATGCATGTGCATCATTTGCATTATGCTATTTTCATTACATCATTTGCATTAGTTTTTACAAAATGACCCTGATTAGGCGAAATATTTTCAGACATGGAACAAAGGTTGGAGAGATTAGAGCAGGGGCAAATACTGATGCAAGAGCAGTTAGCCAAAATTCAACGGGATATGCGAGACCAAATGAATATGATGCGCCAGTTAACCCAATTACTAGTCGGAGGGCTTGAAAAAAAGAGTGGCCCAGTGGCCAGCAGTGTGGATGATGATGAAGACATCGTTTATACCCCGACTCAGCCAGACACGCATTCACATGGGGTACCCGTCATTATTGGACCCCAATGTCGGGCCGATGCTTGACCTGTTCAACTTCCCGATAGGTTGATTTTAACACGGAGGATGATCGAGTCAAACCTGTTATACCGGCGAAAAATAAAGGAAAGGGAGAGTGGACTTCAAAGGCCCCGAGAAATAGGGAAAGCGAAGTGAACGGCTTGAGCAAGCGTCCCAAATTAGTCACTATAGGTCAGCCGAAATTTGTGACCACGGCCATCAAGGCTCATCAAGACGAGAATCCGATTACAAAGCAACTCCGGTTTACACCGATTCCAATGACGTACAAGGAGTTATATCAAACCCTATTCGATGCACATGAGGTGGCTCCTCACTACCCAAACCGATGCAACCCCATATCCAAAATGGTATGACCCAAATGCTCAATGTGAGTACCACGCGAAGTCACGGGGCATTCGATAGAAAATTGCCTCGCTTTCAAGAAATTGGTGGAAAAATTCATCGACATGGGTATTGTGAAATTAGATGACACGTAAAATGCGAAATATGAACTCAGGGAGTGTTTTGAAGCGATGGGGTATGGAAGAGACATGTATTTCTTAAGGCTAATCTAGAGTAATATTCAAAACACACTTATTGCTTTTAGCCAATGGGCAATAAGAGTCCTCTTGTGAAATAGGCTTGTGTCTAGAATTTTTATTTCAATAAAATGTATCCTTTTGAGCAAATATTTTTCTATTTATAGATTCTTTTGTCCTTTGGATTTCTATGCAAATATTCTTTCATTCTTTATTCATGATCATATCATATAAATAATCATCCTTAGAATCATTTATTCTTTGGAATTTGCCTTCGTACCTATAATAGGTACCCAGATATCAATGACATGAGCAACGCTGTTACTGACTCCCTTTTGAATGAAATATGGGTCTAAGGGATCTCAAGACTTTGAAGATGACAGAAGTTGTAACATATCTTCTGATTTGTCAATACTGTATAAAAAAACAGATCCTACGTCGCGAGCCAAGGAAGGAGATGAAGATCAAAGCCTAGCTCAATGCAGAAATAAGATTTCCTATGTGTGGGGCATGGATGTTATCAGGCCAGTCTCGTCAGAAGCTTCTGGCTGACACCAATTCATCTTCGTGGTTGTCAATTTCTTTACTAGAATGGTAAAATTCACTTCATATGCCAATATTACAAAATCGATAGTCATCGGAACAAAGAAAAGAAAAAGAAAGAATACTGACAAAAAAAAGAAAAAATGTCAAAAGATCACATTTAACTTGCACAAGAAGTCTGCATGGTCCGTTCAAAGATCAGGTGCCACATATCAGTGCAGCAAAAGAGAAAAACAAAGGATCATAAAAAGACCGAGGCTTGTAAGGATTGGCATACAGAAGTTACTATTTACCCTCTATGCTTATCAAACATTGGTCAGGACTGTCACTGGGGCAACACATTTCTCATTGGTTTCGCCCATTGAAGTCGAAATTCCTTTTTTCCGAGTTTTATCAGAATTGAAGTTGGATGAGGCAGAATGGATCAAATCCCGATATGATCAATCAAATTTGTGAGGAAAAGTTAAAAGCTATCTGTCACGGTCAGATGATGCGAGCTCACAACAAAAATGATTCGCCTTAGAAAATTTCATGATAGGGCTTTGAAGAAGATTTTTCCCATGCACAAGGGACTTCAGAAGAAAGCGGATGCCAAACTAGGAAGGACCTTATGCAGCGAAGAAGGCCTGTTCTGGGAAAGCATGGATATTGACCGAGATGGATAGTAAGGACCTGCCCAATCCGGTGAATTCAGACTCAATAGAAAGTTTTCCAAAGAGAAAAACAAACAAAAAAAGAAAAAAAAGAAAAAGGAGAGGCCAAGGTGAAAACTCGCAAAGGGCACTTTGAGACCAAAGGGGATTTGAGTTGAAAACCCGAAAAGGGCGGCTCAAATTTTAATCAAAGAGGGGCATACAGCAGTCTTGCTATGCCTGAATTAACAATGAAGAAGTATGCTATGTCTTGGGGCATCGATAAAGTACTCGGATCCCTTAAACACATATTGAGCTTAAAATGGTTCTCAAGAAGTTGGAACAGAGAAGCTCGATTTGCGATATCTGGGGCACCTAGTTTCCATTTTACCCATGCTAAATTTGTTATTTGTGATTATATTATTCTTTTCAAAATATGTTCACAATAAATTTCCTTCTTGATTGCGATTGATATCTTGGTTTAGCTTATTTGTTTCGAGCTATGCTCTTAATTAATTTCCTTCTTGTCCATTGTTATAATCTATTCCAAGCATTTTGCATTAAAATAACGATTAGTGGACTAATAATACTTTCACAAAAGAAGTTTCGCATATTACTCTGGAAGCTTCTGAATAATACAAGAACTTGAAACAGGACTATTGTTTAAAACTCACCAAGTTTAAAGAAGAATCTAAACTGAGATTTTCTCTCTGAATTTTTGTCAAAGATGGTGGTTGAACAAACGACAAGATACTGCGTCAGTGATACAATCTTGACTAAAATTGGGCAATCATTCGCAAGAAAAATGATATTCTGCGTCCATGTAAATATCATGCATACACATGTGGTTGAGTCACACGAAGCGATCGATTGGTCGACAAGTTCTGATCCTCTACCCCTGAGTTGTAGTGGCATAGATGGAAAATGATACAAGTTATGTACCCTTGAATAGTAATGGATAGATTGAAGAAGAAACAAATCCTACATTTTGAAGTCGCAGTGGGATGGATGGAAAAGATTCAGATCTTATACCCCTAAGTCACAATGAGATGAACCCTGAAGTTACAGTGGGGCAAATTTGTTGAGCAAGATTGAAACACCCCACACCCGGCCCATGAGCCTGAACCGGATCTGGTATGTTCCTTAAATAAATCGGTTTTCAATGTTCTAAATGACTTAGAGAAAATTTGTGTAATTTAAAAAAATTGTTTTGGGTTGGGCTTAATTTGAAACCTATTTAATAAATTCTGAAATCCAACTTAAATAAGGTGACAAAATAATTTTTGGGTTTATTATTTTAAAAGAAATAAATTTACTTATCTTTAATCAAACATAAATTGTATCATATTCAAATAAAAATAAATGAGAAATAAAGAAAATCCAATTGGGCCTTATGGCCTTATTACATCATTCAAACCCAAAATAAAGTTTAAAGTACTAAAATTTCATAAAGTCCAAATTCCAAATAATTTCTTCAAGCGATGCATGGCCACCTTTAGCTCCTGCCGACCCGGTCCATTACTTCGCCATCACCTGAAAAATAATTCCCCAACGGGGTGAGTCAACAGACTCAATGTGTACATAGTACTAATTTCCAACAAATCGAGCATACAAGTCATATCAATATCATGTTCATACAAAATAAAGGATGATGCAACCCAAATCCAAACCTATTTGTCCATCCGCTACACACCACCCGTACCAACTTTGTACACGCGGGGACTACTAAGTCGACCCTCCATCTCATGCTACACACCATCGAAGGCGATCATTGCGATCGGCGTGCTCATCGCCCACTTATGTTGTGTCATTAGACATCAGTATTCACTGGATGTAACCGAAGTTACCACTTTTCACTTTATGTGACCGTAGTCACCACTTTACGTTGGTGAGACCGTAGTCATCACCTTCACTTTCTTCCTCCACAAATATCCCGAATGCCCCAATTATTTCATAACATATTTCACATACTTAATTTTCATTCATGTTACTAATCACATGTTCAAAATATATCACATTCACAATCCTATCAAAAGTAGGAAACGTGCACAGGTACTCCTTACCACATTTGTGGTGCTTAGCCACATTCACATACTTATTACATATTTATATATTTAATGATTGCCATGCAATTTATTGAAAGTTAGTAAGAGTAAACACCTTTTTAAGCTTAATAGTTTCCGTGAATTCCGTAGAGCGATCTACCGATCTAGATCTTTCACTCCTATATTCGGCCATTAATTAAAACATATAAATAAACCTATTTGGTCTTAAAACCAAATCCTACTAGAAGTAGAATTACTTACCTAGTTGCCGAATTGATTTAATCAAGTCCCAACAGTTGCTAGAATTCCTCTTCCTTGAAATCGGCTAATACTAGGTATGTAACCATGTCGGTTTTCGGTTTTGAAATAATGGAAAACACTTAAACAAATTATGCCTTGGCCGAATATCCCTTACCTTATGATGGGATTCCAAATCAAGAGGATTCCTTTATAAGCTGTTTGAAATCCTATAACTTCGTGTTAGATTAGATCTAACTTTGAAAACGTGAATCATAATCTTTAACCACATATTTATATTTATAATCCTTACCTTAGATCCTTAGATTTCCCGAAGATCCCCTTTTGATGTTGTGGATGATTGCCCTCTTTCTTAGAATCCACAAAGATTCAAATTAACAATGAGAACGGAGAAGAAAATAGAAGAAAAAGAGAGGATTTTTGCTTAATGAAAATTCGCGAGAGGGGTTTTGCCTAGGAGAATTTCGCGAGAGAGAAGAGGGAGCAAATGTTGATGAGTAGCCCTCCTGTCCTCCTTTTTTATAGCCAAAGTTATCACCTAGGAGTCCTTTACTTGGCCACCACTCCTCTTTTTGATAATATTATCTCATTAGAAAATAATCCTTTATTTATCTCTTATTATTCACATATTTATGTGAATAAAACTCCTTTATTTATCTCTTATTATTCACATATTTATGTGAATAAAACTCCTTTATTTATCTCTTATTATTCACATATTTATGTGAATAAAACTCCTTTATTTATCTCTTATTATTCACATATTTATGTGAATAAAACTCCTTTATTTATCTCTTATTATTCACATATTTATGTGAATAAAACTCCTTTATTTCTCTCATATATCCAAGTTTCCCGAAATGTTCAAGTTTCCATTTTTGGATCATTTCCAAAAATGTTTAGGTTTCAAAAATGTCTAAGTTTCCAAAATGTCCATTTCCATTTCCATTTTCCTTCATTTCTAGGTTTCCAAAAGTATCAAAAATTTATTCATAATACTTAAGACTTGTCATTTCATACAATTGATCTGAAAAATGCATAGGCCCTTCCTAGGATGTTACAGTTCTACCCCCTTAAAAAAATTTCGTCCTCGAAATTTCCTAACTAAACAATTGAGGGTATTGCTGTCGCATTGTCTCTTCTGGCTCCCACGAAGCTTCTTCCGATCCATGATTGCGCCATAACACCTTGACTAAAGGCACCGACTTCTTTAAGTAGTGCTTTCACGTCCACGTTCCAAGATCTGAATCGGCTCCTCCTCGTAGGATAGATCCGGCCTTAACTCCACTTCTTCAACAAAACCACATGAGACGGATCCGATCGATAGCGACGTAGCATGGACACATGAAATACGTCGTGCATTTGATACAACTCGGTGGCAACTCCAATTGGTATGCCATCGCCCAACTTCGCCTTGATGCCAGATAGGGCCCTATAAACCTTGGGCTTAGCTTCCTTTGCGACCAAACGCATAACCTTCTTCCAAGGTGAGACCTTTAGAAACACTTGGTCTCCTACTTCAAACTCAATTTCTTTCCTCTTAAGGTCTGCGTCGACTTACTTCTCTCGATCGCTTCTTTCAACCGTGCGAATTAATTCCACCTTCTCCTCGGTTTCGCCACTAACTCGGACCCAAAACGCGCGCGTTCTCTAACTCGGTCCAACAAGTTGGTGTTCTACATTTCCTTCCATACAATGCTTCGTATGGTGCCATCCGAATGCTTGCACGATAGCTGTTGTTGTAGGCGAACTCGGCTAGAGGCAAGTAATCTTCCCAACTTCCTCGAAATCCATCACACACCTCTTAGCATATCTTCCAACACTTGTATAACCCGTTCAGATGCCTGTCGATTGTGGATGAAAAGTCGTAGTGAAGTCTAGCTTAGTGCCTAATGCTTGATGAAGTGCTTTCCAAAATCGAGACGTAAACCTTGGGTCTCTATCGAGATGATCGACATCGGTACCCGTGTCGCCTCACGATCTCCGCCACATATAACTTGGCTAACTTTTGAAGGGAATAGTCGATCCTCACGGGGATAAAATGTACGGACTTGGTCAAACGGTCCACTATCACCCATACCGAGTCCTTCTTAGTGGGCGTAAGGGAAGCCCACTAACTAAGTCCATGGTAATTCTTTCCCACTTCCATTGGGGAATCTCAATTGGTTGAAGCAATCTGATGGGACTTGGTGTTCACCTTTACTTGCGACATGTCAAACATTTCCCCACAAATTCAGTCACCTCTCGTTTGTGTCGACCACCAAAATTGTTCCCTTAGATCTCTATACGACTTGATGCCTCCGGGATGCATAGCATAAGGACTACCATGCGCTTCCCGAAGAATCCTTTGTCTCAACTCCTTATCCCTCGGCATACAAACCTTTTCCTTGTAGCACAAGTACTCCTTCATCATTGACGCCATAATCCTTTAATCCTCCTTGCCGTACTTGCAGTAACTTAGTACTTAAGTCCTTATCCGCCAACCGTCCCTCTTTCACCTCCTTCACCAGGTTGGCTTGACTTGTAACTCGCCTAACAAAGCTTGCGTCTTCATACAAACTTAAGTGAGCGAACAAAGCCCTTAAATCGACACAACCTTCCTACTTAGGCGTCGGCTACCACATTCGCCTTGCCCGGATGGTATTCTATCGAATACGTCATAATCTTTTAATAACTCCACCCACCTTCGTTGCCTCAAGTTCAACTCCTTCGAGTCAACAAATACTTAAGGCTTTTGTGGTCCGTGTAAATTACTCGACCTTTCTCCATAAAGGTAGTGCTTCCAAACTTTGAGGGCGAAAACCACTGCCGCGAGTTCCAAGTCATGAGTTGGGTAGTTCACCTCATGCGGCCTTAATCGCCGAGATGCATAGCGACTACCTTTCCTTCTTGCATTAGCACACACGCCCTAACCCCAGTGTGCGAAGCATCACAATATACTACTGAAGTCCTTACCGCCTCATTTGAATTAACACCGAGCTTCACAAGACCTTTTTAAGCTTTTCAAAGCTCTCCTGTTGCTTATCCGTCCACACAAACGGTACTTCCTTCCTTAGTAACTTTGTCAAAGGTGCGGCTATTGACGAGAATCCTTCCACGAACCTTCCAGTAATAGCTTTGCCAAGCCTAAGAAACTTCGATTTCAAATTGCACCGACCTAGGTGATTTCCAATCCAACAACGCTTGATCTTCCTAGGATCCACTCTTATTCCTTATGCGGGATACCACATGTCCTAGGAACGCCACTTCCTTGAGCCAAAATTCGCACTTGCTGAATTTGGCATAAAGCTTCTTTTCCTTAACACTTCTAACACAACTCGGAGATGCTCATCGTGCTCTCTCCTCCGTCTTGGAATACACCAAAATGTCGTCGATGAACACCACGACGAATCTATCCAAGTAGGGTTGGAAAACCCTATTCATCATATCCATGAACGCGGCCGGTGCGTTAAATCCAACCCAAACGGCATCACCACAAATTCAAAATGACCGTACCTTGTCCTAAAAGCGGTCTTATGAATATCACCCTCCTTCACTTTCGGTTGATGATACCCCGACCTTAAGTCGATCTTTGAGAACACAAATGCTGCCTTTTTCGGTTGGTCGAACAAGTCATCTATCCTTGGCAAAGGATACTTGTTCTTGATGGTCGGTTTGTTCAATCGACGATAATCTATGCACATCCGCATAGTTCCATCCTTCTTCTTCACAAAGAGAACCGGTGCTCCCCACGGAGACACACTGGGTCGAATGAACCCACGATCCAACAACTCTTGGATTTGAGCCTTGAGCTCCACTAACTCCTTTGGTGCCATTCGGTGAGGAGCGATTGACACGAGAGCTGCTCTGTAGCAAATCTATTCCAAATTCCACTTCTCTATCCGGGGGTATTCCGGCAACTCCTCCTAAATACATCCTCAAAATCCCTTCTTGTTCTAACTCCTTAACACCTTTCTCTTCTCCTCTTAACGCACTCACGAAGGCTAAGAATGCCTTACATCCTTTCTTAACCATTTTCTCGGCCTTCGATCTGCAAAACTAGGTTAGACAAGTAGTTCCTCCTTTCTCCGATCATCACTACTACCTCATCTTCCCAGGGTTCTTAGTTCCATACGTTTAGCCGCACAATCCAACACGGCTCGATGCTCTACTAGCCAATCCATTCCAAGTATAAGCTCAAACTCTCCAAGGGTAATTCCATTAAGTCACCCAAAGTTCGCTCCCCTGAATCTCTAGGGGTACATTCCGAAAGATCCTATCTATCCTCACCGCTTTGGCCTAAAGGGCTTACTACGATTATCTGCCTATCGAGAAAGTTCAGAGTCTAGGCCTAGTGTTTCAACCACACTACATGCAACATAGGAATGAGTTGAGCCCACATCAATAAGAGCAAAATAGGGTTTGTCATGAATAAAGAACGTCACGGGTTATAACATCCGCGCGTCTCTCTCTTCCCCTCCGGCGAACCGCGTAAATCAAACCCGGTTGCCTTGCTTCGGCGTTAGCGCACCTCGACCCCGAGCTCCACGGCCTCTGCCACTACCTCTGTTGGCGACCCACGACCTCTTTGAGGTCGCCGTCGCCTCTACCAGTGGTTTAGCATTACGAGTCTTTGGTTGGCTCTCATCTAATAGCTTGGGGCAATCCTTAATCATATGGTCCTTGGACCCACACTTGAGACATCGTCCCCTTTTTCCAACACTCTCCCCGTGCTTCCTTCCACAATGTTCACAAGGGCGAAATTGCCGGCCGTACCCGACTGTTGACTTTGTGGCTGTCAACTCTAGGCCTCTTGTGGCCTTTTCCGGATGGCCCAAAACCTCTTTTGGGCTTATTTCATCCACACACCTGCTTGGTGGCGTCCTTAATTCCTCTCGACTTTAGCCTTTTCCACCAAGGCGAGAATTCCCGCTCACGATGCGGTGCTATCAAAAGTCTCAAATCGTCCCTAAGTCCGTCCTCAAAAAGCGATCACAAATGCGTTCATGCTCGATCGCCACTACTCCTCGGGTATATCGGCTCAACCTCAAGAATTCCGCTTCATATTCGGTGTGATGACCTACTTCCTTGTACCAACCCTGAAAAGCCTTCCTTTGCTCATCTATATACCGGTTCCCACATACTTCTTACGAAATGCTTCCTTAGCATATTCCCGTGTCGGATCTTCCGCGCGGCACCGTCCCGAACGGTTAACCACCATTGATACGCTTCATCGCGTAACGATGCCGTCATCCCTTTCAACTTCTCCTCGGGGTCAAGTCGAGCTCATCCATGATGCGCTCAATTGCTTCCAACCAAGATTCACCGGTATCGGGTGCCACTCCGATACTCCTCTAAACATTTCAGCTCCATTAGCACGGAGCCGCTCGAGCCTGACTTACGATTTCTGAATTGTTTCTGCACCAGCCACCAATTCCAAAACTCGCGGCCACGACTGCGACACGGCATCTTCCTCATGCGAGCTGCTTTGCTCAACATTGACAAAATGGGGGTGATGGTGGTGGTGGTATCTCATTGTCGAAACCTTGTCCCGATCTAACAGTCATCCTTCCTCTACCTCTTCCACGACGACCACGTCCTCTTGAGCTCATTATCGACAAGATCTGATTAAGGAATTTTACGTATTAGTATTCTTGTTTCACTTATTACCCGCGATGATATCTTATGAAGAAGAGTTTAAGAGTGGTTCTTTCGTATTCATACATGCATACAGATCTTGCATTCATTCATTCACCCATCAACAAATATGAACTTTCGTTCATTCAAAGAAACGTTGTAATTCTTGTTGTTGTTTTCGTTATTTTGCTTTTCCACTACCTGGGGGCATTTTCGTAATTTTATCCTACAGGGTATTTTTCGTAAATTTTCAAAAATAAAAAGTTCCCTGGTGATTTTGACGAAAGTATTTTGGTACTTCTAAAGTTCCGGGAAATTTTGGAAGAATTTTGAAATCCAGGTATTTCGGTAATTTTTTGATCTCGGGGCCTTTTGATAATTTTTCCAAAAATCGGGGTAAATTTGTAAAATTTATTAAGTTAGGATATTTTCCAAGATTGTAAAACATTGAGGGTTCCTTTGAGAGTTACACTTTTCAAAGCAATGATATTGCAAAAAGTTTGGAAATCAAGGTCGTTTTGGTAATTTTGTAAGTTAGGGGCAATTTTGTAATTTTCCAAAATCAAGATAGTTTGATATTTTACAAATTAGGGTTTTGAACATTTGATAAAGTAATGAAATTTTGTTAAAACTATGGGTGGTTTGGTCATTTTATAAACCAAGGGTATTTTTTTATATAGAAAAAGCATTAAGTCCCTTTCGGGTTTTATTCTTTGTGTTTAGCCTATGACCGAGCCCTCTTGGTCGTGGTGAACAAAGCTACGCACCAGGCGGATTCGAATGAAGAGGAGGTGAGTCACGCGGATCGCTTAAATACCAAGCTCTCACCGACCTTTCTAGACATGCGCACGCAGGTTGCCACACCACCGAGCCTTACGAGAGTTAGGGCGAACAGAAGCTACGCACCGGGTAGGATACTGCGAAGAGGAGGTGAGTCACTAGGGATCGCTTAAATACCAGGCTCTTCCTGATCCAATCCTAGACATGCGTCATGAGGGTTGCCACACCCTAGCTTAATAACTTAGTCATAGGTTTGTTAAGTTCATTAAGTCTTATGAGTTTCAAGTGTTTGAGTAGTCTAATCCTGGGGTTCAAGTTCCTATCACACTATTCTATGTTCCATGCCTTTGCTACCCTTTTACAATTCATAATTCACATAATCACACGGATGGTTAAAGGTACTTACCGTGGATCATGGTCGGAGACTTAGGTGCCATGCCATAAAACCTCCTTATTTCAAAGAAATTCATTTGGGCTCGAATTGAAAACGTTTTGGGCTGAGCCCACAGCCGAGAGAGTTTTAAAATCGGGCTCGATACCAATCGAAACACCCCACACCCGGCCCATGAGCCCGAGCCGGATCTGGTATGTTCCTTAAATAAATCGATTTTCAATGTTCTAAATGACTTAGAGAAAATTTGTGTAATTTAAAAAAATTGTTTTAGGTTGGGCTTAATTTGAAACCTATTTAATAAATTAAAATCCAACTTAAATAAGGTGACAAAATAATTTTTGGGTTTATTATTTTAAAAGAAATAAATTTACTTATCTTTAATCAAACATAAATTGTATCATATTCAAATAAAAATAAATGAGAAATAAAGAAAATCCAATTGGGCCTTATGGCCTTATTACATCATTCAAACCCAAAATAAAGTTTAAAGTACTAAAATTTCATAAAGTCCAAATTCCAAATAATTTCTTCAAGCGATGCATGGCCACCTTTAGCTCCTGACCCGGTCCATTACTGCTCATCACCTGAAAAATAATTCCCCAACGGGGTGAGTCAACAGACTCAATGTGTACATAGTACTAATTTCCAACAAATCAGGCATACAAGTCATATCAATATCATGTTCATACAAAATAAAGGATGATGCAACCCAAATCCAAACCTATTTGTCCATCCGCTACACACCACCCGTACCAACTTTGTACACCGCGGGGACTACTAAGTCGACCCTCCATCCGCTACACACCATCGAAGCGATCATTTGCGATCGACGTGCTCATCGCCCACTTATGTTGTGTCATTAGACATTGTATTCACTGGATGTAACCGAAGTTACCACTTTTCACTTTATGTGACCGTAGTCACCACTTTACGTTGGTGAGACCGTAGTCATCACCTTCACTTTCTTCCTCCACAAATATCCCGAATGCCCCAATTATTTCATAACATATTTCACATACTTAATTTTCATTCATGTTACTAATCACATGTTCAAAATATATCACATTCACAATCCTATCAAAAGTAGGAAACGTGCACAGGTACTCCTTACCACATTTGTGGTGCTTAGCCACATTCACATCTTTATTACATATTTATATATTTAATGATTGCCATGCAATTTATTGAAAGTTAGTAAGAGTACACACCTTTTTCGCTTAATAGTTTCCGTGAATTCCCGTAGAGCGATCTACCGATCTAGATCTTTCACTCCTATATTCGGCCATTAATTAAAACATATAAATAAACCTATTTGGTCTTAAAACCAAATCCTACTAGAAGTAGAATTACTTACCTAGTTGCCGAATTGATTTAATCAAGTCCCAACAGATTGCTAGAATTCCTCTTCCTTGAAATCGGCTAATACTAGGTATGTAACCATGTCGGTTTTCGGTTTTGAAATAATGGAAAACACTTAAACAAATTATGCCTTGGCCGAATATCCCTTACCTTATGATGGGATTCCAAATCAAGAGGATTCCTTTATAAGCCTGTTGAAATCCTATAACTTCGTGTTAGATTAGATCTAACTTTGAAAACGTGAATCATAATCTTTAACCACATATTTATATTTATAATCCTTACCTTAGATCCTTAGATTTCCCGAAAGATCCCCTTTTGATGTTGTGGATGATTGCCCTCTTTCTTAGAATCCACAAAGATTCAAATTAACAAAGAGAATGGAGAAGAAAATAGAAGAAAAGAGAGGATTTTGCTTAATGAAAATTCGGCGAGAGGGGGTTTTGCCTAGGGAGAATTTCGCGAGAGAGGAAGAGGAGCAAATGTTGATGAGTAGCCCTCCTGTCCTCCTTTTATAGCCAAAGTTATCAGCCTAGGAGTCCTTTACTTGGCCACCACTCCTCTTTTTGATAATATTATCTCATTAGAAAATAATCCTTTATTTATCTCTTATTATTCACATATTTATGTGAATAAAACTCCTTTATTTATCTCTTATTATTCACATATTTATGTGAATAAAACTCCTTTATTTATCTCTTATTATTCACATATTTATGTGAATAAAACTCCTTTATTTATCTCTTATTATTCACATATTTATGTGAATAAAACTCCTTTATTTCTCTCATATATCCAAGTTTCCCGAAATGTTCAAGTTTCCATTTTTGGATCATTTCCAAAAATGTTTAGGTTTCCAAAAATGTCTAAGTTTCCAAAAATGTCCATTTCCATTTCCATTTTCCTTCATTTCTAGGTTTCCAAAAGTATCAAAATTTTATTCATAATACTTAAGACTTGTCATTTCATACAATTGATCTGAAAAATGCATAGGCCCTTCCTAGGATGTTACAAAGATATTTGTTTTCTCGGGTTTTCTGTTAAGAATACCAGCCGAACAAGATGGCAGCATAATACATCAGTGATAAAGCCTTAATAAGCAATGAACGATGTCACCTTAAACTTTTAAAAAGGGATCATTCTCATAAAATTCGGCATTCATGACACATTTAGTTAGGAGCATGTGATTCATTCCGATCATTGCATCCTAATCATTGTAAGAAATCATTCACATGACATTCTGCATTCATACAAATGTCATCCATAAGACACGTCTATTTAGGGGCATTTGATTCATTCCGATCATTGCACCCTAATCTTTGTAAAAAGACCATTCTCAGGACATTCTGCATTCATACAAATGTCGTCCATAATACATTTCGTTAGGAGCATTAGATTCATTCTAACTATTTTGCATAAGCATAAACACAAAATTGATTTTACAGGACAGGTCCCCTAGAGGACGTTGTCGCAACATCAGTGAATTCGAAGATCTTGCCTTTCTGAATGAAGCGGATCGAAGATAGCAGATCTGGCAATCCTGAAGTTACAGGAGCAGATCGGAGACATCAGTCCTATCTCCCTGACCAGCAGTGGAATAGGTCAAAAAAATTGTAGATCTTGTCACCCTAAGCAGTAGGGAACCAAGATCGAACGGCAAATCTGGTCTCCCTAAGAAGTAGTGGAACGGATTTAAGCCACCAACCCTATCTCCCTGACCAGTATTGGAATAGATCAAAGATTGTAGATCTTGTCACCCTAAGCAGTAGGGAACCAAGATCGAACGACAAATCTTGTCTCCTTAAGCAGTAGTGGAACATATTTAAGCCACCAACCCTATCTCCCTGACCAGTAGTGGAATAGATCAAAGATTGTAGATCTTGTCACCCTAAGCAGCAGGGAACTAAGATCGAACGGCAAATCTTATCTCCCTAAGCAATAGTGGAACAGATTTAAGACACCAACCCTATCTCCCTGACCAGCAATGGAATAGATCAAAGATTGTAGATCTTGTCACCCTAAGCAGTAGGGAACCAAGATCGAACGGCAAATCTTGTCTCCCTAAGCAGTAGTGGAACAGATTTAAGCCACCAGCCCTATCTCCATGACCAGCATTGGAATAGGTCGAAGACATCAGATCTTGCCTTCCTAAGCGAAGCAGATCGAAGATAGCAGATCTGGCAATCCTGAGTTACGGGAGCGGTCGAAGACATCGGATCTTACCCACTTTGAGCAAAGCGGGTCGAAGATAGCAAATCGGCAATCCACGAAGTTGCGGGAAGCGAGATTGAAGATAGCAAATCGGCAATCCACGAAGTTGCGGGAGCGATTAAAGATAGCGATCCGGCAATCACGAAGTCACGGAGGCGGTCGAAGACATCGATCTTGTCTTCCGAGTTCGCGAGTGGAGCAAATTTAAGTTACAAGTTTAATTTCCTTGAGTAGATCGAAGTGTTAGTTCTCGTGCCCTGAAGATACGATGGGATGAAACGAAGCTACTTGAAGAATAGAGGCACCAAAAGAAGTCAAGATTCGGTGAGACCGGGCAAAATTGACCCTTCTTATGAGTCTTTGCTCCATTTTCGTTACACGACAATGAGCAAAGAGGGGCAGCTGTAGCAGGCCCAATTTGCCCGGCCCGTTAACCAAAAAAATTTTATTAAACCATAAAATAGAATAAAGTCCAAAGTCCATTAAATTTCCATTACAAAAAACGGGCCCAATAACTTAAACCTGCCTCTACCCAATTACAGTGGCCCAAATTTTAGACCCAACTAAACCCAAACCTAAGTCAGGCCCGAAACCAAACCCTAATTCGAAATCAATCAGAACCAAGGGAAACCCTGGAGGTTTCCAGACTTTTCTAGGCGTCGCAGCAGTTCTATTCCACGCGCACCTCGCGTATGTCAGCAACCAAGAACCACACGCGCGCCTCTTGAGCTTCCCGCGTGCACCCACGCGCGCGTCGTCACCAGCGCACCTCCGTACTTCCTCCAGCGCATCAGCATCGTACGACCTTCGTACGCCTCCTCCGCGCCCATACCTGCAAGCAGACAAAAAAATAACACAGCAAACAAGAAAAGAACGAAAAACAGTTGTAATAGGATTTTTCTACCTTTTATTTTTCTTTCTTTTCTTTTCGGTTATAAAAACCGAAGGAACCACTTGTAAAAAAGGATGGCCCATTTCTTTTGTTGGTACACACACTTCATTTACAGAGATATAAAAAAAAAAGAATAGAGAACCTTTTTGGAAGGTGATTTTCCTATTTTTTTGATTTTTCTTTTGGTTGTTGTTTGAAATACAAAGAAATACGAGAAAGGGATAAAAAGGGGTTGTTTTCTATTTGATTTTTTCCTTCGTTTTTGTTTTCAATAGAGTAAAATAAACGAATAAAAAGGGAGAATAATTTCTTACCGGTGAATATGCCATGGATTTCCTCTTGCTTCGTTGAAATCGGCCGAGAGAGAGATCTCAAGAAATTTGAAAGAGAAGTTTTTCTCAAGTCCCGGCACTGTCTGCGGTAATGGATTAGCATCTGAGAGGGGAGATTTAATCAGAGGATAAGGATTAGGGTTTTTGTTTTAACATTGGTAAAAGAAATGACAGATTGTCATTTAAATCTTTAAAAAAAAAAGCTTTAATAACTTTAAAGAATGGTGTCGTTTGGTGTTCTGGACTTCAGAAGCTAAAATGGTATTTTGTTTAAATGGGATATTTATGCGACTAATCCCTCTCTTCTTTGCAGTAATTCGATTGTATCCTCTTTTTTTTGCTGTCTCTTTATTTATTGTTATTTTGCCCTGAAATTTTAAGAGACATTTCAATTATGTCCACGTCTAAACGTAGCATTTTTAGAACATGGAATATTTTCTTTTTTAATCCCTGTTCATTGGTGTGTGTATTATTTTTATCCTAAATTGTATTTTAATAATTTTACTTGTTTATAAATTATCCTTTTAATATTGTTTCTATTTCAATTGAGTTTTTATTTTAATTTTATTTTAATTTATTCGTTTTAAATATTTTTCCATAAAATTCATTATTTGTTTTAATATTTATATATATTATTTGGATCATATTGTATATATTATTTTTACATTAATTTAATTTTTGTTCTTTTAATTCACCTTTATATGTATACATATATATATATTCTTCTAAATTTATTTATATGTATTATTTTTATTTCTTTTTAACTCTTATTTTATTATGTATATTTGTTCATTTTAATAACCTTTATATATTATTACTTTTATATATAAATTATTTATATTAGTTTTTCTTTTTATTATTCCACGTATATTATTTATGTAAGTTAATATATATATATTATTCTATATATTTTGTTTTAATTTCCTCCTTGTATTTTATTTTTTTGAAATCCATTTACTTCATTATTGCATGTTTGTATTTCAATTGTTCTTTGGTATACATATTTATACATGTAATTTATAACTTACATATTGATATTGTTTTTCTCTTATGTTATTCATTGCCTTTATAATTTAAAATTTGGTGCACTTTATTTATGTTAAGATTGCTTAGTATTTCGTTCTAAATTGGCTTTTAGTCTTGAATGTTAATATTTGTATGATATGTCTCCATTGTATGAACTCTAATTTGCTCTTTTATGCTTTCATTCTTGTCATATATTGTATTTTATGCTTACAATTGTATCTTTACTTTTATCATTATACTGTTATTAAATTTTTCGACTTATTTACGAACAATTGTTCATCCAAATAAATCAAACAAACATGTTTTGAGTCGTTTTCTTTTTCATTTATTTAAAAGTTCCAAATAATGTGATATTCACGCATTTGGAAATTAGAAGAAATCGTGCCTAATCATGTTGGGTGTGGTTTCTTGTTTGACCAAATAAACGAATAGCCTTTCAAATTTGGTCCATATTTTCAAAATAAGATGATATTTGTGCGTTTGGAAATTCGAAAAAATCGTGCCCAATCGTGCTAGGTATGGTTTTTCGTTTGTCTAAATAACCAAATACCCTTTTAAAATTTTAATACATATGCTTGAAGAATTTTGGGATGATATTGAATTCGAGGACTCAGATTATTGTGTTCAATCGTGCTGGATGTGATACTCTATTCTTTCGGAACAAGGGAATCTCAATATTCAATTAAGTTATTTAAAATAAAATAAAAAACAAAATTTCAAAGCCATTTCAAACTTTTCAACATTAGGACATCAATTAGTCAATTTGGTACCAATTTTGGACGTTGCGAGGGTGCTAACCCTTCCTCGCACGTAACCGACTCCCGAACCCATTTTCTTCTGGAAATTCGTAGACCAAAACTATTTTCAAAGGTGACCCGATCACACCTAAACAAAAAGGATTGGTGGCGACTCCATTTCCCTATTTTTTAAAGTCGATTCCCGTTTTTCAAAACTTGAAATAAAAATGGTTTCGACATACATAATTACAAAGTATCATGAAGAGTGTCTCTCATAAATTCATGGTTACTTACTCAACTATTCTTGAAACTTACTCATTTAATCTCTTACCACATTCTTACCTTGCCACAAGCCAATTGCTCATTTAATTAGTACATATTCCTGCACTGATCACCACATGATCATATAAAACAGCTCATCAAGCATTTTCAATAAGATACTCATACTATTAATCTCTCGGTGGTTTCGCACTTAGCCCACCATTGAATCTCTAATAGGGTGGTATCGCACACAGCCCACCAATCATTTATACTTATGGTGATTTCGCACTTAGCTCACCAATTATTTTACATTCATGGATAATAATCCACATGTATATCTCTATTTCAAATGTTCATCTGAGAACATCCTCACATACTTCTATTCTTACTTAACTTTCTACGATACTCGTTCGCATTCACACAATGCATAAATGAATCTATCTCATACAACTAAGGCGTATTGAATACACATAACCCACTAAGGGTTCATCATATACTGAATCCATATCAATTCAATTCTAACACACACTTGTGCTTTTCGTGGTACAACCACATACTTTCTTTCTTTCAACATATACGTTGAATCACTCAAGTTATTAAATAACTCTCTTGAGTCTCATACTCATAATGTCACATAGAATTTATACCCCAATAGGGTCTTACTTGCATTAACATATCGATGCCATGTCCCTGACATGGTCTTATACGAATTCTTACATCGAGGCCATATTCTAATATGGTCTTACACGAGACTTTAACTATCGTCATATCATTCTACATACATTTCCCATTACTCTTAAATTCAATTCTTTTTACCTCTCATCAAAGATATTTCATACATTCATAGAGTAAATATACATTCCATACAACATTGGAACATTAAATTAACTCATACATAATTGCAACATTTGCACATGAACTTACCTCGATGTCGAAAGGGCCAAAAGGGACCTTTTTGCCCACATTTCTCTTTTCATCCGTTCTAGGTCCGAAACTCATTTTCTTTGATCTAGAACAACAAAATTTACTGATTTAATCATTTATAAATCATAATACACCATAATCTACACTTTAGGCAAAAATGACTATTTTGCCCCTACACTTTGGCAAAATTATGATTTTGCCCCTAGGCTCGTAAATAAATTTTCATCTCAATTTCTTATTAAGCAAGCCTAGCTGAACATTTAATCCTCTTACAACTATTCACAATTCCATCTATTTCATGCCTTAATGAACAATTTACAACTTTTGCATTTTAGTCCCAATTAGGTGTTTTCATCACAACACCTTTCACAAAAGTTGTTTATCAACATCCTATCATTCATTTTATTCCATAAAAACTCAGCAACGAACATAAACTCTCTCATGGAAAGTCCCTAAACTTTCAACCATGTTGCAAATTAGTCCCTCCATTAGCTATCTTAAGCTTTGGAGACTCCAAAAATACAATTTTTATCAAGAAAGATCATCAAAATCACTTACTTGTGAGGAGAAATGCTTGCTGAAATTTTGAGCTTCAAAAACCCCCATTCTTGTTGGTATTTTCGGTGGAAGAAGAGAAGAAATAAAAAGATGATAGCTTTTTGCTTATTTCATCTTATTTTATTTCTTTTTAATTACCTAACATGACAACATTTAATGCCCTTTTCCCCTTTGTCATCCTTTGACCGGCCAAGCTAATTCCCATGGCCTAATTACACCTTTGGGACCTCCAATTTATAAACCATAGCTATTTGGCGCCTCTAGCAAATAGAATAGAACTTTTGCACTTTATGCGATTTAGTCCTTTTTCATAATTTTGCTAGAAATCGCTAAAATTAAGGCACCAAAATTTTCATGCATCCTTATAAACATGTTACAACACATAACATAACATGAAATTAATTTTATCTAACCTCGAATTAGTGATTTCGAGATCACTGTTCCGACTAGCCCCTAAATCGGGCTGTTACAATGTCACATGGTAGTGTTTTGGAAATAAATGAGTTGTCGTAAAAACTTCTTTTCTAATTAGCCTCATTACAAAATCTTATGTTAATTCTAGGATGAGTCGCTCATTTTCAAAACGTAGTTCATTATCACAAAAGTATTTTCTTTCAAAACGATATTAATTTTCAAAACGTCACTTATTGCGGAAGCTTTGCGTATTTGAGTGTATTTTGTTAAAGCATTTGATTCGTTTTGAAAACTCGATTAACCCTACTACTAGCCGTTGTAAATAAAAATAATAGAAATCCCAAATTAACCATGAAAATCCAAAAAGGCTATTATTACAGTAAAATTCCCCAAAATAAACTTAAAAATCATTAGTAAGTACTAAATCAAATAATTTAGGTCGTGTGGCCACCTCTGAGTCTTCCGCCGCGCCGATTCACCTATGTTTGGGGATTACCTATACAGTCAAATCAGAAGGGTGAGTTTTCGAAAACTCAGTGTGTAATCTCAACTAAAGCAAACAGACAGAAAGCAATCACAGTTTGGGCCTGAGCCCTTTTCAGTATCAGTGACAATATCAGTTTGGGCTTTAGCCCATCTCAGTATAGAAGTAGTCATGTGTTTGGGCCTTGGCCCATTACAATGAACAATAATCGATCTGATGAATGATCATACGATTATACAGGTCCTACCCAGCCTGCCTCTACACTCCATCTCCGTCCAACCCTATAGTCCATGTGGGGATATAATCAACCCACCCATCCCTACATTCCAAAAAGTACCGAATGCGGCACTAGACAGTAGTTTGCAGCTGAGCTACCAGTAAGTTAGGCTCGAAGCCTTTCAGTACACTTCCTCCGATCCATATAAACCCATCCCCATGCAATGCATCATACAATCATGTCATGCCAAATCATGGTATCATATATGTATTCAGTACAGTTTTAACAGCATGCTCAAAATACAGTCATACATATATATATATAAAGTACATGGATATAACAGTCATTCAGTCAATTAGGGATCTAGGTACTCTTACCGACCCTACAGTAGGTCCACAGTCGACTCGGGCGACCCGTGCAACCTTAGCAGTCAAACAGTGAAAATGGGCCCACAAGCCCATGTAATTTGCCCATGTGGGCCCACACGCCAGTGTGGCCCACAAGGCCCAAAATGGCCTTAGCCGTGAGGATCACACGGCCTGGCCCAAGAATCCCACACGCCCGTGTGGTTCACCTGTGTGGGGCCTACACGCCTGTGAGGCCCACACGGCCCAATTCAGCCCAACCCATGAATCGCACACGGCCTGCCTCGTCGATCACATGGCCTACCACACGGGCGACCGGACACCCGTGTGGCATCGACTTTCACATTTTTCATCTTTTCGTCGATTTCCATTTCCAGAATCGTGTTTACACACCTGCAGTGGATTCACAGCTGAACACTTCCAAGCTCGGTAATACCTAAAAAAAAATTTTGATCAACACACTCCCCATTAATCACCTTAATAGCCGAATTAAACCAACCCAACAACTTACTCAATTTAAGAGCGATCGGAACTTACCCCTAACGCCTCCACTCGGTTTGCTTATGAAGAAGTATGGGAAGGGTCTCGATCCACACGATTTGCTACTGAAAACAAAGCGTAATCACTAACAGAGACATAAGAAATAAAAAGAAACGGTTTTTCACCAAGCAACGACTACCCCAAATCATCATAACCTACCCCTTACTTACTGACGTATAACCAGCGAAGGAGGAACGCACACCTTGTCTTGAACGATCGAAAAGGATGCACAAAGATGAGAAAGATTCAAGGGCCAATTCGGTAGCACCAGGGAAAAGGGAGAAAAGAACAGTAGGGATAAAGAAAAACATTAGAAAGGGAGAGCATAAAGCCGAAATTCGGCTAAGAGAGCAAAGAAGGTGCGTGTGGCAGCAAAATTGGAAAAGAAAGAAAGAAACTATGCCAAAGCACCGAATTTAGGAGAGCGAGAGGAGAGAAACGGCAGCACGTAGGGGAAAAATACAAAAGTCGGTAGAGAATGACCAAAAGCAAAAAAGAAAAAAAAAGAAAACTGAGAGAATGTGTAACACCCTGGTTTAGGGGCTATGCATGTTGGGTATAATTTTAGTTCTAGTAGGTTTTGGGTATACGTGGTTGTGTTTTGGAGGTGTTGAGAACGCTCGGGTTAAACGGGAAGACTTGGGAAAATTTTGGATTTTTAAGTAATAAAGGGGAGCTTGGCTTTGGGAGGCCTTAAAAGAATTAATTGGGAGAATAGGACACATGAAAGGCATTGGCAAAGTGGTTATGCGCTGTTTAAGGGGCTAGAAGTAGGGCCATTGAGGGCCTGGGTTCGAGTTTAGGCGGCAACAAAAGTGGCGTTTTATTTTTTTTGTGTTTTGGGCGTTGGGCTTTGTAAGGCCTTAAAGATATATGGTGAGGAATTCGGACAAGAAAGATGGGCTGGTGGAGTGGCTCTCATGCACCACTTAGCGGCTGGAGGAGAGCAAGGGGCGGTTCGAGCGCTGAGCCGCATGTTGGCGTTTTTATTTTTGTGCGGTTATGGGCTGAGATAAGAAGGGTTTAAAAATAATTGTTGGGGTTTCTAGCATGAAATTCAATGTGGCCGAATGGCTCTGGGCTTTGGAGGAGGCGTGCGTGATTGGTCCCGAGTTCGAACCAAGAGAGTTGCGGTTTGGAGTTTAAATTTTTATCCCTTTTGGCAGCAATTTTGAAGGTGTTGGGCGGCTAGAAGGCTTTTATTTAGATGAGGATAATGTTTTTTTATTTTTATTTATCTATTTAGTTATTATTTGAGAAGTGTGGGATAATTATTATTTATTTTTGATAAGTGGGATAATAGTGGAGCAATTCAAATTGTTTTTGAATTGAACTAATTCAAATTGATTTGAATTAGTGGGTGTTAACCGAATCTTGGAGTCTTCAAGGGGTGGGCGAATTCTATAAATAGAAGGGGTAGTGCCGAATTCTTCTTTGAATAAGCACCCATTCCTTTTTTCTTTCTTTTGTTTTTTTAGTTGTTGGCCAAATTTCTTTATGTTCCTATGAAAGCCGAATGCTCCTAAGTCCCTACCGTTCTTCCACTTTTCTTTTCTTCAACTCCACATTTGTTTTATTGATAGCCGAATTTCTAAGTAAGCCTCATCAAGCATCTTTCCTTACCATTGTTGTTTTCAAGAGCCGAATATCTCATTACCTTTAAAGCCATTGCCGAATCTCCTAAGATGGTGTTGCCGATCTCTTGCTCTTAATTTCGTCTCAAGTGTAGTGGTAAGTAATCGTCACTCTAAACAATTGGTTTTGAGTTCTTATATTGGTACGTCAAAATCAAGTGATTGGTCTTAGTTTTTATAACATGGCCGAATGTCATAGTGCCATTAAGTATGTTCTCATGTGTGTAGCCGAAAGAAGGAAGCATTGAGGAGGTCTCTTGGATTCGATCATCTAAGGTAAGGTGATGGTGAGTATTCGGCCAAAAGGGCCTTTTCATGGATTGTTGTTGTAGGCCGATTCTAATGGTTTTGTAACAGGGATTTTCGGCAACTCCTTGAGACTATTGGTGTTTCGTGATCCGAGTAAGTGGGTAAGTGATCCTTTGGGTATTCGGCCTTAGGCCATTAGATATGTTCTTGTGTTGACCGATGTTGACTTTGGTTATAGGGCAAATCGATCGTATAAGCAAAGAAAGCCTTCGGGATCTCGAGATTTCGGTAAGGATGTTAATAGGTGATCTAGATTCGATATTTGTAGGTTTTGATTGCTATGATTAATCGTGTGGTTCTGATTAAGTATCGCGATGGATGCGAGTGCCGATCAAAGTGGGCAAGGAAAGCTCCCATCCCAAAGTTCAAGAAGAGATCCATTTCTGGCATGCGAGATTGGCCACGTGGTGTGGGCCAACAACGTAAAACGTTAGGCAAATAGCCGTAGTCTCACTAAACGATAGCGTCGAGGATCGAGAGTCTAGAACTCCAAGTAATAAGGTGTGTGGTTAGACCATTGTTTCCGGATTTGTATGATATCTGTTGTGTTATATGTTTACTAATGAATGCGATTGCCATATGTGTAATGGATACCCTAAAGGGGTATGATGACGACTTGTGTTAGTAGCAAATTGGCTAATATGTGATAATTGATTTTAACTATGTGAGCATGCCTATGATTGTGAATATCATGTACATGCATCATCTCAACATCATATTATGTTACATGTGCATGGGTGGGTTTTTGAAAGAAGGTGCGGGTGTACTTGAGTGCGTGTGGTTGATGTCGACTTTGTGCTACATCGTGGATTGGCGCCGATCGAGGTCGCGTTGTGGATCTTTGCGATTTAGTTCGCGTGGTTACCTTGATTGATATGGGCTTTATGCCATATCGTGGCTTGATGGGTTGCTTTGTGTGCTCCATCGTGGTTTGATGTTAGCTATACGCTACATCGTGGATGGCATTGGTTGCCTTTATGGAGGGAAAAGGAGAGGGTGACTCGATAGTCCCCGTGTGTGGTAGGTCGGATAAGGGGTGTGTAGCGGATGGACCTTAGGTTTGGGTTGGGTATCATGATTGCATGGTTTCGTTATGAATTGATATGGAAATGGGCCAAGCCCAATATGACTTGTGGATTTGTATGTTTTGAGAACATACGTGGAAATGGGCCAAGCCCAGCAATCAGTGGATTGATGAGAAAAGGGCCTAGCCCAGTGCTTGAGTCTGATTTGATTGTGGGCCAAGCCCAGATTGTGGTAATGTTTAAATGATTATATTTATGCATTTTATAATTGGGTTGATTTGTGGCTAACATGTGGGTGGATATCGGTGGTGTAATTACACATCGAGTGCAGTATGACTCACCCAATTATTTATCCAACATCGCAGGTGAGTCGTGAGTAATGGACCGGGGTGGAGTGGATACAAAGGTGGCCATGCAGAAGCAGATTTTCATGCAGAAGTAGATGTTTTACTTGTTTAGTTAATTAATAGTGATTTTTTATATTATCCGTATTTTGGGAATTTATTTGATGTAATAAGGGCCACTTTTGATTAAAGTACTCTATTTATAGTTGATAAAGGTTATATCGTATTTAGTAATATTTTTACAAAGGATTTATATTATAATAAATTATAATAAAGTTTTAATTCAAACCAAGCTTATATTATTTAATAATTTTAATGGACTTACTTCCCGAAAGTTAACAAAATTTTCAAGTTTTACTCCAAGGACAAAGATTTTTAACCGTCATTCCGCAGTGACATAACCAGATCCGGACGAGACTTGTGGGCCGGGTTTGGGGGTGTTACAGAATGAATTGAGTAGCCGAATTTGCCACCACCTATTTTGGTTACCTTCGAACTCTTCTATCCTTATTTTTCTCCCCAAATCCCTCAATCCACTCCTCAAAAACCGTCCACCCCTCTCTCAACCATCGAATTCAAATTTCACTCAAACTCTTCAGTATTTCAGCTTAGCCAAAACACCCACACGGCACAAGCAGCAAAATAAAACACTCACTTGCACGCACAAGGACTCGAACTCAAGACCACCAGCATCTTGACACTCCTCTTAACCACAAGACCAGCAGGCCCATTCTGACATGTTTTACCAACATTTAATTATAAGCCTACTGACCTGAGATAGGGGTTTATTCATTTAAAAACAAAAATTTGCCCAAGCTAAGTCTTGAACCCAAGACTTCTCAGACACTCCCAGAACACTTAACCACTGAATCAGACAGATATTTGTGTCACAAACATACGAGAATAATTATAAAGGATTTTTTTTTGGAGCGTTACATTTTTAAATTTTTGAAACTTACCATTATTGAGAATTTGATGAAATTAGTGTGAAATTTCTAGAAATTAAACTTAGATTAAGAAAAGGACTAAATTGTAAAGCTTAATTATTAGTTTCGTACATTAGGGACCAAATTGAGTAAAATGAAAAAAATTTATGAAATTTTTATAGGAAGGGAAAATAGAAGGTCCCTAATGAATTTTGGTAAAATCGGATTGTAATCCGAAGCCCTAAATTAAAAGTTATGTTTGTTTTGGTTTTAAGGACTAAATTGAATAAATTGAAAAATATGATTGGCTTATTATTTTAATATGATTTGGATGGAAATTGATACTATGTTATTATTGAATTATTATCTATAGCTAACGTCGACGCTAGGTGATATCACTAGAAAGAACATAGGTTTTCCCCCTTACTTATTAGTTAAATTGTTCCCATTTAGTTATCATTAGCATATATTTTAGCATTTTCAGTTTAGTAAATTGCATTATATAACTCAGTGAATCCTAGCCTATTTTATCCTTAATTTTTCTATCTTTTTGCATTAATGTCACTGCATGAGTTAATTCCAGACTGTGTCCAGAATTGTCGCCACACCTAAAAACTGTCCGGATAAGAACTAAAAATGCGTGAGTTGTCCAGTCTGGTATAACCAACCTGTACGTACAATGACAGAATAATTCTGAGCAAAAGACACCTGTACTGTTGGAGGAGGACATAAAAGGTTGACGTGAGAAGAAAAGAGAGACTTTTTTTTATTGATCATCATCTTCTTCATCCGACCTTGAAGCTTGCAGCTATGGCAGCTTAAGCCTCTCCCAGGTGAGCCAACGTGAAAATTTATGCAAACTAGCTTCTGACGAGGAGACCTAAGTGCGAGACAAGAGGGAATAGAGAGATTCAGTCGAGTTGTCTAGGAATAGTATTCTCCACTCGATTCTTTCTTATTTCTTTCTAAATGCTGGTGATATTCTTTGTTTTCTGTTTGTATGGAAGTACACATGAATTCTTGGTTAAATATTATCTTATTCAATCTTGCTTTCATTGTTTAATCTTAGGGTTTGAATGTTTCTTAACACGGAAGTGTTATTGCAGTCATTAACACTGGAGAGTGCATTGACAGTTCGAGCCAATAAGCATTACAATGGAAGTTGAGTGAGGATTAGAGGAATTTAGTCCACTTGTTCTTAATAATGCCATGCTGCCATCATCGGAAGGTGGGGTTAATGTGCATGTTTAAGTCTCAAATTAAATAAAGGAGTGACGCTGGGTAAGATATACATTGAATTTTATTGCCTCGACAATCACCTATCCTTTTATACCTTGTGAGCACTTAGTATTCTGCTGAAGATTCATGTTGGGGATCCCAGTTTATCATTATCATATTTTATCTTATTGTTTTCAAGTTAATGCATCGACAACTATCCTCACAATTTATCTCGTTTATATCTAGTTATTGCACCGATATTAATAGAAAAAAGACAACCATCCCTATGGAATCGATATCCGACAGACTCACATCTGTCTACTATACTTGCGTCGACAGTGTATGCTTACATATTGTTGTAGTGACGTTAAACAATCGATCACTAGGTCATCGAGAGGGAAAGAAAAAGCGAGAGTTGTCAACGAGTGACGCGAGACCCCTGTTTGTATTTCTATGATTTGGAACCAAATTAATAACTGCATATTCATGTCATTTTTCATTATACAATATTGAGGTGAGTTATTAATGGTTAATTGAACTAAATTGCTATGCTTATGATTGAATATCGAGACATGGATTAAATTGAATAAAATGAGAAATGATATGATTTATCTTGAAATGTGATATGTATTATGAAATTTGAGTAGAATATGTGTATGATATGAACATATGTGTTTGGAAAATGAATTGGATTGTGATTGTGAATGTGAATGTGAATGTGATTGAGAGTTGTATTGAATTGAATTGTGTGACAGTATTGAACACAGAAACTGTGAACTGGTTAAATATAGGAAAAATGAATACGATACGGAATGTTGAATAGTATGCAATGTATGAAATGTATTGATGATAAGATTGAAATGTGATATATGGCTTCAGTGTATATTAATTTGATGTAACCCTAATAATGGTCTCGGGTACCATCAAATTACTTGGCATGCCTTAGGTTGAAAACCATTGTTGTCGGGTAATCCAGGATGGTAGAATGTTTAGATATTGAATGTCATCATTGTCAAGCTATCTAGGATGGTAGGATAATTAACTTGTGAAAACCACCGTTCTCGAGCCACATGAGATGGTAGAATATTGGATTAGAGAACCATCGTTGCCGGGTCATCCAGGATGATAATGTATTATATAGTGCAAACCGTCATTGCTGAGCCACCCAGGATGGTAATGAATTTGGATGAAAAAATTTATTGTTGTCGAGCCACCTGGGATGACAAGAAAAGTATAAGAAGAAATGGAATGTTGATGAATTGGTATATTGTGCTTATATGTGTGTTATGATAGTTGGGGTGTGTAAACTACTATGTGAATCAATTGAAAATGAGCTCTGGGGACCGAGCGAATACGAATGAGTCGATAGACTCCAGAAATCGATTGAATGGTGGGTCAGATGATATACATAGATGTTAAATGAAAAATATAATTAAATGTATTGAAATTTGAAATGGTTTAAAGATAGGTAGTTGATAAATGACTTGAATTGATTTTACCATTGATATTATATACCTTGTGCCAATTTAATAATGCATGTCATTTTATCTTAATTCACGGAATTACCACTAAGCGCTTTCGCTCAGCGTACGATTTGTTTTCTCCGTGCGCAAGTTTAGTAGATTCTTGATAGTGTGACCGTTACAAGACGTGTGAACGTCTGAGATGGAAATACTGCAACAAAAAGATATAAAATTAAGCAGCGGTGTCTACAAGTATACGGTTCAAATTGTAATATAATAAAGTGTTACAACGAAACTGTAACACCCCTAACCCGTATCCGTAGCCGGAATAAGGTTACGAGGTATTACCAAAGTTTACAGAACATTTTCAGATACATCGAGTCAAACACTATTCATTTTTCAAAATTTATTAATATGTCCCTTAATAGGCTCTCGAGGCCTAAAACATGCATTAGAATTGATTCGGGACTAAATCGAGATCATAGGGATTTTTTATTTTTTTTTTTGCAAAATTTTCAAAATTTTTCTCACTTATAGGAATCACACACTCGTGTTGACAAAATAAGGCTATTTTCCAAGCCCTATATCTCACCCATTTTCATCCAAAGCCTGCACAAAACATTTCTAATACCAACCAACCAAATCAAACTTTATCTTTTTATAGCATCTACGCTTAGTCTAATTTACTTATTCATACCAAATATATATATGTATAATCATAGTTTACTTTTTAAACATATCAAAATTAAGTTATCACTAGCCATACCAATGGCTAGTTTACATTTATCTATTTTAATACATACTTAAACTTTTAATAGCCTATACATGCCATTATACCCAAAATAAGATATTTTTTTTATACCAAAATGAACTTGAGGATAGTGTAATGTCACTCCGACCGTTTCCAACCTTCACGAGCTTTCGAGCGCTATAAAACAGAGAAAATAAAACCTAGTAAGCATTTAATGCTTAGTAAGTTTATGTAACCAGAAACTAACTTACCAAGTGTTTCCATTAAATTTAATCAAACATGCATGCATTCAAGCAAATAATTCATTATTCTATCACATACAACTTCATCATCAAAGTTAGTCAAGCAATTACACATAATATCATCACATAGATGAGCTCATCATATAATAATTTATACTTGCTTATAATTCCATACCACATGTACATTTTCAAGAGAAATTCATTCAAACCCATTAACCATTTCCAAGTTTTTGCCTGTTGAATTTATCGGAATATCGATGGGTACTTTCGTATAGTACACTTAAAGTGTACGTAACTCTCGAGCTACCCCTTTTAAATCATTTGGGCAATTCGTATGCTTCGATGCTCACACAGAGCTATGGTAGTCCACAACATATGCGGAATACTACCAATCCTCGATGCTCACACAGAGCCACGGTAGTCCGCAACTTATGCGGAATACTACCAATCCTCGATGCTCACACAAAGCTACGGTAGTCCGCAACTTATGCGAAATACTACCAATCATTATACTAGTGGAACTTTATCTCATAATGCCCAAGAGACTTATCAGGATTACTCATCCGAGCTAAATCCTATCTGCAACACATGCAGAATCACCATTACAATATTCCATCGAATTTCCTTCATTCAACCGGGACTTATCTCTTTTATCAAGTCATATTGAACTCACGATCATATTTTATATATTAAATATTCAATTAACATTCATATCACATAATCATACAATCCAAACATTTCAAGAATCAATATTAAGTTACACGAGCTTACCTCGATATTTGTTTGTATACAAAAGTCTGCTAATCCGGGACTTTTTCCTTTCCTCGATCTAGCTTCGTATTTGAGTTTTTTGGATCTAAATAAATAAGTTTAATCATCAATTTAATACATTTCATATTCATTTGGACTCAATTTACACTCTAGGAAAATTACTATTTTGCCCCTAACTTTTTCATTAATTCCAATTTTGTCCCTAGGCTCGAAAAAGTAAAATTCATGCAATCTAATCTTTATTTCAAGCCTAGCCGAAATTCTCATATATTATTTACAGCCCTTATGTTTCATAAAATTCAGAACTTTTCTTTGAATTTCACAAGTTTACAATTTAGTCCCTATTACACAAAACTTTTAACTTATTCTTCAATTTAATCCTTTACTTAATTCTAACTTGAAATTCTATAAATTCAACCCCTAATTCATCAATTAATTCAACATAAATCATGTCCAAAAATCTACTAACTTTCAAAATTTTAACATATACTAAGTAGTATTTTGTTCTAGGATCATAAAAACTCAAAAATTACAAGAAAAAGAGTTAAATTGACTTACCAATTTGAGTTTGAACCTTTAAAATCCCTAATTTTCTTTTTTTTCTTTCCTTCCTCCTTTCTTTCCTTCTTTTTCGTTCTCAATTCTGTTTCTGTTTCTTTCTATTCTTTTTCCTTTAGTTTGTTTATAATAATATATTATAATAATATATTATAATAATATAATATAATAATATAATAATATACTTTATAATTAATAACTATTATATATATATACACGTTTTAAACTAAAAAAAATCTAAGACTTTTCATACTTAAACCGCCTCAACATTTAAAAATAGCATAATTTCCTTTTTAGTCCCTTTAGTTTTTTTCTTGAATCCATAATTAAACTTTTACCTCTATTGCAATTTAATTCTTTTACCTAATTATTTTTAATTCAAGCAAATTCACTTAACAAAAACCTAATTAACTACACAACTAACTTCTTAAATATTTATAATAAATATTTACGAATCCGATTTACCGGAACGAAGTCCCGGGAATGCATTTTTTTAATCAATTAACTACAAAATCAATAAAATTTTCTTATCAAAATTTTCATGCCACCTTTCTATCATAATATAGACCATGCCATAATATTAAAATAAAATTTTCTTTTTAGCTCGGATTTGTGGTCACGAAACCACTATTCTGATTTCACTGAAATTAGGCCGTTACAGAAACACTCTGAGAAGTATCCTGAGTATCGTACACAAAGGAGACTGAATTAAACTAAAAATTATTTCCTACATTAACATGGCTAAACAGTAATAATCTAAAACTATAGTACAAAAAAACCAAATTAAAATTGAATAACAAAAATAGAATAAATGAGATAAAACTAAGGGAAAAAATTGACAATTGAAATTACTCAGATAAACAAGCAGAAAATTAACTCATGTCAGTGATAATAATTAAATTTAGAACTCAAGTTTTAATGAATTAATTAATAACTAACCAGTGCCTCTAACTAATTAATTAATCATGAAAACAACTTATCTCTTGACATCGCCGTTTAAACCGGGTTAAATTACAAAGTACTCGGTAAACTATTCTCTCAACCTCATTTACCTAGATTACTTCTTAGGGTTGTCAATTCTAGGATTTAAGCATAGATAATTTAATCTAACTAATTCTAAGGCAAACCCTAATTCTTCAATTAATTAATCCCACCTTTGATCTTTAATTAAGTACTCATGAATCTAGATGCAAAATTTCCTAACTTCAATTTAAACATGCAGAGCAAGATTAAACTAAAGAAAAGGGAATAAATAAATTGATTTGTTTCGATATTTGAATGCACTCCAGAGCCGAAATCCCTTTAACAGTTATCGAGATAACGTCGATTGCAATTGAAAACAAAAAAGAAACTATGAATTACTGAAGGAATAAAAGCTTGGGGAAAAAAATCAAATCCAAGTCTAGACAATAAAGAAAGTTTTGTTTTAGAAAATAAGACTAAATTGAAATAAACTTAAAACTGAAATAAAATCCTAAAATCTACTCTAAAACGCTCTCCAGAAAGAAAACTCTTTTAACCTAGGTATTACATATATAGGTGATGGTTTCTACCCTAATTAGGTCAAATACAAGTCATTAAGCTGAATAAGATGCGTTGTGCAGACGAAAACACCCTTAGCTTTAATTTGTTTTCCACGACGTCGGTGTCATGACACTGAACTTTGCAAGGAATTTCTTTAGCTTCATAATGCGGTGTTGCAATTTGTTATTATGCCAATTTAAAATAATGGCTTACGTTTAATTACTGTCATCAATTTTGTTGTGCAAAAAACTAATTGTTGCTAGTGTTGTTAATTACACAGTTAGTTGCAACTCACTTTGCAACTAAATGTAGTGCCACTAATCTATTTTGTTGGCATATTTTGACTCGATTATATCTTAATTATCTTCATGCATTAAGCATAATATTTTGAGATTATGATTGACGAAGAGAATTGGTAATGTCAGGTTATTTCAAAGGAGTCTTAATATAATCTATTTATCTTTTTTTAAAGAAATACCACATTGAAGAAGTTAAAGGGAAGAAGATATCTTTTAATTTATTTCATGCCGGAAGTCTAATTGGGGTGCAATTTCAATGTTTTAAGGCAATCATACTAAAGTCGAATAATATATTTTTTTTTATATTTTTTTTTATAATTTATCTATTTTTTTAAATGTATAAGTTTCAAATTTTTTTAAAATTTTATATAATTTGTTTCTAGAATTTCAATATTTTTATAACTTTTTATCATTTTTATATCTTAATTTTTAAAAAATATTTTTTTAGAATTTTATATATTTTTAACATTTTTTATATTTTATAATTTTTAAATAAAACTAGGGTCAAATTGTCAGAAAGTATAAATGTTAAGGACAAAAATTATCATTATATTAAAAAAGTGTCATTATTAGCCACTTAAGAGTGACCTAAAAATTAAACAAATTCAAAAACATTTGTGAAACAATTGAGACATGACATGTAATAATTAGAACAATTAGGGTCCCTTAAATATAACTAAGTCACCCCTTAAAATTATAAAATATTAAAAATAGACATTGGGGTTCTCCTAAATATGTATGTGCCTTGTTTACATCGTTCATATGGAGTAGCATGTATATGTATAGATATTGGGGTATGCCACTCAAAGTGTTTGTTTACATTGTTCATAGTACATTCACGTAGAGTAGCATGTATCAAATTCATAATATGAGAATTTATAGAAAAGGCAACTATGGTTTAAGTTATATTTATGCAGTAGGGTAGGATGCTTGCATTGCAATGCCACAAAGGCCTTCCTTTGCATCCACATCTCTTTGCATCCTAATGTAGCCTTCTTCACCCCAGCTACTGCCCCAAGAGTTCTTCACCAACCAATACTTAGTCTCACCATCCTCTCCATATCCAACAGCCGTCACTCCGTGGTCCAGATCGGTGCCACAACTTCCCTTAAACACACCACCCGAGTAGAACTGGAAGTCGAACCCCCCGGCATCGATGGCAACAGAAACGGGTTGGTTGGCAACAGCCTTCTGCAATGCATCTTCACTATTGGCAGGTACATCTTCAAACCCATTTATATTAGCCGCATGGTTGGCTTCTTCGTTGGTATTGCATGTGCCATCAACTCCCTTGTAGGGGTAAATGGATTCGGTTGTTAGGCCTTTGTTCTTTTCGATGAATTGGAATGCATCGTCCATTAAACCACCTTCGCAGCCTTGATCCTCACCCTTGGTGTCACAGTCCACCAGTTCCTGCTCGGACAAGGAAATTAACTTTCCTGTTCTCAGCTTAGTAACCCCTTCCATGGCTGCCACGGCCGAGAACGCCCAACAGCATCCTATATTTCAGCATCCCAAGATCGAGACACACACACATAGTTAGAACACAACACAGACAAAGAACAAAGCATAGTAATATTTTAGTAATGTTTCTGAGAACAAGAAATTAGAGCAGACCGCATTGGCCTTGGTCCTTGATAGGTGTAACAGCTCCTTTCTTTCTCCAATCCACAGTATAAGGCAATGCGGTGGCGTTCTCATATTTGAAAGTGGTAGCCGTGTTGGAACACATATGGCCCTTGAACCCATTTCGAGAAGCAGTGAACTCTTGGTTGGTTAGATCTGCAAATTGGTTCACACCGAGCTTGTACGGCTTGTTGTTGGCAGCATTGAAAGAGTCGATGCGTGCCACATTTTGTTTGAAAATCTGGAAACGCTTTTGCCTCTCGTTGGTGTCCTTGTAAACTCGTCCGAATTGGACCATCCATTGTTGATGCCTCTCGTACATGGATGCATCTTCAAGAGCAGTGCGGGATGTGGCTTCACATACACCCAATATGAAGAACAGTAAGGCCAAATAAAGGAATTGATAATGAAGCTGGTTTTTGGAAGCCATGGTGGAAGAAGAGTTTGCGATGAAATAGAAAAATGAAGAGGCACACCAAATGTGATGAATTCCTAGACTTATATATAGTCCAATTCTTTCCCCATCTTGGCTTTCTGCTGCGTGCCCTGCAAAGTCTTGTTTATGATAATTGTTTTGATAAATAATTAGAAAAATGATAAGGCACACCGACTGTGATGTATTCTTAATTTGGAAACTATATAGTCCAAAGTCCAAATTGTTGCGATGCATATTTGAGGTGTTTTCAGGACACATTTCTTGTTTATATGCTTGCCCTTCAACATCCTATGATAAAGACCCATTGTCAGCATTGTTTGATAAATCGTATTAATGCAATTGGGAAGTCGGAGGAGTCTGATTTTGTATTCAAAAGCCCTCGCATGGATGAAACTAAACAAAATTGCTATAAAAAAAATATCAATGTTATCAAAAGCAAACCAGACCAGACCGACGGTTGAATTGAAAACTCAATAGTTAGACATTGAGTATTTCTGGATTGGGTTGTATTATTTTTAGATTATTGGGTTTGAGTTTGGATATTGGATTGGCATAGATCCATTTAAGTTTATTTGTTACCAAAAAACTAATTGATTATTCAATAATATGAGACATTGTATTCTTAAGGAGAGACGCAAATTCGAACTTTGGAGATAATAGTAATAGAAAGAACACCCATGTACCCTGAAAATGTTCCGTAAAACCAACATGGAGTATAAGTCCTGGTGAGGTAGAATGTATTGACTGAAACATTAACACAAAATACACGCAGCTGGAGTCGCTTAAGCAAAAATTGTATGGGTACCAATAAACTGTTTTCATACAACCAAGACAGCAATGATATCATATATGCATGCTCTAGGAGCTCATACAAAACATAGAAGATCATTCAAGCAACATACTTGAGAGCTTTGAAATGTTCCACGTCTATCGTCATAAATATCAGCTCATTAATAATAATACACAATAAATCATGACATACCATTTATTCAAAACAACACTAAATAATTAAAGGAATCTCCCACCATCAAATAGGCACCAGATAGAAACCCAGAACTCCTAGGAAAGAACATAACTAACATCTTCATTAGAAAATAATATCTTCATCCTTCTCCCTGGCAGCAGATAGCATATTGTGAGCTGAATTTATGGAGACCCCTTTTCTCAAGGAAACCTTCTCTGCAACCTGTTCCTCAGCAAACAGCTTGGCCTCTGCAAGCTGTCTCTCTATCTCCCTCTTCTTATAACCTTGTATCTTCTTTAACCTGAAGAAATCCTCCCTTTCAAGCTCATCCAACTCTGCCTTGATGTAACTTATGGTATTCTCCAACCTTGGCTTCACAACATTCTCCAAAGCATTAACCCTGCGATTTGTAGTCTTGATTGCCTCGTCAAGTGTCAAGAATGATGTCTGAAGGGAAGCAAGCTCAACTAGAACCTCAATTGCTTTCACATAAGCAGCACGACACTGTTGGACCTGTTGCCCACCTCTGGCCAAACCAGTCAGATCATTCTTGGTCTCACCTTCAGTGAAATACTCAAACTTGGGAAGTTTCACTCCAGCAACATTCTCTTGTCGGGATCGAACTTTAAGAGAAGCATTTTGAACATTCTCAAGGACAACATGCTTGATGTTCTCACCAGCAACATACTTGGCCTCAGTTAGGGAAAATGAAGAGGTTTTCATAATCTCTCCCATTGATTCTTTTGTAGATACTATCTTCTTAAGAATCTGACGAAATTGTACAGTAAGGGCATCACTCTTTTTCTTGAGAAGTGCATGACCTCTTGTAGCACCCACAAGCCGAGCTTTCATGACTCCAAGCATTGTAACAGTTGGAACCACATTCAAGCGCTGGGATTGACCGGACATCTTTCAGATATCTGAATTAAGAGAAAATAGAGGTAGGATTAATTAATATATACAAGAAACAGAAAGAAATATCGATTAGCCTACCACCAAACAGAAGGAAATAAGTTTTCAATCTTAAAGGCATATCCTCAACTTTAGCTTAATTCATCAAGCCTTTAACATTAGTTAACAGTTTAATCAGAGCAATTAAATTGTAGAAGCAATAAGATCCAAGGACAGCAGAGAACCATGGAGCACAAAATAATAATTCAGATTCTATGAATTAGTTGTCGAATGCATGCATCTTGTCAGCAAGAGTAGCAATTTTTTTTTCCATGAAAATAAACATGAGATGGCAAGTTCACACTGTAATAAGATCAAACAAGTTTGCCTATTAGACAAAAATTTTAAGGAATCCTATGTAAAAAGGAGCCAAAAAGGCACATTTAGAACAACATTCATATCCAGGATAGTTAATTTATCCTTATGTTATTGCAGTATTTTCTCACATAGCAGTAAACAGTTCACCAACAATAGCTAATTTACCTGGAAAATAACCCTTTCACATTTCGTTCACATACTATCTGTTCTTTTTCTGTTTATTTTCCTAAACTTAAAGTATATAAATGTCATTTTATATTTTTATTTCCAATACATACATGATAGTTTGGGGAAGTAATTAAAAGATATATGTCTGTCTATATGATAACCCGCTCAGCAAAAATTCCATTGACAATTCAGCATCACATTGAAAATCTGAAGCAAATCAGGAGAAGAAAGGAAACGAGGCTAATCCAAATGGTAAGCACAACCAGAAAGCCAAGTGATTCGTGATCCAAACTCTGACTCAAAAGTATTTAAGATTCATGATCAGACAGTACCACCCAAAGGATCCCAAATCTCAAAGAAGTAAACTAAAAGATAGAATCATTTGCCCTATAATGTTTCTTTTGGGTAATGCCCGTACAATGAGATTTATGCTTGGCGCAATGGCGACTGGAAGCGTACAGACAGAGAAAGCTCTCAAGTGAGGAGTTGAACTGATGAAATTCAGTTCCGGTCAGGCTTCAATTAAGCTAATTCTTTCAAAATACTTTTTTTTTTTTAACTTGAATGATCAAATCTTCTTGCTTTAAATATGCTTTGAATTTAATTTGATTACGAAAACGCGAGCCTTGGTAATGAAACTGCAACCAGATTCGAGAATTTTCTAAACCAAAAACGAAATGATCCACTTAATTTCCTAATCAAACACTTAAATAACAACCCAAATCAAATCATCACTTACGTAAAAACGACATAGAGATCCAAAGAGGGATCGAATGAAATTAAAGGAGAAATTAGAAATCGAGGAAGAAAGAGAACCTGAAGAAAACGACGTCACCGGTAAACAGAGCGGTGTTTCGCCGCCGGCGTTCGAAGATCGAAGAATGAATTTCGCTTTGCGTATCTCTAGTTTTATTGTAATTTTGATTTTGATATCTCTATTAAAAGGATAAAGAGGAAAACGGGATTGAGAATAAATAGTTAGGCCTTTTGTCCGAAAACCACTGATTAAAAAATATGCTTTATTCATGATTACATCCTTAATTATATATATTTTTTTTTATTTTAGTATCTAATTTCTTTTGCTTTATTTTGGTATTTTATTTTATTTTTCTTCAAAAATTATCGATATTTAATAAATATAGTCACGTTGTCACTAAAAACTTTTTAAAGTAAGAAAAAGAAATCAGTACCAAAATAAATATATATAGAATTTAAAGGCTAAATCATGAATTACGCCTAAAAGTATAAAGTAACTGATAAATTTTTATTTGGGTTAATATAATATTTGATATCCCAACTTTATATTTTTTCTAATTTAATTTTTTTTGTTCTAATATAATACCCGAACATAACATATGATATACATATCACCCTAAAATGCTAAAGTTCTTAATTTACAATGAAATAAAATTTCGACAACCAAAGAAATTGTGACACATGGCACAAATACCATGCGAACATTTGCTCAATCAATGTCACATTAGCAAATCATATATATACACTATAACAATATAAGGTTACAAAAAAAATTAGTCATGTTCATACTAGAGTCTCTCCTTTTAATGTTTTTTTAAGTTATTCCATGCTTTTTGTTTAAAAATTTTCTTTATATTTTTGTATAAAGTTGATTTTAAATAAATTATCTTTTTGTTTTAAGATTTTACTTAATTAAATTAATTTTTAATGTTATAATATTAAAATTAATGAATATTAAATTGTTAAGTTTAAAATATAGTTTTAAAAAACACATTAATAATTTATTTGTTTCAAATATAATAAAAGTTAATTACATTCATTGATTAAAGTAGAATAAAGATAAATATAAAATCATAAAAAATTAAATTTTAACAATTTTAACATTAAAACAAATTAATTTAACAATATATATAAAATAAATAATTTATATGTTTCGAATATAATAAGAGTTAATTACATTCATTGACTGAAGTAGAGTAAAGAAATTATTAACAATATATATAAAATATAATAAGAGTTAATTACATTCATTAATGAATTATTTCTTTTCTGATACAAGGCTCAACAAGGGAGGAGATAGAGTGAAGTAAGTAGTGATTCTATAGAAGTCAATCCCTTCTCCATCACTGGAAGGGCATTTATAAGAGAGGCCTTCTTGTCCACTACCATGACGTGGTAAGATAAATACTTTGTCTCGTCAAACTCGTAGAGGATATTCACAAACATGGAGGATATTCATGGTGGGCCCTATTTTTTTATTCATTCGATCAATACAAGTTTATTGATACATACACAGATGTTGTGAAAATTATTAAATTCCATTCACCGAATGTGTCAATTATTAAGTTTGGAAAATTAGTCAACTTACGACAATTTTTTGGATGGGATCCAGAAATTTCTGGGTTGAGATGCCTTCATAGTGTTCAAAAATCTGTCTCTTAGCTTCTAAACGCACTTTGAATCACTCAATTTCAAGTTCGGGAGATCAAGTTATAACTGTTTTAGTGAAGACTAGGCGAGTAGAATTTCTAAATCGATTTATTATGGAAATTACGAGTTTTATGCTTTTAATTTGAGTTTAAATCATATTGGATTTGATTTTTAGGCTTAATTTTATTATATATGAGTCCAGTATTGTATTTATTAGGTGTTATTATTTTATTATTTATTTATTCTAAATTTTGGATATATTTTTAAATATTTTAAATTATTTAGGAGTTTTATTTTCTTAGTCAACAAAAAAGTTTAATTTAAAACTACTCTTGTTTAGATTAATTAGAGTTTCAGTACAAGGAATGTTGTGATTAAACGCATAGTTGCCTTACTGTATAAGGTAGTATCGTTCATTCCTTCTGATTTTGGTCAATTGATTTTTAACGAAATAGTCAAGTATGCATAGACTAAGAACACAATGTTTGCTTTGCCTTTTACATCCTTCATCTTCTAAATTCTCTTGAAGTAAAAGCTAGACATAGTGGAGAAGGATGAAGTTCATGAAGTTGAGTAGAAGGAGTTGAAAATTCCTCAAAACGAAAAAAAGGGAAAGCATGCTACAAATGGCACTAAAGTGGATGCTTCGGCTAATGATACTAATAAAGACGATGAGCCTACACTAGTTTTTGACCTAGTTGAAACTAGTTCAACATCTTCCAGAGTTCTATGTGTTGCATAGGTTAGACTTATAGAGCATTTGGATGAAGAAGTTATATGTCTCGAGAAGAATATCTAGTATCATGAGCAACAATTAAAGCTTCTCTAATTTATATGATACATAAGGGTAAAGTTAGAATTTTTTTTCAAGGGAGAAATTTAATTGTAACTTTTACAATAGTAAATATGTAATTTCATTATTTTAATAGCCTCTATCTTTATAATTTTTAAAATATTAAATAATTTTTTTTCTCATTTTTAGGTGGGTCAAAATGAAAATTAATTTTTACTAATTTAAAATTTTAAAAATTTCAAACGGCTTAAATGGAAATTTTTTATTTTAAGGGGGCCGGGCCCCTGCCAACCTCCAACTAGTTTCGCCCCTGATAACACAGAATCTCTATTACAAAATGGATTTACTTGCTTATGGCATCTAGTACCTTTGCATTTGTGAACAACGGGGGTGGGGGGGGGGGGGAGGGGAAGTGAGTTTTGTTGGATAGTCTCTTTAATGATTGTTGTTTATGTTCTGTTGAAGGTTTTTTTTTTTTTTTTTTGGATGATGATACCTTAAATCTTATTACTTTTTCTATTTTGGAACATGTACTTGATGAATTGTGCTTGTTGTATATCTGCTATGATATTAGATTTCTATGCATATTGATTGTTTATGCTTTTGTTATTTTGCATTAATAGTTAATTTCATTATTTTAAATCATAGTTGATTGGATGGATTAACGGGGAGGGGGAGTATTGACATGATATGGGTTGAATTACCTTGCTTGATGTATTGCTATGTTTTTTATTCAAAAATTTCAAATTGGGAGATTGTTATTGTTAGTTACAATGGTTAAATGCCAACTTAAGGAACATTTGGCAGGCTATAGTAACTTGCATTATTTGGTTGCAATATTTTGAGCAAAATTGATTAGAGTTTTTAAATACTTATCTTTGAGAACCTTTAGTAGCTAAGTAAGGATTGCATCAAGACTTTTAATGTAATTAAAGTTCCCATAAATAAGAGATATGATCTTTAAAGAGTTTGATGTCGAGAAGATCTCTTTCAGTATACTCTTTATTGAAGAATTATCCGAAATGACTTGCTTAGGTGTAATGTATTTGAGAGAAAGCACTTAACTTGTTCATTGAAGAACTAATTTTCAGTACATATTTGTGTAAGTAAACTGTTTTAATTTTTCTTTTGTTATTAAGTCACAAGAAAATTGAACTCTATATATGTTGAAATTGGATCTTCCTTGCATCGGTTAAGATTTAGAGTTCTGGAGTGAGAATTAGGATGATAGAAATGAGATTATAATTTGATAAATAAGTTGAACTTAAATAATATTTTATAGTTATCGAGAGAAAATATCTATGAAAACTAATCTTTTTAGATTTCATGATTATCTGTCCTAACAATAATATTTTTAAGGTCTGAAAATTACAATATATTTTATCATTTAATTATAAGATTCAGACAATTTTAACACCGTAACTAACGGTAACTTTTAGCAGAAAAGTGATGAATTTAAGTGAAGCCCAACAACCAAAATAAACGGTGAAGCCAATACCACGTCATCGCAGATCAATGATACCTAGCGGTAGTGGGGTGTTAGCATCTCCTAACGTCATTGTCTTTGAAAGCAACGACCTGCTTTATTTCTTATCTACATTCATATTCTTCCATTGAAAATTATCCTGCACATTTCTCCTTTAAAATATTTATAATTTTTTTTGCAAAAAAAATCGAAAGAGTTACAAAACATGATTGATAAATAAGAATATTTTATAATTATAGTAAATAATCATTAATATATAAGATTTTCCCAACAATGTAATATTATTTAAATTTGATTTTAGTAATTTTTTTATTTGTGATGAAAGGTTTAAAAAAATATAGTAATTTCAATATAAATTAAATTTTTTAAATAAAATAGAAGATATTTTAGTTAATATTCGGCACATTTATAATTTTTATCTCTAATGTTTTTGATGATATAGTGAATTTAATTTTATTTTGGTGAATTATAAGCGAAAAGTAAAGTCATAACAATAATACTATTCGAACTCAAACTATACATGAAGTGATGAACACCCTAAAATCATGGAAACAAATTATTGCATAAAACCATTTTTAATTTTTAGGTATGTTTTAACTTATTTTCTGTAAAAATATAATTATTTTAAAAAATATGGAAAAACTCTTGTATAACTTATTTATACTTATAAAATCTTTAATTAAATTATGGAGGATATTTTTATTATTTTATATAAAAAAATAAAATTTCAAAATTTAAACCCATGTTTTCTACCTTTATAATTTTAACCACAAAACTTTTCTAAAATATGAAGCTTTTGTATTTTTACGTAGTTAGTAAATAATATTTGTTAAATAAAACAAGGTAAAATAGAGAACAAAACAATTTAATTAATTAATTAAAATATAAATTCTGGCTTTGCTAAATGCACTCACCTATCGAGTAACCAAATAACCACCAGAAAGGAAGGAACGACTAAACTTCTATTGCACTCAATGGACTCCACCACCGGCTGCAAGTCGCCAGCTCGATTCACCCTGGGCAAGCAATCGTCGCTGGCGCCCGACCGGGAAGGTTCGTCTCGTGGAGCCATCGAGGCGGCGATAGACCCGAGGGTGAGGCTAATGTACATGGCTAACGAGGGGGATCTGGAAGGGATTAAGGAGCTCTTGGACTCTGGCACCAATGTTAACTTCGAAGATATTGACGGTCGGACTGCCCTCCATGTCGCCGCCTGCCAGGGCCTTACTGATGTCGTCCGGTTGCTCCTTGATCGCGGCGCCGATGTCGATTCTAAAGATCGCTGGGGCAGCACTGTAACTCTCTCTCTCTATTTCTTTTTCTTTTTATAAATTCAGTTTCTTTATGTATTTTGCTAGTTGCAAAAGAATTTCGATAAATAATAACCAATAGGAAGTAGAATTAATATTAATGAAAAGAAAGAAATGGCTGGAGTGGAAAACTACTTCTAGTTCTAGTAGAATTATTGTTCTGTACACAGTGAAATGCTGCATTTTATACTTTCTTTAAAAAAAAATTCCCTCACACATACACATTATTTTCTTTTCTTTTTGGCATCCAAAAGAAAAGTAGTAAAAGCAATAATCAAAAGCTAACCGAAATTGTTGGTTTTCTTTCTTTGGGGACAATCGTTGAAATATGAACTACTTGGGTGATGTTGTCCTTTGTTAAATAGAACTATTGAATGGATGATTTTGTCTAAACAGCCACTTGCAGATGCGGTTTACTATAAGAATCAAGATGTGATCAAGCTTTTGGAGAAGCATGGTGCAAAGCCTCCGGTATTTAATCGACCTTGTTCCTGCAGCTATTGATATTCTCTTAAATTTGTCTAGTTTCTTTTTAAATTATCAAGTGTAGCTTCATATTTAAAAGTCTCTAGTCTCTTTGATTTTAGATAGCCCCGATGCATGTTCAAAATTCTCGGGAAGTGCCAGAGTATGAGATCGATCCTAGTGAACTCGACTTTTCTAACAGTGTCAATATCACAAAGGTAACCTATGAACCTTGTTGTTTTGTCTGTCAATTGCTGTAATTTATGCTTTTGATGCATTCTGATATTACTTTCTCTACCTTGGTTTACATTATCATTGAACTTGAGACGAGAAGTACATATGTTTGTGTGCTAGAGTTAGGTATTAGGTTATATCATTCTTCAGAAACCTATGGTGCCTTTTCTGTTTAACTAAAATATTCTTCATCTAATGCATTAAGACATGGATCCTTTTCAATTCTAATAAGAACTTCCATAGTTTTAATCAAAATTGAGTGTGATTCTTCTTGTATAAGTGAGTTATTTGAGAGACTTAAAGTTGTTGTAATGCTGCCTTGAAGTTGTACACAAACTTCCCCATCTTTATGTATACAGTGCACTTTGGTAAAATCTTTTTGTATAGGATACTGTATTGATCATGAACAAGAATGATATATCACTAAATATTAATTGTTGAATGTTAACACAGGGAAAATTTCGTGTAGCTTCTTGGCGAGGCATTAAAGTTGCTGTTAAAACACTGGGAGAGGAAGTTTTTACTGATGAGGAAAAAGTGTGGGTTTGTTTAACATTATTTGTGATTTTTGTGTATGTGTGTATGTTTAAGTGTTGGTCCTCTATCTCCAATTTCTTTGTATCAAATCTAATTTGTGATTTCATTTCATTTGTTTCTGGAGTTTTGATGTCTTGTTGGAATTTCAGAAAGGCATTCAGAGATGAGCTCGCATTGCTTCAGAAGATACGACATCCAAATGTTGTCCAATTTCTGGGTGCTGTAACTCAAAGCAGTCCAATGATAATTGTTACAGAATACTTACCTAAGGTTTGATTGTGTTCTGCACCACTAGAATAGCAGTTTGTTGTTCACTATGTATTTTTTAACAGTTGTGTGTTTGATCATATAATGGTAACAAGTTGCACTTTTAGTTCATAAATCTTGAAAGCAATTTTGTCAATTGCCATTTGTCTCTTTGCTCTGTACCTTTTATGGCACACTGCTAGCTTTATAATACTCAAAAAATTGCTTTTAGATATTTTTGGATTTTTCAGAATTTTCTTAATATAGATAAAAGGAAAACAATAGTGTTCTTATTTTGTTTTTGTTAATATGCAGAACTTAGTATGTAATTTCCATACTAATGAAATATAACATTATTAAGGAAACTGTGAGCTGTATTTCTTAATTGCTACTTTATCAAGTTTATTAATTATAAAGTAAATGTTAGTTATCTTCTTTGTATCATTGTGACTTTATGAATAATTAACTTCGAAAGTGAAGTAGAATTTGAAGTTACACCTAAAATTTTGAAGTAGTTTGGTAATTTTGGCATGGCCTTTTGGGCATTTCATTCAACCAACAAGCTACTGTTTTGATCCTTGACACTTTTTTTTACCGGAAACAATGTTAAGCCCATTTGAAATATACTTATACCCAGGCTGAGATTACATGAAAATGAGGGTATTTTAGCCTCACATATATCTGTACCAACTTGGAATGTTAAATTCCCACCTCTTTGGGAGATGTGAGATTTCTCAATTCTGGGCAGTAAATTAGATTACCAGAATGCCCAATTACTTCATATTGAGATTACTAGTTTGAACAAAATAGGGAGAAGATCCCCTCATTTAATTTACTGGTAATCTCTTGTGGCACTGTCCTTTCTTCTCTTTTAGCCCCTCATGGTGCACTGTAGGATTTGGGAGAACTAGGATAGGAATAACTAGAAAAGGAGTTTTTCTTGGTTCTTGGACAGTTGGACTAATGTAATGTCCTTTACTTTGGGCAGAAGAATAATAACTACCATCTTTTTGTTGTTTTATTTTTACACAGCAATTTAATATTCATTGGTTTTTTTTTTTTTACCACATCATGTATCATAAAAGTTAATTTTTGTAATTCTTTTTACAGGGAGATCTTCGAGCATATTTGAAGCTAAAAGGCGCATTGAAGCTAAAACTTGCTGTTAAGTTTGCACTTGATATTGCTAGGTTAGTTAGGTGGTTGAAAATACATCTATGGATTTCATATTGATGAGCAATTTTTAAAATTTTGGGAGTAAACTACATGGATGCCTGTTGTGGTTAGGCATACAAACCGCAATTTCTTGTGAGTTCTTAAATTGAGTCTTTGATTGAAATTTCAGTTAGCTTCTACCTTTTAAAAAATATTAGTTTACATGAACCATGCATTATTAGGTAGAAAGGATTGTGCTACGATGGTTTCGGTGCATCCATGAATTCTGTTAGAATTTGTTAGTTGTAACAAAGTTGTTTGTAATTTAATGAACATGAAGATTATGATAGAGATTATTAACATCGATTACTTTAACTAAGTCACATTAGAGGAGTGTAGTGTTGGTGGTAGAAAGAAACAATTATCTGAGAGGGTAGTAAAGTCATTCTTTTGCTGCATAGTATGCGATTGCAAAATGATTGTTAATGCTCTATGTAATTAATTAATGGCTCAACAGGATACATGTGTTAGTTAAAGGCAACAAAAATGGGGAAGAACAGGTAAAATTAATGTATCAGCCATCATGTATGGATAAGTTTTATAAGGTTGGCAGTTTCATTACAAATGCAAATCTAGTAAGACCTTTAGGCTGTTGCTATGTTATTGTAGAAATAGAAAATGGTGGTGGGTTGCTGCAATGTTTACTGTGGAGAAATCTATTCTCCACATTTTGGCTGTTTTTCTACAAGGATTCTAAGGAATGTGGAATCAGCAAAAGAAGTTGTATTGCCACTGAGCAAGGGGAAGGCAACAAGCTCTTTACTGGATTTTTGTTTATTATTGCCTGCTTCATTTTGATGATTTTCTGGTACCTTGATTGAATGTTGTTACCTTTTGCAGGGGAATGAATTATTTGCATGAGCATAAACCTGAAGCAATAATTCACCGAGATCTTGAGCCTTCGTAGGTCTTCCTTCTTAAATTTATATGCTGGTTACCTTAAGTTCCTATAACTTTTTGGGCATGGACATCCATTTTTTTATTATCCAAATGGGCAAGATTTCTTAAAGCTTGTTCATTTTTATGAGTAAGATAACAGAAATATACTGCGGGATGATTCTGGGCATCTGAAAGTTGCTGACTTTGGAGTCAGCAAGCTGCTCAAGGTTGCAAACAGAGTTAAAGAAGACAAACCTGTGACATCTCAAGAGACTTCTTGTAAGTTTTCTACAATGGGAAAAACTCTTTATCCTCCATCGTTATCTATTTATACTTGGGGTTTTGCTTGTGAATTATTGGACTAGCCATCTGATTTGGCCTTTGTTGAGAAAATCAGAGGCAGGTAACAGGATTTGTTGTTTTGATTCCTAATTAACTGTTTGATTAACTTGTTTACTGGAGAAGTGTGTTAAAATGATGAACTAAAGATGTTTGTTTCATGTCATCTTTCAAATTTTGCATTTTAATTTGAATCAAATAATTGAAAGCTAAGTATCCTTTCTTTTTTAATGGTAAATACATCATGATGTATCAATCCTTCCTGAGCAGGGAGATATGTGGCACCTGAAGTTTATAGGAATGAAGAGTATGATACTAAAGTTGATGTGTTTTCGTTTGCTTTGATATTACAAGAGGTTAGAGTTCTTCTCCCCCAACTCAAAAGCTTATATGCAAGTTGCAGTGTTGCTAATACTTGTGTAACTAGTAACTTAAACTCAAGGAGCAAGTGGCAGTCTTAGAAACTCGTCCCAACTCTGGGCAAAGAAGAATTATGCAATCTTTTTTCCGTTTTCTAGGCCTCTAATAGTTGATTTTATAAGAAGATTTCACCTGAGCCTGCTCATTTCATTGTCCCCAAAATTTGAAGCCTTCTACAATAGATGACAATTGCATAAGACTTAAGCTAGAACTACTGTATATCTATTCTAACTGAAATTCATTTATGATGTCAAAGGTTGAAGGGATATCAGAACTCAATATGTGGGATTTATAGATATATTTTTGTTTGTTTTGTTTAAAAACATTGGTAATAGTTTCTACAGATCTTTCTTTATTTTTTGAACTTTTTCTCTTGTTTATCCTTATTCAACAGTTGCATTATTTTTGATGTCTCGGAGTAATATCTGATCTCTATTTAAGGTTTTTGTCCAACAGTGTAGTTTAGCATTTGGGGTTAAAGAGAAAATCTTGTCTAGTCTAGAAGAATTTCTAACATCAAGAAACCCTCATCTCATCTCATCTCATCTCATCTCCCTTTTTCTTTTTGTTTCTTTTGGGTGTTTAGGGGCAGGGAGGATATTTCAATAAAAGTTGCATGCATGAGATCTATAGGGTTTCTTTCTGCTTATTATATTACCAAATCTATCTGATACATATAGAAGCTGCAATAACATATCATCTATCATTGCTCTAGATGATTGAAGGTTTTCCACCATTTCATGCAAAGCAAGAATATGAAGTTCCTAAAGCATATGTTGCGAATGAGCGCCCCCCTTTTCGAGCTCCTGCAAAGTGCTATGCTTATGGATTAAGAGAGTAAGTCCTTCTCTGGACCTTGTTTTATCTATGCTTGTACATCCTTTCAGAATGCATCAATGATTTTAGAAAAGCCTTGTTGCCACTTGGAAAGCATAATGTGAACTACATGTATGGTTAACCCATTTATCTGAGCCAAAATAAAGAAGGAAATTTATTTTTATTCTTGTCTACTTTAAAATTTCTATTTCTATTTGAGGGGCTGCTGCAAACGTTATTTGTAATGCATATTTGAAGTTTATTGCTTTTTCATGCATAGTATCTCTTGTTAATATTGAACAAATCAGGATCATAGATAGATATTCATTGGTGAGAGCAAACTGCAGTAACGTAACCATACCTTTGACACCATTTGGGTTTGAACTGCTTATACTTTGAAATGCTGGAGACTTGAAGAAGGTGGTGAGGGGGGAGGAAGGGAGGGGGGTGGATGAGGAAAATCAAGTGTTGCTTGATAGCCTTATTGGAATTGTTCAGCCTTAAATTTACTAATGTAGTACCTGTAGCGCAGAAAAAGTAGTAACAGGGGATTCAGAGATGGCTGTTTTCTTCCTCACCCATGTTTTTAACATAAGTTTGACAAGTTTTGAAAGGAAAGTCAATCCATCTTCTTGCCAAGGTTTTCAGAACCGGTTCGGTGGTCGAACCGGTCAGGCCACAATCCATCTTCTTGCCAAGGTTTTCAGAACCGGTTCGGTGGTCGAACCGGTCAGGCCACCAGTTTGCCGGTTCGTACGGTTCAATTAAATAAATCATTAAAAATTTCACAAATTAGTTTGTGCCAGTTCACAGGTCAACCGGTCTGATATCTCTCTGGACTGGTACCCCAGTTGGTTCCCGGTCTGACTCGCTGGTCCAGTCTGGTTCAAACAACCAAGCTTCTTGCCATCCGTATTAGATTTTTCTTCTCTTCTTACTAAAATACACCAGTTTACGTTTTCTGCAGCTTAATTGAGGAATGCTGGAGTGAGGAGCCATTCAGGAGACCAACATTCAGGCAGATAATAACAAGGCTAGATGACATAAATAACCAACTTGCACATAAGGGGAATTGGAAGGTTTTTTCCCTCTCTTTTTCTCTGTTTTAGATTCTGGCATACACAGTTTGTAAATAGGTTTGTGCCTGCAGTTTTGTTCATAAACCAACTTGTCGTCTTTTTGTGTCATATCTTCACCTTTCCTAATCCTGCATAGAAAGGTAGCCTGACTCCTCAGAGATAAAAGATGGCTTTCATGGTCTAAGCTGGTTTTGGCTTTGAGTCTTATGGAACCTTTAGGTGGCTTGACACGTTTCTTACATTCCTATTATCGGTAAAAACATTTAGCTAGCTTGATGGTGAATGTTACAGTAAGTTACTGTGTTCTATCATCGTACAGGTTGGACCGCTCAAATGTCTAAAGAATTTCGAGAATATGCTGAAGAGAGATCGTCTAAATCCTAGTAGTCGTACATCTCGCTCCACAACCAGATGATGAATTTGTAAAAGCTTGTTCTTTATCTTTTAGTGGCTTTTGTTTCATACTAGTTCTCATATTGCAATTAAACTAATTGAATTGGTGGGAGCCTTTTGGATTGGGAAAGAGAAGCCCCAAAAAAAAAAAAAAAAAAGAAAACGAAGAAGAAATATGGCATGAGAGAATGAAATCTGAGTGTGTGAATGAAGACATTAGACTGTTTAGGTACACTACAATTTGCATTTTTTAGTAGTGTAATTTTGCAAAGGTTTTTTGGTCCTTTGAAATTGACTTGTTTGAGTGATAAAGTTGAATCAAATTAAAAAGTAGCCCTGAATCTCAAAAGTTAAATTTCAGTTTGATTTGGTGCAATAGTTTATATAGAAATTTATTTTGTTTTCACTTATCACTAACATCTAACACTGATTAATATTTAGTTATTGAATACAAAAGCTTCTATGTTTATTTACTTGTTTTATTAAAATGTCCATAATTAAACTAAAGCTTCTTTTAATTGGTTGACGATGAGATTGGTTATTAAAGCTGTGTTTGAATTTAAACATTTATTGAAGATGTTTGACTATATATATATATATATATATAAAGAGTTTTAGATTATTTGATATTCATAAAATTAAGAAAAAAAATTAAAAAAATTATATTCTAACAATAATCTTATTAATAAAATGGTAATAATATATATATATATATAATATTATTTGTTTGTTTATTTCTTATTTTTTGGTACAATTTATTTATTATTGATATTAATCTCATAGTGTAGTGGATATTAAACATTTAAATTTTTGTAAAGTTTATATAAATATTGTAATTAACTAATTGGTTGTTTTATATCTAAATGACATGTTTTGAGTAATGAGTTAGAGAGAAAGAACAATCAACAATCAAAAAATACATATGCTATGATTGTTCTTTAAGAAAAAGAAAGAAAGTGAAAGGGCATAAAAGTTGAAGAGAGTTATCTCTTGGGTCACTGGAACTCGTATCTCCACCTTCTTTTGTTTTGGTGCATCAGTTCTTCAATCTCTCTGTAATGGTGTTAACCAAACACCAATATAATTACAATTAATAGATAAACAAATCCATTGCAATCAAAATTAAAGTTTAAAGTGTATAATTGAATTAAAATAAATTTTTCATGTACCGATTTAATTTTTTTTATTTATTTCTCCATTAAATCAAAATTGATATGTATTGATAAATTATAATATGGTAAATTTGGAGAAAATGTTGATTTTAAAAAATATTTAGGAAAATGTATCGTTTTTTTTCGATATTTAAGAAAATAGGTCAATTTTAGAGAAAAACGAAAAAGAATTTTCGTCTTCTTTCTTCAAAATCGACCTATTTCTCTAATTATCATATAAATTGACCCATTTCCATAATTTTTATTTCTTCAAATAAATTTGAATTGTTTCATTGTGTTAGCTTGGATTTTGTTCTCATGGTTAATATATAAAATATAACTATAACTTGAGAAATTTAGAATTAGAATTAAATTATTAATTATTATAATTTTGTAAATATATATTTAAAATTAATTATTATAACTAACAATTTTTTGGAAATAACTTTCAAAATAAAAGGTAGGTATAAAATAATATAAACACAACAAAAATATACAAATCTACTTTTTTTTTTTTATATAATAAGAATATAACTTTTTTTTAGTTCAAAGTATATTAAAAAATGTGACAATTTTGTATTTTTTTTATTTCTAATAATAATAATTCATATATATTTAAAAGAAAATCAAACATGAAGCCAAAAATAATTAATTATATGTGGGGTAAATTGTTGACAAGTTCATACTTAGACTTAGTAAATCAATTAATTTATCTTAAATTCGTAGCCGTCAGATGAATAAAAGAGAATATTGGGCGTTGGATTGAAAGTGGTATAGAAGTAGTGTTAGATAAATAAAAGCAGAGCACGGCCGCTAATTCTATTTCTCTCTGTTTCCCTCACTCCGTTCCCTCTTCACCCCCAGAACCCGCTTCTCGACCCGATCCGACACCCGCAAATAAAACCCATTAGAATCCACTGTTCCCTATCGGTATTACCTTCTTCCCCCTTTTTATTCATATATAATTTTGGTTTTGGTTGTGTTATTAACGAAATGTGCTTGCTTGCTTTGTGATTTTTATTTATTTATTCTATTAATTTTGCTTTCTCTCATGCATGCTATCATGGTGAAATGAATGGTAATTTTGCGGGGTTTTCTTTTTCTTTTCGTTTTATCTTTTAAATGGAAATATAATTGGTTGTGATTCTTGCGTTCTTGCTCTAAATTGGAAAAAAAAGAAATTCATTTGATTTTTTTTCTACTCAAGATGTGTTTTTCTTTTTCTTTTTTACGTTACTTTTAGAAGCAGAAATTAAGGAGCAAAGGCAACGAATTGAACTGCATAATAGTTGTATTTTTTGTTGAATGTATGATCCTTATAGAATGGGATTTCTTTTAAAAACTTATTACAAGGGAATAGACAAAAAAATTATGGAAAGAAAAAGTTATTAAATCTTTCATAGGTGCTGTTTTTCTGATTGTTCCATTAAACTGCTGTTTTATGATAAAATTATCATCATTGGTGATACTAATAACTTGTTATGTTGTATATTTAAGAGATGTCTGAGACTTGGGTAATTTACATTCTAGTTCATTCAACTTAGTATTAGTTTTCATGAATTCCACAAACCTTAAATTTTATCAAATTATACAACTTTTATTATTAATAAATTAAGTCACTTGTGCTAACTTCTGTAAGTAAATTTAATGGAAAAGTTGATTCAGCATGCATTGGTGACTTATTTTTAATGCCTCATCAAGATAATACATTAAAAGTTTATTCAACTTGCATACATGGCTTTTTTTTTTTTTGTTTAAATTTTAAAGACTGTTTTCGGTTTTCCTTTCTTAAGTGGACCCAAATGCCAGCATGGAAGATATTTTACGTAAAATGCTAGCAAGGAATTATCTTGATGACATGTAAAAAAATAAACCATATGCATGTGCATGCTAATTTAACTTTTCCATAAGAATTACTTAACAAAGTTAGCATAAATCACCTATATGAAAGTTGATGTCAAGTTTAATGACTCAGAATGTAAATTGCGCTTGAAATTTTGTTCTTTTCAGTTTATATGGTATCAAATATATTATGCATGTAGGCGAATTCCAAGGCCTTTGGCTACTTGTAATTGACAATTATGCAACCAAAACCAGCTTGTCTTTGATCTGATTTCCAAGGTTTGTTTGCAATGGACAATCATGTAAGCTTCAAGAAAATGTTAATTAGTTTTGTTCTTCACTGATGTTTGGAGAATACTTTTTGCTAATTTTTTCTTGGACTAAATCAGTACATTGAGTTGCTTATGTTCTATGCAAGTTCAGACCATTTAATTTTTTTCTGCTTTTTCCAAAATAATTATATGCATTAACAAAACCTGGAAATGGAAGGGACAATTATTATATCCATACTTCATTATGCTTTGTGTAATAACTAGAGGCAAAGCTAGGAATTCGGTGTTGGGGGGCCAAAGTAAAATATTAAAAGTTTGGGGTCAAAGGTAAAAAAATTGCTTAAAAAGGACTTAAATTTGAATACTTTATAACTGAAAAAGACTAAAATCGATATTTTACCACTTAGCTAGGGGGGACCAAGGCCATTGCCTGCCCCCTCTAGCTATGCCCCCTGGTAATAACCAAATACACTTGTCTTCTATGAAAGTTTTCTTGCAAATACTGTGCAAGTTTAAACATCTTTTCCTATTGCAACCACTTATAAACTCAGTTGTTCTTGCTTTTCAGGTCTTAAGTCATTTTGTCTTCCCTATTACCTTAGAATATAGATTATAAGCACTTATTGATGATTTACTTTGTTTTAGTAGCATGTAAAAGAAAAATGGCCCTGGGAATTGTCATTGCCTCTGCCCTCTAGTGTCAAGACTTTGTCATTAATTCTATGGGACCTATGAAAATGTTAACACACAATTATAGTTATGGTTCTGTTATAGATGTATCAATGTTTTGCTGACCCATCCTCTGTAAAGGCGATGAGCGTTTCAACTGTTTTGAATAATTTTGGATATTGAGTTGTTGTGACATCCTCTATATATATTCTATTATTTCTTTCTATTAAAAATGTGGCTTTTTTCTTGGGGCTTCATGGCTGCAACCTTTTTCTCCTTTGTTGGAAGTTGTATTAGTTATAGAAGGTACTAAGTTTGTTTTCAATATGCAGATATTTGCCAAACATTAGGTTCATGTGATGGATATGTCTGATGCAGTCATAGTAAATTCGAGCAGATTGAAATCTATTGTCTGGAATGACTTCGATAGGGTTAAAAAGGGTGACACATTTGTGGCTATTTGTAGGCATTGTAAGAAGAAGCTTAGTGGATCAAGTACTAGTGGAACCTCACATCTGAGGAACCATTTAATTAGGTGTCAAAGAAGATCCAATCATGGTGTAGCTCAATACTTTTCTGCTAAAGATAAGAAAAAGGAAGGTTCTCTTGCCCTTGTAACTATTGATCAAGAGCAGAAGAACGATGAAGTGCTTAGCATTGTGAATCTTAGATATGAACAGGAGCAGATTAAAAGTGAGCATGTTGGCATTGGTAGTAATAGCTTGGATCAAAGGCGGAGCCAGTTTGATCTTGCCCGCATGATCATATTGCATAACTATCCTTTGGCTATGGTGGAGCATGTTGGGTTCAGGATTTTTGTCAGGAATCTACAGCCCTTGTTTGAACTTGTGACACGTAATAAAGTTGAAGCTGATTGCATGGAAATCTATGCGAAGGAGAAGCAAAAGGTGTATGAAATTTTTGATAAGTTGCCTGGAAAAATCAGTGTATCTGCTGATGTGTGGACTGCTTCTGAAGATGGTGCTGCATACCTGAGTTTGGCAGCACACTATATCGATGAGAATTGGCAGTTAAAAAAGAAGAATTTGAATTTTGTTACTATTGATCCTTCTTATACAGAAGACATGCATTCAGAAGTTATAATGAATTGTCTGATGGATTGGGATATAGATCGTAAGTTGTTCTCTATGATATTTGATAGTTTTACCAGTGATAACATTGTTGAGAGAATCAGAGATCGGCTGTCCCAGAATAGGTTCCTTTATTGTAATGGTCAACTATTTGATGTTCGATGTGCCGTAGATCTTCTCAATCGTATGGCTCATGATGCCTTGGAAGCTCTCTGTGAGATTACCCAGAAAATACGGGAAAGCATTCGCTATGTTAAAAGTTCAGAAGCAACACAAGCTACTTTCAATGAGCTGGCTGATGAAGTTCAGGTTGAAACTAAAAAATGCCTATGTATTGATAATCCATTGAAATGGAACTCGACATATTTTATGCTAGAAGCTGCCTTAGAATACAGGAAAGTTTTCTCTTGTCTACGAGATCGTGACCCTGTCAACATGAAGTTTCTACTATCTGATCCTGAATGGGATAGACTGGTTACCGTTACTAGCTTCTTAAGGCTGTTTGTTGAAGTTACTAATGTTTTTACAAGAAGCAAGTATCCAACTGCAAATATATTTTTCCCCGAGATATGTGATATTCACTTGCAGTTGATTGAATGGTGCAAGAATCCTGATGAATATATTAGTTTGTTGGCTCTAAAGATGAGAAAGAAGTTTGAAGAGTACTGGTATAAGTGCAGTTCGGGTTTGGCAGTTGCAGCTATGTTAGATCCTCGATTCAAAATGAAGCTCTTGGAGTATTACTACCCACAACTATATGGTGATAGTGCCACAGAGCTTATTGATGATGTTTTTGAGTGTATTAAATCACTTTACAATGAACATTCTATTGTCTCCCCATTAGCATCTTCTATCGATCAGGGACTGGATTGGCAAGAAAGTGGTATTCCCGGTTCTGGAAAAGATTCTAGGGATAGGTTGATGGGGTTTGACAAGTTCCTTCACGAAACTTCTCAAGCTGAGGGCTCTAGTTCTGATTTAGACAAGTACCTGGAGGAACCACTGTTTCCTCGAAACGTTGATTTCAACGTATTGAATTGGTGGAAGGTTCACACTCCACGGTATCCTATTCTATCTATGATGGCACGCAATATTCTAGGAATTCCCATATCCAAAGTTGCAGCAGACTCAAGATTCGACACCGGAGGAAGGGTGCTTGATCATAACTGGAGCTCATTGCCTCCAACTACAATTCAAGCCCTCATGTGTTCGCAAGATTGGATACGGAGTGAACTCGAGAGCTAGTTTCAGAGGAAGAAGATGAGGTGGGAGGTTAGCACCAATTTTTGTGTAGCTGCTATTTTGTCAATAACTTTTGGTTCTCGCTGGGTTTGATTTTAAGAAATTTTAGGGGTTATTATTATCAAACACCATATTTATGCTGCTCTCAGAATATGTTGTAAGTGAACTAGTTGTACAGTGTATAACTATTAAAGCCTTACTTTACTCCTCTGTCTGTCTTGATGCTTGTTTCTACATCACAGTGATGCGAAGTTAAGGTATAAATAAACAAGATGCTAAGTTTCTCAAACTTGAATTTGGCTCATCAATTCCATATTGAATCCATCTAAATGAATTACCTCTATTAGAAAGGTTGGATTACTAGATTTGTAAATTTTGTGTAATTGGGTAATGGTTTAATTATTACAATTGTTATAATTACAGTTGATTTAAAGCTTACTTTAGAAATTTTCATCCTACACAAAGCCAAGTGATTCCTAATAGGAAACCTCAAACCCTCAACTAGATTACATTACAATGTAGGTAAAATTATTTATAAAAAATTTGATTCTGACTTTAGTTTAAATAATAAATTTTAAAACCATAAATAGCATAATGTCTACTTTGGCAGTGGTTTATTGCACTCTCAAAGAAAAATGCAGATTTAAACCTTAGAGGCAATGTTGTCAATAAAAACAATTACGAACTTTGAACCTTGACAATAAAATAGACAAGAAAAATATCAAAAAAATAATTTCTTTAGTTTAAATATTATAATCCTCATTATGTATATGTTTTTATCTAAATTTATCAAAATATAAAAATACATAAATACCATTAAAATAATATTTATTGTTTTATAAAAAAAAAAAGGGTAACTCCAATTTAATCAAAGTTTTAATATATAATATAAATACTAGTAATCGAAACATACGTACCCATGTGATAAATGCATATTATAAATAATGAAATATATGATTAATAATTAAAAATGTTAAAATATGTAGTGTAAAATAGTATAATAATTTTATTATGAACATAAATATATATTCTTGAAGAAATAACATAAATATTAAATAAAAAGATAATGTTCGTTAACAACTTTTTGACTTAATGGCAAGAGTATTATATCGTAGGCATGAGAGTTTGAGTTCAATCTCGAGCAAACCTCATTCCCCTCCCTCAATGACTTTATGAGGGTTAAGGAGAGATTATTGTTTGGCATACAATAAATAAATGTATAATTTGAAACTAAAACTAATAACATATATACAACTAGTTTGTATTCCCGTGCGATGCACAAGTTACTTGTGTCTATTAATATTATAATATTTTTTATAATTTTGATTTTTATTTAAATTAATAAATTATTTTCAAAATAATAATACTTGAAAATTATATATAAAGTTACGTTAATCAATATTATTGCGGTTCTAGTATGAATCTGAAGTTTCAATTGATTCATAGGGTCTTAACAAGAGAATTCCTATCAAAAAGAAAGAAAACAAGAATAAAGCCACATTTCATACAAAGAACAAATCAAAGCAAAGAAAAAGATAAGTAGGTAAATAGAAGATTCGAGAGGCCTATAACGATCAACATAAAGACGACTGTGCCGACTTGATTTTTTGGCATTATAATTACAACTACAAAAAAGAGCTTTCGGATATTCACTCTTTTGTGTCTTCAGATAAAATTGAATGATATGAAGAGTAGATCTAATTGTATTAGTGTCTATAATTGATTTCTTCTGTGTAATACTAATCGATAGGGCCTCATTGGTAAGTGCTACAAGATCTCGTGCATTGGAACCCACGGTTATGGACCCGAATCCATTAGTATGGAACATTTTCTTTTCAAAGTGAAATCCCCTAGTATATGAAAGAGTGAAAAATGCTTTCGCTGTTGTGGAATAAGAAGCCTTCGTATCTTAATACATGTATTTAATTTATTCGGGGTTATTAGAGTGGGATCCACTTTTTGGGGAATATGAGTCGAAACAATAACAAGAATATTTCTAGTGGAACATCTTTCACAATCCTTGGAGAGATAGTTCACTAATAGACCGAGGGATAAGTAATTCGCCTCATTCACATTCAGATCATGAATGCTTAGAATCCATATTATGCAAGGAGACATTGCTTTTTCTAGTTCGAATTGAAGGGTGATATAAAATCAGTCTATTTCCGCACTTGGAAGGGGTGGACAATTAGCTAGAGCAGCGGGTGCTGTTGCGAAACTGATTGCAAAGGAGGGGAAATCAGTCACATTAAAATTACCTTCTAGGGAGGTCCGTTTGATATCCAAAAACTGCTCAGCAATAGTCGGACAGGTGGGGAATGTTGGGGTGAACCAGAAAAGTTTGGGTAGAGCCGGATCTAAATGTTGGCTAGGTAAACGTCCTGTAGTAAGAGGACAATACAGCAAAATAGGTTTTTAGCGGCGCTTGGACAAAAAACGCCGCTATAGATCGAGCATTAGCGATGCCTTTTTAAAAACGCCACTATAGGTCGACCATTAGCGGCGCTTTATGAAAAACGCCGCTATAAATCGAGCATTAGCGGCGCTTTCTAAAAAACGTCGCTATAGATCGAGCATTAGCGGCGCTTTTTTAAAAACGCCACTATAGGTCGACCATTAGCGGCGCTTTTTGAAAAACGCCTCAAAAAAATTAAGCACAACGCCGTCGTTTTATGTTGAGCTTTAGTGTTATTAGCGGCGCTTTTTGAAAAACGCCGCTATAAATCGAGCATTAGCAGCGCTTTTTGAAAAACGCCGCTATAGATCGAGCATTAGCGGCGCTTTTTTAAAAACGCCGCTATAGGTCGACCATTAGTGGCGCTTTTTAAAAAACGCCGCAAAAAAATTAAGCACAACGCCGTCGTTTTATGTTGAGCTTTAGTGTCATTAGTGGCGCTTTTTGAAAAACGCCGCTATAGATTGAGCTTTAGCGGCGCTTTGTCAAAAACGCCGCAAAAAACATTTTATCTGTCTATTAAACTCGAACCTTCTGACAACATTTGACAACATACATCAAACCTTCTCCATGATTGTTCTGTTCATTCGTTCTGCAACGCCGTTTTGCTGTGGAGTATGACGAACTGTCAAGTGTCTCACAATCCCTTCTGACTTGCATAGTTTATTAAACTCATTTGAACAAAACTCTAAGCCATTGTCTGTGCGGAGGTATTTTATTTGTTTTCTCGTCTGTTTTTCAATCATAGTTTTCCAAGACTTAAATGCGGAAAACACATCGCTTTTCTGCTTCAGGAAGAATGCCCAAACTTTTCTGGAAAAATTATCAATAAAAGTTAGCATATAATTAGCTCCACCTCTTGAAGGCACTCTTGATGGCCCCCACAGATCAGAATGAATATACTCCAACGTTTCCTTCATGTTATGGATTCCTCTGGTGAATCGAACTCTCTTTTGCTTCCCAAAAACGCAGTGCTCACAGAACTTCAGTTTGCAAATTCCTTGCCTATCAAGAAGTCCTCTTTTGCTCAATTCTGTCATGCCATTCTCACTCATATGCCCTAGGCGCATATGCCAAAGTTTAGTAATATCATCATCTGACAAGGAAGAGGAAACGGCAGCTGCATCACCAATAACAGTAGAACCCTACAAAACATATAACTTGGCAGTCTTTCTCTGCCCTTTCATCACAATGAGGGAGCCTTTGGAAATCTTCAAAATCCCACTTTCAGCTGTGTATTTGTACCCTCTTAAATCAAGAGTACTCAACGAAATTAAATTTCTATTCAATTCTGGAACATGCCGTACGTCACTAAGTGTTCTGGCAACTCCATCAAACATCTTAACTTTAATTGTTCCAACACTGCGATTTTTACACGAAGCATTATTTCCCATCAAAACAACACCTTGAGACATCAAGTTTAGTAATTTGTAAACCAATCCCGATTGGGACTCATGTGGAAGGTGCAGCTGAATCAAGTATCCACTCCTCGCTCACTTTAGAATTGTTGATGCGACTAGAAGTTCACCATCATTGTAGTCTTCAACAACATCGCCTTTACCTAAATTTTCTCGTTGTTTTCCTTTTGATTCGCAGCCTCCCTTTAATCTTGTTCTGTAGTTTATAGCACTCAGATTTAATGTGCCCTTTCTTCTTGCAAAAGTTACAAGTTTTACCTATGTTTGAAGACTTCGATCTACCCGTAGATTTACCGCGAGGATTCCGTTCTGTGTCCTTCCACGATCATCATCGACATTCCGATCTTGTCTCTCACGAACAATGATACCCTCTCCCTGAGAGTCGGGTTTAACCACAAGATGCTTCATATTATCATACGAGATCAAAGAATCATAAACCTCATCAACTGTGAGAGACTCGCGGCTATATAAAATCTTGTCTCTGAAGGTTGAATAAGACGGGGGCAACGAACAAAGTAGAATCAACCATAGATCTTCCTTATCATACTCGAACCTCCATTGCCTCCAAGTTTGAGAGAATTTCTTTAAACATCATTAAGTGTTCGTGCACGAATGCACCTTCCTCCAAACGATGAGCATAAAGACGTTGTTTCATATGCAACTTGTCGGTTAGAGTTTTCGACATACATATTTGTTCTAGCCTCTTCCATAATGCGTGGAGGTCTTCTCCTTCATCACATCCTGCAAAATTTCGTTAGACAAATGCAGATGTAACTGTGTTAATGCCTTTCGATCCTTGCGCTTATTCTCTTCCTCCGTCAATGTCGAAGGCATCTTATCTACCCCTAGCAGGGCTACTTCTAAATCCATCTGTGCAAGAACTGCCTGCATCTTTATCTGCCACAACACGAATCTTGTGTTGCGATCCAATAGCGAAATTTCATACTTCAAAGACGCCATTATCGTGATCAAGATGAAAAACCCGGAAGCTCTGATATCAATTTGTGAAAAATATAAATGTTGGTAATGACAATATATATCGCAAAGAAAAGAGAAATAAAATAAAGAACTACGTGGAAACCCTTTCGGGAAAAACCACGGGCAGAGGAGAAAAATTCACTATGTCGAATTCGAACTCATTACAAGAGGAATAGACTATGTCTATTTATAGGCTTGTAAAACCTAATTCCAATCAAAGTAAAAATATATTATGCTAATAAATGCTAAATATATTATACTCATAAATACTAAATCTTCTAGAAAGAAGATATATTTTGTTTAACTTGACTTGCAAGCAATATCTTAGAATTTGGGTCACACAACTCTAACAATATCTACCTTAAGTTATGGTTATATTATGAACCTTTCTGCTTTTTATTTCATGGTGTGATCTTTTCCTTGTATATTTTCAGGTACAAATCAACAATTTTGGGTTCATACCAAACAGTGGAGTTGATTGAGACCTTTATGAATTATCAGGTATTTTTGAATTTTAGAGTGCCTCTTAACCTTTGTGTTATTTCCACTCAATGTGGGGAAATCTTTGCTTCGATTAATGAGCCTTCATCCATGCTTCTTTTAACTCAAAGCAAGAGCGTGAGCTAGAATTAAAATGTAACATGGCGGAGACATGTCATTGCTGTTAAAAGGAACTTGTCCGGTTGTCCCTACTTTAACATGAACTGGAGTGAATGAAACATCCTTGTCACCTATGTTGACTTTTTATTTTCCTTCAACTATCCCTATCAGACATATTTCGACATGCCAAACATATGGAAGAACTTTTTAGAAAGTAAAGTATGGCCATGTCAAGCACATCTGTATTTGACCCTCTTCCTTGAGTTTGAGCAACATAACCTGATTGACTCGTTGCATGCTAGAAATAATCTTGGGAAATCTTTTGATAACATGGATTCCTATTTCTTAGTGATGTCCCGTGGTCAAGACTATTGGCTGATTCTCGTGAAACCATTACATTCATTCAACACCAATTCTTTTTACCCATTAAAATTTTAGAGGATTTCACAAAACCCTTATTATTTAGTTTTCAACTTTGTTTTTTGAAACTGCTGAATTTTGTATAAATTTGTGCCTAATGTTGAGCATGACAATTTTCTTCAATCAGTGGATAAAATTTTAAAATAAAACCAAATGGTGGGGCTCTATGCCTTTTCTTTGAACTTGCAACTTTGTGTTGCTTTCCATTTAAATTCACTTGTCAACTATAATTTCATTATTTTATTTGTATTTTGGAGTATTTATTTATCTGCTTATTTATTAACCCATGCAGAAGAATATTAGGAGGTGTGTGCATCATCTATGACCCTTCAAGGTCAAATCAAGGTGTCTTGGCTCTCAAGGCTTTGAAGCTATCTGATTCTATTATGGAACTTTACCGAGCTAATAACTTCACTGGAGAGAAGTATGGTTTCTCCTTGCTATCAAAAGCTATAAACATCAATTTCATATTGTCTGATATTAGTAATGGTCTCTTTGCTGTTATAGGTTGCGGGAGAAAAACTTATCATGGGTCGATATTTTTGAGGAAATTCCTGTAAGCTTCTAGGGCTTCAACTATTTACTATTTCATTGAAATAATGCAATTGATTGTAAGCTTCCATATCCATTAGCATTATCTTTTATTAAATAACCATGATGCTCAGGATTCAAATAAGAGATGCATTCCTGATAATTATTCTGCATATGATGAATGACTGATTCTTTGAGCAGAATTAAAATATGTTGTAAGTAGGGATAGCAGCAGTTGATATATGCATTTTTTGTAATATCTGAATTTGAATCTTCATAATTGTATTTTTCTCCATCTTATCAGCAAACTACTAGCAATGCTATATGATTTAAATAATGAAATATGATTGTTGTTGCAATAAATGCTATTCTTATAGCTCTCGGTCCCAAAACTCAAATCCTAGTCTATCAAAAGATTTAAGATTTGTCCATTTTATGGTTTGATATTTACTGTGTAAGCTGTTGGAGTTACCATAATATAGCTCTTTTATGTTTTGACTGGTGGCAAATGGAACAGGAAAAACCAAGTACACTAGATTGCGGTCCAAGAACAATTTGCGATAGGCACATAATGATTGACTCCTACCTCTCTACGAATGCTTGTGGGAGGCATTGCAGCAGCGAATAAGAATGATATTGATCAACATGCAGTTGACACCGTATGCGCTCTGAATTCGAATTCAGGTGTGAGTTTCAAATATTTTATGTGCAAAAAAGTATTAGAGTGCCTTATGTTTGTATGTTAGTTAAGCAGATTATGGATAGAACCTGCAGTAGGATCAACTAATTAGTTGATCAAAAACTACACCCAGTTTTGTAATCGTCTACTTGCATATTTGCATATACTTAATAATAATCTCGTGTTAATTAATTATTCTATTTTTTATTTAATTGTTTTGTTTTCAACATTTTATTTTTCTTTGAGTGGAAAGAAGAAAAACACGAATTGCAATTTTGACTTAGAAAAGAGAATATTCATTAGTAGCTTAATCAATTTAAATAATCAATGTTGATATTTCACATGGGAATGGATATTCAAATATTATATTTTACATGGTTATGATTTAAGTCCTTATTTCATTTAAGTAACTTCATTATAATATCTTATTTTATTGATATCTTTATATTTAATCTAATTTTTATTATTTATTGTAGTTTTGATTCTATATTTTTATTTTTATTTTAATATTTAAGACAACTTTTGGATTTTAATTGTGTTATTAATTTATTATTTTAAATTCTAAATTTAAATTCATTAATTTTTATATTTAGTTTTAAAGTTAAAATTTTAATATAAAATTTAATTTAATTAATATTTTTTATTTATCCTTAAAAGTATATAGTTTAAAGTTCAAATTTAAAAAATAAAACATAATATAATATTTATCATAGAAATAAATATTATTTAATTAAAATGTTTTTTTTAAAGGTCATGTTCTTTACCGGCGTTTGTGGTAAAAGCGCCGCTAAAGGTCATGTTCTTTAACGGCGTTTGTGGGAAAAGCGTCGCTAAAGGTCTGTTCTATAGTGGCATTTTTGGGAAAAGCGCCGCTAAAGGTAATGTTCTTTAGCGGCGTTTGTGGAAAAAGCGCCGCTAAAGGTCATGTTCTTTAGCGGCGTTTTTTTCACATAAACGCCACAAAATTTAGCGACATCGTCTATAGCGGCGTTTTTTGCAGCGCTTGTAAAAATGCCGCAAATAGTTTTAGCGGCGCTTCCTAAAAAAACGCCGGCTAAAAGTTTGTTTTGCTGCAGTGGGAGTAGTTTTGAACCCTGTAGACCATCCCCATGGGGGTGGTGAAGGGAGGGCTCCAATTGGTACAAAAAAACCCGCAACCCCTTGGGGTTATCCTGTACTTGGAAGAAGTAGAAAAAGGAATAAATATAGTGATAATTTGATTCTTCGTCGACGGATTAAATAAGAGAGATTACTTCTTTCTTCGACTTTACAAAAACAAAAAAAATATATTTTTAAAGTAAAAAACATGGGCGAACGACGGGAATTGAACCCGCTCATTGTGGATTCACAATCCACTGCATTAATCCACTTGGCTACATCCGCCCCCTACAATTACTATACTCTATAGTATTTTCTTTACTTGTTTAAATATTTCAAATACAAATTGCAACGATTTTTATCAGTCATCATTTTTTTTATCTTATTTCTGAGATCCAATATATAGAAAATTCCAATCTCTATCATCTAGTTTCGTTTGTTTGATGTGTTTCCATGTTGCGTTTTAAGATTTATTGATTGGAATTAATCCTATTTTATTTACATTCCACTTATTTCGATTTCATTTCGATAAAGTACTAATTTGTATAGTACTAGTATAAATATATATTTATACTATATATAGTATAATACTATACAAATCCAAAACAAGTAATACTTTTTCGTGTGAATCAAAAACCTATTAATAGATAAGAACACATTCCAACTAATTCCCAAAAAATATAAATTTGTATCAAATTAGAACTAGTAACTAATCCCAACATTGAAGTATTGAACAAACTCATATAAGCAAAAAATCTCAAATATCCTTCATCATGAGACATATAATTGTCACTATAAATAAGAACAAAAATTCCAACAGTAGTGATTAATATTGACATAATAGAGGTAAGTGAATCAATAAAGTAGCCAAACTAGAAAGAAAAATCATTATTGATGGTCCAAGACCATACATATTGATAGATAGAACTTCCATTTATTTGCTGAATAGACAGATCGAGCGAAAAAATCATAACTATACTTAACAATAAAATATTGGAAAAAGCTTTTTTGTTATTCTTTCTTAATTAATCGTTTCTGATTCACCGAAATAGAAAGAGAGGGATTCGAACCCTCGGTACGAATAGCTCGCACAACAGATTAGCAATCCGACACTTTAGTCCACTCAGCCATCTCTCCTAATTGAGAAAAGATGAGAAAAGATAATTACTATGTTACAGCACGCAAAAAGAAAGGCTTGAAAAAAGCCCTTTTTTACTTTGTTATATAGATTATGTTATATAGATTATTATTTATCTATATAGAGTATTATTAATCCATAGATATATATATTATGAATTTTATTATTATTAGCGACCAGTTCCAATCAACAAAGGATACAATAATTAGGAAAAAAACTATAGAACTTTTTTATTTTTAGTTGTATTTGGATATTCTTTATTGTTTTAGTTTGCTTTAGTTTTAAGAATATTATTTTCATTTCATTTTTCTTAATTTAATAAATTTAATGAATATTTAAAATTAATAAAATAGAAAATTCGAAAATATAGGGCTATACGGACTCGAACCATAGACCTTCTCGGTAAAACAGATCGAACTGATTATTATTAAAATGATTCGGCCTATTTCAAAGACCCAACATGCTTTTTTTTTTTTTTTTTGCATTGGGCTCTTTCATTAACTGCTAGAAATATCAGTTAGCCTACCGTATATATATTTTTTTCTAATAGAAAAAAAGAAGATGGTTCTGTGTGCTCTGATTCATTGTGCTCTGATTCATTACTGATACAAGAGCATATCGACGATTACTAGCTCCTATGACTCGAATACACATCAATTCTCGGGCCCCGCTGTTATCTGCTACATTCAAATGGGTCTGAGGTTGAATCATTTTTTAAATCTCTTTTTTCAATGTAACAAAGGACGAAGAAAAAAAGAAATATTGTTTGTCAAAAAAAAAAAAAGGAAACTCACAATTATTTTTTTATTCCTAGGACAAGACTTCTTTCCTTTGGTTCTATATTCCTATCCTGAAATAATGAATTGAGTTTTTATAGGCATTTTTGACGCCGCTATTGAAATAGCCTTTCTAGCTATATTTTCGGCTACTCCGCTCATTTCATAAAGTATTCTGTCCGGTTTAACGACAGCTACCCAATACTTGGGAGATCCTTTCCCCGAACCCATACATGTTTCTGTAGGTCTTATCGTAACGGGTTTGTCTGGAAATATAGTACCCATATTTTCCCACCACGGCGTACATTTTTTACATGATTTAAATCAAAGAATTTCATTATATCCTTTCTCAAATCGTTCTATTTCGTTTGATATTTCGTAAGGATAAGTAATACACGGATATAGCAAAATAAAATAAAATACGTCTTTACTTAAAAATATATTTTAAGTTTAACAATTTACTGTAAAATAATTTTAATATTATCGACATTAAAATTTATTTATTTTAAATATATTTCAATTTTAAAAATTTATTCAATATACATGTGTATATTTATGTCAATTTTTTCTTTATAAAAGTTGAAATAAAACTAATCAAATAACAATTAAAAGATAAAAATAAAAGGAGAAAAAAGAAACCTGCATTTTATCATATAAATAATATATTTTTTAACAAACTTATAATTTGATTATTTTATAATATATTAAAAATATAAATAAAGAATTAATTGTATAAGAAAATAAATCTAAAACCAAAAACTTAAAAGAATAATTATATTGAAATGTGTTATGAAATAAATAATAAAGAGAGTAAAGAATAAGAAAAGATAAGATAAAAGAGAATAAAAAATAGGAGAGCAAAAGAGAACAAATTTTTATTGATCGATAGGAATGTTTACAATACTTCTCTAAAATCTATATTTATAGATATAAGAAGTATAAACGAAATAAAATTCTACTTCTAAGAACTATTAGAGTTCTAAAGTACATCAAACTTATCTTGATGAAAATCCACTTAATATTTAGTGAAGGAAAAAGAGTACTCATATATCTATAATATGCATAACATGTTGCCTCATTAAAAATCTTACCAGGAAAGTCTAGTGGGACAAAACATTGGTTAAGAGAAAAGAGTACAGTGCGTATATACTCTCCCTCATAACAACATCACATGATATATAATATTCTAAGCATTCTAATATTGAATACTGACTTTTCAAATGATCACTTGAACGTATTTGCTAAACATTTAATCGTCGTTATTTTGAAAGTCATGAGTGTAGAAAAATTTGGGGGAAATATATTTTGATCTCTTCAAGAGTTTTAACAAAAATCATAACAAAATTTTGATCGTGATCATTCTAAAAATACATATGTTCAAATCAAATCAATCCATATATTGAACAATTTTCAAGTAATTTCTTTATGCTTTCAGCATTCTAAATCCTTCAAGGATTTTAATATAAACTTCCACTATATAGTGATTCATATAAGAGGTTGTAACAGCAACCATTAGACGCATGTCAAATCTTTTATGGACTGCTACCAGACTAATAAAATATATGAACGTTATTACATCCACCACATAAGAATATCTTTTCATAATCAATGCCAGGACTTAGCGAAAAATTTCATATTTCATTAAAACTACTTCATTTGTACCCTCATTGGCTTTATACCTTTAGATATTTGGATGATTGGTCCAGAAATTTCCCGAATTTAATTCTAATCGAATTGTATCTTTCCATTTTGACCAATCTATTTCATTTTTATCTTTCTTAACAAATTTATTTAAGATCATCATTATTTCAATAGTACTATTGCATGCAAAACTATTGTCGACAACTTTTATTTTCCACGGTCCATATTTTCTCATATTTATATAACTTACTAAGATCTCTTTATTTTCACTATTTTCATCTGCAATTTCAGGTACCTAAATTTCTTTTGAAGTTATAATAATTAGTTATGTCTTGAGTCTTTTTAGGAGCAACTGCCTCTATTATTTGACCATCTTGATTTATAATTTTCTTATACGAGAATTTTTCTCTTTGGAGCCAATCAATCTACCATGCTTCAGGCATGCATTACCTTCAATTTATTTTAACAAGTTGTCCTACTGGGACTTCAATTCAAATAAAAACATTAGTTGATATATAATACTTGGTTATTCTAATCAGGTCGATAAATACATCTAGCAATTAAATTTGTAATAAAGTGAGTTATCCTTTTTGTACTGTTGGTTCAAATTACTTTCTATGAGGATGTAGATAATAATAATTTATTTCAAGTAATTTATTCTATCCAATTATTATTTCTCTCCCCCTTAATATTAGGAAAATTATCAAATCCATATATAAATCATGTCTTATTGAATCTCCAATTCATTCAATACATCTAATAATAAGGAGATTCATAATTAATACATATTCCCAACATTCTTTGAACACACATTTTGTGCACTTTGGTGGAGCAATTCAAATATATACCACATATTCAAAAATTCTAAAATGGGTTGTATTTGGCTCGTGACCAAAAGTCAATTGTAATGGGGAGTACTTATCACAATTTATTGACATGATGCGTGCAATTATTTATTCATATAAAACATCATATTCTTATATACAAAAAGTTTTGTTCTCAAAAATAATGGTTTAGACATTAACTAGAGGCATTTAATCATCAATTCTGCTAAATCAATTTATACGTATAAACAACAGGCTTTTGTGATAGTTACTCGCACTGACAATCTAATATACAATAACCATTGAAAACTTGAGTAATAAAGTAACCAACATTAGCAAGAATTGTCTCGATTGCATAATTTGAAAGTTTTGTTCATAAACAAATCATTAAACAAGTAATCTTGCAAACTACAGGTTGTGAGTTGATAACTCACATGTGATTAACTTGTAGATGCATCTACCAAAATCATATTAAAACATCCACTTGTTAGATAAACAAACCCATATTTCTTCTAGAAATGCTAGAGATTCAACCTCAATTTTTGTTACTGAGGTTCTAATAATTCATATTTTTTGAGAACAAGCATCACTTAAAAAATCTTTAAAATAAAGAATCTTCAGGTTCTTTAATAAACTTCCATGTAAATTCTCATTTTGCATCATTATTATTGATCGGGATGGTATAACAGATCATGCCAACTAATTAATATATTTGGACTAGTAAACTTATGGTTTACGATGCATGTGATTCAACAATACTAATGTAGACTTCTAGTTTACTGTTCCATGTGATTTAACCATACAAATAGCTATACCAGCATTGTATTGAAGAAACACCATATTAACTAGTTTAGAAGTAGTTATAGATGTCATCTTTGAAGCATCCAAATATGAAACAACAAACTTTATACAATAAAATCATAGCCTAAACTATCTGCATTTGTTACAAATAAAATCTATCAATTTTTAAAATGTGTACAAACAAATATTCATTTGTATAGACATATGTGCAGAATTAAGCGAATCATATAAACATACCATAAATGCGCAACAATTAAAAGTTGGAACATAATATGAAACTATTCATTTAAATTTCAATATCAATCATATTACTTGTCTCCACACTATCTTTATTTTCCACTTTTGGTGGTAAAAAGAATTATTATGACCATCCATTTTACAATTATTATGTCCACGTCAAAGATTACATTTTTATATATTATTGCATTCACTCCAAGGAATGGGGTAGATCTAATACGATGAACTTTATGGTTTTTCATTTAGTAGCTCGTTATTTAATTCAATCATGCGTAAACATGATATTAACTTAAAATATTTCTTAAAACCTTTTTTTTTCATGACACTACTATTGCAACGGTACATGTATAAAAAGTTAAAATATTTTCTCTAACAAGTTCTCTCCCCACAAAATGTTAATTGAGAACTTATTATAAATACTGAAGAGTTATATTCACTCCCAGTTATCAAATTTCACAACTTCAAGTGCATCCAGTCATAATGAGTTTTAGATAAAATTACCATATTTTGATGGTCATATCTTTCTCTTAAATTAACCAATAGTTCAAGTGGATCTTTCATAATCAAATATTTGCTTTCAACTCTTCATGGGAATGATGACGAAGGAAGATGACGGAGATAATCATAGTCATTTTAACAATCAATCAAGTCTTTAAGCATAAGTATCATGCATTAAATGACTGAATCTTTCTTTATCATTTTCAAAACCAAAACAAGTAGATATTTATTAAAAATATAACGTCGGTAATGACAAATATATCGCAAAGAAAAGAGAAATAAAAAATTAAAGAACACACAGATTTTACGTGGAAACCCTTTCGGGGAAAAAAACCACGGGCAGAGGAGAAGAAAATCCACTATGTCGAATTCGAATAATTACAAGAGGAATAGATTATGTCTATTTATAGGCTTGTAAAACCGTATTCTAATAGGAGTGTAGTAAGATTGAAACACCTTATTCTAATCAATATCAAATAGATGGAGTTTAATAAGGTTTAAAAAACCTTATTTAAAATAAAATAAAAGAAGTGTAGTTCTATAGGGATTCTTCTTTTATTTTATTTTACCATTGTATTTTATTTAAATAAGGATTCAGGTCACTTAATTCTAACAATCTCCACCTTGACACGAATTCTCAATGAACAAGTTCTTCATCGCGAACTTTCAACGAACAAGTTCCCCACCTCTTCCATAAAACCCCTTAAGGGTTTAACTTCAACAATGAACACCAACCAAGTCTAAGCAATGCTCAAACTTGGTTATAGGAACCGACTTAGTCATCATATCTCTGTGGATTTTCATGAGTACTAATTTTGCTCACAACAATATCACCACGAGCAATAATATCACGAACAAAATGATACCGAACATCAATGTGTTTTGTTCTCTCATGAAACATTTGATCTTTTGTAAGGAAGATGGCACTCTGATTGTCACAAAATCTTGTCTTGATTTGAAGGTCTTCATTGAGCTCACTAAAGAGTCCCTTCAACCAAATAGCTTCTTTACAAGCCTCGATGTCGCCATGTACTCACTTTCGGCTTGATGGTAGACAAAGCGATCTGTAGTTTGCAAAGTAGCTTTCCAACTGATTGCACAACCTCCGATTGTAAAGACATAGCCAGTGAGAGATCTTTTATCAAGGTCTCCAACAAAATCAGCATCAACATACCCAATGACTCCATCTCTAGTTCTTCCAAACTGTAAGCAAACATCAGTAGTACCTCGTAAGTATCTTAAAATCCACTGAACTGCTTTCCAAGGTTCTTTACCGGGATTCACCATGTATCTGATAATTGCACTGACTGCATATGATAAATCTAGACGTGAACAAACCATAGCATACATGAGAGATCCCACTGCACTAGAGTATGGAACATGTGACATGTACTCAATCTCATCATCTAATTGTGGAGACAAAGCCGATGAAAGTCTGAAATGGGCTACTAAAGGAGTACTAATAGGCTTAGCACTCTGCATATTGAACCTGCAAAGAACTTTCTCAATGTACCCCTTCTGACTTAGGTACAATTTACTTGCTTTTCTATCTCTGAGAATCTCCATACCAAGTATCTTCTTTGCTGGTCCCAAATCTTTCATCTCAAATTCTTCACTTAGTTGGGCTTTGACCTTTCTTATCTCTCCTTTATCTTTTGCTGCTATCAACATGTCATCAACATAAAGAAGTAGATACACAAAAGAACCATCACTGTTTTTCTTAAAGTAAACATAGCTGTCAAAACTACTTCTTTTAAAATCATGAGAAGTCATAAAGGAATCAAACCTCTTGTACCACTGTCTTGGTGATCATTTCAAACCGTAAAGGGGCTTTTTCAAAGAAGCAAACATAGTCCTCTTTTTCTCGAGATCAGTAAAACCCTCTGGTTGTTGCATGTAAATATCTTCCTCAAGTTCTCTATGCAAAAATGCAGTTTTTACATCTAACTGCTCAAGCTCCAAACCATGCATGGCCACAATACCAAGAAAAGCTCGAATCGAACTATGCTTCACAACTGGGGAGAACACATCTGTGAAGTCCACTCTTGGAATTTGACTGTAACCCTTTGCAACAAGCCTTGCTTTATATCTGGGTTCTTCAACTCCTGGAGTCCCTTCTTTCTTTTTAAACACCCATTTACAGCGAACAACCTTTTTACCATTAGGAAGTTTCACAAGATCCCATGTTCTGTTTTTGTGGAGTGATTCCATCTCATCTTGCATAGCAAACATCCACTTTTCTGAGTCTTCACAGCTAGGGGTGAGTATTCGATCGAGTCGAGTCGAATCGAGTCAAAAAAATTTGAGTTAGTCGAGTTGACGAATCATATTTTAGCAACCGAACTCAATTTGAATTTTTTTCGAATCGAATCGAATCGAGTGAAAAAATTTCGAGTTAAGTCGAGTCGAGTTAACGAATCATATTATTTATACTCAATGTTATGTTTACATGGACCGATTATTTAACTAGTAGACAAAATACAAGATTATTTAACTACATAAACAATATAATTGTTTTACATTTTAACTTAATGAGTAAATATTTATCAAAACAACGTAATTTTCCCTTTTACCTTAATAGTTTTGACTTTTAACTTTAGAAAAGGTAAACATTTATCAAAACGACGTAGTTTTGCCTTTTCTTATTCGAATTTTCGGATAACTCGAATTGTGTAATTCATGTTCGAGTTAAACCAAAAAACTTACTTTTTTATTCGAGTTGATCCGAATAACTTGATTAACTCAAATAACCCGAACTATTTAATTCAAAATTTGAATTTTTTATCGAGTTTTTCGAATCGAATCGGATTTTGCTCACCCCTATTCACAGTTAACCACCTCAGAATAATTAGACGGCTCTTGGTTTGCATCTATATCTTCGACCACATTTAAAGCATAAGCAACTAGGTCAGCCTCGGCATACTTCTTTGGAGGTTTAATTTCTCTTCTAGTTTTGTTTTTGGCGATAGAGTATTGTGGTGAAGAAGCAACTCTATTCTCAATTTTTGTCGGCTTGAGGAGTCGACTCAGTATTAACTGATGCCCCACCGCTTTTGATTTTCTTTATTGGAAGAGTCTTTAAGAGATAAGTTAGGTAGCATAGCGCTTTCATCAAAAACAACATCTCTTCTAATCACAACTTTTCTATTTTCAAGACACCACAACTTATACCCTTTTACACCACTTTATAACCAAGAAAAACACATTTAATGGATCTCGGTTCCAATTTTCCATTATCAACATGAGCATCATCGCAGACACCCAAAGATCTTTAAATCGAGAATAATTAGCGGGATTACGGACCATACCTCTTGTGGAGTCTTTTTCTCAATGGCAACGGATGGAGATCGGTTGATAAAAAACATGCAAAGATGAGGTCGCTTACCAACCCAAAACAACTTTGGTAAGTTGGCATTTAACAACATACATCGAACCTTCTCTATGATCGCTCTGTTCATTCGCTTCGCAATGCCGCTTTGTGTGGAGTATGATGAATCGTCAAGTGTCTCACGATCCTTCTCGACTTGCCCGTTTATTAAACTCATCGAAACAAAAATCTAAGCCATTGTCTCGCGTGCGGAGGTATTTTATTTGTTTTCCCGTCTGTTTTTCAATCATAGTTTTCCAAGACTTAAATGTGGAAAACACATCGCTTTTCTGCTTCAGGAAGAATGCCCAAACATTTCTGGAAAAGTCATCAATAAAAGTTAGCATATAATTAGCTCCACCTCTCGAAGGCACTCTTGATGGCCCCCAAAGATCAGAATGAATATACTCCAACGTTCCCTTTGTGTTATGGATTCCTCTGGTGAATCGAACTCTCTTTTGCTTCCCAAAAATGCAGTGCTCACAGAACTTCAGTTTGCAAATTCCTTGCCCATTAAGAAGTCCTCTTTTGCTCAATTCTGTCATGCCATTCTCACTCATATGCTCTAGGCGCATATGCCAAAGTTTAGTAATATCATCATCTGACAAGGAAGAGGAAGCGACAACTGCATCACCAATAACAGTAGAACCCTACAAAACATATAACTTGGCATTCTTTCTCTGCCCTTTCATCACAACGAGGGAACCTTTGGAAATCTTCAAAATCTCACTTTCAGCTGTGTATTTGTACCCTTTTGAATCAAGAGTACTTAACGAAATTAATTTTTTCTTCAATTTTGGAACATGTCGTACGTCACTAAGTATTCTAACAACTCCATCAAATATCTTAACTTTAATTGTTCCAACACCGCGATTTTACACGGTAGTATTATTTCCCATCAAAACAACACCTTCGATACATCGCTTTATAAGTTGTAAACCAATCCCGATTGGGACTCATGTGGAAGGTGCAGCCTGAATCAAGTATCCACTCCTCGCTCACTTTATAATTGTTGACAGAAGTGACTAGAAGTTCACCATCGCTGTAGTCTTCTACAACATCAGCTTCACCGGAATTTTCTGGTTGTTTTCCTTTTGATTCACAGCCTCCCTTTTAATCTTGTTCTGTAGCTTATAGCACTCAGATTTAATGTGCCCTTTCTTCTTGCAAAAGTTACAAGTTTTACCTCTGTTTGAATACTTCGATCTACTCTTAGATTTACCGCGAGGATTCTGTTCATGTGTCCTTCTACGATCATCATCAGCATTCTGATCTTGTCTCCCACGAACAATGAGACCCTCTCCCTGAGAGTCGGGTTTAACCACAAGATGCTTCATCTTATCATATGAGGTCAAAAAATCATAAACCTCATCAATTGTGAGAGACTCGCGGCTATATAAAATCGTGTCTCTGAAGGTTGAATAAGACGGGGGCAACGAACAAAGTAGAACCAACCCTAGATCTTCCTTATCATACTGAACGTCCATGGCCTCCAAGTTTGAGAGAATTTCTTTAAACACTATTAAGTGTTCGTGCACAGACGCACCTTCCTCCAAACGATGAGCATAAAGACGTTGCTTCATATGCAACTTGCTGGTTAGAGTTTTCGACATGCATATTTGTTCTAGCCTCTTCCATAATGCAGCGGTGGTCTTCTCCTTCATCACATCCTGCAAAATTTCGTTAGACAAATGCAGATGTAACTGTGTTAACGCCTTTCGATCCTTGCGCTTCTTCTCTTCCTCCGTCAATTTCGAAGGCATCTTATCTACCCCTAACAGGGCTTTCTCTAAATCCATCTGTGCAAGAACTACCTGCAACTTTATTTGCCACAACGCAAATCTGGTGTTGCAATCCAACAGCGGAATTTCATACTTCAAAGACGCCATTACCGTGATCGAAATGAAAAACTCGGAAGCTTGATACCAATTTGTTAAAAATATAACATCGGTAATGAAAAATATATCACAAAGAAAAGAGAAATAAAAAAATAAAGAACACACAGATTTTACCTGGAAATCCTTTCGGGAAAAAAACCATGGGCAGAGGAGAAGAAAATTCACTATGTCGAATTCGAATAATTACAAGAGGAATAGACTATGTCTATTTATAGGCTTGTAAAGCCATATTCTAATAGGAGTGTAGTAAGATTGAAACACATTATTCTAATCAATATCAAATAGATGGAGTTTAATAAGGTTTAAAAAACCTTATTTAAAATAAAATAAAAGAAGTGTAGTTCTATAGGGATTCTTCTTTTATTTTATTTTACCATTGTATTTTATTTAAATAAGGATTCTGGTCACTTAATTCTAACAATATTCATAGTAAGAGTGATTCTTTTTCTCATTCACAATCTCAAAATGAGATCCACTAAAGTAAATATCTTTTAAAACAAAATAATTTCTTTGAGATTGACTAGAACATAGTACATTAATTATCATTTTGCTTCTTAGGATAACAGTGTATTAGCTCTTCTGGAGCTTTAAATTAATTTTGTAATACGAAATATTAACGTGTTTTATTGCCATATTGAACATAGGATATTTGCTTTTTTGGAGCCTTAAATCAATTTTGTACTACTAAAGTTTAGCTTGTTTCATTACCAAACAAGAAAAATGTTTTGTTATTCTTAAGGATAGTATGCATTGTTGTATTGTCTACGAGACATATCTTTCCTTCCTTTTAAGGAATATTAATAGAGTGATAAAATATTCAGATGTACGATAGGTACATTTCATACAATGAAAACATAACTTATTTCTTCTCCATTTCTAGTTGTGAACCTCTTATCATATTCATAATTATGCCTTGCATTCACTTCAGGGAATGTGATTCAATATAATGGGCTTCTGTACATGTAAAATAACAATAGAATAGTATAGAATAATTAGAAATTTTAGAGAGCATACATAGCTAATCAGATGAATAAATGACCAAATGGTGAAGTTTGATCAATAAAATCTCAACATTGATATATTAGTTCTTCTGTAGCTTTCAACTAATTTTGTACTACCAAATATTTCAATAATATTGGTTGTTTTAGTACCAAATAAGATAAGTACTGAGTTCTAATTTTGATCAATAATGTTGGCAATGCAGGAGGATATGAGTTCGAGTGCGTTCAAGTGTGTTTATCTTGTTATTTAAGAGTTGAGGATCATGGGTAGTTCTAGGCATTGTATAAAAAAAATCATATTTTTAATATTTTATAACTGAGTTGATGTTGGATTAATCCGTAAAATCATATATATTCCAACATGAAACCAATGTCATTTTCTAATTTAAAAATGTTTAGATTTTTAATGGGGCTAATTGCATTTATGTCCCCCAAACTATGACTTAGATTTTAAATTGATTATCAAATTTCAAAACATTTTAGTTGAATTCTCAAAGTATCAAATACTGTATATATGCATCAATTATGTCATTCTCTTAGGGTTCGTTTGTTTACATGTAAACGGTTTTACAGAAAATATTTTTGCATTTTCCTGTGTTTGTTTCACAGAAAATAGTTTGGTCAACGGAAAATGACTTACAGGTCAAGGTAAAATAAACTTTTTTTCCTGTAAAAAGGCTTAACCTTTTGAAAAGCGTAAGTCATTTTTCGGAAAAAAGCTCATCTATAGATAATTTTATTTTTATATAAAAATTAACTTAAATCAAGCTTAATATTATTATATTGATAATAAATTATATTTTTATTTTTAAAATATTTAAAATATTATATTTTTAATATTATTAAACATACATATTTAATTATTTATATTTAGTCATATAATAAATTATTAATATAATAAATACAATTTATTATTTTAATAAATTATTTAATATTTCAATTTTATTTTAATAATAAATTTTAAAAATAATAATTTTAAATAATATTATTCACATATTATTAAAAATATTCAATATTAATATTTTAATAATAAATATTTATTACAATTATAAATATATTAATAATAAATATTTTGTAGTATAAAGGTTAAAATATGTCATAAGTCTATGTACACTTCACATATTTGTAATTTAGTCTTTGTACTTTTATTTTCAAGAATTTAGTGTGAAAAATATAAATTTCGGTAATGATAATATATATCGCAAAGAAAAGAGAAACAAAAAAAAAACACACAAATTTTACGTGGAAACCCTTTCGGGAAAAAACCACGGGCAGAGGAGAAGAAAATTTACTATGTCGAATTCGAACCATTTTTACAAGAGGAATAGACTATGTCTATTTATAGGCTTGTAAAGCCATATTCTAATAGGAGTGTAGTAAGATTAAAACTCCTTATTTTAATCAATATCCAATAGATGGAGTTTAATAAGGTTTAAAAAACCTTATTTAAAATAAAATAAAAGAAGTGTAGTTCTATAGGGATTCTTCTTTTATTTTATTTTACCATTGTATTTTATTTAAATAAGGATTCGGGTCACTTAATTCTAACAATCTCCACCTTGACACGAATTCTAAATAAACAAGTTCTTCATCGTGAACTCTCAACGAACAAGTTCTCCACCTCTTCCATAAAACCCCTTAAGGGTTTAACTTCAACAATGAACACCAACCAAATCTAAGCAATGCTCAAACTTGGTTATAGGAAGTGACTTAGTCATCATATCTGCAGGATTTTCATGAGTACTAATTTTGCTCACAACAATATCACCACGAGCAATAATATCACGAACCAAACTATGCTTCACAACTGGGAGAACACATCATGAAGTCCACTCTCGAATTTGACTGTAACCTTTTGCAATAAGCCTTGCTTTATATCCGGGTTCTTCAACTCCTGAGTCCCTTCTTTCTTTTAAACACCAATTTACAAATAACAACCTTTTTACCTTTAGGAAGTTTCACAAGATCCCATGTTCTGTTTTTATGGAGTGATTCCATCTCCTCTTGCATAGTAAACATCCACTTTTCTCGAGTCTTCACATTAACCGCCTCGAATAATTAGACGGCTCTTGGTTTGCATCTATATCTTCGGCCACATTTAAAGCATAAGCAACTAGATCAGCCTCGGCATACTTCTTTGGAGGTTTAATTTCTCTTCTAGTTCTGCTTTTTGGCGATAGAGTATTGTGGTGAAGAAGCAACTCTATTCTCAATTTTTGTACTTGACTTGAGGAGTCGACTCTATATTAACTGATGCTCCACCGCTTTTGATTTTCTTTATTGGAAGAGTCTTTAAGAGATAAGTTAGGTAGCATAGCAGTTTCATCAAAAACAACATCTCTGCTAATCACAACTTTTCTATTTTCAGGACACCATAACTTATACCCTTTTACACCAGCTTTATAACCAAGAAAAACACATTTAATGGATCTCGGTTTCAATTTTCCATTATCAACATGAGCATACGCAGGACATCCAAAGATCTTTAAATCAGAATAATTAGCAGGATTACCAGACCATACCTCTTGTGGAGTCTTTTTCTCAATGGCAATGGATGGAGATCGGTTAATCAAAAAACATGCGATGAGGTCGCTTGCCCAAAACGACTTTGGTAAGTTGGCATTTGACAACATACATCGAACTTTCTCCATGATCGCTTACGTTCATTCGCTCGCAACACCGCTTTGTTGTGGAGTATGACGAATTGTCAAGTGTCTCACGATCCCTTCTGACTTGCACAGTTTATTAAACTCATCAGAACAAAACTCTAAGCCATTGTCTGTGCGGAGGTGTTTTATTTGTTTTCCCATCTGTTTTTCAATAATAGTTTTCCAAGACTTAAATGCGAGAAACACATCGCTTTTCTGCTTCAGGAAGAATGCCCAAACTTTTCTAGAAAAATCATCAATAAAAGTTAGCATATAATTAGCTCCACCTCTTGAAGGCACTCTTGATGGCCCCCATAGATCAGAATGAATATACTCCAACGTTCCCTTCGTGTTATGGGTTCCTCTGGTGAATCGAACTCTCTTTTGCTTCCTAAAAATGCAGTGCTCAAAGAACTTCAGTTTACAAATTCCTTGCCCATCAAGAAGTTCTCTTTTGCTCAGTTCTGCCAGGCCATTCTCACTCATATGCCCTAGCGCATATGCCAAAGTTTAGTAATATCATCATCTGACAAGGAAGAGGAAGTGACAGCTGCATCACCAATAACAGTAGAACCCTGCAAAACATATAACTTAGCAGTCTTTCTCTGCCCTTTCATCACAACGAGGGAACCTTTAGAAATCTTCAAAATCCCACTTTCAGCTGTGTTTTTGTACCCTCTTAAATCAAGAGTACTAAACGAATTTAAGTTTCTCTTCAATTCTGGAACATGCCGTACGTCACTAAGTGTTCTGATAACTCCATCAAACATCTTAACTTTAATTGTTCTAACACCTGCGATTATACATGAAGCATTATTTCCCATCAAAACAACACCTTCAGACACTGTTTCGTAATTTGTAAACCAATCCCAATTGGGACACATGTGGAAGGTGCAACCCGAATCAAGTATCCACTCCTCGCTCACTTTAGAATTATTGACAGAAGCGACTAGAAGTTCACCATCACCGTAGTCTTCTACAACATCGCCTTCACCACCGGAATTTTCTCGGTTGTTTTCCTTTTGATTCGCAACCTCCTTTTAATCTTGTTACAGTAGCTTATGGCACTCGGTTTTAATGTGCCATTTCTTCTTCGTAAGTTACAAGTTTTACTCTCTTTGAAGGCTTCGATCTACCCTTAGATTTACCGCGAGGATTCCGTTCTGTGTCCTTCCACGATCATCATCGTGATTCCGATCTTGTCTCCCACGAACAATGAGACCCTCTCCCCGAGAGTCGGGTTTAACCACAAGATGCTTCATCTTATCATACGAGGTCAAAAATCATAAACCTCATCAATTGTGAGAGACTCGCGGCTATATAAAATCGTGTCTCTGAAGGTTGAATAAGACGGGGGCAACGAACAAAGTAGAACCAACCCTAGATCTTCCTTATCATACTTTGAACCTCCATGGCCTCCAAGTTTGAGAGAATTTCTTTAAACATCATTAAGTGTTCGTGCATGACACGCACCTTCCTCCAAACGATGAGCATAAAGACGTTGCTTCATATGCAACTTGCTGGTTAGAGTTTTCGACATACATATTTGTTCTAGCCTCTTCCATAATGCCGAGGCGGTCTTCTCCTTCATCACATCTTGCAAAATTTCGTTAGAAAAATGTAGATGTAACTGTGTTAATGCCTTTCGGTCCTTACGCTTTTTCTCTTCCTCCGTCAATGTCGAAGGCATCTTATCTACCCCTAGCAGGGCTTCCTCTAAATCCATCTGTGCAAGAACTGCCTGCATCTTTATATGCCACAACGTAAATCTGGTGTTGCAATCCAACAGCAGAATTTCATACTTTGAAGACGCCATTACCGTGATCGAGATGAAAAAACCCGGAAGCTCGGATACCAATTTGTGAAAAAGATAACGTCGGTAATGATAATATATATCGCAAAGAAAAGAGAAACAAAAAAAGAACACACAGATTTTACGTGGAAACCCTTTCGGGAAAAAACCACGGGCAGAGGAGAAGAAAAATTCACTATGTCGAATTCGAACCATTTTTACAAGAGGAATAGACTATGTCTATTTATACGCTTGTAAAGCCATATTCTAATAGGAGTGTAGTAAGATTGAAACTCCTTATTTTAATCAATATCCAATAGATGGAGTTTAATATGGTTTAAAAAACCTTATTTAAAATAAAATAAAAGAAGTGTAGTTCTATAGGGATTCTTCTTTTATTTTATTTTACCATTGTATTTTATTTAAATAAGGATTCGAGTCACTTAATTCTAACAATCTCCACCTTGACACGAATTCTAAATAAACAAGTTCTTCATCGTGAACTCTCAACGAACAAGTTCTCCACCTCTTCCATAAAACCCTTAAGGGTTTAACTTCAACAATGAACACCAACCAAATCTAAGCAATGCTCAAACTTGGTTATAGGAAGTGACTTAGTCATCATATCTGTAGGATTTTCATGAGTACTAATTTTGCTCACAACAATATCACCACGAGCAATAATATCACGAACCAAACTATGCTTCACAACCGGGAGAACACATCCATGAAGTCCACTCCTGAAATTTGATCAGTAACCTTTTGCAACAAGCCTTGCTTTATATCTCCGGATCTTCAACTCCTAGAGTCCCTTCTTTCTTTTTAAACACCAATTTACAAAATAACAACCTTTTTACCTTTAGGAAGTTTCACAAGATCCCATGTTCTGCTTTTATGGAGTGATTCCATCTCCTCTTGCATAGCAAACATCCAATTTTCTCGAGTCTTCACATTCTAACCGCCTCGTAATAATTAGACGGCTCTTGGTTTGCATCTATATCTTCGGCCACATTTAAAGCATAAGCAACTAGATCACCTCGGCATACTTTTTTGGAGGTTTAATTTCTCTTCTAGTTACTGCTTTTTGGCGATAGAGTATTGTGGTGAAGAAGCAACTCTATTCTCAATTTTTGTACTGACTTGAGGAGTCGACTCTATATTAATCCGATGCTCCACCTTCTTTTGATTTTCTTTATTGGAAGAGTCTTTAAGAGATAAGTTAGGTAGCATAGCAGGTTTCATCAAAAACAACATCTCTGCTAATCACAACTTTTCTATTTTCGTGACACCATAACTTATACCCTTTTACACCACTTTATAACCAAGAAAAACACATTTAATGGATCTAGGTTCCAATTTTCCATTATCAACATGAGCATACGCAGGACACCCAAAGATCTTTAAATCGTAATAATTAGCGGGGATTACTGACCATACCTCTTGTGGAGTCTTTTTCTCAATGGCAATGGATGGAGATCGGTTAATCAAAAAACATGCAGTAGAGGCTACTTCGGCCCAAAACAACTTTGGTAAGTTGGCATTTGACAACATACATCGAACTTTCTCCATGATCGTTCTGTTCATTCGTTACGCAACGCCGTTTTGTTGTGGAGTATGACGAATCGCAAGTGTCTCACGATCCCTTCTGACTTGCACAGTTTATTAAACTCATCAGAACAAAACTCTAAGCCATTGTCTGTGCGGAGGTGTTTTATTTGTTTTCCCATCTGTTTTTCAATAATAGTTTTCCAAGACTTAAATGCGAAAAACACATTGCTTTTCTGCTTCAGGAAGAATGCCCAAACTTTTCTAGAAAAATCATCAATAAAAGTTAGCATATAATTAGCTCCACCTCTTGAAGGCACTCTTGATGGCCCCCATAGATCAGAATGAATATACTCCAACGTTCCCTTCGTGTTATGGATTCCTCTGGTGAATCGAACTCTCTTTTGCTTCCTAAAAACGCAGTGCTCACAGAACTTCAGTTTGCAAATTCCTTGCCCATCAAGAAGTCCTCTTTTGCTCAGTTCTGCCATGCCATTCTCACTCATATGCCCTAGCGCATATGCCAAAGTTTAGTAATATCATCATCTGACAAGGAAGAGGAAGCGACAATGCATCACCAATAACAATAGAACCCCTCGCAAAAACATATAACTTGGCAGTCTTTCTCTGCCCTTTCATCACAACGAGGGAACCTTTGGAAATCTTCAAAATCCCACTTTCAGTTGTGTTTTTGTACCCTCTTGAATCAAGAGTACTCAACGAATTTAAGTTTCTCTTCAATTCTGGAACATGCCGTACGTCACTAAGTGTTCTGATAACTCCATCAAACATCTTAACTTTAATTGTTCTAACACCTGCGATTTTACACGAAGCATTATTTCCCATCAAAACAACACCTTCCGACACTGTTTCGTAATTTGTAAACCAATCCCGATTGGGACACATGTGGAAGGTGCAACCCGAATCAAGTATCCACTCTTCGCTCACTTTAGAATTATTGACAGAAGCGACTAGAAGTTCACCATCACTGTAGTCTTCTACAACATCAGCTTCACCGGAATTTTCTGGTTGTTTTCCCTTTTGATTCGCAGCCTCCCTTTTAATCTTGTTCTGTAGCTTATGGCACTCAGTTTTAATGTGCCCTTTCTTCTTGCAGAAGTTACAAGTTTTACCTCTGTTTGAAGACTTCGATCTACCCTTAGATTTGCCGCGAGGATTCCGTTCCTGTGTCCTTCCACGATCATCATCAGCATTCCGATCTTGTCTCCCACGAATAATGAGACCCTCTCCCTGAGAGTCGAGTTTAACCACAAGATGCTTCATCTTATCATACGAGGTCAAAAAATCATAAACCTCATCAATTGTGAGAGACTCGCGGCTATATAAAATCGTGTCTCTGAAGGTTGAATAAGACGGGGGCAACGAACAAAGTAGAACCAACCCTAGATCTTCCTTATCATACTGAACCTCCATGGCCTCCAAGTTTGAGAGAATTTCTTTAAACATCATTAAGTGTTCGTGTACCTGCACGCACCTTCCTCCAAACGATGAGCATAAAGACGTTGCTTCATATGCAACTTGCTGGTTATAGTTTTCGACATACATATTTGTTCTAGCCTCTTCCATAATGCCGAGGCGGTCTTCTCCTTCATCACATCTTGCAAAATTTCGTTAGACAAACGCAGATGTAACTGTGTTAACGCCTTTCGGTCCTTGCGCTTTTTCTCTTCCTCCGTCAATGTCGAAGGCATCTTATCTACCCCTAGCAGGGCTTCCTCTAAATCCATCTGTGCAAGAACTGCCTGCATCTTTATTTGCCACAACGAAAATCTGGTGTTGCGATCCAACAGCGAAATTTCATACTTTGAAGAAGCCATTACCGTGATCGAGATGAAAAAACCCGGAAGCTCAGATACCAATTTGTGAAAAAAATAACGTCGGTAATGATAATATATATCGCAAAGAAAAGAGAAACAAAAAAAAAGAACACACAGATTTTACGTGGAAACCCTTTCGGGAAAAAACCACGGGCAGAGGAGAAGAAAAATTCACTATGTCGAATTCGAACCATTTTTACAAGTGGAATAGACTATGTCTATTTATAGGCTTGTAAAGCCATATTCTAATAGGAGTGTAGTAAGATTGAAACTCCTTATTTTAATCAATATCCAATAGATGGAGTTTAATAAGGTTTAAAAAACCTTATTTAAAATAAAATAAAAGAAGTGTAGTTCTATAGGGATTCTTCTTTTATTTTATTTTACCATTGTATTTTATTTAAATAAGGATTCGGGTCACTTAATTCTAACATTTAGTCCCTTTACTTTTCAAATTTGAAAATCAAGTCCAATTGTTGACATCGTTAATTTTTTTTTGTCAATTTTGTTGATGTCACATTTTTAAATAAAAAATACTCACTTAGTAGTCATGTAATTAAAAAATGACGTTGTAATAAATCTGAATTTAACATAATATTTTTAATATATGCAAAAACAATGTAAAATATAAAATTATAGATAATAATAAATTCAATTAAACAATGAAAAAATAAGAAAATCTCAAATGTATGTTTGTTTAATTGAAAACAACTTTTACGAAATATTTTTAAGAAATCTACCAAACAACAAAAAATATTTTACACAGATTCCTCCAAACTCCAGAAAATATTAGCTTTTCCAGAAAAGTAAATCATTTTTCAGAAATCATTTTTCAAAAGTCATTTTCAGTGAAACAAACGAAGCCTTAGTCTAACTATCAATTCAGGCATTAAATGCTAGCTCAAGGACGATAACCCAACCCTTGATGCGTATGAAAATTTCTAGTTTAAAATTTGATGTAGTGCTTTAAACATGCTTCTTGTTAGATCCAAGCTCGTATTTAATGTCCAAGGTGATAGTAGGTTAACGTTGGTGATGAAATTTAATTGATATGATATTAATAATATTTAAATAGAATGAAATTAATTTAAGATATATACGAAGATGTTAGATAGAATTAGAGTTGTTTAATGCTATTTATTTATTTTAGTTGAATTGAAAATTAGAGTTGGATTCAGTTTATATTTCATGGTTTTTATTGGGAGTCATAACTTGTGAGGTGTGATTCTCTTCAATGATATATAATAATATATTATTTTTAAAAATTGAATTTTTTAAATATTAACCCAAGAATTGAATTTTAACTCAAATGAATTCGGTCCGGAAGTTTGAATTTGGATAATTCATAAACAGCATGATTTTAATGAATGTTGTATTAGGAGTTAAATTGTATTTCTTTCTGTAATGACCCAAAATTCACGGCATCGAAAAAGTGTATTATCGGGCCTCCATCTTAATAAACCGAATTCGTAAATAATTAATAGAAATATTTATGAGTCTAGTAGTGTGTTTAATTAGGCTTTAATTAGGTGAATTTAGCTTAATTAGGAGAAATTAGGAAAAAGAACTAAATTGAATAAAGGGTAAAAATTTAATTATAGATTAAAATAAAATAAAGGGGATTAAATAGGCAATTATGCCTATTTCATTAGGTGAGGCGGCAAATGGGAAGAAAAATCTTAGATTATATATTATATATAAATATTATTATTGTTTTATATTAAAATTATTATTATTAAATAAATTAAAATAGTGACAAATGTATGGTAATGATAATAAACATGTGTAAAATACATGAAAATACACTTCTAATATATTTGTATATTTTCTTAAATAATAAGTAAAAGATATTTATTAATTATTATTATATTATGAAATAAAATAAATAAAGACAAGTGTAAGGTGATGATAAAATACAAGTGTGTTAATTAAAATATGTACATTTGTAATATATGTATTTAATTTACTTATTATTTAAGTAATAGATATTTTTTTTTATAATTATATATTATTGTTAAATTAATAAACAAATATAATACAAAGAAAGTAAAAAGGACTAAAAGGGCAATTAAACCAAAAGCATAAGTTGAGGCGGTTAATCCTTACAAATCTGAGATTTTTAAGTTGAATATATATATATTATATTATTAAATAATAAAGATATTTATTATGTTTTATTATATATTATTATTATATTATTAGTATAGTAAAGTAAAAAAAGAAAAAGAAATTAAAACAACAGAATAGCAGGGACGAAATAGAGAGAAAGAAGAAAGAAGAAAGAAGAAAGAAAAAGAAAGAATTTAGGGTTTTCAAGGTTCAAATTTAAATTGCCAATGTCGCACCCGAGGCATCCGCGAAGAAAGGAAAAGAAAAAGTGGATAATGAGTAAAAACAAGAAATCACGGTTTGTATTACTATAATTCAAATCTATTTATTATTAATTGTTATATTTTAATTAAAATGCATGGTAAATAAAATTAGGTAAGCAATTGAAATGATAATATTGATTTGAATGAAATTGATTCAAAAATATTTATGGCTATTGAAATTGAATGTGAACAAATTGGAAATTAAAAGTGATTTGAATTAAGTAATTGAATTATGAATTATCTGAATATTTGAAAGTATATTGATTGGAAACTAAAAGTGATTTGAATTGAATCAAATGGAATTGAATGAAGAAAATACGTGAGTATTTGAAATGTATATTGATTGAAAAGTAATTAGTGATTTGAATTTGATTGGAAAACGAATTAAAAATATGAATTGAATAAAAGTGAATTAAATTATGAATATGTGTGAATATGTGAATTGTATATTAATTGAAAAGTGGTCTGAATTGAATCGAAGTATGGTTATATGTGAATTGAAAGTGAATTTGAAATAGAAAAATGATTTGAATACCCTATTAACTAGTCGAGCTGAGTCGGATATAGTTGGCATGCCATAGGATTGGAAGAGTACGGGAATTTATCGGAGTTGCCGGTTAGGCACTATATGTGTTGTATTAGGCACCATGTGTGTCGTTTCAGGTACTTTATGTGTCGTATACTGCTTCTGATATATTGATCAGGTACTGAGTACCGTTTTAGGCACAATGTGCCGTACTGGTGTGTTTGGTTGGAATCCATGTATCCGCCAAGGTCCGGGTTTGTTAATAGGGTGAATAACTGAAATGAGAAAATTAAACAAATTTGATTGATCGTACTATTAAAAATATGAGAAATAAATTATGAGTTGAATTGTGAATTGAATTAAGACATGAGATTTGAAGCATGAACTTAAGGTTCATGAATTTGTTAAAATATCGAATTGTCGATATTGAAATCAGTTGAATAAATGAAATGAGAAAATCGAATGAATTTGATCGATTGAACTATTGAAAGTATGAGAAAGTGAAATTATGAATTGAAATATGAATTGAAATTGAGATATCGGAATAAGAAGTGAAAATAAAATGAATAGGAAATAATGAAATAGTGTATGAGTTAATTGAGTATAACCATATGAATTAATTATAATTATTTTTATTTAAAAAAAATGTTGGTTTAAATAATTATTGAAAGACTAAAGTTGTAATTAAGGTTTTAGATATGAAATAGAATAAGTTATTGAATTGAGATATAGAAATGAAATATATGAAATGGTTATTGATGAAATGCATGAAATGAATATTGATATAGTAAGAAGATATATAAATTAAAATAAAGAAAAGCTATTTAAGATACATATTACTAAGAAAATTTAAAGTAGTTTTAAATGCATGAATGATTTATTGAAAGTAAAATAGTGGTAAGATTAATTGTGCATATTTATTGTTTTTACTTTTAAGTATTTTGAATTATAGTAATATCACTGGGTGTATACTCAGCGTACGGTTTGTTTCCGTGTGCAGATTAGGTACAGAAATTTTGAAGAGTTGTATTTGAGATAACGAGCTTTCATCTCATCACATCTTCAAGCAACAAGAGGGTACGTTTTAAAATTTTGAATAGAATGGCATGTACTTAGGAAAAATCAAGTATGTTCCAAGTAGTAGTAAGGACTAAATTATAAATTATTTTAAATTATTATTTGTCCTTTTTTTTTATGTTCTAATATATTAGTGATTAGCCAAGAATTACTTTGGCACCAAATGTAGTATTCATATATCAGGTTCCTTGAGTCGAACATGGTATAGGGGTGTTACACTTTCTCTATTTAAAAAATATACAAATTAATTCTAATACGTTAGTTCAAAAAGCATATTGGTCATTTATGTTAAAAATTTCATTAATTTGACTGTTAAAAACTGGCGTAACTAATGAAATAACTAGACAGTAATATGTGGAATATCACGTGTATTGTATATATCATGTTGATATATAGAGACAAATTTTTAATAGTGGAAATGGATTGAATTTTTAATAGAAGGACTAATAAATAGGAGATATAATTAAGGTTGGTTGGGGTGTGTGTGTTTTGCCCCAAAAGTTAAAGGTTGTAATGGAGTTTGTTTGAGACATTTTTTTTTCTTTTAACACTAAAAAAAAATTAAAATAGATATAAGTTGTAAATGTAATTGCTTGGAATGGTGGCAACATACCACATTAAATTGGGATTTGCAGCATGCACTACATGCAGAAGAGCATAATCCAGTTTATAGCATAGAAAAGGAATGATTATTGGAGGGCATGCCTCCTTCAGGACCATCACTATGCTTCCTCTCTTTTCTTAGCCTTTTTAACCTAATGCTGGAGGCTCTCTCCACGTGCCCTAACCTCCTTGTGTTATGCTTTTGATTTTTTTTTTTTTAATTTAGACCTGCAAATTTTTTTTTCATAAACTAATAACACCACTATTATTTGATGTACTCTACTGTAGAAATAATTATTTTGTTCTAAAATGTCTTCAATCAAATCTAAAACACCAAATTAAAGTTGATGGAATTGGTGAAAATTTATGTAAGTAAACCCTTAATTGCAATCAATATAATACCACTAAAAAACACATGGGAAAGTGCAGTTTAAGCTATTGTTTAAGATAATTTTATCTGTGTCCATTGAAGGAAGAGGATCAAAGTATGCAGGCAAATTACAGTGCTGCAAACATTTCCCACATGCACTAGATGGTTAGAATCTAGATTTTCTTTTTAACTAGAAGATTTGATTAACAATGCATACAAAGAAAGAAAAACCAAGGGTAGTGGGTACTGGCAAGTTGGGGCCGTGAGAGTGGAGGAACCCACAGTGACAGTGAGTGGTACATATTTTCCCTTAAACCAAAGAGGAGGAAATAGAGTGCACCAAAATTATGAAATCACCTCTTCTTTTATTTACCATAAATGAATCACAAAGAATAGAAGGTGAGCAGGGTTCACATGGCAGTCACCTTCACTCACGTCACCACCTGCACATATTCTAATAATGTAAGAGAGAGAGAGAGATAGTGTCAAGCTTTTCCCATCAATAGGGTTTGAGGGTCACCAAAAACCAAACTATAATGAGAGGTCCCCAAAACCCCAGAATTTCACAAGGCTAATTATACCATGGGAGCCTATCTAGTTTTGTTTTACTTATATATTTGGTGTAAGATGTTTTGGTATTCGATACTGGTATTGGGTGTGGACTAAATCTAAAGTTGAGGTGGATTGAATACTCAATCAAAGATTTAATTCCACTTATGTTAGTGTTATTGATGGAGTAGATTGAATGATATGCCAAAGTATGGGGGTGTGATTGAAGAGAATGGTGGTAGTGAGTTTCCAAAATACCCTTTACCATCATCATCCATCACCTATCTCTTTTTTCCTATACAAGAAAAGAAATGGACGGTTAATGGAATCTCAAAGTGAACATCAACCATCCTTCTTTAGCATCATCCCTTTCTCTTTCTCTCTCTCTTTCTACTTTTCCAATACAAATTCACCTAAGAAAATTATGTACTTTCATAAATACGTATATAGCTTGCTTGCTTTAGAGAGAGAGAGAGAGATTTCTACTAAAGCAAAAGCAAATAAAAAAAATGAAAAAACCTTGTGTTGGGTGATTGTTAAAGGGTCAATTTTGTGTCTATAAATGTCTATCTGGTAAAGCAGAAAACTGCCTTTTTTTTGCAACACAAAACTGTAGCTCTACTTAACCTATATTCATCAAAAGAAGGAGAAGAGTTGGAATTCAAGAGCTTAGCCTTTCTCATAGTTCAATTCCTTGCCAGGTTAGAGACCCTTGTGGTGTGTTTTTGTTTTGTTTTTGGTGTTGTTCATCAATTCCATTTTTGCTTGTTTTTTCAGCTTTGAACCATGGAGTTCCCTAATCTGGACCCAGAAAGCTCTTCCCAGAAAAAATTGGGAAGAGGCAAAATCGAGATTAAGCGGATCGAGAACACCACTAATCGACAAGTTACCTTCTGCAAGCGCCGCAATGGACTGCTCAAAAAGGCCTATGAATTATCTGTTCTTTGTGATGCTGAGGTGGCTCTCATAGTCTTCTCCAGCCGTGGCCGTCTCTATGAATATGCTAACAACAGGTTTCACTTTTCTTCTTCTTCTATGTTCTGCAAATTTGTTTGATCTTTTTCATTCCATTAAAGATAACCTTTTTTATGAACTTTTTGTTCTGCAATAAAGCATAAAACATTTAAGACTTCCAACATTTACTTCTATAAACCTTTGATTATGGGTTGTTCTTCCTTTTCTTGTATGTTCTCTCTAATTTGTTTGGTAGACATGCAGATGATTTCAAGTAATGGGTGTAAATATAGCCCTAGTTTAAACTTTAGGGTTGTAAAGATATATATATATATTTATATATATATATAGCAGTGATTGGTGAAGCTGAAAGCAGACTCTCTTTCCTTAATTCCTACCCTTCTCTTTTCCTCTCTCTCTCTCTCTCACCACATGTCATCTATCATCTATCACACCTTGCAGAAAAGTCTGCTAAAACAAAACTGTGTCATGCTCTCATTAGCTCACTCTTTTAGATTATGGAATATAAAACAGATGTTTAAAACCCCAGTTTTGTTTTGTATGGATTAGTCATTTTTTGCCCCTTTTGTTTCACACTTTCAATCCGATGATGACAGAGTTTCAAGGTAATAGGTCTAATGGATGTGTGACAAAAACTCCAGTCAAAATCAGATATTAGATTAGGGTTTTTTCCCCTAAATGGGTTGTTTCACTCAACAAACCTAAAGTTGGCCTGTCATAGACTAATTGGATAGCTGGAAATTTTGTCTCTTTCTCTAAACATTAATCTTCTAATCAGCTTTCTTTAGATTTGAAGAGATTAGGGTTTTCTAAAAAAAAACTCAGATCATGGGAATCTAAAACATATTTCTTTGACACAAATTGAAAAGGAATCCTAGCATAAGTCAAGGGTTTCCTTTTCTTTATCTAAAGCTTAGCTGTGTTTCCCATAAGAATCTTTTTTTATTTTCTTTCCTTCTTATATCATTGTTTGCTGTCCCTTTTCTCTTTAATATTTTAATCTCAAACTTTTCTAGTTAATTTCATTGCTTCCCTTCCATCCCTCACTTTTTCTGTTAAAAGAGGAGAGTTTTCATTGATTGATACATATCAAAATGATCATCTAAATTGTAACATTTAGACTACACAACCAACAAATCCTATAGAATACCAACTAAAACTGAAGTATATTTGTTCTATTATATAATATGTAAGGTAAAATAGTAAAGAAAGGAGAAAATTCTAATAGCTAGCCTAGCAATACGTGAGAAAAGACGGATAGAAGCAAAGGGTACGAACCAATGGGATTCTCTGCATGCACTTTCTTGGAGCCTGTAGCATTGGCCATTGCCTGCACCTGCAACTGCAACTGCAACTGCAACTGCAGCTGTAGCTGCAGCTGCTTAAATTTTCACTCAAAACATTTCATAGTTTTCATGCCTTATTTAATAGTAACCCCAGAGTTAAAAAGGAAGGATAATAATATTATTAATAAAGGGGGTTGTTTTCTTGCTGGGGTTAAAATCTCTGGGTATTTCAAGAGATAGAGGTCATTACATGTCGTGGAATGGGGTAAAAAGCAACTCACATTTTTCATAAATGATAAAAACACATAAAAAGTAAAAGGAAAAGGATCACAACCAATCATATCGAGGGATCTTGTACCAGAGTGGCAGAGGTAACCAATGAAAAGCTCGACAAATTTAAGGAAACAGCTAGCTGCCTCCCATCTCAATCACATACAACACTTCTGCTTTACTTTTTAGAGTGCAGTATTTTTACCTACTGCTGCTTCACCTTGCCTAATGCATTTTTTTTTAATTAAACAAATAGTTTTAGGGTATGTTATGCTTCTTTATTTGCATTATTTAAAAGGAAAGAAAGTTTTTAATTTATAAAATGTTTATTTCATTGTTAATTATGAATGCTTATAAATGATTTCGTTATTATATCTTATTTTGCAAGCAACCAAATATCAAAAACCTTTCCTTTCCTTTTCACTCTTTAACCAGCTTTCATTAATTTTGCAAACAAGAGATTTCTTTTTTTGTTAACCTTCTTTTCCCCTTTACTGTTTATCTAATGTTGAAATGTATGTTAGAATCTGTTAACTGCATATAATATCAAGCATTCTTTTAAGTAGAAAAGTGAAAAGAAAATATAATTCATTTTTTTATTAGGTTTGGGGTTTTGGCTAATTTAGCATTCTTGTTTCGGTTTAAAATTGCCTTTAAAATGTCTATTTTAAACATAATACTGGAAAGCAAAAATAATCCATATTATAATAATAAATATTAATTTCATCCATGAATACAATTCAAAATTTTTAAAAGAAATATAATTACTATTAAATTTATTAATTTAAATGATATTAAAGTAATTTAATTTAAGAATATAAATAATATAATAACTATTAGCATTGCTTCAATAATAAAAAAATACTACTAAATTCATGCATCTATGCAATTTAAATATAATCAAAATAACACATCATAACGTATCAAAGTTTAAAGTGAACTCATTAAATTACAAGCAATAACATCTCTTGTAGCTTCGTGAAAATGTATTCATCATTGTCACAACATGTAAAAAAGAGATAATAAACATTCATCATTGTGCGAAAGTAAACAAAGCAAGCAAACATACATAAACCAATATCAAACGTCATCAAACATAGGTGACACTTATAAATGCCCAATGCAAACTAATATTCAAACATAGAAACTTAGAGAAATTTGATAATGCATATCTTATGACCCAAGAAGGCTAGCAAATTTAGAACTCTCCCTCGGTTCACTCTTAAGCCACTAAACTCTAATATCATGAGATATGGATAAAAACACAATTGCTTATCCTTATTGACCAATAACTTCAGCGAAAAAAAGTATAGTGGATTTGGGCAAAACTTTTTTGGGGGTCCGAAATTATATTATATATTTTTATGATAGTAAAAATGTAATTTTATTATTTTAATAGCCTAAGAATTAAATCAATTTTTTATCATTTTGAGGGGCTAAAGTACAATTTTACCATTATTATTTTAAATTTTATAAATTATAAAAGGGCCTAAATGAAAAAAATTTCATTTTAGGGGGCCGGGGCCCTTGCCAACCCGCCCTTCGGCTTCGCCACTGAGTGGACTAGCTTTTGGAACATCCTTCAACAAGCTATCAAGCACTTTGATAACTTATGGTATGCCACATGGATCATTCATAGGAGTTAGGCTCGATGTAGCTTGACTCATATTGTCAACATCATTGCATAGTTTATTAATTTGGCTATATTACTTTACAACCCCTCTTGCATTTGAGGATTTTTTACAAGCCTTAATATGGGAAGATCCCACCTCCATGGATTTTCTTTTTTGACGTATATCTAGAACATATTGTTCAGGCTCAAGTGGCCTATCATTAATTTTCTTCTTCATTTTGTTAGGTGTCTCATAATATTCATCCTCAAATAAATCGCTAGGGAATAGGCATGAAGAAGGTGTCCATGCTTTGTAATCGATTGCAATTATTCCCATGAACATGGGGTCTAAATTTCCTTCTAATCCAGGATCAGTGCTTGCAACTCTAAATTTTAGAGCTTGAAGGACAATTTATATATAAAATAATGGTTTAGTACAAACGAGAAAACCTTATAAATAAGAGAAATAATAATTATAAACCTTTAGCCTACTCTTTCACTAATCTTCTAGGCATCAACTGTTCCTTTTATAGGATTCCACCCTAAACCAATATATTTCCCTTTAAGCTTTTTTCATTCTTTTTTCAATAAGTCCCACCTATTTTTTAATTGTTTTTGTGTACAAGTCTTACTCATTTCATTCTCAAATTTGGCAACAATTCTTAGCTACCTTTCTCTTTTGAAATGAGTTCTGAGTTTATTGTCATTACTTATCTCCTTAATCCAAAGATCACAAAATATTATTGTCAACCTCCTATCCCATATTGCTTTTACCTTTTCACCTTTTGATATTTTACTTGCTTCAACAAGCATAACACTTTTCATCTATCACAATAAAATGACTTCAAATTTCACTTCTTTTGAGCTAGTGATAAATATCAACAAGAATAGACAGGGTCCATAGCGACCCATCGTTGATGAATGGTATATACAAGAATAATGTTCTTTTTTTCAAGAAATATACATTATTTTATCTACACTCTTTCATTTGGCTTCTTAATTTATTTTCTTTCCGTTTGCCTATTTTATTATTTAAAAAAAAAATTGAATAAATATATATTTATAATTAAATTTTAATAAAAATGATTAAAAATTCAAATTTATAAGAAGACAAAACCTTGAAACTATAATTGAAGTGCACTTAATTAACCCACATGTAAATACGGTTTATAGTTGACATCAAAATATATTATGCTTTAATTTTTCATTAATTCATTATATATATATAAGTAGCCTTCCAAGTTGAGCATGTTGCTCAATCTTGGGCTTCCGAGGCACCCCCACGTATATATAAAACTAAAACACAATAGATTGCTAAAAAAACAAAAAGAAGTAAAAAAAGCAATGATATTTGGCTAAGTACTGCATGCACAAAGCGAAGCCAAAAAATGTAGGTAGGTTTAAGCCTGACATTGGTTTTCCCATATTATTGTTTTTACAGTAATAGAGCTTCATTGATACCAAACTACACAGTGCATCTGCTAAACCCTTACATATTCAAGAAACAAATAAAATAAAATAAAATTGAAGGATGAGCAAAGCATACCAAACAGCTCTGCAATCTTGGTTTAACAAACCAAGAAATAGCAACAAATTTAACTCATACTGACCTTGAACAATTGCTCTGCAATTTTGATATAGCAAAAGGGTCTGAAAGTTTCAAAATGGCAGCAGCAGCTGGAAGCATTATATAACCTTCCATTACTTCATTTGTACTTGGGTAGATAGAAATGATTTAATAAGGTGATATCACCCCAAAACCAAAACCCAAATGCACCCAGCACTTCTTGAAATTGCTTTTGGTTGCAAAAGCAATTTGTTTGGGATTGCTTTTACAGTGCAGAAGTGCTGTTAGCACCTCAACTGCAATCTCAAATGAGTTCCAACAAATATTAAATTATTTAAATATAATGTATTGTTATATTAAATTATTTAAATATTATTTATCATTATATTTAAATTTTTGTAATATTTTATATCATTAATTTTACAAATAGTTTATATTAATTACTTAAAAGTATTAAAACTTTATATATAATGTATCATTATATTAAATTGTTTAATTTTTTTTTTCTTTCCAATATTATGTTTATAAAATAGACATTTTAACTTTTTACCATAATTTTTTTACAACAATACAAAACACTTGAAATTAATAAATCACACTTTTCAATCACATTTTTCGTAAAACCATGTTTTCAATTGCGACCGGAATGAAGAATTAGCTCTAAATTAAGTTCATTTGGCAGGAAAGAAAATATGAAAAAAATTATTTTCCATTATAATGCATAAAAAATAAATTATTTCAAATTAAAATGACAAGAAAAAAGAAATAAGAGGTAGGTGTGCATGTTCAAAATTATGCATTTTACAAAAATTTTATTTTTTTCCTCTTACTTTTTAACTTTACCAAACAATAAATAATTTTTTTTTTCAAATTTCCATCCTTCCTACTAAACCAATGAAAAGAAAATTTAATAATTCTTTTGATTTTTCTACTTTCAATTTTTTTTTTCTTACTCTATCAAACAATGTATTTAATTCATTTTCATTTAATCAATTTACGTTTATAAAAATTATAAAGTTTTTGGCTTTCAACTTGCTACATTTTATAAAATAAATATTAACTATTTTTTTTGTTTTTGTTATATTGGTGGTCTATTTTAAGTACTGTGTTCATGGGTCAGGTCGGATTGAATCTAAGTATGATATTAATGTTATGTTTGTCCAACTTCGGCTTGGCTTGAAATATGGACCTAAAATTTTGTCTAAAATCGCCTATATTTGCAAAAAAAAAATAACTCAAGCCCATTTTAGGCTTCGCCCATATTGTTTTTAATTTTTTTAAAAATATTTATATTATTTTAATTTAATATTTAATAATTATATATATTTTTATTTTTTAAATTTTTATATAGTCATCTTAGCATTATTTTAATGTTTACATTAGAGTAGTATTATATATTTAGTGTAGATTTATTTTTTGTGTTATAAATTACGTAATATTAAAAATAACATAATATAATTTATTATAAACTTAAAAATGGGCCGGGTTGAGCTTTGAATGTTCAAGTCCGAGCCCGACTCATATTTCGGATCTAATATTTTTACTTAAATCCTTTTAAATTTCAAATAGATCTTTAGACCGAGACGGACAACTTTACTCATGAACAGATTTAATAGTATGCCTTATTTCTTTTAATAAGTTTTTTTTGGTTACTATATTAAATATTTGCCACCTAATTATTATGGCAGCCGGCGGAAAAGGGTGTGATAATTTCATTGTATAATTTTTTTTTCCGAAGATGGTTTCTCCTTTTTTTTAAGAAAATTATAGGGACAATGCCACAGTTGGTACTTGTTCATTTGAAAATATTTAATATGGTATTTGAACTATCAATATATATTTTATTAGGGCATTTATATTTTCGTAAAACATCCAATGTGGTACATGTATTTTGAAAATGTCCAAAATGACACATAAATTATCAATATATGTTTTATTATGATACATGGTATTAACACTATTATTGAATTGCTAAACTAGCCAATGAAAATTTAACACGTAATTTTTTTTTTCAACTCATCAAATCCACGTGGATAAATGTTTTATGTGAAAAACTAAATAAAACAAAATAAATTAAGTTAAAAAAATAACTAAGCATATGGTTAATAAAAAAAATACACGTTCATGGATAATAATTTAAAAAAAAATAAATAAAAAGTATATTTTCAAATGGAAAACTCTTTATTTAGTTTTTTTTTATCAATTATTTTTTTTTGTTTTATTTAGTTTTTCATATAATGTTATATTATCCATGTAATAATTTGGAAAAGAAAATTCTACTTGTCAAAATTTTCATGGGCTGATTTAGCAATTCAATAACGAAGTTAACATTAGGTACCATAATAAAACACATATTGATAGTTCACGTATCACATTGGGCATTTTATAAAAGTAGAGGTATCATAATAAAACACATTGACAGTTCAAGTCTTACATTGTACATTTTCAAAGTAGAAGTACTATATTAGACATTTTATGCAACATTATCCCAGGTTTTGATTATATTGATATTTTAAACCTATAAGATTTTCTTTTTATTTAAAAAAAAGATTATATTGTGTGAATGATCTAATTATACAAACTATTATGATGTTTTGTGTAACACTGAAGCTTATAAAAAGCTCATTCTGAAGTGCTTTTCCATCTGACCTCTCCCAAATGATGTGTTATAACATTTAAGAAAACACCCTAATTTTAATACTGCATTATTAACTTATGGCTTTGTCTATGTATTCAAGAAGAGGCCTTCACATTTTCCTAAGATAGGGTAGTTGAAGTTATGTAGTCTGTTGTGTGCTGCTATTATGTAGTATAAGAAACCTCGGTTTAAAAGTAGTTTCCACTTGTAAAAATGGCATTTTCAATTGACTACTACTTGGCATTCAAACAACTGGAACTATTGCTTGCAGTGTGAGAGCAACAATTGAGAGATACAAGAAAGCATGCTCAGATGCAACAACTCCAGGGTCTGTGGCTGAAGCCAACATTCAGGCAAGTCCATATTACCTGATTTACTAAATCATTGGCTATCACTTGGTAGGGCATGAGAGGATCCTATTCCACTTGGTTTTTGTGTCGTTTTCTCATTCTCTTAACTCACTCTTCTTTCTCTTTATATTATATGATACTAATGTTATAAAAATGACCTCAGTTCTACCAGCAAGAAGCCACCAAACTCCGACGACAAATTCGTGATGTTCAGAACATGAACAGGTCTCCTATCAATTTCTCTTCTTCTTCCTACACTCTATATCTATATCTATATCTATATCTATATCTATATCTATATACGAGTGATGTTTGTTGCAGGCATATCCTTGGAGAGGCTCTGAGCTCATTGACCTTTAAGGAACTCAAGAACCTTGAAGGCAGGCTGGAGAAAGGCATTTGTAGAATCAGATCCAAAAAGGTTTTTGTTTTGGTGTATATTAAGATCTTTCATCCTTTCCTTCCATCTTAATCTCTTTGTTTGTTTATTATATGGAATAAAATATGGTTACTCACTCACCACATTCTCCAACTCTACCAGAACGAATTACTGTTTGCAGAAATTGGATTCATGCAAAAGAGGGTAAACTTTCATCCCTACTTGGTCTATTTTTTTATAGGCTAGTTAACTCAAAACCCGGTATATAGCTGGTTTAGAAGCAATCTTGAGTATGTTGATTCATCCATCATTAGCTTGAAAAAGAAAAAAGAGGATTGTATACATTGATAACCTCAAACCCCATTGTAGTTTCATCTTCAGAATCTTTAATTTGTTAGACACTATACAAGATATGAGTGATAGCATAAAAGTCGTCGTCTTAATTATTAACAGCTGTAAAATGGGTATATAATTTCTAGGAAGTTGAACTGCAGAACGATAACATGTACCTGCGAGCAAAAGTAAGCCTCTCTGCCTAATGAGTTTCAACTATAGATGGAGATGTTGGGTGTTGATCATGATTAAAATAGATGCATGGATGTATGGATGCAGATAGCTGAAAATGAAAGAGCGCAACAACAATCAAACCAGCTGATACAAGCAGCCTCCTCCTACAATCGCAACTTTCTGCCAGTAAACCTGCTGGAACCCAGTAATAATGATTACTCCAACCAAGACCAAACTCCTCTTCAACTTGTATAAGCTTCTCTCTTCCACCTCCATCTATTCAAGGTTAGAACCCATTTTAATTATTTGCTTAAAATTAAGCACTTTGGAAGAGGATGGTATATGGAACAACTACTTGAAAAGCTCCCTATAAACATATAAAGTTATCTATTTACACAAAAGGTGTGAGTTTTGTTATTAGTATTAGCAAGTGCATGTATGTAGTCACAATGCTGAATATTTGCACTAAACAGTCCCTGCCAATTAATGCATATAAATTAAGTTGAAAAGGCTATAAACTTTGAAGAATTAAACAGTCACTTGCTCATTTTCCATGTTCATAATTAATATTCTCACATTATTATGCATATATATTTCTTTCTCTGCTTATTATTTAATTTATGTTTTGGTGCAGCTGACATGCAAGCAGCAGCCTCTAATTTTCTACCAACTTTATCTCTGGTTAAGCATATATATATATATATATGTCTTATAAGCCATGCAAATATAGACATATATATGGTTTATAAACAGTTGAAAGCCTAGTTGTTGATTATGATGAATGTAAGGAACTTAGGTTTCAGTACTGGACTCCTTTTTAACTGTTTTATTGCAGGAAAGGTTTATTTTTGTATTATATATGTTTCTTAAAACTCTACATATAGTTTTCATCCCTTCTCTCATCTACTTTGGATATATTTGTTCAATTCAATAACTAGGCCTTTTGATTTGAGCTTTTATTTTTTAAACACCCTATTTCTGGAGTTTACGGTATATCAAAGATTTTCTTTTAATTAAATATCAGATTTAAAATTTGTTGTCTGTTTCCTTAATTATAAGTTATTAGCCCCGGAAATAAAATAAAAAATCAATCCTCTTAATTTTTCTAATTTAAATGCTTGGTAGTTTTTATAAAAATTTATCAATTCAACAAGTTTATTTTTCATTAATTATATATCACATCAGGATTGGCAGGGGCCAGCCCCCTAAAATAGAAAATTTGTTATTTTGACTCTTTAAAATTTTAAATTAGTAAAGATAAAATTACACTTTGGCCCCTTAAAAATGATAAAATTTTGATTTAACCCTCTAAAAAATATATTTTTACTATCATAAAAATTACAATTTAATTTCTGACCCATAAAAAAAAAAAAATTGGCTTTGCCCCTGATCATATCTGGGTAGCCTAATTAATAAGTCAAGTTCACAAATTTTATAGTCAAAAAAAATTCACAAATTTTGACAAAATACTAACAATGTTAATAATTAGACTGAGATTTTTAAATTAAAAAATTGAAAGGACTTAATTTTTAACTTTTTAATTACTTGAACTCAATCTTAAATAAATCATATCGAAATAACTATAACTAAAAGGATCAAATTAATATGAAGACTGGAATATATTTAGATATTTTTTCAAATATATATATATATATATATATATCTTTGGATAAAGTTACACATGATAAAGTTTAAAGTCAAAATAAATTTAAAACAAAAGCCACTCGTGATATTTAAATATGATGGGACTCTAACTTAAAATTTAAGTAGTCAATTATGTTCCGATAGTAAACAGGAATGATGAACTTTAGGTTCCGCTCTAGTGCAAAATTCAGTCACTACCAGTCGTACTGGTGCTTACCGATTAATTTCACCCATGCCAGTCGAAATATGATGTATTGATTAAATTTAAAATTTTTATTATTTATTTTGAATTTATTGAATTATGAATTGTTATATGTATGGTATAGAATAATCTTATTATTTAATTTATGCAATAATTTTTTGCTTATTTATTTTTAATTAGTTTAATAATGGGTTATATTTGTGAAGTTTATTAAAGAATTTCTATATAATTGATGAGTATTTTATATTGAAGACTTATTTAATCTTTTTATTTGATATTTGTATAGGTTTTTTTATATACATATATCAAATATTTTTAAAAATAACGATAAATTTGAAACGATACATCAAAACAAACCAATACTAATACATATCAGTACTAATAGAAAAATAATACGTCCATTGATACGATACTAATTACTTTACTTACGATATCAAGGCTTTATTATTATCAAATTTGCTAAGAAGCTATTACTATAGCTCAAGTAGATGTAGTGGGATTTTGTAATTTAAAGTTTTTAGATTATGGTTGCTTATTTAGTTAAATGTGTTGGTATATTATTGGTTAGAGTGATTTTATCTAATTTTATAGGTATATATAAATATTGCGATTACATATATTGAGATGTATGATCCTATATTCAATTTTATTGATGCGGATAAAGATCACGATTACATGTATTGATATAGTGGAGTGATCATGAGCTAATATTATAATGCCTTTCTATCCTACTCCAATAATTCTTGCTAAGAAGAATGTCCATGTTATTCCAATTAACTATAGTTAGTATAATTATCATACGCAAGTTAAAATGATAGTGGAAATCTGTTGAGTATGACTCATATTTCAGTCAAATTTGATAAATAATTTTTCAGTTAAACTCTGTTTATTTGTTTCAATCAAACTCTGATTAGTCTAGATTATTTTATTATTATTTGACCTATAAATTTAGCCTATAAATAGGCTCTTTTACAACTTTAGAAAATACACCCATTAGATATTAGAACTCATAACACATTTAGAGAATTTTGTGTTTACGTTTTGAGGGTTCTTTATTTTTGGGTTTTCGGGGTTTAGTTTTTATCTCCATCTTTTGTACTCTTCGTTCTTTTGCCATTATAGTAAAATTATCTTTGCCCGTAGTTTTTTATCCTCTTTGGAGGGGTTTTTCCACGTTAAATTTGTGTGTTCAATTTCTCAATTTATTCCGCTATTTTTTTTTACTTGTTGCTTAATCGGGTCGATCCTAACAAGTGGTATCAGAGCTAGTTCAATTTTCATAGATCAGCCCATTCAGATATGGCAGCAACAAGGTTTGAAATTGAGAAGTTTGATGGTGAGACAATTTCAATCTGTGGCAAGTTCGGATGATGGCAATTCTAGTTCAAACCGGCTTGAAAAAGGTTGTTACCGGAAAAAAGTCTGAGAATCTAAATCAAACAGAATGGGATGAACTTGATGAAAAGGCCTTGTCTGCAATCCAGTTGTGCCTCGCGAATACGGTATTGCAGGAGGTATTGATGGAGAAAACCTCATCCGCCTTGTGGAAAAGGTTAAAAACTCTTTATGCGACTAAGTCTCTCAAGCAACTGCTTAGTGTTGAAACAACGTCTATTTACGCTTTCGCATGAACAAAGGTGAGCTTCTTAGAGATCACATCAGTCATTTCATTACTTTTTTAAATGATTTAAAGAATGTTGAGGTTCATATTGATGATAAAGATCATGCTATGTTATTATTGTGCTCTTTACCCCTTCATACAAGTCTTTCGTGGAGACCACGATTTATGGCGAGAGACAAACTCGCTCAAGATGTGAAGGGTCATTTGTTGAGTAGAGACAAACTCGACAATGAGTTTGGTTTGGATAGCAAGGCGATAAGCAAGCTTCCGCTTTGGTAGCATCAAAGAAACGAGGCAAAATGTGTCGCTATTGTAAAAGTTAGGTCACGCCAAAGCGATTGTTATAAATCATGAAATAAAAGAGTCACTTGAGAGTAACGAGGAAGATGTAGCTGGTGCTAATTTGACCGATGAAAGCGGTGATGATTTCTTGTTAGTGTCAATGAGCGATAACTCCAAACTCACGTCCGAGTGGATCCTAGATTCGGGATGTTCTTTCCACATGTGTCCCAATAGAGAATGGTTCTCCACATACAGTTCGGTTGAAGGTGGAGTTGCGCGCATGGGAAACGATTCATCTAGTAAGGTAATTGGTATTGGTACTGTTAAAATTAGGATACACGATGAGACGATTAGGACACTCTCAGATGTCAGGTATGTACCTGATTTACGAAAGAATCTTATCTCATTGAGTATTTTAGACTTGAAAGGATGCAGAATCAACATCGAGTCAAGCGGTATTAAAGTATCTCGTGAAGCTCTCGTTTTGTTAAAAGGTAAAAGAACTGGCGGTCTTTATATTCTGGAAGGTTCTACAGTGACATGTGAAAACGGACGTCCCTCGTCCGTTACAGAGTCGAAGTCAACTCATTCGGAGCGGAGGCAACTTGGTCATAGGAGGGAAAAAGGTATGACCGTTTCGTTGAAGAGAGGTTCTCTTTTGGATGCAGGTTTTGAAAAGTTGGGGCACTGTGTTCGTGAAAATCAAACCCGGGTTAATTTTAATTTGGCAGTGTACAAGTCGAAGGCTAGAAGTCTTCCAGTTTCTAAGCACAGATTCGACTCAATTAATTCCATGCATAGTTCAAGATAGGCCCGTGGCGGGCTTTGGCAAAGATGGCATTGTGGAAATATGAGTCAAGGTGGAGATTTGTTGAGTATGACTCCTATTTCAGTCAAATTTGAGAAATAATCTTTCAGTTAAACTCTGTTTATTTGTTTCAATCAAACTCTGATTAGTCTAGATTATTTTATTATTATTTGACCTATGAATTTAGCCTATAAATAGGCTTTTTTTACAACCTTAGAAAATACACCTATTAGATATTAGAACTCATAACACATTTAGAGAATTTTGTGTTTACGTTTTGAGGGTTCTTTTTTTTCGGGTTTTCGAGGTTTAGTTTTTATCTCCATCTTTTGTACTCTTCGTTCTTTTGCCATTATAGTAAAATTATCTTTTCCCGTGGTTTTTTATCCTCTTTGGAGGGGTTTTTCCACGTTAAATTTGTATGTTTAATTTCTCAATTTATTTTGCTATTTTTTTTACTTGTTGCTTAATCGGGTCGATCCTAACAAAATCATCATTTTTCGATCCATTATTCGTATAACTAGAAATACGATAATTATAATAAAAAAAACTTTCTAATTTACTAAAAAAACATCATTGTTATTGATTGTTATGATTCTATCCAATTTTATAGGTTAAAGTGATGGCTTGAACTAGAATCCAACTAAGATTTAAAGTGATAAAGTTGTAGCTAAAGCCAAGCAAAAGAAGGGAAAAAAATATTCGTGAATCAACCAAAATTTTCCCTAAAAATTATTTCTCTAAAACCAAACATAATAAAAATAGAGGTATATTATAGCAATTGTCCTTAAACTTTGATTAAAATTATATTTCGATCACCCAACTTTCAAAAGTTACATAATTATCAAATTGTTACATGTTTATCACTCATCCATTAACTTTCGTTAAGAGGATGACATAACACGTTAATTTAAAGGGTTAATAAAAAGTTTAGCCCCTGAACCATAATTAAAATATCAATGTGATACTTTTAATTTTTTCTTAATAATAATTCAGATACTTTCGAATTTTGTTGTCTAATATTTTTTTTAAAAATAAAATTTTTTTTGTTTGGTTTCTCTTCGTATAAAGATGGGATTATTTTAGGTATTTTTAGTTTTAATTTTATTTATTTATTTAATGTACTTCCTTTTCTAAAAAAACTTTTCTGGGATCAAATTAGTATATGTTTTAAATTTATTCATTTATTTTTAATATTCTTTTAAATTTAGGATCATTATTAAGAAAAATTAAAAACATTAAATTAACATTTTAATTATAATTCAAGGGCTAAATTTATCATTAACCCTTTAAATTAAGGTACAACATAATTCTCTTAATGGAACCAAAATGTAACAATTTATTAATAACTTTAGTGACAATTATGTAACTTTTAATAAAAATATAATTTTAATCAAAGCTTAGGGGCATTAGGTTTAGTTTACCCTAAAAATAGGGGCTGATACACAAATTGGCTCTTCAATTATAAATTTTTAATGATCTGATTGAAATTTAAAAAAAAAAAATTCACATTCATGGCTGAACTACAATTTGTGAAGCAATAGGTAAATAATGGGGAAAAAGACATGATAAAAGTAATTTGGATTAAATGAATGTTGTTGGACAGCTACATTGATTATGTAATCATATATGTTGAAGATCCTTACCATATCTTACTTAAATCATTAAGTACCTTCATCTATTTTCTATTATGGACATGAAAGTTACCGATTTCCATACTATGCAGAGACTGAAGCCAATACCTTCTTCCCTCTGCTTTGGTTCCGAACCGTGTTACTGCTGGTTTTCATGGTTCCGAATCTGAAATGAGTACATCATAGTGCCAGAGAACTTTGTCCTCTGGCCCTAATGCAAAACCCTACATTTCTGGATAAAGCTGTTCGAGAAATTTACATGTCTACTCCACAGGTTTCGGACTTCTGGAGAACCGATCTCAAGCCATGGCTTGGCAGGGCCATTGAAATGCAAAACAGCAGCAGCCTCTAATATCTGTCCTCCAGCAGATGAGGAACGATACCCTAAACCAGCCACTTGCCATAAAGGATCAATAGGATGCACGTGTCCTTGGAAAGCAAGTAAGCTTGGCGGAAGCACTCCTGGTTGCCATAGTGTGAACCCCGAGTTGAGACTCTGTAAAGACAGATGTATATAGTACGATTCCAGCAGTTACATGGACAGTAAAGCAACATTAATCACCAAATAACTGAACCAGCAGCAGACAAATTTACTTACGAGTTTCAACCATTTATGATAAGAAGATGTGATGTTGCTCCTCCTCCAGGCTTCAAGATCGAAGATGTTCATACCAGAAAGCCATGCACAACGATCTCGGTCGAGGTGAGATGGAATTACGGGGTGTGAAAAATTCAAGTAGTCCTTGTATTTCCTTCCTGGACAGCAGTTTTCTCCACACCATGAGTCAACGACGGCACCAACGATTTTCCCATTGAGATCCAATGTCCACAAAGATGATATGTCATGTTGTACTACAACATCATCGTCCAAGAATACTATCTTGTTGAGTTCCGGAAACAGCTGTGGAACCCATGAAAGTTAGAACATTTCAATGCCAACTGAATTTCAAAGTTCAGAACAAATCAAATGCAGAATTTTAAAAGTAATTACTTCAGGGATATAAATGCGAAGATGATTCATAAGGGACAGGCAGCTAGGGCTTAAAGCCTCCAAAAAATTTTGATGCTCTCCTCCATACTCAAGGTCGTTTTCTTTCAGATTATTGTAGTAATGACTACAAATCAAGTGATGTATTTCCAACATCTGCTTAACTCCAACATTCACCTCCTGAGACCAATCATATTGATGTAATCCCTTAACTTCCACTACTGCTGATTTCAGCGTATTTGTTGCAAACCAGGCATGCATTGGGGAGTACGTTTTCTTGTCTGTTACTATGTGAAACACCAGTTTTTCAGGATTGGCTGCATTTTCAACTGTAGAGGATATCACAACAGAGGCGGCCAGGACATTGTCAGTCAGAAGCACAATATGGTTGAAGGATGTGTCAGCAAGGCGAGAAACATGTTCCAGAGGAGGTAAACAAGAGCGGGCCATTGCATTTACAGCATACTCTTCTGCCAATTTCAGGCAGAGGCAATGTAGGCTCTTTGGAACACCCCTTGAAGCTAAATACCAGTACATTAACTCACGCTTCTTTGCTGACTGGACCTTCTGCTCCATACCTAAAAGCTGGAAATGGATGTACTTTGACTTGTTAGAGGAATGTTTGAGTGTTTACATATATTGCAATTTACATACTAAACAAATTACGAAATATAAAATTTATTCGCATAATTTCGTTAGGCCACTCATTGTAATAATAAGCATTCAGGCCATATGTATGCATAGAGCACATACAAGCAAATACAGACTACAGACATGGCTTAGCGAGTAAAATCAAACCAGAAGGCAATATATGTAAGATAACATAAATATTTACTGCAAGCAACAAAAATTAGCAAAACACTTGGGCGTCTTCAATTGGATTCAGAAATATGGGAGGATAAATTCTGTCAAAACTATTTGTCAAATTGACATTTCAAAAGAACAAGAAATTTTCAAAATTAGTAGTTACATAATTTTAAGGATATAGAAAGAGAAGTGTCAAAGCACATCACGAAATTGTTCCTTTGAGATTATATTTATCTAGCAAGTCCTATAAAGTTTGTGCAGCGAAACCTGTGAATCACTGCTAGGAAGTAAAATCAAACTTTGAGCTAATAGGAGAGGAGATAAGACCGCAGTTCATATACAAGTTGGAAATCACTTAAAAGCCTACTGATACCATTGGCTGATTCAGGTTGTCTTATTTGGAACTCTTAGTAAATATAGTGGATAATGCAAAGAGGATTTGAGACTCAGTGCGGTGGATACTGTGGAAGAGGGGTTATACAAGGGAGAAGGATGATGGTCTTCATGTGCTCAGAGATCAAAACATGAGAGGAGACAGGAGAAATACTGAAGGTCAGACAAAAGGGTTGTCCCAAAAGATTGAAAAAGCAAAATAAAAGACATAATATATAAAGACAGTTGACAACTTAAAATTTTGGGTAAGCTTGTGCCCTACCATACATCTAGACATGCATACATAGACATAAAACCATGCATGTATATGATACACGAGTGTGTTAAGCATCCAACCTAAAACCAATTGGTAATAGGTGAAGGGGCCTAACTTTAATATAGGACCACAAGAAACCTAATAGTTAACAGATGTGGCCATGTGGGGTAACACAACTTAAATATATAAAATAAATTGGTGATAGTGGCAGGCCCCAACTTTAATACAAGACCACAGGATACCTAATATGTAATAAATGTGGGATAACACCACTTGGCAAAGCACTTTAGAAGGATGCACTTTCCATCCTGCCAATAACTTGACAAAGAAAGGTAGGTATAACAGATGCCATTAAATTTGACTCAAGATTACCTGGGGATAAAACAGTTAAGACAGAAGCAGTGAAAGCATAAAACAAAAATATATCAAAAAAATATATCTAGTTGCATGATATAATATGATAAAATTCCCTCCTTACAGAATTCAAATGTAGGTGTTCCGTCCAAGTTCTCAAGAATGTTATTCCACTAGTAGACACTGGTAATATATACAAATTTTAGATATTTTTGTTGGTTATAGGAATCTCACCAATGCCAAGAATAAAAAGTGGCTTTTTTTTCTTCCCAAATATTTGCCAGACATCAATAATCAAATTTCCCAGGTAATTAATGTGTAAACACATAATTAATGGATGTATAAGAAACAGGAAAAAGATGGACATACTAGTGATCATTATATGCAATTATATCTGATTGATTGCCAGCAACAAATAGGATCAGGTAAGTTTAAAGTTATTTCAGAAAACAACTACACCAGCACATGAACCTAGTAACTAACTGCTGTTTCTGTAAGGTCATGAATTTTAAGGTCAAACACCTTAGAACATGTGGTCTCAAACTAACAAAAATCAACAGAGGCATATAAGAACTAGTTAGAGCAAACCATTCTGATGCCAGACAACAAATTGACTAAAACCCAAAAGAAAAGCCTCATCATCGGTGCCCTATAAAAGCATTTTACATCGAAAAGTAACTCAACCATTTGGAAAAATGGGATAATCCAAGTTGCTGGTTATCTCTAACTTTGAAATATACTTACATTTCTATAAAAGAAACACTAGTAAGATGCGCATGAACTTTACCAACACCAGAAAACCTCAGTACAAACAAAATGATGATTAGGTCCATCAAAAGCAATTAGTGGTTAAAAATAGAAAAGAAAAAGTTAGAAACAAATACATAAACATAATCCCCCAAAGAAATTTTGGATTTATTAACTACAAAATAAAATGCAATAGTCAAGCTAAAGAGAAATGCAAGCACCCTTAGCTCAGAGAAACCTATGAAGAATACTTCAAGAGGAAAAATACTCATTAGTTAATTTTATACATATCTTAAATTAAATATAGTAATTTGCTGGTTTAAGTTACACAAGAGGAAAGCTAGTAGTAGTATCAAAAGGATACTTTCATCCTGTTGACAGATGCATCAACTGCATCACATGATTTACCAAGAAGCTAAAGAAGAGTTGTACAGAGAAATTACAGATCCAGTTCATTTAGAATACTGTCAAAATGCAGATTTTAAAGAGGAGAAGAATGCTGTAGTAGTACCAGTTGTACTGGGGATAGGAGGTAATAATAATCTATATCCAAATAATTAAGTATGGCTTACAAACTATATCCAATAAAGACATAGGTCAAGATAAAATGGTCTAGAACATCCAAATTTCAAAACAAGCGCAATGCATAAACTTTGTCCACATTAAATACATATCATATGCAATTTTCAGACTTTAAAGACTAAATTTAATTTGTCAGGACTCTGGAGTTATGAACCTAAAGTTCCACACTGAATCCGTTTGAAAATAAAAGACAGTTTTTTTTTTTTCTTTCCTTTTCTTTTTTTAAGAAAAATAAAACTATAGTGCCTTGATAATTAAAAACTGATGCTGATTTCTGATGATACAAAATTTAGATGATCAAACAAGATTTCAGGTTTTAGAAATTTTCTGAAGTTACTCTAAAACAGTCTTTCAAACAAGCCACCTAATTATGCTTTATCCCTTACCTTGTTGCCCTATTTTCATTATGTCTAATAGCCCAGTCCAAATCTCAAGTTTCATTCATTTTAAGTCACAAGAGGCCTGTTCATATAAATACCTACTAACAAAATAATATATGGTCCCATTTATATTCATAGTTTCTTTCATACTTCTCTAAATGAGTAGAACTCACAACTATCTCACTGCCTAAGTTTTCCATTTCACTTCCCCCCTTTGTCTTCAGGAAAGATAACCCTTCAATCTTTTGAACATTCTTTTCTTTTTCTTCCGTCCTCTATTTCAATTTAAACTGTGATATTTACTACTGTAGTCACATAAGACAACCGTGTAGTGAGTGATTACAGTATAGGCTCTGTAATTTAAGAACCTTAAAAATTCCTCATATATTTGTTATTACGGGGGTAGAGAGTGAATTCTTAAGCATAGCTTTGATTCACATAAATTAAATCAGAAATAAAAAAGCATAATAACAATATAAGTACCACTACTACTTAGGATGTTTGAGTCAATATATACTATTATAGCCTTACACACTAGTACATTATTATGTAAAAACATTTAGGTGGTAGTATTGAGCTACGGTCTCTATAGAAAAGAGACAATTATCCCATTATCAATGAAGTAGACAAATTGATACTAATAACGGAAAGGAAGAAATGGATGTGCAGGTGTAAAGACAAGAATAAAATTGTAAGAGTAAATTACCATGGCCTTTGTCTTGAAAGCAAAGGCCTTGATATCTTGTTGTTTTGACGTCATCTCCTTCACAAGTTCACTGAATGTCTCAAGTGAACCCTCTGTTCCCCCATCAACAATGTTGCCATCTTTCACTTCGATTAGTGCCCTTGTCAGTTCTTCTCTGAGTTTCTTTGTGGCACATGCATAAACATGACAATCACAAACTAAATCGGATATGATTTATTACAAGCTAGGAAGTATAAACAGGAAAACGTAATACAGGACAACATGACATACAGACAAAACGTTTCAGAAAACTTAAGACACAGGTATGCTAAGGCATAATAATAAAAAGTAGTTTATATATAAATATAGAATTAAATTTCAAAACGATATTTTCCAATCAAATGGGAACATGCAAATAGCCTTTTAATTTTTTTCAAAACCAATTTTAAATTTAGAAATTTTAGCCTTAAAAAAACTCATTAAGGTGCAACTCTAAATATCTCAAAAGCCCAAAACCTAGATCATCACAACCCAAATATTCAACAAGGAATTGTTATACTTGCCTCATTTTGTACCTTCCTCTATTGTTTTTATCGCTGTAACATATTACATTGATACTTCGCTTTATACTTGTACTGTTTCCAACATTTAACTCCATATTTTTGTTATTTCTTTCAATTTCTTTTACTTAATGGATTTCAAGCATCTTATTTCTTTAGAATTTTTAGTTCTGCGCATTACTGAGCCCAAATTTGGGAAAATACAAAAGAAAAACATTCATGACCGTGTTCGGATAGATTCAAACATGTGTTAATCATGCTTTAACATTATCTGTTTTATTATTTCTGACATGTAACTGCATGTCCAATACAAATTCCGTCATGTTAGAAGTAGACACATATTTATCCTAGCATGAGTGGCCATGCTTCATAGACTACAAGCCTTTAAATATTTTATTTTTCGACAGTAACATGTTTAATACATAATTCGCAATATCAAAATTATCTCAGTCAAACATGTATTATGCACCCGGCATGAAGTGTTCATTCTATAAGACTGCAAGCCTTTCAAATCTTTGATTTCACCAAACCGTGTTGACGTTCATGACGACTAAAGATGACCAAAACTTAGTTACATCAATATGAGCTGCTGCCAGGATTACTTTTTGACTTCTTCAAAACCCAACAAAAGTTCTACCACTTAGCTAGTTTTCGTTGAGAACATAGAGAAAAAGCACAAAGAGTTTTGACAACAGCAAATACTCGTCCAAGTGGACAAGTATTATAATATGATGATGATGTTAGGACAACTGATCTAGTGTCCAAGAAAGAAACTAATGGAAGTGTATTACCGACAGTTCCTCCTAGATATGGTCATATATTTGTGTTATATTAATGTTATTTTTTTCACATCTTATTTTATATTATACTTTAATTACTTTTTCAGATTATTTTATATATTATATAAAAATATTTTTATATTATCAACTAAATCACAAATGAAATAATAAATAATTTGGGCTCAAGTCTAGAGTTAAAAATTAGTTTCAGATTCAATTTCTCAAAAACCCCTACCCCTAGTCCGCTGTATCCATTATTAAAAAGGGCAAAAAAAAAAAAAAACTTTTTCCGTATCATTATTACCCTATCCTTATCCTAGACAATGACAACGTAAGTGTTGGCAAATGCTAGAAAACAGAAAGTCCGCCAAATTCCAAAACTACCCCCAACCATCATGACACAATGGCAATCTAGTAGTACAAGTTGTTTCGTATAGCCTAGCATGACTCATTCTGATTATGTACTCTTTCCTTTGTTTGTTTCTATTATTATTTCATACAGAACATATAAAATAAATTCAATCCAAACAAAATAGATAAAAATAGATAGAAATCCACTTGATAAATTAAGATGGCTAATTTTTTTATATAAATTTGTATCTTAATTATACTAACCTGAGATATGTAACCCCCGCTAAAAAGCCTCCATCCTCTACATTCTGCAAATCCCATTAAAATAAAAATAATTAATTGTTTCTTAATAAAATTGAAGTAACACTAATAAAAGCAATTAATTTTAATTTTAAAATTTCAGTTGTCTGTAAAATAAAAATAAAAGACATAGCCTAAAAGGCTAGGAGGAGGGCATTATGTGTAACAGTGTAAGCAACAACTATTGCATGTATTGTATTTCAAACAGTACAGTACAATTGAAAGACGCAAAGCAAAGGTACAACACCATCAAAGCAGGAATTCCTCAAAAAAAGTATTTTCCGGAAATGAAAAAAGATGGTAAGATTCAGTTAAAAAACGAATTGGATTGAGAAAACAATAGGAATTACCGATAGGGGAAGAACAAGAAGAGGAAGAAGCAGATTCAAGAACCAAGAAGGCAATTCTAACGAAAAGGAAAGGCAAAACGATCCCCAATACCAACACAACCGGCAACAGCGTTCGGCTCGATAGCCGTCCACGCGCAGCCGCAGCACTAGTTGCGGCCACCGTCGCTCCTTTGCTCCCTCCTCCTTCACTCGTGTTCGATATCGTTACTCTCTTTATCCCTGTTGCTGATATGTAGAACTTGTTTATTTTCCGTCGATTTCCTCAACTTTCTCCTCACTTCCATTTAATCCAAACAAAGATCCACTCGATCATTGCTCAACACTAGCATCGAAATCTCAAGAAGAAATTATATTTTTAATTAAATTTTTACATAAAGAAACAAAAAATAAAAAAATAAGAAAAAAATTTGAAAGCATTATAAATAGTATTAAGCAGTAGTACAGAATAGCGAGAGTGTGAAATGGCAATGTGATTATCTTGGTGGGAGTTTTTCAGATAGGGGCTTGGTTTTATGGTGGAATTATGGATTCGCCCTTCATATTTTAATTATTCTCACCGACAGACAGAGAATCAGGTAGTGGGTGAAGCTTGCTGTTCCCCTTTTGCAATTTAACTAGCTGATGAGGAATTGTTATTATGGGGGCGATCCTAGATATCTTTTGGTGCACCTGCATTTAAAAAAAAAATCTCGGATATTAAGATAAAAATTAAAATTACGTTTTCTTATATATTTTTTTAAAATTTATATTTTTATTTTCCTAAACTTCTAATTAATTACTCGTTACGCGCTAAAATATAAATTTATTACATGTTATTAAATATAGAAATTCTATTATATACAGGAATGTTTAAAAATAAAATATAATAAATAATAAAATATTTGGTTTGAAATTAATTAATAATAATATTAGAGACGATTTTAGGGGCTGGCATGGTCCCAGCCTCTCCTAAAATAAAAAATTGTCATTTAGGTCTTCTAATTTTTTTTTAAATTTTAAATTAATAAATGTAAAATTGTACTTTGACCCCCTAAAATTATAAAAATTCGATTTGATCATTTAAAAATTATAAAGATATAAACTATAAAAAATTAAAATTTCATTCGGTCCCCCTAAAAAATTATTCTGGCTTCGCCCTGAATAACACATGAAATATTTACAATATTAAAATGAAAAAGAATTAGATTAACTTGTAATAATAACTTAATCGATAACAGTATTAATAAGAAATCCTAATGCATGTGTATGCGTGTAGAAATCATAGATTTAGAACGCAGATTTGTGTTTAAAAATAACATATAATAAATAATGAAATGTATGGTTTGAAACTAATTAATTATAATAAAACATGAAATATGTACGATATTAAAATAAAAAATAGATTAAATTGTGAGTAAACGAAATTTAAACACATAAATACATCATATTAACAATACTAAATGCACTACAATTGTTTATCACAGTGTTGTTATCAAACTAGGGGCGAAGCCAGAAATTTTTTTTAGGGGGGCCGAAATTAAATTGTAATTTTTACGATAGTAAAAATGCAATTTTACTAATTTAATAACCTATATTATTTTAAAGGATTAAATCAAACTTTTATCATTTTTAGGGGGTCAAAGTGTAATTTTACCTTTACTAATTTAAAATTTTCCATTTTAGGGTCGAGCCTGCCATTTTCCCACAGTTTTATTTAGATATCGAACGTGAGTTAGTGTCGAGTTTACTTGTGACACCAACTCAATTAACAACATTATTAATATATATATATATATATAATTGATGTAGATAATAAAATGTGCATATTAAAACATAAGTTTTAAGGTGTAAGGTAAGATGTATAGTCAACTCTCTCTATAACAGTCGCCTACTATAGCAACATTCACTATCATAACCAAGTTTTTAGTAGAACCGGTTTTCATATTTTATTTTAACCCTTTATAACAATTTTTCACTTATAACAACAACATCTATAGTTCTGAAATACATTTTTTTTATTAAATTAGTTCTCCATAATAACATATTGTTTAAAAATTTAAGTAAAATTATATCTATTTCATATGAGCAAAGCCCATTAACTATAATTTATTAAATAAAAATGATCTTAATTAAACTATTATTTCAATAAAATGTTTAATTTTCACATAAAAACTATTAATCATATTTTATTAAATGAAAATAATCTTCAACGAGTGAAATAAAAAATATTAATCCAATAAACTATTAAGTTTCCTACTTAAATATTCTACTATGAATTTCAAACATTATAAACTTATAAATTGATTATTTGAATTTAATAACTCATGATAAATTGATTTGTTTATTTTGATAACTCATAAAAACTAATTGAGCCTGTTAGATTTATGATCAATCACGTGTAAGAATATATTTTACTATGAATTTGGAACATCATAAACTTATAAATTGATTACTTGAGTTTAATAACACATTATTAATTAATTAATTTAATTTGATAACTCATATTGATTAATTAAACTTGTTAGATTAATAATCCTCATAAATAATCAAGTGAAATAATGTAAAACAAAATATGCATAAAAGTAATAATACATGCACCTGCTATACGTCTTTTAATTTTGTTGATTCGATTTCCGCCTTCTTTTTTTAATATAATTCTCACTTTCTTTATTTGTTAGATTTTTAAAATATGAATTCAATTGTAGGTTTACAATGATTATCTCTCTATAATAGCATGTTATATGTGTATAACAGTCACCTCTCTATAACAAGCAAAATCTTGATAAACAAATGGGACTATTATAAAGAGGGTTGACTGTATAAGTACTTCTCCCTTATGTATCAGCACACGCACCTAATACTATAGCAATTTAGCTACTAACTTGTGTTGTACTGATACAACCAAGTCATGTATCGATAAATTGGTCCCCTAAAAGTTAAATTTGGCTAAAAAAATCTTAAAATCATTCTCAAACATCATTATATGATACAATCAAGTTCCGAACAATTTAAGACATTATTAAACTCAAAATTCAATACATAAACAAATTTGAATCAATTCAATGATCAAAACTGAAGGACACTAAAAAAAGGTTTTCGTTTCACATGTATTTATAAATGTGGTACAAAACACGTTAACAAACAAATATAAATATAAATATTTATATTAAATACAAGATCTAAACAAATAATATAAAAATATTTATATTTATGTAAAAACATCAAATCTAAACAAAACAAATTAAATAAATATTTATATTTATTTAAAACATCAGATTTGAAAATAATTAAATAAACAAGATCTTGAAAAACCAGAAATCGAATAAAGGAATCGAGTTTTACTAGATGTTTAGGCTTGTTTTCACAGTTTCCTTATTCGACCGCTCCTATGGTACTTGGAGAAATGTTGGTCATCTGTCTCCCAAGATACCAGGGGCGAAGCCAGGACAATTTTTTAGGGGGGCCGGATGAAATTTTAATTTTTTATAGTTTATATCTTTCTAATTTGTAAAGGATTAAATCGAATTTTTATAATTTTAGGGGGGCAAAGTGCAATTTTACCTTTACTAATTTAAAATTTTAAAAAAATTTCAAGGGTCTAAATAGCAATTTTACCTTTTAGGGGGGGCCGGGGCCCATGCCAGCCCCCCTGGCTTCGCCCCTGCAAGATACAATAACAAAATGATCGCGACAATAGTAGCTCTGTAGTGATCAACGAACAAACCTTGTCTTCTTCAATCACCGAAACGTTTGAAAATTTGGAGAGAAAAAGAAAAGAATTTTTTAGAGTGAAATAAATTCGTTGTGTGTCCCTAAAGAATTCTACAACATTCTTTAGGCTTTTATAAGTCTTCAATATGGAGGAATTTTAGAAATTTCCATGAATAAATATACAAATCTGCATTAAATGAGCTTTTAAATCAAAAACCAAATCAAAATGAAAATCAATTTGATTGGAATCAAATCAAAACGAAATATTTGTCCTTTTAAAGTAGATTCTGTATAATATTTATTGAAAAAAAATATATATTGGGCTAAAATATCTACAGGCCTAGAAGGGCTTGATCGGTCTAAATATTTCGTGTCATCCACATCGTATGCGGGCGCGCCCCCAACCCCAGTAGGCCCCCCTGTACGTGAGGAAAAATATTAGTTTAGTCATTCAATAATTACCAAGTTGGTTTATATATATATATACAAGTTCCACACTTGATTCCACACCAACGTGGGACTAATGCTTTTCATTTTCCTCAACATAATTCACAAGTAGCTTACTTTGAGTATCAATTTCTCATTCATCACTCAACCATTTTGAGCATATGATATCTAGTTGTAAAGGTCTTATGGGGTAGAATATAAAATCATAATTTTAAGATTCAAAACTCCTCATTTACCAATCGAAAATATGCCTCAAAGATTCCAAAAAATCATATTTTTCCAACAATAAAACTCATACAAACTCAAGTCTTTTATGTACATGACAATAAACTAATGCAAACCATTACCAAAATTCAAATACTCTACTCACTTCGGATCTTGAACAATGATGTGATGCTCCTAAGACCAAATCTCAAGCTTTATGGAAAGATCTTCAATTATGCGATTAAACAATTAATGCATTAAGCTTAAAGAGCTTAGTAAGTACACTTAGATTTCCTACCTTACTTTAGTTGTATTAGTGTTGAGTTTTTACAAATATAAATTCTAATTTCAATCAAATCTCATACTTATCAATTCCACATTAAGGCTTAAGCACTCAAACATGATTCATTTAACAATTCATGACACATATTAATGTAGTTTCCATTTTTAGAACTTATTCACTTTATTTTCATTTTAGATTTTTTTACAACTTCAACAGTAATGTCATATTTATTAACATTTATCAAGACTTACCATACCAAAATTTAATCACTCTTTATTATTTTGCTACCTTTATTGATATACTTTTCATTATCGTATTTATTAGTCTATGATCTACTTAAACCATTATTAATCTTTTTACCAAACATAACTCTTTAATAGATTAGTTCAAATCATGTTTTTCTAATTTTAGAAATAACTCTTGGGAGAAAATTAAAAAATTAATTAAATTTAATTTGATTTGAAATTGAGAAATAAAAAAATGCTCTCTAATTCGCAACTTTTCGATAACAATGGGGATGGTGTTTCCCATTCCGAAAGTGATCGGAATACTAAAAAAGTGAGATTTAAAGACAATATAGTTGAAGAAGACATCACTATGGGTGGAGATCCAGATCCAATACCGACTTTGTCATGGAATGACAAACTTTTGGGGGGTTCCATTGGTGAATCTGGCCCGGATCGTACTGTTCCTGCTGAGGGGAGCGATAATGATTTTGAGTTGCTTGAAGGAGATGTGAACATGACCACTATTGATGGTGTTCCGGCTATCACTTTCTCAGATCGTTTAAAGAATCTTCTATTCAGAGAAATGGAATTGACGGTTATCGTTAAACTACTAGGGCGTAACATTGGCTACAATACCCTGCACAATCGCATTCTTTCTCTTTGGAAACCAGTGAACTCTATTCATATAATGGACACTACTAATGGATATTTTTTTGTTAAATTTCAGGCTGCTGAGGACTACAACCGAGTTTTGTCGCAAGGTCCCTGGATTGTCTATGGACAGTATTTAACGGTTCAGCCGTGGACTAAACATTTTAGTCCCTTACAACCTTACCCTAGTGTGGTGCTGGCCTGGATCCGTCTGCCGAATCTCCCAGGACACCTGTATAAACATAAAATAATAGAAGCCATTGGAAGCCTCGTCGGGAAGGTGGTCAAGCTCGATGTACAGACTGATAACCAGACTAGAGGGAGATTGGCTCGGTTGGCTATTTATATCAACCTGGAAAAGCCTTTAATTTCACAAGTATTAGTTGACGGATCCGTCCAACGCGTCGAATACGAAGCCCTTCCAACCGTTTACTTCACCTGTGGTAAGTATGGGCACGTTAAAGATATGTGCCCAATGGCTGAAATAGAGCAAAATCCGATGGTGGCTAGTGGTAAACCGTCGATCGAGGTTGATGAGTCAAATGGAGGCAAATCGGATGGCGAATCCACCGGTTCCAGAAGCAAGAAGAAATAACCCGAATTTGGGCCATGGATGCTGGTGGAAAAGAGACATTCACGGCGGGGGAAAAGGGATTTTTCGGCGGAGGTTATGGTAAAACAAAGGCAACAGCCGTTAGGATCAAGGTTCAGGGTGTTGATGAGGGAAGAAGATTTTAATGGCGTTAGGAGGGTATCTGCTGGAGGATTTTCAGGGGAGAATGGGAATAGGAAAGAAGTTGCTAGGCTAAACGGCTTTAAGGCTAGGGTTAACAAAAATGTTGGGGGGTTTCTTTGGATAAGGCCGGACATGGGAGTGGTGAGGATTTGTGTAACACCCCTAACCCGAAACTATCGTCGGAATAGGGTTAAGAGGCGTTACCGATCAATCGGAGCATTTCAAATCCATTTCACGACACAAAGTCAATCATCAATCAAACATATGCAAATACAAACATATAGTCCCTTATCGAGGTCTACGAGACCTTAAACACGCTTTAGAATAGGGTCGGGACTAAACCGAATACATGCGGAAATTCTCAAAAATTTAAAAATTTTTCTAAACTGTAGAGGTCACACGCCCGTGTGGGTAGGCCGTGTGCCTCACACGGCCTCGGACACGCCCGCGCGTCCAAGCCGTGTCAAAACAGGGCATACATATTGACTTTTCCACACGGCCTGAGACACGCTCGTGTGTCCAGCCCGTGGTCGCTACTGACTTGTTTCACTTGGTAAACTTAAGCAACACGGTCGAGCCACACGCTCGTGTGCTCAACCGTGTGGGCAGTTATAGGCCATTTTCAAGGCCAAATTTGCCTCCCACACATTGATTCACCTACAAGCTTCAAATCTCATGCATTTATACTCCAATTGGCAACCAAAACATACCATTTTATACTCCAATTATTTCTAAACAATACCATCTATTCATGTTATCAATTCCTACTCAAATAAATCCATTCAAGCACCATGATCACAACTCAAATCATATAAGCCAAGCATCATGTAATTCTTACTACAAGTTCACATTTTATCCATCATTCTCATCAACCAAATCACATATATAACATACCATTTCCATTCTTATTATCTCATGCCATATTCATTATTTCCATAGCTCATATAAGTATCAACATCATTCAACTTCCAAGCCAAATCACATGGCAAGGTTCCAACATCACAAAATGTACCATATCTACTAGCCTATACATGCCATATACCATCTATGTACATCTTTCAAAAGTACCGAAATAGATAGCCGATAGTGTGATAGAGCCGTTAACGATCCCTGAATCCGAGCTAGCTTTACTGACACTGTAAAATAGAGAAACAAATCACACAGTAAGCTTTCAAAGCTTAGTAAGTTCGAAATACAATACATACAACTTAATAGTACCACATCAATATATAATTAAACCATCACTTAGATAAATGCACAATTAAGTACATCATCAATATCAACCATATGCTCAATTATCTATTCATTCAACTTTTAAAATCTATCATCAACCACATAGGTTCAAACGTACCTTGATCAACACTTAGTTACTCACCATTCATGCTACTTAATTGCTCGATTTTACATCTCGTTCAATCTTTGCTATTCTTTTGATTATTTCGCACACTTAGTGACAGTTTAATGACTGAAACATAATCGTCATCGCACACTTAGTGCCGATATGTTAAACCGAACTTACATCGGTAACGCACACACAGTGCCAAATCAATAAGCTGAAGCTTCTATCTTTTCGCACACACAGTGCTAACCATCTCTGTCTCGTTTCTAATTTCGCACACTTAGTGCCATCTATTTCAATTCCGCACATAGTATTTCTAATCTCATAATTATGTATAAATATTCATTCAATTCACATCACATAGATATAATTTAACAACTAGTATTATATCCGAACTTACCTCGGACGTCGAAATACCGAAACGATCGATTAATCGAGCACTTTGTCTTTGCCTCGATCTCGATCCGAACCTCTCCTTTCTTGGTCTATACACATTTAAATTTAACTCATTCAATCACCAATTCATTCAATTTAGTCCACAATCACATATTTAGGGCATTTTGCAAAATAGCCCTCACATTTTCACATTTCGACACTTTAGTCCCTATTACACAAAATCACAAAATACAACAAAATTTCATGTCACCCATGCTTAGCCGAATTTTCACATGCTTCATACAAGTCCATACATTTCATTTATTTTACAATTTAGTCCCTCAAAATACTATTCTTTCAATTTACTCCAAATTACTCAAAATCAACCAAAACTCCAAAAACAAACTATGATAATCAAACACATATCTTTCATATTTCACTATCCAACATCACAAAACTCATGTATTCATCAATGGCACATTTCAAAAACATCATCAATTCACAAAATTGAAGCATGGGTTTTGAAGTAGACGAAGCAACGATTACGAAAACGTAGAAATTATCAAAAACCGAAACCAAAACATACCTTAATTGAGCTTAGCAAGTGCCGAAATTTCAAAAGCTTTAAAACCCTTTTCTTTCTTCCACAATTGGTGTAAAAAGATGAACAACCCCATGTATTTTCTCTTTATGTTTTATTTAATAACATATAATAACATAATTACCTATTTAGCCTTTTTATTTTCTTTTATAATCTACTATCTCAAGGCATTTTTGTCCATCCAATTTATCAATGGAATAATAACAACATAAGGACTCCTCACTTTAAAAGCCATAGCAATCTAACACTTTAACATTCAGCATACAGCTTTTGCATTTTATGCGATTAAGTCCTTTTCGCAAATTAAACACACAATCGATAAAATTTTCACACCAAATTTTCGCACATGCTAATTCACATATAATGAACACAGAAATAAATATTAAAATATTTTTTTGACCTCAGATTTGTGGTCTCAAAACCACTGTTCCGACTAGGGTCTAAACCGGGCTGTTACAACTCTCTCCCCCTTAGGGATTTTTCGTCCCCGAAAATCTTACCAGTGAATAGGTGTGGATATTACTCTCTCATAGCATCTTCAGGCTCCCACGTAGCCTCTTCTACTCCGTGTTTGTGCCATAACACTTTCACTAAAGAAATTATTTTGTTTCTCAACTCTTTGGTCTCTCGTGCTAAAATTCAAATCGGTTCTTCACTATACTACAAATCTGACTGAATTTCAACCTCAGTAGGGGCAATCATATGTGACGAATCAGATCTGTACCGTCGAAGCATCGACATATGAAACACATTATGAATCTTTTCTAACTCGGGTGGCAACATCAATCTATAAGCAACCAGCCCAACTCGTTCAATGATCTCATACGGCCCGATGAACCTCGGACTCAGCTTGCCCTTTCGGCCAAATCGAAGTATTTTCTTCCACGGAGACACTTTCAGAAACACTTTGTCACCAATCTCAAATTCAATATCCTTCCGTTTCAAGTCTGCATAAGACTTCTGACGATCTGAGGCCGCTTTCAAATTGTCACGAATCACTTTTACTTTCTGCTCAGTCTCTTTTATCAAATCAACTCCGTAAATTTTATTATCACTCAGCTCAGTCCAATATAATAGAGTTCGGCATTTTCGACCGTAAAGAGCCTCATACGGTGCCATTTTAATGCTAGATTGAAAACTGTTGTTGTACGCAAACTCAATTAACGGTAAATGCTTTTCCCAAGTACTTTCAAACTCAAGAATACAACACCTCAGCATATCTTCAAGAACCTGAATGATCCGCTCGGATTGTCCATCCGTTTGCGGATGAAATGCAGTACTGTAATGCAATTTTGTGCTTAAAGCCTCTTGTAATTTCTTCCAAAATCGCGAGGTAAATCTCGGATCTCTGTCAGATACAATAGATAACGGCACCCCGTGCAATCTCACAATCTCAACAATATACAATTCAACAAACTTATCAAGTGAATAATATGTCCTCACCGAAACGAAATGAGCTGATTTCGTCAATCTATCAACTATCACCCAGACTGCATCTTTCTTTCCCGGAGATAAAGGCAATCCCGACACAAAGTCCATCGTGATTCTCTCCCATTTCTACTCAGGAATCATAATCGGTTGTAACAAACTGAACGGAACCTGATGTTCAGCTTTAACTTGCTGACAAATTAAACGTTTCGACACAAAGTCAGAGATGTCTCTTTTCATACCGTGCCACCAATAAAACTGTTTCAGATTGTTATACATTTTCATACTCCCCGGATGAACAGCTACACGACTATTGTGTGCTTCGTTCAAAATTAACTGAATCAATTCTGAATTCTTTGGAACACAAATCTAATCTCTGAATCTCAAACAATCATCATTATCAACTTGAAATTCTGAATCGACATTCAATTCACATTGAGCTTGTTTTGCTATCAACTCACTATCACTTTTCTGAGCGTCACAAATCTGACGTATAAACATCGGCCTCACTTTAAACTCAGCCAAAATCAAACTATTATCACATAGATCTATTTGAGTACTCTTTGCTCGCAAAGCACATATAGATTTTCGACTCAAAGCATCAGCAACTACATTAGCTTTGCCCGGATGATAATCAATCACAAGCTCATAATCTTTCAACAATTCTAACCATCTCCTCTGTCTCAAGTTCAATTCTTTCTGAGTCATCAAGTGCTTCAAACTCTTATGATCGATATAAATATGACATTTCTCACCAAATAGGCAGTGACGCCAAATCTTTAACGCAAACACAATCGTGGCTAATTCAAGATCATGCGTTGGATAGTTCTTTTCATGCGGCTTTAACTGCCTCGAAGCATAAGTAATGACTTTGTCTTCTTGCATCAGCACACAGCCCAAACCATTCAATGATGCATCACTGTAAACTATGAATTCTTTGCCCGATTCAGGTTGAACTAACACTGGCGCTTCTGTCAATAATGCTTTTAACTGCTCAAAACTCTGTTGGCACTTTTCTGACCACTCAAATTTAACATCTTTCTGTAGCAACTTTGTCAATAGAGTCGCTATCATTGAGAAACCTTTCACAAATCGTCTATAATATCCCGCTAGTCCCAGAAAACTACGGACTTCAGACACATTTCTCGGAGGTTTCCATTCTAGAATAGCTGAGATCTTACTCGGATCAACTCGTATTCCCGCAGCTGATACAATATGCCCCAGAAATCCAACCTCACGCAACCAAAACCCACATTTGCTAAACTTTGCATACAATTGCTTCTCACGTAGAGTCTGTAACACAATTCTTAAATGCTCGGCATGTTGCACCTCATCACAGGAATAAATCAGAATATCATCAATAAACACTACAACAAAGCGATCCAAATACGGTCTGAATATTTGATTCATCAAATCCATAAACACTGCAGGAGCATTCGTTAGTCCGAAAGGCATAACTAAAAACTCATAATGCCCGTACCTCATTCTGAAAGCAGTCTTTGGTACATCTGACTCTTTGACTCGTAGCTGGTAGTAGCCCGATCTCAAATATATTTTAGAAAACACTGTAGCTCCTTTCAGCCGATCAAACAAATCATCAATACGAGGCAACATATATTTGTTCTTTATCGTCACTTTGTTCAATTGTCGATAATCAATACACATCCTCATAGTGCCGTCTTTCTTTTTCACGAACAACACAGGAGCACCCCAGGGCGAGAAACTCGATTGTGCAAATCCTCTATCTGTCAACTCTTGCAACTGAGACTTCAACTCTTTCAATTCCGTTGGTGCCATTCTATACGGAGCTATTGAGATAGGAGTCGTCCCCGGCACTAAGTCTATTCCAAACTCAACTTCCCGTATCGGAGGTAATCCCAGTAATTCTTCAAGAAACACATCAGGGAATTCACAAACTACAGGCACAGATTCCACTTTCTTTTCTGTCACTTTTGTATCAATCACATATGTCAGATAAGCTTTGCAAACCTTTCTCACATAGTTTAAAGCTTTCATCACAGATACAACAACTGGTAACCCATTCAAATCACTGGATGCAATTCGGACTGTCTCACCATTCTGACTTCTCAATTCAATACTCTTTCTTTTGCAATTCACAATGGCATTATGCAAAGTGAGCCAATCCATACCCAGAATTATATCAAATTCATCGAATGGTAGCAACATCAAATTAACCAGAAAACAAGCATCTCGAAACATCAATGGACAGTTCTTGCACACTTTATCCACCAAGACACACTTGCCTAAGGGGTTCGGTACTCTAATCACAAATTCAGTAGACTCAACAGGTAGACTCTTACTTGATACTAGATTCACACACACATAGGAATGAGTAGAACCTGGATCTATCAATGCAATCACATCAGTATCAAATAGAGTAAAAGTACCAGTGATGACGTCTGGAGATGACGCTTCCTCTCGTGCGCGTATAGCATAAGCTCGAGCAGGTGCTCTTACCTCTGATCTCACAGCTATATCGATAGTCCCTCTTTGGCTCCCACTAACATTCCCGATGTTTCTGGGTGGTCTACCCCTAGCCGTCGTATTACCCGGTCTCGCACTCTGGACATTTTTTTCCTCAGCTAACTTTGGGCAGTCTCAAATGAAGTGATCTCGTGATCCACACTTATAACAAGTTCAATTACTGCACTTGCCCCAGCATTCCCCCACATTTCGTCTTCCACACTGTCTACACTCAGGCTTGTTGCTTTTAACACTACCAACACTTGATTCAATTGGAGCTTGAATTCTTGGACCAACACTTTGCCTCGCACGATCTCTACTCGAATGTCCAAACGAAGCATTTGAGCGATTGCTTGCATCTCTAAATCTCTTCGTCGAAGGTTGAGACGACTTACTCATTAATCTTTTTCTTTCATCTCGAGCTTCAGAATCGGCTTTCTTCTTTTCTTTGCTAAGCTCCTCGGCTTTGCAGGCTCTTTCAACTAACACAAAAAAATCATTTATGTCAAGTATCCCAACCAGTAATTTAATGTCTTCATTCAACCCTTCAATGAAACGTTTACACATAGTAGCTTCAGTCGAAACATATTCCCGCGCATATTGGCTCAATCTCACAAACTCCCGTTCATATTCCGTAATTGTCATACAACCCTATTTCAACTCTAGAAACTCTTTACGTTTATGATCAATAAATCGTTGATTGATACACTTTTTTCTGAATTCAGCTTGAAAGAAATCCCAGGTGATTCTCTCTCTCGGAACAACAGATATCAATGTCTTCCACCAGTTATACGCGGTATCCCTCAACAACGAAATAACACATTTAATACATTCATCAAGTGTCAACGACATCTCATCAAACATTCGAATAGTATTCTCGAGCCAAAACTCAGCTCGCTCGGCATTATCATTAGTTGTGGCCCTAAACTCTTCGGCCCCGTACTTTCGAATCTTATCCACAGGAGGTTTATTCAATCGGATCAGATCTATAACTTGTGGCACAACAAGCACTTGTGGGGGTGGAGGTTGTGAAGCAGCCGGTTTCGTTCGAACAAACTCCAAAAACCACTCACTCATCATTCAGAAGAAGGCTTGCTTAGCCTCTCTTCCCTCACTACTATCATTCGGCCTAGATGTGGCCGGCGCTGTACCTTGAGCGGGAGCAGGCGCGCTACTCTCTACGTCGTCAACAACTGCTCGATCGGGATCCATTACTATATGAAAACACATTTTTAGTTGTCAGGTTTTATCACACTATCGCAATTATTTATATGGCATGTATAGCTAGACTCACACATGCTACGTTAGTCTGAGAATCAACTAAATCGTAGCTTTGATACCAATCAAATGTAACACCCCCAACCCGAAACCGTCGTCAGAATAGGGTTAAGAGGCGTTACCAATCAATCGGAGCATTTCACATCCATTTCACGACACAAAGTCAATCATCAATCAAACATATGCAAATACAAACATATAGTCCATTATCGAGGTCTACGAGACCTTAAAAACGCTTTAGAATAGGGTCGGGACCAAACCGAATACATATGGAAATTCTCAGAAATTTAAAATTTTTTCTAAACTGTGGGTAGGCCGTGTGCCTCACACGGCATCGGACACGCCCGTGTGTCCAAGCCGTGTCAAAACAGGCATACATATCGACTTGTCCACACGCTACCGAGACACGCGCGTGCCTCACCCGTGGTGGACTCGTACTTGCACCACACGGCCAGTCACACGCCCGTGTGTCCAGCCCGTGGTCGCTACTGACTTGTTTCACTTGGTAAACTTAAGCAACACGGTCGAGCCACGCGCTCGTGTGCTCAACCGTGTAGGCAGTTATAGGCCATTTTCAAGGCCAAATTTACCTCCCACACATTGATTCACCTACAAGCTTCAAATCTCATGCATTTATACTCCAATTGGCAACCAAAACATACCATTTTATACTCCAATTATTCCTGAACAATACCATCTATTCATGTTCTCAATTCCTACTCAAATAAATCCATTCAAGCACCATGATCACAACTCAAATCATATAAGCCAAGAATCATGTAATTCTTACTACAAGTTCACATTTTATCCATCATTCTCATCAACCAAATCACATATATAACATACCATTTCCATTCTTATTATCTCATGCCATATTCATCATTTCCATAGCTCATATAAGTATCAACATCATTCAACTTCCAAGCCAAATCACATGGCAAGGTTCCAACATCACAAAATGTACCATATCTACTAGCCTATACATGCCATATACCATCTATGTACATCTTTCAAAAGTACCGAAATAGATAGCCGATAGTGTGATAGAGCCGCTGACGATCCCCGAATCCGAGCTAGCTTTATTGACAATCAGTGTAAGCAGAGAAACAAATCACACAAAGATAGCTTTCAAAGCTTAGTAAGTTCGAAATACAATACATACAACTTAATAGTACCACATCAATATATAATTAAACCATCACTTAGATAAATGCACAATTAAGTACATCATCAATCTCAACCATATGCTCAAATATCTATTCATTCAACTTTTAAAATCTATCATCAACCACATAGGTTCAAACGTACCTTGATCAACACTTAGTTACTCACCATTCATGCTACTTAATTGCTCGATTTTACATCTCGTTCAATCTTTGCTAGTCTTTTGATTATTTCGCACACTTAGTGCCAGTTTAATGACTGAAACATAATCGTCATCGCACACTTAGTGCCGATATGTTAAACCGAACTTACATCGGTAACGCACACACAGTGCCAAATCAATAAGCTGAAGCTTCTATCTTTTCGCACACATAGTGCTAACCATCTCTGTTTCGTTTCTAGTTTCGCACACTTAGTGCCATCTATTTCAATTCCGCACATAGCATTTCTAATCTCATAATTATGTATATATATTCATTCAATTCACATCACATAGATATAATTTAACAACTAGTATTATATCTGAACTTACCTCGAATGTCGAAATACCGAAACGGTCGATTAATCGAGTACTTTGTCTTTGCCTCGATCTCGATCCGAACCTCTCCTTTCTTGGTCTATACACATTTAAATTTAACTCATTCAATCACAAATTTATTCAATTTAGTCCACAATCACATATTTAGGGAATTTTGCAAAATAACCCTCAGATTTTCACATTTCAACATTTTAGTCCCTATTACACAAAATCACAAAATACACCAAAATTTCATGTCACCCATGCTTAGCCGAATTTTCACATGCTTCATACAAGTCCATACATTTCATTTATTTCACAATTTAGTCCCTCAAAATACTATTCTTTCAATTTACTCCAAATTACTCAAAATCAACCAAAACTCCAAAAACAAACTATGATAATCAAACACATATATTTCATATTTCACTATCAAACATCACAAAACTCATGTATTCATCAATGGCACATTTCAAAAACATCATCAATTCACAAAATTGAAGCATGGGTTTTGAAGTAGACGAAGCAACGATTACGAAAACGTAGAAATTATCAAAAATCGAAACCAAAACATACCTTAATTGAGCTTAGCAAATGCCAAAATTTCAAAAGCTTTAAAACCCTTTTCTTTCTTCTAAAATCGGTGTAAAAAGATGAACAACCCCATGTATTTTCTCTTTATGTTTTATTTAATAACATATAATAACATAATTACCTATTTAGCCTTTTTTTTTCTCTTATAATCCACTATCTCAAGGCATTTTTGTCCATCCAATTTATCAATGGAATAATAACAACATAAGGACTCCTCACTTTAAAAGCCATAGCAATCTAACACTTTAACATTCAGCATACAGCTTTTGCATTTTATGCAATTAAGTCCTTTTCGCAAATTAAACACACAATCGATAAAATTTTCAAACCAAATTTTCACACATGCTAATTCATATATAATGAACACAGAAATAAATATTAAAATATTTTTTGACCTCAGATTTGTGGTCTCAAAACCACTGTTCTGACTAGGATCTAAACCGGGTTGTTACAATTTGGGTTTACCTAGTGGGTCTAATTTTAAGGAGGGATTGGGTGGTGAAAATCTTGAAGAAATGGGCCGAATGCCCAAAGTGAAATTGGAAAAATCATTGGGGAAAAGGCCAATGGGTTCGAATGGTTTGGGCAATATTTCTAGGGACCATTTGGCTAAATTACCCATTTCGAATCACTCTTTCCATGCTTTAATAGATTCGACTTCTTCAAACTCACAAAATAATAGCCTTTTTGATGCAGCAGGTGGACAAGGCAATTTGATTTCAAAAAATCAGACTACTATGGACATTGAAGACGTGGAAAAAATTAAAGCACATTCTAACCCCTGTGTTTGATGAATCTAAAGGCTTTATTGTTCCCATATCAGACAATACTCTTGATCCTGGTAAGCATTGTAACACCCCTATCCCGTGTCCGTCGCCGGATTAGGGTTAGGAGCATTACCGAACAGATCGGAAACAATTTACAGAAATTCATACACGCATTCATCATTCTCAAGCATAGTGTCCCTTAATACGGTCATTGAGACCTTAAACATGCTTATAAACCGGGTTGGGACTAAATCGAATCACTTACAAAATTTTGTGGAAAATTAAAACTTTTCTAAAGTACAGGGGATACACGCCCGTAGGAGGAAACCGTGTGCCCTCCATGGCTGCTAGACACCCCCGTGTGTCCTGCCCGTGGTCGAATCTGACCTCACATCCACGGCCACCAAGCACGCCCGTGTGCCTTGGCCGTGGTCGAATCTGACTTATGCTCCAAGGCCACCGAACACGTCCGTGTGCCGTGGTCGTGTGCGATCCTGTCAAAACCACACGGCTACCAGGTACGTCCGTGTGCTGTGGCCGTATGCTCTTAAGCTAGCTACTGACTTTACCCCACGGTCACCAGGCACGCTCGTGTGCCCAGGCTGTGTGACATTATAGGTCATTTGCAAGATTAAAATGCCACCATTTAGTTCATACCTACAATCAACAATTACCATCACATATCATGCATATAAGGCAGCCAAAAACATACTAAATTGACCATTCATTCTATACATTCATTACTCATTTCATTCAAGTCAACTTTCAAGATAAAACATATATATGACTAAAGCATATTTCATTCATTTACCTACCCAAAAACTTGACCCTTTCATGAGCATCAATCCATACCAAAACAACTACACATACCATATTCATCAAGGCAAAATATGAACCAATAATTAGTCACATCTCATGACCAAGTCTATACATCAACTTATATCAAAATACTAGCCTATACATGCCATATCTAGATATAAACATTTCCATAATGTACCAAAAAGAGTTTAGTAGTGTGATGACGATCCGTGACGGGTCTCGAGCCTTCATAAGCTTTAACGACCTATAAAACGGAGAAAAAATACACACGAGTAAGCTTTCCAAAAGCTTAGTAAGTCAATATACAAACAAACTTAGCATGAATTGCACATAACAGAATTAATAAGATAACTAATATGGTTCTCATGACAAAATTACCTCATTCTTTCTTGAGCTCATATGCTTAGCTATAACTTGCTATATTTCCAAATCACATAACATATATGCATATAGTTCATCTAGTCAAGAATTTACATATCACATTATCAATTCCATATACTTAACATTATAATATGCTCACATGGATACTTACCTTATATACAAAATTAGTATATAAGATACGTACCTGTAACGGATATTCATTCACTTAACTTATCAAAACTCAGATTTGCTATGCGTATCTCAGACTTGCCCGTTGAACCGATAGGAATCTAGTAGGATACTCAGAAAGCTCGGAATGGTCGTACAATGCTAACGTCCCAGACGAGGTCTTACATGTAATCAGATATCGATGCCACTGTCCCAGACAGGGTCTTACACGAATAAATACGATGCCAATGTCCTAGACATGGTCTTACACATAAAGATCATATCGATGCTAATGTCCCAAACGTGGTCTTACACGTAATACTCATGTCGATGTCTACGTCCCAGACGAGGTCTTACACGAAATATCAAATCAATGCCAACGTCCCAGACGTGGTCTTACATGATAAAACAGAACAGAAACCTATGTCATGACATAGCTGATCCTATCTAGTCCTAGGTTCGTACGGGACTTCTCGGACATTGTCACTAATTAATCCCTATCTCGAAATTTCATATACAAAGCATCTCATAAACATTCATTATCATTAATAATCATATGAATAAACTCAATTCAATACCAATACGTTTATTTGCAAAATGACTTACCTCGGATTCGATTTATCGGAAATGGAAACGGCTACTCGTTTACTTTCGCTTTCCCGCGATCTAAGTTTGTTTTCCTTGGTTCTTGATCTAGACATATTCAAAATTAACCCTTTTATTTACTAATTCATTCAATTCAATCCAAGGACTCACATTTAGGGCTATTTGCAACTTAACCCTCACATTTGCACAATTTATCAATTTAGTCCATTTTTCTCAAAACATCAAATTCACCAAATTTGTTCACACACATGCTTAGACGAATGTACATATATATCATACAAGCCCATATTTTCCATCAAATTAGCAATTTAGTCCTTCAATTTGCTATTTTCACAATTTAGCCCTATTTAGCTAAATTCATCAAAACTTTAAGAACAAAACATGTTCATCTAGCTCAAAACTTTCATTTAACATCATAAATCATCATAAAACTCAACATATCAACAATGGCATCTCACACAAACATCATCAATTCACAAAATTAATACATGGGTTTTGTAGCTCTCAAAGCAACGATTGCAAAAATGTAGAAATTATCAAAAACTGAAACCAAATCATACCTTAATTTTAGCTTGAAATAGTCGAAACCCTTAACCTTTTATTCTTTCTTTTTATTTTGATATTTTCGGTAACCATATGATAATAACAAGGCCACTTACTCATGTTTTTCTTTTAATATAAATATAAAATATTATATATCATTATTATATAAAGCAAACATATAAAACATAGTATAAATTTGCATGTTGCCGTCCACTATAAGTAAAAAAAAAAAGGGCTATTTGCCCTTTAAGGACTTCACAATAATAAAGCCACATCAATTTGCTCATAAATCAAATGAGAAGCCACTTTTAAACATTATGTGATTTAGTCCTTTTATCAAATTAAGCATTCAGACGGACAAATTAATTAACGCAAATTTAGTACATGCTTAATCACACATCAAAGATACGGAAAATAATATTAAAATATTATTCAGACTCGGATTTGTGGTCCCGAAACTACTGTTCCGACTAGGGTGTAAATCGGACTGTTACAAGCATTCAGCAGTTATTTTTAAAAATAATAATAATAATATTCCCTCTAATCAACAGGTTAAATCGGATTTGCGGACTATGGAGCCCAAGGATTTTCCCTCGAGTCCTAGTTTAAATGACCCCAAAGATAGAAAAAGCGGTGGTAGTTGGAGTAATCGAAAGCCCTCCTTTGCTTTACGAGGTAGAGTGAGTCGTTTTAAAACTTCTAGGAACACGCCTATTCCTTTAGCGGAGTCTATGGAGGCGATGGCAGAGCTCTTATCTCCTCAAATTCTCAGTAAAAATTTGAGGGTTGAGACAGATGAAGTTGGCTCTAATTTGGAAGGAAATAATGGCCTTGAAAATTGTGACGCCCCAAAAATCTCTTATATATTTATTTTTCGTATGTTTGTGACACAACTGTATGCCTGCTTCAGTGGTTAAGTGTTCTAGGAAGTGTCTGAGAGGTCCCAAGTTCAAGCATTAGCTTGGGCAAAATTTTGTTTTTAAATGAATAAATCCATATCTCTAATCAGTAGGCTTATAAATATATGTTGGTAAAATATGTCAGAATGGGCTCTTTGATGCAGTGGTTAAGGGAGTGTCGGTGTCTTTGGGGGTCTTGAGTTCGAATCCTTGTACGGGAAGGGGAATTTTTTTTGTACTTGTGCCGTGAAGGAGTTTGAAATGTGGTAAAATACTGAGTGTTTGAGATGTGTGGGAGGTTGTGGATGGTTTGGGGTGTTTGGATTGAGTGGGGAGTCATGTGGAGAGTTTTGAAGAGTAAAAATAGGAGAAAGTAAGGGATTGTGATAGGATTAGATTCCTTTTTTTTCAAAATTCGATTTTTCCTTCCCCAGTTTTGCTGAAGCCGAATTTCTTTGTTCTTTCTCTCCTTCCGAAAGTTTCCTTCAGTTTTTCCCTCTCTATCTTTCTCTTTTATTTTATTCTCTTGGTTCTGTCAATTCCCTCTTTTCTGTTTTGTCATGGATTTCTTTCGTTTCATAACCTTCTTCTTGTGGTCGCGACTTGTTTCTTCAATATCTTTGAGCAGTGACGGTAAGTTTTGCTATTATAGCTTCTATCCTATTGTTGTTCTTTGTCTAATGGGAGTTCTATTTCTGGTTAGGAGACCTTTAGGCGACTGTAGAAATTCTGGACGGTGCCATTTAATTGCAAATCCACTATTGTTCGTCAAAGGTAAGGTTGTCTATAGTTTCTGGAAATTGTTTGTTCTTAATGCTTCGATTAAAAGTGACTGATTGGAGGGGTACTTCTATTTCCTGCTTGGTTGCAGTCGAATTATTATTTCTTTGGCCTTTGTCTTTGCATCTTTCAATAGTTGTTTTCCTATTCCACGTTTTCGCGCATTCGATAAGTGAGGTGCGTCTGCTTTTTGGTTAGTCAATTAAGGGTTTACTAAAGGTTGTTCTATGGCTAGGACTCGATCAAAGAGCAGTGGGCTGTTGATTGACACTTTGGTAGTAAGGAATCACCATTCTATTTTTTGTCTGAGGTAAGTTGTAGTGATTGGAAGCAGTTGGGCTGATCGTAGCTTCGTTTAATTTTGTTGATATCACTGATTTTTGAGCTTGGAGTTGTCGACTCTAGGTCTTGGAGTGCTCATGGTTGGGTTAGCAGCGAAAATAGACCAGGTGTGTAACCACAACACTAGAAACTGAAATCGGCAAAAAGCTGAAAAGTAAGACTGTCGACACCACACGGGCGTGTGGCTGCCCTTGTAATAGGCCGTGTGACCGAACACGGGCGTGTGATTGACGAGTCTGGCCGTGTGCGGTATACGGGCCAGACCGAATTGGGCCGTGTGGGCCCTCACGGGTGAACCACATGGGCGTGTGGAATTTTTGGGCCAGGCCGTGTGATCCACACGGCCAAGGCCATTTTGGGGCATGTAGGCCATAGGGGCAGAGAACATGGGCTTGTGGGCCCATTTTCACTGTTTAACTGCTAAGGTTACACGGGTCGCCCGAGTCAACTGTGGACCTACTGTAGGGTCGGTAAGCTTACTTAGACCCCTAATTGGCTGAAATAACTGTATGACTGATAGGGTTATGCATGTTATTAAGCATGATGATGTCCCACACCGATTTGATCTTTGTATGCCCCGATTTTATGCATGATATTATGTTTTAGCATGTCATATATGTATACTGCATTGCATTGGGGTGGGGGTTATATTGTTCGGAGGAAGTGTACTGAAAAGCCTCGAGCCTAATTTACTGGCAGCACAGCTGCAAACCACTGTCTAGTGCCGCATTCAGTACTTATTAGAGTGTAGGGTTGGACGGAGTTGGAGTGTAGAGGCTAGCTGGGTAGGATTTAATACTCAGATATCTTTTACTATACTAATTATTTATACTGTAATGGGTCAAGGCCCAAATGCATGATCGTCAGATTGCAATGGGCTAAAGCCCTAATCGAGATCAAATCATTCTTCGAAATGGGCTTAGGCCCAGACCATGATTGCATTCTGTATGCTTGAATATATGGGGATTACACACTGAGTTTTAGTAAACTCACCCTTCTATTTTATCCGTACAGGTAATCCTCAAACTTAGGCGGATCAGAGCGACAGAGGACTCAGCGGTGGCCACATGACCCTTTTTTACACTGTTTCGTATTTACTTAGGTTTTTAAAGTTTTATTTGGGGTATTTTAATGTAATAATGGCCTCTTTGGATTTTTACTTTTAATTTGGGGTTTCTATTGTTTTGATTTACAACTGCTAGTAGTAGGGATAATCGAGTTTTCAAAACGAATTAAACGTTTTAACAAGATACGCACAAATATGCAAATTGTTTTAAAATACTTCCGCAATAAGTGACGTTTTGAAAATTAATAACGTTTTGCAAGAGAATAACTTTTGAATATGAATCACGTTTGAAATTGATCGACACGTCTTGGAATTAAGCATAAGAGAGTGTATAGAAGTGATAAAGAAAGGAGGTTTTTTACGACAATTTACTTTTCGAAAAACACTACCATGTGACATCGCCAGATTCGGCCATAACATCTAGGACGGGTTTGGGGTGTTACATTTAGTGGTATTAGAGCCAGTTGCAAAACTCGGCTGTGGATTTGGGTTTTAAAACTTGGTTTTTAAAGCACTGATTTCTGAATGATTTGAAACATTTTTACTGAATATGCGGTACACCGAGTCTCCAGCGCCGATCTTGTAAGTTCTCTAAAGCCTTTATGTGTTTTAAACTGAAACTGATTTGATACTAAAACTACTATAGATAGTACAAACTGAGACTACTATAGGTAGATTGTACTGAAAACACTCAAGTTAGTGTATACTAATACTTTAGTAAAGCCGATAGACGCTGATAGACACTGCGTTGCGTGAAAACAAAATTTACACTTCTGATACTGCCTCTCATAAGATATCTGCTAATAAATACTGAAATTGTAAACTGATGCATAAAACTATTAATACAGATTAACGCGAATAGACAATGAGCACAAGAGATACTCGCGAATGAGGTACAAGAGGCCGTGGTAGAGACCGTAGAGGTACTCGAGCTGGGTCCTCGTTATCTGGCCACATACCTAATTTGGAAACTAGTGAGATGTCGGCTTCACCTGTGACTAAGACTGGGTCTCATGATCGAGCGGCTGGGGACGACGCACTGTCCTAAGCCATGTTACAGATTTTGGATAGGGTCGTTAGGCCCAATACTGGAGTTAGAAGCCGAGGGTCGGTTACGGAACGACTCTGGTCTAACGGAGTTGAGATTTTCAGGGGTATTGCTGGAGTTACCCCTAACGTGGCTGAGTATTGGGTCGAGGCCACAGAAAGAATTATGGACGATTTGGACTGCACCCCCGAGCAAAAACTAAAGGGTGCAGTGTCACTGCTGAGAGATGAGGCTTACCAGTGGTGGCTTACGGTTAAGGAGGGCACTTAGCCCGACCAACTGACCTAGGAGTTCTTTAAGACCGCCTTTCAGGGGAAGTATGTGGGTACCAGTTATGTGAATGCCCGTAGGAGAGAGTTCCTTAATCTAACTCAGGAAGATAGATCAGTGGTCGAGTATGAGGCTGAATTTCTGTGACTAAACTGCTATACGTGTGGTATGGTGGCGACTAAGTATGAGAGATGCGTTCGCTTCGAGGACGGCCTCAGGGATAATCTGAGGTATTGATAGCTCTACAGAGGGAGCGAAACTTTGCTGCACTGGTCGATAAGGCGAAGATCACCAAGGAAGTGAAGCGCACTGAGCGCCAAAATTGAGAAAGAGGTAGGAGCAAGAGGGACTCGGAGCCCTCGAGTTCCATTCAGAGGCCTAAGAAAAAGGCCAAAGTTGATGGACTGATTAGAGTTGGGGCTCCTATTGCTGCTACCGGACAGCCGCCGTGTACTGATTGTGGTAGACGCCATCTGGGCGAGTGTTGGAAAAGAATTGGGGCATGTTTGAGGTGCAGTTCTTTGGAGCACCGTATTAGGGATTATCTGCGGAGGGCCGATCAGATGCAAGCTCTGGGTAATAATACTGCATAGCCACCGAGGGTTGTTCAGCAGCCAGTGAGAGGCCGTGGTCAGGCCAGAGGTGGTAATGGTTTGGGCCGTGGTCAGAGAGCATCAGGCAGAGGTGCTGATCATACTGAGGCGAGGCAGCCGACTCTAGTTTATGCTGCTCGTCGCCGAGAGGATGGAGATGCTCTGGACGTCATTACGTGTACGTTCTTTATTTATAATGTACCCTATACTGCACTGATAGATATAGGATCCACTCACTCCTATATAGCTTGTACCGTATCTGAAAACTTGGGTAAACTGGTTGAGAGCACTACGAGTGAGGTCACTGTACTGAGTCCGTTGGGGCAGTCAACAAGGATTAACAAACTGTTTAGAGATGTTCCTCTAGAGGTTCAAGGAGCTATCTTTTTGGCTGTTCTGATGGAACTGCCTTTTGGAGAATTTGATTTAATACTAGGAATGGACTGGTTAGTCAAACACCGAGTGAGCTTAGATTGTGCCACAAAAAGGGTTGTACTGAGAACTGAGGAGGACAGCGAGGTAGTCGTAATTGGGGAGCATCAGAGCTACTTATCGAATATGATTTCTGCATTGAAGGCCGAAAAGTTGGTTCGTAAAGGATGTGAGGCGTATTTGGCCTATATCAGTGTTTCAGATTCCAAAGATTCTTCGGTTAAAGATATCAGGACGGTTAAAGAATTTCCGGACGTATTTCCTAAAGAACTACCTGGGTTACCTCCGAATCGTGAAGTGGAGTTCGGGATTGAGCTCCTTCCTGGTACCACTCCGGTGTCCATCGCCTCTTATAGAATGGCACCGAAGGAGCTTGTAGAGCTTAAGGCCCAGATTCAAGAGCTATTGGATCGTGGGTTCATCCGCCCTAGTGTGTCTCCATGGGGGGAACCAGTACTGTTTGTGAAAAAGAAGGATAGATCCATGCGTATGTGTATCGACTACCGGCAACTGAATAAGTTGATAATAAAAAATAAGTACCCCCTACCGAGGATAGATGATCTGCTCGATCAGTTCCGAGGAGCTTCAGTGTTCTCTAAAATTGACCTCCGATCAAGGTATCACCAGTTGAGAGTTAAGGAAGCCGACGTGCATAAGACGACATTTAGGACTCGCTATGGTCATTATGAGTTCCTAATGATGCCATTTGGACTGACCAATGCTCCAGCAGCTTTTATAGATCTGATGAACTGAGTGTTCCAGTCCTATCTGGATTAGTTCGTGGTGGTATTTATTGATGATATACTGGTGTATTCGAAGACTGAGGATGAGCATGATGAACACCTCAGAGTGGTTCTACAGATTTTACGAGAGAAACAACTGTACGCCAAGTTCAGTAAATATGAGTTCTGGTTACTTGAAGTAACGTTTCTGGGACATGTGGTTTCTACTAAGGGGATTAGAGCCGATCCTCGAAAGATTGAGGCTGTCTTGGATTGGAAGCAACCTAAAACTGTATCCGAGATTCACAGTTTTTTGGGACTGGCAGGGTATTATCGACGGTTTGTAGAGGGGTTTTCACTAGAAAGATTCTTTTCGTCTTGAAGTGGTTCGTAGTCACCCGCAATTTATCTTGACCCGGGTTTGGAAGATGCCCTCACCGCATCCTATTATTATTTCTTTTTTCTATGGTAGTCCCAATAGGCAAATGCGTCAGCTCCTTTGGAATGATTTGAGGAATACAATTCTACCTGGACAGATTCCATGGATGGCTATTGGTGACTTTAATGCAATCTTTGCTTCCTCTGAGAAATCTGGAGGACTCACTAAGGGAAGAAGATGCCCACAGTTTGGAGATTTTGTTGACTCTGCTGAGCTACATAATTTAGGGTTTAGAGGGCCACCTTTCACTTGGCATATGGGCTCTTTGTTCGAGAGACTTGATCGTGCCCTGGGTAATGAGGCTTGGGTCCGTAATTTTCCTAATTGCTTGATTACCCATCTCCTAAAAATTAAGTCGGATCATCGACCTCTTCTTTTGGTTTTGAATCCGAGTATTTCTCTCCATTGGGGAAGACCTTTTAGATTTTTAGCAGGGTGGATTAAACATTCAGATTTTGATAATTTTTTAAGGAAAATTGGGAGTGCTCCGGTAATATTTCTATTTCTCTTGGTAAGCTCACGCATAAACTCAAGGATTGGAATAAGCATGTTTATGGTAATATCACTACTCGTAAAAGGGATCTTATCAAAAGAATTGCTAACATTCAGAGGTTAAGTGATCAGTCTGGATCCCATCACTTAAATGAGGTAGATTTGTCTCTTCGCTGAGAACTTGAGAATGTGCTTCATCATGAAGATCTACTTTGGAAGCAAAAGGCGCGGTGCGACTGGGTGAAGTTGGGGGATAGGAACACAAATTTTTTCATACTCGAACTTTGCAAAGGAGGAAAAGCAACCGCATTTATGCTATTTGTAACTCCGACGGTAATTGGATTTATGATCCGGAGGCCATCCAAGGAGGAGCGAATGAGTTTTTTCAAAGATTGTATAGTGAAGCTCCAGCGCCTTTGGGTATTTTACCTCCTAACAAGTTTCCTCAACTTGATCCCGTGGATATTAGCTTTTTGGGAAAACCAGTCTCAAATGAAAAGATTAATTTGGCACTTTTTGACATGGCTCTGCTTAAAGCTCCGGGTAGTGATGGTTTTCATGCCTTTTTTTTTTCTAAAAGCAGTGGGGCATCATTGGGGGTGCGGTTTGTGATTGGGTTAGAAAGATCTTCGATGGAAACCCTATTGAGCCCGATTTGAATAATACTTTAATTGTTCTCATCCCGAAGGTTCAGAATCTGGAAACGTTTGGTCAGTTTCGGCCAATAAGTCTCTGTTCAGTCCTCTACAAGTTGACGATGAAGGTAATCGCTAATCGTTTTAAGCACATTTTTCCTAAAATTATTGCGCAGGAACAGGCAGGATTTATTGCAAGAAGGAATATCAACGAGAACACCATCTTAGTTCAAGAGGTAATTCATTCCATGAGATGCCAGAAAAAGAGGAAATGGATGGCGATTAAAATCGATTTGTAGAAAGCCTAAGTTGGGACTTCATTGAAGTTTCTCTCCGAGTGGCAGGTATCCCCGAGTATCTTATAAATGTTATTATGGTCTCTATTTCTAACTCTACCATACAGGTTATGTGGAATGGAGTCCCGTTATCTAAATTCAGTCATGTTAGAGGCATTCGTTAAGGGTGCCCTCTTTCTTCTTATCTTTTTGTGCTTTGTATGGAGTGGCTTGGTCATCTAATTCAGGATGCTATCATGGAAGGAAAATGGGATCCCATTCAGCTTTCTAGAGATGGGCCAGATATCTCGTATTTGTTTTTTGCAGATGATTTGGTTCTCTTTAGTAGGGCTGATTCGAAGCACTGCAGAATTTTGAAAGATATTTTGGACAGATTTTGTGCGCTTTCTGGACATAAAATCAGTGCTAGGAAGACCAACATTTTCTTTTCTAAAGGCGTGGATGAGGGTTCAGTGGATACGATTAGCTCTATGCTCGGGTTCCAGTGAGTGCATAATCTTGGTCATTATCTGGGAGTTCCTCTCCTTCACCAAAGGGTTACTAGTGGCACTCTTAAATTTGTGGTGGAAAAAGTGCGTGCTAAGCTTCAAAGTTGGGAAGCCAAAAAACTCTATTTTGCAGGGAGGATCACTCTAGCTCAATCAGTTCTCTTATCTATTCCTAGTTATTTCATGCATTCAATGATGATACCTAGGAAAACTCGTAATGAAATTGAAAGGTTAGTTAAACAATTTATCTAGGGATCATCCGAAAGGAATAAGAAGATGGCTCTGGTCGGATGGGATTCCATTTGCCAACCAAAAGTGTGTGGTGGTCTTGGTTTGAGGAACTTTAGAGATCAGAATATTTCATTTTTGATGAAATTGGGGTTTAAATTGGTATCTGATAAGGAAGCTTTTTGGGTTCATGTGATTAGATCGAAGTATATATTAAAGGATGAGTTACCGATTAGTATTGATAGAGATAGAAGTTCCTTTCTTTAGAAGTCTATTTCCAAAATTTGGCCTCTTTTCCGTGAGAATTTACATTGGTCTGTTGGTGATGGTCACAAAATCCAGTGCTGGCAGGATAATTGGATTCCTGATATTGGACCTCTGTTTAGACACATTTCTCCTGATGTTAATCTGAATTATGATTGTCTCCTGTACGAGATGGTTACTGAGGATGGCTCGTGGAACTTAGACCTATTTCGAGTTTGGCTATCGGAAGAGGTGATTCAGGTTATTAAAGGCATTCCTCCTCCACTTCCTTCAGAAGGTCCTGACAGAATTTCTTGGAATCACACTTCGTCTGGGGTTTTTACTGTTAAGTCTGCCTATAAGGCCACCAATGGAGGAGATTGGAATCCGGATGATGAAAAATAGAAGATGGTTTGGAAATTTCCTGGACCTCAATGGATTCGTACCTTTATTTGGACGATTCTACAAGGAAGAATTCTCAGTAATGTTGAAAGAGTTAGGAAAGGTATCTCGGATGACCCTTCATGCCACATCTGTGGTTTTCACTCAGAAGATATTTTGCACATCGTACGTGATTGTCCGGCAGCCAAAGATGTTTGGACTCAGGTTAATCCAGGTAGGTATATTCCAAATTTTTTTTCTTCTCCTTTTCAAGATTGGTTCCTTCTTAATTTTCGGGGGAACAAACTGATTCATGAGGGGGGAACTAGCTGGGCTTGTTTCTTTGGTCTGCTCATTTGGCGCATATAGAAAAATCGAAATTTATACATCTTCCAAGGCAAGCCTTGGAGCTCAAAAGAAATAGTCCAAGGATCCTATAGTTGGGCGTTACATTTTTTCTCTTCCTCTCAAGAGGTCCATTCTGGATGTCTAGATCAATCTGTTGAAGCTCACAACTCTGAAGAACAAGTTCATCTCTTTACTGATGGGGCAGTGCAATTAGACTCTGGACTCGCTGCAGTTGGGGGAGTTCTTCGTGATAAGGAGGGACACTGGATCATTGGCTTTCACCGTTTCCTTGGAAAATGTTCGGTTTTCAATGCAGAATTGTGGGGTATTCTTGAGGGTCTTAAATTAATTCAACGTTTGGGCTATGATCATGTTATCATTCACTCTGATAGCTTGGAAGTTGTTAAAGGCATCCTCGGAAGTTATTTAATAGTCTCTAACTCCGCATTAATTAGGCGAATCCATAATATTATGTCTCAGGAAAAACAATGGTTTCTGCAGTATATCCCGAGGGAACAAAATCAGGTTGCGGACTGTTTAGCCAAACAAGCTTTGATTGAGAAATGAAACATGCAAGTCTTCGACGTCTCACCCGAGATAGCTCGCGTTTTAATTGATAGGAATAAGCTTTCAGGCGGTTCTTTTGATTAAATGATATTATTGTAATTTTTGGTTTTTTTTTTCTCACCAAAAAAAAAATAGATTAGTTCAAATCTCATTTTACTTATCAGCTTGCAAGTTGAAATTTTTGTCAATTAAGTTCATTACTTATTACTTACATTTCAAATAAATTTATTATCAATTTTAACCTCTCAACCTTTTGTAGCTTTAATAAGAATAGACTCAAATACACAAAATCTCATTCAAACACATAAAAAAATAATGCAATTGAGGTGCCCCAACCAATGACACCAAGATATAGAAAAATTGCACTAGAAGTGCATACCTTCCAAAACACATCAATAACACAAATGTACTATGCTATATGACATCATCTCTCACACATGCATATTTGTACAAATGCACGTATAATTCCTATAACATATCAATTATATCTTAACTAATCTACTAAACTCACAAAAGAACCCCACATTATTAATCCAATAACCATTTCATGGTTCGCATACTTGCATATCATAAAATATCACACAAATCACATTTTAGTTCTTGTTGGCACCCAATTATCATCTATGCACATTCACATGATCACATTATCACCCAAGTGGCCCGTATCACGACACAATGTTTTAAATGTTTGTATATGCACTTAACAAATCAAATCATTCCACATATGACATAAGTTCTCTTTTCTTATTTCACATAATTACTTACTCCTTAGGTGACCATGTCACCATATCACACACTTATAGATAATTTATCACATAATATTCCAAATACCGAGGAGTTAATTCACACATAAATGCTTATTAAGCTATTTATTATCTTATCATATTTCATAGCACATGATTGCTCATTTCCTAATTCCTTTTTATAAAATTAAGCCATTTTTTGAATTTCACTTTTTTACTTGGTTAAAATAATTTAATTGGGTAAAATAATTTAATTATTTAATTAATATTTTTGAAATAAAAACGTAATTATTTTTTTGGTTAAAAATTCAAATAATACATATAATTGTACTCAATACATGAGACGAGCTCGAGAGCCTATCCCAATACATGAGGGGTGGCAAACCCTATCCCAATAAGGGTTGTCGCCACCCCTTAGGGTTTTCTAATACAGAAACGATGTTTTTCTGTTAAAATATTATTATTTAATTACCCATTGTTCAAGTAAAACTCGTGCAATTTTTTCCTATAAATAGGAACTATAGGATGACCTAATTGACATACCAATTGGGCGTCGTTACTCTATCAGAAAATAGTGACAATTTGTTTACAAAATAAATTTTATTTTCTACAAAGCTCAAAAGTTTTCAATTTCCCATAGAGAGAAATTAATATTCTCATTGAAAATTGTGAAAAAAAATAACGTCGGTAATGACAAATATATCGCAAAGAAAAGAGAAACAAAAATAAAAAACACACAGATTTTACATGGAAACCCTTTCGGGAAAAAACCACGGGCAGAGGAGAAGAAAATTCACTATGTCGAATTCGAATCAATTTACAAGAGGAATAGACTATGTCTATTTATAGGCTTGTAAAGCCATATTCTAATAGGAGTGTAGTAAGATTGAAACTCCTTATTCTAATCAATATCCAATTGATGGAGTTTAATAAGGTTTAAAAAACCTTATTTAAAATAAAATAAAAGAAGTGTAGTTCTATAAGGATTCTTCTTTTATTTTATTTTACCATTGTATTTTATTTAAATAAGGATTCGGGTCACTTAATTCTAACAATCTCCACCTTGACACGAATTCTAAATAAACAAGTTCTTCATCGCGAACTCTCAACGAACAAGTTCTCCACCTCTTCCGTAAAACCCCTTAAGGGTTTAACTTCAACAATGAACACCAACCAAGTCTAAGCAATGCTCAAACTTGGTTATAGGAAGTGACTTAGTCATCATATCTGCAAGATTTTCATGAGTACTAATTTTGCTCACAATAATATCACCACGAGCAATAATATCACGAACAAAATGATACCGAACATCAATGTGTTTTGTTCTCTCATGAAACATTTGATCTTTTGTAAGGAAGATGGCACTCTGATCGTCGCAAAAAAATCTTGTCTTGATTTGAAGGTCTTCATTGAGCTCACTAAAGAGTCCCTTCAACCAAATAGCTTCTTTACAAGCCTCGATGTCGCCATGTACTCGGCTTGTGGTAGACAAAGCGATCGTAGTTTGCAAAGTAGCTTTCCAACTGATTGCACAACCTCCGATTGTAAAGACATAACCAGTGAGAGATCTTCTTCTATCAAGGTCTCCAGCAAAATCAGCATCAACATACCCAATGACTCCATCTCTAGTTCTTCCAAACTGTAAGCAAACATCAGTAGTACCTCGTAAATATCTTAAAATCCACTGAACTGCTTTCCAATGTTCTTTACCGGGATTCGCCATGTATCTGCTAACTGCACTGACTGCATATGATAAATCTGGACATAAACAAACCATAGCATACATGAGAGATCCCACTGCACTAGAGTATGGAACATGTGACATGTACTCAATCTCATCATCTGATTGTGGAGACAAAGCCGATGAAAGTATGAAATGGGCTGCTAAAAGAGTACTAACAGGCTTAGCACTCTGCATATTGAACCTGCAAAGAACTTTCTCAATATACCCCTTCTGACTTAGGTACAATTTACTTGCTTTTCTATCTCTAAGAATCTCCATACCAAGTATCTTCTTTGTTGGTCCCAAATCTTTCATCTCAAATTCTTCACTTAGTTGGGCTTTGACCTTTCTTATCTCTCCTTTATCTTTTGCTGCTATCAACATGTCATCAACATAAAGAAGTAGATACACAAAAGAACCATCACTATTTTTCTTAAAGTAAACACAATTTGTCAAAACTACTTCTTTTAAAATCATGAGAAGTCATAAAAGAATCAAACCTCTTGTACCACTCGTCTTGGTATCAAGTTTCAAACCGTAAAGGGACTTTTTTTCAACAAGCAAACATAGTCCTCTTTTTCGAGATCAGAAAACCCTCTGGTTTGTTGCATGTAAATATCTTCCTCAAGTTCTCCATGCAAAAATGCGGTTTTTACATTTAACTGCTCAAGCTCCAAATCATGCATGGCCACAATACCAAGCAAAGCTCGAATCAAACTATGCTTCACAACTGGGGAGAACACATCTGTGAAGTTCACTCCTGGAATTTGACTGTAACCTTTTGCAACAAGCCTTACTTTATATCTGGGTTCTTCAACTCCTGGAGTCCCTTCTTTCTTTTTAAACACTCATTTACAACGAACAACCTTTTTACCTTTAGGAAGTTTCACAAGATCCCATGTTCTATTTTTATGGAGTGATTCCATCTCCTCTTGCATAGCAAACATCCACTTTTCTGAGTCTTTATAGCTAATCGCCTCAGAATAATTAGACGACTCTTGGTTTGCATCTATATCTTCGGCCACATTTAAAGCAAAAGCAACTAGATCAGCCTCGGCATACTTCTTTGGAGGTTTAATTTCTCTTCTAGTTCTATTTTTTTATGATAGAGTATTGTGGTGAAGAAGCAACTCTATTCTCAATTTTTGTAATGGCTTGAGGAGTCGACTCTGTATTAACTGATGCTTCACCGCTTTTGATTTTCTTTATTGGAAGAGTCTTTAAGAGATAAGTTAGGTAGCATAGCGGTTTCATCAAAAACAACATCTCTGCTAATCACAACTTTTCTATTTTCAGACACCATAACTTATACCCTTTTACACCACTTTATAACCAAGAAAAACACATTTAATGGATCTCGGTTCTAATTTCCCATTATCAACATGAGCATCGCGCAGACACCCAAAGATCTTTAAATCGGAATAATTAGCGGGATTACGGACCATACCTCTTGTGGAGTCTTTTTCTCAATGGCAATGGATGGAGATCGGTTGATCAAAAACATGCAATGAGAAGGTCGCTTGGCCCAAAACGACTTTGGTAAGTTGGCATTTGACAACATACATCGAACTTTCTCCATGATCGTTCTGTTCATTCGCTCGCAACGCCGCTTTTGTTGTGGAATATGACGAATCGTCAAGTGTCTCACGATCCCTTCTGACTTGCACAGTTTATTATCTGCATTCAATTTGTGTGGTTTGAGTCTAAACTCAAAGTAAGCTAGAGTTTAAAGATAACAAAGAAGATCCTTTGGTAGAAAGCTAGGAAACAATCTAAACCGCCTTAATCGAGGATAATAATTTGGTCTAGGGTTTATTACTAAAAATATCACAAGGCTCGATTTTAAGGAAAAATTTAAACTTTCATTGTGCTATATACATTGTTTTCTAAATAGATTTTTCCTAGACTTTACTACACTGGTGCAAAGGGGAGAGTGGTGGGTGGTCAACTAGGAGCATTATTAGAGTTGATGTGAGGTGATTAAATTGATTATTAAAAGGTGATGGATTAACGGATGCTGATAGGAGCTCTTCCCTATATATTCTTCTGAGATTGCATGGCCCACCTTATGTAACATGGTGAGACGAGGTTGAGATTAAACTCTTGCTAAGGTTGCAAGGTCAAACTTCGCTAAATTCTATTTAAGCATGTGCATTAGACAACTTAATAAAAAGTGATATGATAATAATACAATATAAGTATAACATTTACATGCCTTATCTTATATTTATATTCTACAAAATATCTTCTCTTATTTCTAGAAGGTTAAGATATAACCTATCTAGATGTTTTTGGTGTAAATAAAAACCGGTGATTATAATGAATGTACAAAAAGTTAAGATACAAGGGAATACAAGAAAAATAAAAGCTTGAGAGAGGCGAAAGAATAATCTTACATTCTTCCTTGATGTTCCATGCTTTTATTATTATTATTCTTTGAATTGATGTTTCATGCTTTTTTAAGGCTTGAAAGCCTTTATTCAATGGTGAAGTGAGACAAATTTTTTTGGCTCGAAATTAAATTATATTTTTTTACGATAATAAAAATGTAATTTATTATTTTAATAGCTTATATTTTTATAATTTTTAAAAAATTAAATTAAATTTTTATTATTTTTTAGAGAATTAATATAAAATTTTATAAATTATAAAAGACTTGAATTAAAGGGATACTTTAGATAAATATTTGTGTACAAAAAGATCCTATAACCTCCAAAACATGGGTTTTGAGAGTTTGGGGATCTACTCTATCCTACCCTACCCTTCAAAATTCCTTTTAGGGACTCAATCATCTAACCTTGTTCCCACTTAAGAGTGATGTTGATGTATTTTAAAGAAAATTGATATAATACAAACTCATTCTAAACATTTGCATACCTGAATATTAATTTGAAATTATTTTAAATAATTAATCAAAAATATACTTATTAAATTTTACAAATTAAATTTGATTGTTTAAGCAACTACAAAATAAAATCAAACACAAACAGATTAAGAATCAGACTAATTCGAACTAAAATTTGCTTACCGGATTAAAATTTACAACTAACAATTACACATTATAAGATTTAAATCTCGATACACAAAAACCTAAAGTTTCAGCTTTTGCTATAATTAATTTGGACTGGTTTATTTTTTAGAAGGGATAAATATCAAAATTATATATGAACTTTGGTCTAATATGCAATGCCATACATGAACTTTAATTTTGTGCAATTTTATACAAGAAATTTTTAATTGATTCAATTTTCATAAATCACTAACAATATTACCAAATTAACATCATTTTATATTGATATATTGTATACACAAACAATTATATTAATCCAATATAAAAATAAATATATTATTCGTTTCTTGAAGCAAAATCAAAGCTTCGTATATACATATAAACCACAATTCAAATTTTATGTATATAATTACACTAAATTAAAATTTATATATATCAAATTGCATATTGAAGCAAAATTTACATATAAATTTGATATATATCAAATTACTAATTTGCTGAAAATGCAAGCCAGTGACCTATTTGCGTACCAAGCTATCTGTTTGACACATTGAGTCTTTTTAATGATTGTCAAGTCAAGTTATATTAGTTGAAATGTCGAGAACCACGAATTTTAGGTTTTGTTTTGATGTAAAATTCGATTTATATCGGTCATATTAATGTGTATCGGTTGATTTTACTCATACAAATTAGAATATGGTGTATTGACTGATATAAAAAATAATTTAAAAATAAATTCAAATTTTAAATTTTATTTTGGATTTATTGAATTATGAATTGTTATATACATAATATGAGATGATTTTATTGTTTAATTTATGAAATGATTTTTTGCTTGTTTATTTTGAGTTTGTTTAATGAGGATTGTATTTATGAATCTTATTAAAAAATATTTGAGATTTGAGATTTATTTAATCACATTATTTGATATTTGTAATTATTTTTTATATTCATATATAAAATGTTTTTAAAAATAGCGATAAATCCAAAATGATGCACCAAAATATATTCATACCGGTATATATCAGTACCGTAATTTGAGAAGAGAAATAGTATACAATGAAATCTTGATTATTTTTTTCTAAATAATTGTAGAAATTAAGTAAATTAAAATATCCAATTCAAGAGGTATTGGCTTCATGGTAGTTGTTAGTTGCGATTATTAATTACCTTTATTAATTCACATCACAATCACAGTAGTACTGCATTGCTTTTTCTTTTTTAACCTCTTGTTTCCTTGTGCTTTTCTCTTGTTTCCACTGAAATTTGGTGTCGGTTTGGAGTCTTCGGAATTGAGCCAAATCGGATTTCGAGAAAAATTCTCTCATCACAAAATCTAAACTCATAAAAAGAAATTCTGCATAACATAGTATTTAAACACATTTAGAAACAACAAATATGAATTCTCAGTTGTAATAGCAACAAACCAGAAAAACTCATTGGTTTTCTTATGACTATGAACATGTGGAAGCACAGTGAACTGAATGGTATGGAGTACAATAATAAAGTAACTTTATTCAGTGGTCGACAACAACATAAAACCCCAAGTACATGGGGGGGGGGGGGTATAACAAGCCACCTTAGACAATGGCCAAATTATAATAATAACAAACAACACCACCTGGATGAGGAGGCTTATGGTTATGGTTCTTAGTTTGAGAGTTCCCCAGCAAAGGTTTTCCTGTTGGGTTCAAAGACATATTTGATGAGTGAGTCCTTGATAGACAGTAACTCAGGGAACTCATTCTTCAGCTTAGATGCATCGAGTTCATTGTTGCTCCTGGGTGCAACAATGACCTTGGCCTGTTCTTGCAAGCTGAAATTAACCCAGTTGAAATTTGGGTCAATGTAGTCCTTGTACATTTGCAGTATCTCATTGTGGCTCACAACACCAGGGTTTGTGAAGTTCCATATGCCCCTCAAGTTCCTTTTGGCCATCTCTATTGAAACTGGTAGAAGCTCATCTAATATGGTCATGCTGTTGGAAATGTCAACCACCTTGTCGTATCGAGTGATCTTTGTGATAAAGTTCCGTGGGTTGCTCAGATCTGAGGATATAGGCATCCGGACTCTGAGTGTGCATACATTGTCAAATTCCCTCAAAAGCTCTTCAACCTGGCATCACAATAGGAAAAAAGTTTGAAACAAAGACATATCAATGGGTGTTACTGTTAGATTAAGATACCATACCACGGCTTTGGTTTTTGAATAGAAGGAACCAGTGAAATTGGGCTTATCTTCCTCCTTGAAACCGACTCCGGTTCCTAAAGGATGAGTGGCATCATATTCAAAGATACAACCAGTAGCATAATTGATCATGAGGAGGTCATGTTCCCTGCAGATGTCAGCCAAGGTTAATGTACCAACAACATTGGTTCTTATGGTTTCGGGCTTATGAGTTTCACACCAATCCACATTTGGTCTACCCGTCACACCAGCTGCATTGAACACATGGGTTGGCTTAACAGTTTGGATATCATCCAAAAGCTGTGAACGTTGCTCCAGCCGCCCTTTCCCGTACTTGAAAGGTATGCCTTGTTTCTCACAGAGCTTCCCAAGAAGTCCCCCTATCCAACCTGTTCTACCGTAAATCAAAAACTTGAGAGATGGCTTTTGAGATGGTATATTGTGCTTTGGAGATGGAACCAACATCCTGCTTTGGTTGAACTTGTTTGTCACAGGGGCCGAACCTAAACCCGAATTGCTCGTATCAGGGGCATTGAATTGCCTTTCAATTCCAGGCAGCATGAGCATTCTAGGATGGGGTAGCAGCGCACCAGAGACATCACCCCACCAATCAGGGTTGCTAACATACCATTCCATAGTTTTCTTGAGACCTTCCTCCCATGTGGTTCTTTCATACCATCCCAAGCTTTTTAGCTTTTGATCATCCAAGAAATATCTTTGGTCATTGAAAGGACGATTCTCCACAAACTTGATCTGGCTTTCAGGGTCCAAGTTAAACAGCCTGCAAATATCCCTGGCCACATCAATCACTCTCCTTTCTTTCTTTGTGCCTATGTTGTACACATGGCCAACTTCACCTCTGTGTAGAATGACTTCAAAGGCCTCTGCAACATCCTCACAATACAGGTAACTCCTCACATTTGATCCATCCCCATGAATTGGAAGAATCTTTCCATTCATTGCCAGTAGGATGAACTTGGGAATCAGTTTTTCAGGGAACTGATTGGTCCCATAAACATTATTCCCTCGTGTAGTTATCACAGGCAGACCATATGAGCGTCCATAAGCCATCACCAGCATCTCTGCTCCAGCTTTAGTGGCGGAATACGGGTTGGTTGGGAGGAGCTGAGAAGCCTCATGGTTTCCCACCACAGCATCTTCATCCGTCTCTCCGTAAACCTCATCCGTGCTTACATGGATGAACCTCTTGATTTGGCCAGTGACTTTGCAAGCTTCCAGGAGAACATGAGTTCCATAAATGTTGTTTTTGGTGAACTCAAAACTGTTACCGAAGGAGTTGTCAACATGAGTCTGGGCTGCAAAGTGCATGATGGTATCAATGAATTCAGTCTGTAGGATAAAATGAACCAGATCAGCACTTGCAATATCTCCCTTGATGAACTTGAAGTTGGGAGATGAGCGTGAAGGGTCCAGGTTCTTCAAGCTTGAGCAGTAATCAAGCTTGTCAAGGACCACAATTTTGTAGTCCGGGTAGTTGCGGATGAGACGGTTGCAGACATGGGAGGCAATGAAGCCTGCAGCTCCGGTTATGAGGATGTTCTTCGGCGTGTATTTATTAGCCATCTAAAATACATTTTCACCAATACAACATAAACATTAAACATATTAAAAACATCAATATTAACATTAAACATGCATTTAACAAGATACATTACACACATATACATGTACAACTACAACAATCCTTGCTAAAACAAGAAGAATGAAGAGAGGAGTAAGAAAACTTACGCAAAAGTGAGTGATTTTCCTTTTTTGGTGAAGGTGTTGAGTGAGAGAGGAGAGGAGGAAGGTAGAGAAAAGAAAGAAGAGAGAATGTGTGAAGGACCCTTCGTAGAGGTGAGCGATTTATAGATGAATTCAGGATTTAATGCAATGATATTGACATTGTATAAATGTTATATGCTGTCCGGTTATTTTAAAAAATAAATATTCCATCACAATCCACACAAATTACTCGGTAAAAGTATCATAGAGTTTCCTACCCTGTCAAATTGTATTTTACCCCATTTACTAAAAAAATAGACAAATTAGTCCCTGTACGTTGGATTAAAGAATAAATTGGTCATTTCTATTAAAAAATTCATTTATTTCTACTGTTAAAAATTGGTGTATCTAATAGAATAACCAAACAAGTTGTTTTCTTAATGAGATAACAGTTGAAGTGCTTGACTGTAGTGGCCACTACGGATTGGCATTACTAAAAATTGTGCAAACAAAAACAAAGAACACCAAAGATTTGTTTATGTAATTCAGTTTCCCTACGTTTGGGAAGCTTAATTTAGTGAATTATTTCACTATCTTTATTCACACATACAAGTAATTCACACTCTATCACTCTCCAAGAATAGAGACCTCACCTTTGCACCTAAAGACTAGAACACTTATCTCCAAATTATTCCCTTGAGAACTTGGGCAGTAAACAGTCATTATTTACAAAGCAGTTTGCACTTAATAACAAAAATAGTTCCCCAATGAGCAAATTCAAGTGCTCTCAATAAGCTCTCATCCATAACCTAGACAAGCATCAAGGCATGGATAAATTTCGGCATGGTAACATACAATCTAAGTGAATATAAAGTAACTCCTTGAAAATATCTATTACAACGTTAACATTCAAAGAACAATCAATCGAAAATATGTTCACCAAAATCAGCAATACAATCTCGATTGAATCTCCATATTTTAAGGGTTGAATTGATTCACTCGAATCCAATCCAATATAAGAAAGTCAAGGATTGGTTTCCATAAATGGACCTTATAATCTTCAGAATAACAACACATTAACAGGTTCAAAGATTTCCTTCATTAAATTGTCAATTCAAATAAGGAAAATAATTTATCTGCCTTAGTGGTAGCTTGTAATAGGCACTACCGAGTGCCACCCAGCTTCAATAAGCACATTTTGCCTTAACATGTTACATGTAATGTGTTACATGTACCTTATGCTCACGCATGAGACCAATTTTTAATAGTAGAAATGGATGAAATTTTAATAGAATAACCAATTTACTCTTTGATCTAACATATAAGGATTAATTTGCTCATTTTTTTAATAGATAGGGGTAAAATATAATCTAACTTCTAATATAAGACCCAAATTTTTATAATAGAACCAACTTTTTGGCAACATTATCTCCAAATCGTTAGCAAAAGCTTTTTTAGAATTCACGTGAGGTTATTAGATAGAGATAGCTTTTAAGATGTATGCTATATATATATATTTATTATAATATCCTATAATAACTTTTTAAAATGATATTTGTTTAATATATAAAAAGTTATATTTTAAAAATTGGAAATATTCTTTTCATTTCGTTTGTGCAATTAATAGAATTATAAAAGAAGTTTGTGAAATTATAAAAAAATTATGATAATTCTTAATACATATTAGAATTATTAATATTTTGCATTTTTATTGGTAATGATTAAAAATAAATAAATTATGAGGGGGACACCCATATTTAGGTACATCAAAACAAGTCAACATGTTACTCGTTTCTTAGCATTTCTATTTTACAAATGTTCCACTTTCCATATTTTGAGAGCCAATTATTTTCCCTTGCATAGCTTTCTGTTTCGTTAGATTAAGGCTAGTAAATTATTAATTAGACACCTAACTATAAGGGTAAATTACATTATTAGTCACTAATCTATAGATAAGTTTTCGTTTTGGTCACTTAACTAAAATAATGTTACAATTTGGTCACCAAACTATTCAAAAGTTTTCATTTAAGTCACCAAACTATTCAAAATGCTTTATTTAAGTCACTAAGCTGTTAAGTTTTTTTCCACCTGCAACCTTCAAGTAATGATTCGATGATCAGTATAGTAGATCAATACCCATCTATAAGTAAAAGAACATACTTTAAATCCAAGTTAATCTGACAGTTAGTGCCAAAGATCGAAGAAAAAAATTGTTTGAGTTTTAGTTCGAAAAGAAGGGCAAAGAGAGCTTTCGATTGGTGTAGGCAGTGCGAATAGAGAAAATTTAATAGCTTAGTAACTTAAATGAAAACTTTTGAATAGTTCAGTGACCAAATTATAACTTTTTTAGTTAAGTGACCAAAACGAAAACTTACTCATAGTTTAGTGACTAATGGTGTAGTTTACCTATTATTAACTAGTTTTCTTCAATGTTGTTTGAGCCAGATCGGTTGGTCAAACCGATTGAATCGAAAACCGACCAAGAGACCGGTTTGAAAAGTGACTTTGAACCGGTCAGATCAGGAATCGATACGAACCTGCTGAACCAACTAAAAAAATCGGTTGAATCAATTTTTTTAATATTTTAATCAAACCAGTTAGTATTTGGCATACTCAGAGTTTACTTTTTTATTTATTCCACAAGCAACCTTAGAAAATTGTCACGTGTCTCCCTTTTTTCTTTTAAATATTTACTTTTTAATATTAAGCTATACCCCTATATCACTTCTCAATCCCTTGATCTTACTTGTGGAGTCTAAATTGGTACATTGTCAGTGGAGTTTTTAGACTCCATAAATATGATCAGGGGGCTAACAAGTGTCTTATAGGAGTATAATAAAATACTAAAATAAATACTTAAAAAAAAAGACACAACAGTTTTCTAAGGATTTTTGTCGAATAAAAAAAAAGTAAATGGTGAGTGTACCAAAGACTTGTTGGAAAATACAAGTTTAGAAAACACAACGAAAAATAGGTTTGAAGAAAAATCGGAGTTTTTAATTTTTTTTCCAAAACTAGAACTTAGTTGTGTTATCTAAATTAACAAACACTTAATCGGAATTGTACCTTTTCGATTCGTCTAGGATGAATGTTCCAACTGAATAGTCTTCTCTGTTATCCTCAAGCGCACGTCTATCGAGTGTGGGCTCCTTTCGAATCAGAAATTTTTTCATAAAATTACAACTGGGGTAATTTCACAATTTCTCTAAACTTTTAGGCCAAATTGTAAATAAAAAATATCTCTAAAAATTTTCTCAGAGAATTTTCTCTCTACAACTTTCTCTTAAATTCAAGTGTGTGAAAAATAATGAGTCATAACTCTCTTTATATAGGGAAATTTAGAGAGCTCAACTATGATCAAACTTAATCATTTTAATATTAAATTAATATAAAACTTATCAAGAAAAATATTAGATTAAATTTAATATTAAATTAATTAAATTTAATATTAAGATAATCACTTTAATATTAAATTAAATTTAATATTAAATCTATTAAAATAATATTATTTTTTTGGAATAGTTAATCTGAAATCATATTATCCGGTAAAATCACAGTAGGAGTGTGATTCCTCCACTGCTCAACCGCCTAAGGACCACCCGCTGGCCATCGGAATGCCATCGTTGCCGCCGCCTGTACCGTCGTGTCCGATGGTGCCATTACAAGTGCGACACTCTCACGGGACCCCAAGCCAATTCGGTCTAGGTCGGTGTTGGCCCTACCGGTCCGGTCCTGCCACTGGTTGGACCATCGGCCCAGTTTCACATACCAGCCCCAGTTTGACAACCTTTTGGGTCTCAGTCTCAGTTTTGGGTTCTCGGACCCAATTTTCGATCTAAGATCCAATTTTCAAGTTCAATTACCCATTGGGCCAATTGTCTTACTTGAAAATTAATTTAAAAAAATATCATATTTATTTTAATTAATTTAATTTCACTTTATCAAAATTAATTTTCCCAAAAGTCATTTAAAATTTGTAACGCACCATAACCCGGCCTAGAAGTTTAGACCGAATTCCGGAGGTTACATTGATCACCGAAGTGATATGAAACAATTTTACAAAACATGTTAAAATCTTATTCGAACACAATTATTAAAACTGAACTAAACCATTTAGCCCTTTTAGGATTCAAAATAGAGAACTCAAGTCACGTTGAAAGCGTTCGGAAATAAAGTACCAAAGCTTATAGAATTCAAAACAAAAATATTTACGAAAATTCCAAATCAGATTGTACCACAATCTTTATAGAGGTTTACAGTTCAAAACAGATCACAAATTTATAAATCTGAAAAGTCGTTTCATTAGTCCGGCTTAAAACAAATCACTCCGAGACCTCTGGCATGCCAAGTCTAGCTACAGAAAACGAGGGTACCTACAAAGGAATAAACTAAGGGGGTGAGCTACACGAGCTCAGTGTGAGTTCGAAAACGATAGATAAATGAACACCAAAATGTCACAATAGAAAAAAATAAAACTCAATAGCAATCCGATATACGAATAGTCTTTACAAACAAATCAAACGTATTAGCACTAAAACACCTCGATTTTTAAACAGTTAGTCTCGCAATCAGACAGACAGACATAATGCAAAATGATTGCAACAAGTAATAAAAACCCACCCAACTAGCCAAACACCTCTTCGTCCCCCAATCACACCCCAAAAAGAGCTAATTAAGCTCATCCAACCATGCACACCACATAGGACCTCGAAAGGCCCATCCAACCCTACACACCAAGTATGTAGACTAAGCCACTCAAATGTTAATATGCAGCTGAGCTGACATATATGTCGTACTGTGCTTTGCGGTAAACCGTTGTACAAATATGTTACAGTTGAAACTGCAAAAACAAATCAGACTCCCTTCTCTTCGCAACCAAACCCAAAAAGATTAATGCAAATGCAAAATGCACACCATTTGAAGACAGACTTACAGAAGCAGAGTACGGAATCAAAAATGCACATATTCAAATGCCCAGAATCAAAATAAGATATAACATAACATCAATTACCATTCAACCGAATTGCTTAACTAGAGCTATGATTGCGAATAACGCACAAGACCATGTCAAAACAAAGTCCCAACCACCCTTACAAAGACCTAGCCAAGGGTCGGAATACACAGAACCATAATCAGATAAAAAACAGACACAGTACAAAATTTGGCGACATAAGGCCCCACGGCCGTATGGAAGTACCCAGGCCGTGTGGGGGTCTACACGCCTATGTGAAGGCCACATACGCCCGTGTGAAGGCCACACACGCTCGTGTGGAGGGGACACATGCCCGTGTGAGTAGTCCGTGTAACTCACTATCCAAAAGTGCTAAAAATTAAGAGCAGAGGAGACACGGCCGTGTGGAGATCTCACACGCCCATGTGGAGACACATGCCCGTGAGGCCAGGCCGTGTGGCACCAAAAATCATCGAAAACCCTAAATTCCCAATTGTACACGGCCGTGTGGACCATCCGTGTGGGGCACATGCCCGTGTGGCCACCCGTGTGGTCACAAAACCATACCGAAACAGCTTAAAAAACACGTAATTCACCACCAAACAGACCCTCAGTTGCTTAAACTCAAAAACATACCAGAAATTGCAAAATTTCCCATGATTCACAACAATTCAAAACCAAAACAACACTTCGAACAGTCAATTTCGGAAATACACAAAAAATTTTGAATTTTCGCAGAACCCAAGCAGCAATTCAACAAATGAACCGAAGAGTTTTCGAACACACATCTGGTTTCGTGAACCAAAGCCCCCGAATGGATCGGACGTCACCACCTACCTGATTGAAATCTCAATTCCACAAACAACTAATCTAAGAACTCAACTAATTTAATTTAAAAGTCACAGAAAGACATACCAAAAGACAACACTTACCCGGTTCAAACTCCTATTAGACGAAAATGTGAGGTAATGACATGTGAAATCAGAAAGAAAATAAGAAGAACAAACTACAATGATTCCCAAAAGAAAACCACCACGAAAAATGAAAGGGAGAAGGAGGAGAAGATAAAAAAAATAAAACGTGATAGAGAGGGAGAAAAGAACGTGCTTAACCACTGAACTAATAAAAAAATAAAAAAATAAAAAATTGTCAATGCAGAAGGACGTGAGTTTGAGTACTATGAAACGCATTATCCTCTTATTCATGAGACTATAAACAAATATAAAGACTGTGGTACAATCTAATTTTGGATTTTCGTAAGTAGTTTTGTTTTGATTTCTAGAAACTTCGAAACTTTGTTTTCGAGCGCAGAAACAAACACAATTGTCCGAGCTAGCCACTGACCCTACCTACAAATCTAAAAACTTCTAACCCCAAATCCCAGGGTGTTACAAAATTTCCAAATTAATTTTTCAAGAAAATTCTTTAATCAAATTCTCTAGTTGAACAATTCTCACGACCGCCTAATTTAATTCCACATCAAAAAAATCGACTCAATTAAATTATTTCCAAACTTGTAGAATTTCCTTTTGATTCAAATGCAATCTGATCAAGCTTTTGTTGAGCTAACGTGTATCACCCCAAAATTTTAAGAATTTAATTGTGAGAATCTGCAGTAATTAAATTATGGTATCTCTGGTATCTCTGCTTTTGTGTTTAAAGTTTGGAGTTCGAGTTGCGTCGTTAAAAGTTTTTTATTATAAAAGCAGCCCTTAATTATGTATTACATAGTTAAGTTCAATTCAATGTGAATTTGTGTTAAGAATGAGCCTGCTGGTTCACTGGTTTAGTGTCTGTATTCTGTAAGGTCCTGTGCTCGAGTTCCGGAGAGAACGAAAAGAAATATTTTTTGTCAAATGCTAGAAACCTACTTGGAAGTTAGAAATTTAATTAACGTTAGTTCTTTTATTCTTTAGTTTTTATTCCATTTTCTTTTTCGTCACTTCTGTTCTTCTTCGTTTCTTTTATTTTTGCTAATCGCAGTCGTGAGGGATACGAGATTAACTAAAATTTTGTTGTTAATCATTGTTCAGAAGGCTATCATGTAAGTAACTGTCAATGTGAGCGTTTCTGCGGTTTTCTTTCATTTTCGTAACTTGCTTTGAATTGGGTAATTTGTGAGTTGCGAGAATCTCTAATAAACGATCGTTTGTTTCCCTAATAGGCGGGAATATTGGCAGTAAGGAATAGAAACATGACAGTTTTCGTGATTGTCGCTGAAGTTTCGGTAAGTTTGGGTCCGTTGAAGGTTTCGTGTCGAAACTTTCGACATAGGCATTATGTTCGTAATCGAGAAATTCTGTTGATTAAATGGCTGAATTGTGTAACTGAATGATTGTTTTAGGCTTCGAGGATCTTTTGTGTTGTTGTTACTTTGAAATCTCTTCAGGTGCATACCAAAAACCTTAATTTTTGCAAGTTTCGGTCGTCAGAAATGGTGGTTGTCGACGCCACAAGGCCGTGTGGGTGGTCATGTAACTCACTGTTCATCAATTTGGAGGTACACAAGCGTGTGTCCAGGCCATGTGTGACAATATTAGTGCAGGGTTCACACGGGAAAGGGACACGAGCATGTGTCTAGGCCGTGTAACTCATTGTTTGTGACTTATGACAATACGAGCGAGCACATGAGCGTGTGCCCAGGCTGTGTGAGTCACATGGGCAAGGACACGGTCGTATGTTTAGGCCGTGTAACTCTCTAATTTATGCTTTAAAACCACACGAGTAAGGACATGAGCCTGTGCCCAAGCCGTGTGAACCACACGGGCAAGGACACGGGCGTGTGTCCAAGTCATATGGCGTATATAAAAGGGCCCAAAAATTGTTTTTAAGGATGTAAATGTTACTTAAGACTAATATTGATGTCCCCATGGTATGAATGGTCTGAATGGACTGAATGAGAATTCTCTGATACCCTGTGACATATGCATGAATTCTATACCTGTATGTGCACTATGATACTTAGTCTGATATTGAACTGTGCTATCTACTTGTGGAACAATTTAGAATAACTGAATACATATTATGGATATTGGTTCTTTGCACATGTGTAACACCCCTAACCATATCCATTGCTGGAATGGGGCTACGAGGCGTTACCGATCATAAAACAATTCAGAACGGACTTTCTTTATAAGGTTAATCATCTAATTTTTTTTTTCATATATGCATTTCATTTCACATACTTATCAAATATGTATACTTTAACTTTGATGACATTTGAATAATTCAAATATAAAATATTTTAATTATCAAACAAATGTCATGCGCATACTTTATACAATCAAACATACATTATTACTGTTCATATAAGTGAAATATTCCATAGTAACATTCGTTTGCCTTATTACTACATTTGCATAACATGAATAAATAATCATATAATTCACTTAGCATATGCTAAAATATATCATCAACTTAACTAATTAAACCACGCAAATAGATATCCAAAATGTTCAAATAATGTGCCATTTGAAAACGATACATAAACATATTCATTTCATGTCTATTTGGCAACCAAGATCTACTAGTACATATTAATTGATTTTCAAATAATTATCAAATTCAAATGGCCATACCTATCATTATTTTATAACTTAAGCATACTCCAATGTATCACATATTCTTGACATACATTTTACTAATTAATGCATTACATATTATAACTCAAACACAAACATCATTTACTTCATAACCGAAACATCACCTTTTACCCTTATACATATATATTTTGAGTTAATAAATTAGTCCTAACCTTTTCATCTTGTGCAGAAATATGAATATATATATACATATATAAATATATATATCTGTCTTGAATCACCTTCCATATATTTCCACCAAATGACTGAGTACACAAGTACATTATATAAGCTTCCAAAACAATTCATGATACAATCTATACTTCATAGGAATAAATCAATAACCAAATATAAACATATATCCCATACACAAATCATATCTACTACGTAATAAACATATCAAAATAAACTTTTTCTATATTCGAACATAACCTATCATCCTTTAATACCAATTCATGAATAACATCTTAACCAAATTAACAACCAAATTCACTCATAGTTTTATCTATCCATATGTCATAATCGAATCAACCAAATGCACACATCCAAAATTACTAACCAGCTTCAATGCACAAAATAGATATCATGAATACCATTCATTCAAGACATATAGCATAATAACCAAATGAACGTGAGCCATAATCAAACAAAACCGTAATAAAGCATTGAAATTAGGCCATTTTCACATGGCTTAATTTATACAAAACCAAAATCCAACATTTCAAATTTCAATCTAGCCTATACATGCCATAGGTTCGTAAATTCAGCTTATAAAATACCGAAGACAGTCGATAGTGTGATAAGTTTCTCTGACGATTCCCGAGCTCGAAACTTGAATTCAAAATCTATAAAACAGAGATAAACATGAACACACACAGAGTAAGCTTACATAGCTTAGTAAGTCATAAGCAAATAAAGAAATTAGCTACATAATCAAATCATATAAACTAAACCAAATTTTATTTTATTTTTTTATCATAGTTACTTTAAATCTTTAAACTTACAAATTCATGTATTTTATATGTACTTTCACTTGTATATTATTCATGGCCGAATGAACATATATACATATAAGCAAAATATCCTTCAATTTCAAAGCTAAATATCATTATGTGAACACCTATACTTATACTCATGAATCAAAGTACAACTTCTTATGCATAAGCATAGTAATGACCGAAAGAACACTTTTATATATAAAGATACATTAACAAACTATCATTCAATGACCAAGCCAAAACATCTTTATCATACTAAATACACATACACTTATATGCATACACTCGTAAGTCAAAGTATAACAATTATAAATATATTTATATCCATGGCCGAATATACCACCAATTGCATATATTTAAAAATAATTTCAAAAATGTTCATATTATTTATTTACAAGGCCGAATACCTTTTTCACATTCACATATGTACTTGCTACTCACATATTCAAGTTTAATATAACATCACATGTGGCCAAATATACAAGTTCAATACATCATCACATATGCACATACCTATGTGGCCGAACATATATGGTCAATTAAATCAACTTACCTTCTCAATTTCCACATCAATATGAAGCCTTATAGACGTAGACTTGAAAATAAATCACCGGTATTAAACCTGGTAGGCGTAAACTGAATCACACACCCAAGCACTAGGCCTGCGCTAGACCAAGGTCCGATATTTATTCACCTAAGCAATAAGCACCGCTAGGCACGAAGCCCAATTAATTTCACCAGCTCAAAGCTTGCTAGGCCCAAAGCCCGAATAACGATACTATAAAATGTCTCACATACATTTCATATATCAAAACTTTTATACACTTCATAATCTTTGTACGAATTTTCAAACATCACATTTCAATCGAATTAGACTTAATTATATTAAAGTCTATGTTTATTCACATTCGGCTACTCAATATTAATGCTACAAAATTTCCAAATCAGCATATACTAAGTTACATACATAATTTATAATGTTTTATTGCTTAAAGACTTACCTCAGATATCAACGGACGATAAAAACCGGCTATTCAACTATTTTCACTTTTCCCCGATCCAAGTCCGATTTCTTTGGTTCTTGATCTAAACATGTTCAAATTAAGATCATTCAAACATATTTTCATTCAATTTAGTCCAAAAACACATAAATGGGCAAATTACCATTTTACCCCTGACATTTACAATTTTTACAATTTAATCCCTATTGCACAAAACACAAAATATTCAAAATTTCAAAGTACCTATGTTTGGCCGAATATCCCTAGTGCTCATACAAGCCCATATATTTCATTTATTTCACATTTTAGTCCCTCAAATTATTATTTTTGCAATTTAGTCCTAATTACTTAAAATCATCAAAATCTCCAATACAAAATATATTAGTCTAAAATATATCTTTCATTTTTCATCATCAAAAAACAAAAATCATAAGTACTCAACAATGGCATATCACAAAATATTCATTAAATTCTAAAATTAAGACATGGGCTTTGTAGTACTCGAAGCAACGATCTCAAAGACGTAAAAATTATCAAAAACCGAAGTGAAAACATACCTTAATCAAGCTTAAAAATGGCCGAATACCCTAAACCTTGTTTCTCTCTTTTTCTTTTTTTATGTTTCGGTCACTATATAAAAAGATGACAATGGCTTTGTTTAATTTAATGTTATGTTTTATTATAATAACTTAATATATAATTTACTAATTTAACCATTATTAAATAATATTAAGCCATTATGAATCAAGGTCATTTTTGACCATAAACCGTCCAATACCCTTTAAAATGGGTAAATTGCATTTTAAATACTCCCATTTAAAAAGACAACAACAATTCAGCCCTTGCACATTAAACTATCAAATTTTTAACTTACGCGATTAAGCCCATTTACTAAATCGGACACTCAAACAACAAAACTAAAACACGAAAATTTAACACAAGCAAATTCACACATAGTAAACACGCAAAATAATTTTAAAATATTTTTCAGACTCGGATTTGTGGTCCCGAAACCACTATTCCGATTAGGGTCAAAATTGAGCTGTTACAACTCTCCCCCTTAGGGATTTTCGTCCCAAAAATCTTCTTCGATGAATAGGTTCGGATAACGTTCTTTCATTGCATCTTTTGGCTCCCACGTTGCTTCTTCAACTCCGTGTTTATGCCACAGCACTTAAGTAATGGAATTTTATTATTTCGAAATTTTTTAATCTCGTCGGCGAATATCTGAATCGCTTCTTCCTCATATGTCATATCGGACTTAATCTCAATCTCGATTTAATTAATCACATGTGAGGGATCAGATCGATATCTTTGAAGTATTGAAACATGGAATACATTGTGAATCTTTTCTAGCTCAGATGGCAATAACAGTCTATAAGCAACCGACTCGTTACGCTCTATAATCTCATACTACACAACAAATCTCGGACTCAATTTGCCTTTACAACCGAATCTGAGTATTTTCTTTCATGATAAAATTTTCAAAATAACTTTGTCCCCAATCTGAAACCCTATATCTTTTCGTTTCAAGTCCACAATTGATTTCTGACGATCTGACACCGTTTTCAGACTTTCACGGATCACTTTTACTTTCTGTTCAGTCTCTCTGATCAATTCAACCCTGTATATCTTATTTTTACAGAGCTCAGTCCAATACAATGACGTATGACATTTACGACCATATAAAGCTTCATAAGGTGCCATTTTATTGTACGGAAATCCAATCAGAGGTAGATGTCGTTCCTACGTACCTTCGAACTCAAGAATGCAACATTTCAACATATCCTCAAGTATCTGAATGACTCGTTTAGACTGACCACCTGTCTGTGGATGGAAAGTTGTGCTGAAATGTAATTTCGTACCTAAAGCATCATGCAGTTTCTTCCAAAACCCCGATGTAAACCTCGGATCTTTATTCAAATCAATAGATATAGGTACACCATGTAATCTTTCAAATTGAGAAACATACAATTCAGCCAACTTATCAAGCGAGTAGTCTGTACATATCGAAACAAAATAAGCCGATTTAGCCAATCAATCAACAATAACCCAAATTGCATCTTTCTTGCTCGGTCAACAGAAAACCAAATACCAAATCCATCGTGACTCTATCCCATTTCCATTCGTATCATAATCAACTCAAGCAACCCGTAGGTACACGATGCTCGGCTTTTACTTGTTGACCAGATTAAGCATTTCAAGAAAAGTCAGAAATATCTCGTTTCATACCATACCACCAGTAAAGTTGTTTTAGATCATTATGCATCTTTGTACTACCTAAGTGAACAGACAATCAATTATTGTGGGCTTCATTCAAAATCATCTAAATCAACATCTGAATTCCTCGGAACACATATTTGGTTTCTGAACATCAGACAAATTTTAGCATCAACTTTGAAACTCTGAATCAACCTTCAAATCACCTTGGACCTGCTTTGCTAACAAATCATTATCAACTTTTTGAGTATCACTAATTTTGTTGAATAAATAACGATCTTACTTTTAATTCAACTATTATTGAACCATCATCAGACATAGCCATATACGCATTCATTGCACACCAAGCAAACAGTGATTTTCGGCTTAAAACATCAGTAACAACATTAGCCTTTCCCGGATGGTAGTCAATCACAACCTCATAGTCTTTTAACAATTCCAACCATAAGGAATCACAGGATATCTCTGTGTACTCCATTATTATACTTCAACCCATCCATTGACACATGACTGAGGTTCGTAAACTCTTCGTCAATTTAGGCTAAATCAGAACTAATATTTTAGTGGATAATGTCTTCGTGCAAAAGAAAACTCCAACAATTGAACTAACTTTAATTTACCACAACATTTCTCAGATAGGATTGTTCCGATAGACATAATTCTGTATCAAATCCTCAAAAATACAAGTTCTACTTCCATACTATCCTTCAGATTACACATGTACATTTAAATTTTGTTTCCATTCCAGTGGATAAATTCAAACTCATATAACCCAGTTACATTTTCAATAAAATAGTTTTAGATCAGATTAAACCACATAATTGGTCTTTTCAAAGAAATCTTTTCTTCTCGTTAGAAAGAATAATCCAGACGTATCTTTATATATATACTACAGTCATCAAATAGAAATCATATTGTCATAATAGGATTATCGTCTTACCCGTGACAGTAGATAATATCCCGGATATTAACAAAGCATCTGAACCCAGAAGAAAATTAAATATGATTTGAACAACAACCAATGCAGAAGCACAACTTTTATAACTATTTCCTTCAAATGGACATCTCTTATAGATAATCACATAGAATCATGAGAAAACCAGAATAACTAAATTTTCAACATCTGAAGCTACACTGAATATCAGAAAATTACAACCCACATAGAATGATATCAATTCCGATGATATTCCAAAAATGTCCAGAAAGAACAATATTACTCGTAAATGCTGAAATCCACAGTAATAGAAGCAATAAAATCTTCACATATTTTCAACAAAATAATAGCCAGCAGAAACAGAGTATTAGCATTTTACAAATTTCACCATCGTCTTTCATATCCGCACAAAGGAATAAATACCAAAGAAAGACATAGCAAGGTCGAATACAACCCCAAACAAACCAACGATACTTTCGTCTATTAATATGTTTAGCCAATGTTCTTTTGTGATAAGAATTCCTTCTGAAATTAAACAGTCACATATACTTCTGAGAATAAATATACACATAGGATGCCCAAAAGGAATCATAATAACTGCCCGACTATAACCACTACACTCAGCCCTCAATACAATTCAAACATTATTTCAACTGTCTAATTCTACTATTAAAAATTTTCACATTATCCCTTCACTAACAGAAATCAATTCAGAAAAGCTTTTAACTAATATTTTCCTTAGTTAACATACCTGAATAAGTCATTTGACCGGAGATAACTTCTTCTTTAACAATGACGTCACATAATCTGAATAATCTGCAGAACTATCCAATGTCTCTTTTAATACTGTCTTCATTTGCTGATTCAATCTCTTTTCTGGCCACATTATTAATCTTTCAAACACGGACTTCTGTAATTCCACACTCTTGAGCTTATTCAACCCAGATCTTACAGATTTCACAGTAACATTTCACTAATAAGAGGGGTGAGGGTAATAAAGCCTCAAATTTAACTTACACATATATACACATAACACAAACTTTCACAAATAGTCAATTCATTAATAATTTCACATTGTCCAAACATTTAATAAACATTTGCTTTTAATCACCTTTATTCTTAGCACTTAATTCATATACCAACTCAAATCATTAATTTACAATCAAAACATTTTAGATAGCAATCACAACTCACATATCATAATCTATATGCTCATATAATTATAACATTTGTCAACATCAATATATCATACTCTTTGATCCATACCTTTATGAGTTTCAACTCATCATCAACACATTTCCATTCAAACATTCGAGTACACATTCCGTACTATCAAAATTAGCTCGGTTGAAAACTTATCTGTCTCATCAAAATAATTTTAGTCAGAGTCAGGAGATATCACACTATCGCAGGTTAAATATGGCATGTATAGCTACACTCACATACACTATGGTAGTCCTAGAACCGACTAAACCATAGCTCTGATACCAACAAAATGTAACACCCTTAACCATATCCGTTGCTGGAATGGGGTTACGAGGCTTTACCGATCATAAAACAATTCAGAACATACTTCCTTTATAAGGTTAATCATCTAATTTTTTTTTCATATATGCATTTCATTTCACATACTTATCAAATATGTATACTTTAAATTTGATGACATTTGAATAATTCAAATATAAAATATTTTAATTATCAAAAAAATGTCATGCGCATACTTTATACAATCAAACATACATTATTACTGTTCATATAAGTGAAATATTCCATAGTAACATTCGTTTGCCTTATTACTACATTTGCATAACATGAATAAATAATCATATAATTCACTTAGCATATGCTAAAATATATCATAAACTTAACTAATTAAACCACGCAAATAGATTATCCAAAATGTTCAAATAATGTGCCATTTGAAAATGATACATAAACATATTCATTTCATGTCTATTTGGCAACCAAGATCTACTAGTACATATTAATTGATTTTCAAATAATTATCAAATTCAAATGGCCATACCTATCATTATTTTATAACTTAAGCATACTCCAATGTATCACATATTCTTGACATACATTTTACTAATTAATGCATTACATATTATAACTCAAACACAAACATCATTTACTTCATAACCGAAACATCACCTTTTACCCTTATACATATATATTTTGAGTTAATAAATGAGTCATACCATTTCATCTTGTGCAGAAATATGAATATATATATATACATATATAAATATATATACAGGTAACTGAGTCACCTTCCATATATTTCCACCAAATGACCGAGTACACAAGTACATTATATAAGCTTCCAAAACAATTCATGATACAGTCTATACTTCACAAGAATAAATCAATAACCAAATATAAACATATATCCCATACACAAATCTTATCTACTACGTAATAAACATATCAAAATAAACTTTTTCTATATTCGAACATAACCTATCATCCTTTAATACCAATTCATGAATAACATCTTAACCAAATTAACAACCAAATTCACTCATACTTTTATCTATCTATATGTCATAACCGAATCAACCAAATGCACACATCCAAAATTACTAACCAGCTTCAATGCACAAAATAGATATCATGAATACCATTCATTCAAGACATATAGCATAATAACCAAATGAACGTGAGCCATAATCAAACAAAACTGTAATAAAGCATTGAAATTAGGCCATTTTCGCATGGCTTAATTTATACAAAACCAAAATCCAACATTTCAAATTTCAATCTAGCTTATACATGCCATAGGTTCGTAAATTCAGCTTATAAAATACCAAAGACAGTCGATAGTGTGATAAGTTTCTCTGACGATTCCCGAGCTCGAAACTTGAATTCAAAATCTATAAAACAAAGATAAACATGAACACACATAGAGTAAGCTTACATAGCTTAGTAAGTCATAAGCAAATAAAGAACTTAGCTACATAATCAAATCATATAAACTAAACCAAATTTTATTTTATTTTTTTATCATAGTTACTTTAAATCTTTAAACTTACAAATTCATGTATTTTATATGTACTTTCACTTGTATATTATTCATGGCCGAATGAACATATATACATATAAGCAAAATATCCTTAAATTTCAAAGCTAAATATCATTATGTGAACACCTATACTTATACTCATGAATCGAAGTACAACTTCTTATGCATAAGCATAGTAATGACCGAAAGAACACTTTTATATATAAAGATAGATTAACAAACTATCATTCAATGACCAAGCCAAAACATCTTTATCATACTAAATACACATGCACTTATATGCATACACTCGTAAGTCAAAGTATAACAATTATAAATATATTTATATCCATGGCCGAATATACCACCAATTGCATATATTCAAAAATAATTTCAAAAATGTTCATATTATTTATTTACAAGGCCGAATACCTTTTTCACATTCACATATGTACTTGCTACTCACATATTCAAGTTTAATATAACATCACATGTGGCCAAATATACAAGTTCAATACATCATCACATATGCACATACCTATGTGGCCGAACATATATGGTCAATTAAATCAACTTACCTTCTCAATTTCCACATCAATATGAAGCCTTATAGACGTAGGCTTGAAAATAAATCACCGGTATTAAACCTGCTAGGCGTAAACCTGAATCACACACCGGCATTAGGCCTACTAGACCCAAGGTCTGATATTTATTCACCGGCAATAAGCCTGCTAGGCACTGTAACATCCCAAAATTGGGCCTAGTAGGATTGGGCCCATTGGGCCTTGGGCGTAGGAGCGTTTAGAATTTTTGAGAATAAGAGAATGGCACTAAGGCAAGTTGGACCTATTAGATAAGTGATTTTGGAAGGTTAGAGGGCTTCTATGAAGTCCCGTGATCAAACTTTGTCTTTAGGGAAATTTTAGTTTTAGGCGAGAAAAACCCTGAGAGTTAGTAGGTAGGCTTTAAGAATAAAATATGGAGAAAAATGACACAAGTGGAGTGTGTGGTGTAGTGGCAAAGTGACGCCACTTAAGAGGCAAGGGAGTGACGCCACAGGGAAGGAAGGAGGTCCAAGGTTCAAGTCTTGGCTCTTGCATTTTGGTTTTCTTTTTACATGGACCTTAGAATTTGGCTATATATTTATATTTAGTTGCGCATGGTTTAAGGCACAAGAGGAGCTTGTGGCCAAGTGGTTAGCGGCGTGGATTATGTTGCAAGGGAGCCTGGGTTCGAATCTCATGAAAAGCAAGGGAGTATTTATTTTGCGGTCTGGACGGGAAGAGTTTGAGTTGGATTTAAACTCTACTGACGAAGGGATCCCACATCGGAAAGATACAAAGAAGGAAGGTGAGAAGCCAGCTATATATAGATCATTCTAGGAGGAGGATGAATATACCTTGGCGGGCGTTTGGGCACAAGAGTGTTCAGAGCGCGGATTAGCACCAAATTCCTATCAGGTGTGTAACTCTCTCTACTCTAGTTGTAGAGCGGCAAATGCCGAAGTGCCGGTCACGGCAATAGTAGCCACACGAGCGTACGAGCACATGTGTGGGGCTCCGACGCGATAGTTGAGGCCATCAGTAGTATTCTTGTGGGTTGGGGCTGCTTGGGCCGCGATGGGTCGAAGTGGGCCCAATGGGCCCGTGGGCCCTTATGAGTAAATTGTGCGATTGTGTAGAATATAGTGAACTAGACTAGGTGGAACTTATATACATGGCTAGATTTTTGCTAGGTGGGCCACACGAGCGTGTGGGCCCGAATGGGCCGAAATTGGGTTTTAGGCCCAATAGTCCGGTAAAGACCGAAAATGGTAGTTGAGTCGCTCGAGGCGATATTAGGCCTTCAGAAAGGCCATTGCAGGTGCGAAATTACTGAAATACCCTCGGCAGGGTAAATTATCAAAGTACCCTTGGAAGGTAAATTACAAAAATACCCTTGGTAGGTAAAATTACGATTATACATTTAAAGGTTGATTAGCTTGTTTATGATGCAATTTGTTATTTGATTATGATGGTAATTCATATGTTATATTTGATATATGTTTTGCATACATAACATACTGCATACACGAATTATTGTGTCATGTTGCATGGGCTTTGGGATATGATAATGATAATGGGAAGTGTTCCGGTGGTTTTACCATATTAATCCGGTGACTCATGTCACAATATTATGTATCTGGTGACTCATGTCACAATATTCTGTATCCGGTGATGTTGTCACATTATCTGGTGGCTATGCCACGTATTAAGGGCGATGTGCAGTTGACTGCAGCGACTGCCATCGAGGGTGTGTAGCGGATGGAGGGTCGATTTAGTAATCCCCACGGTGTGATTGGCTGGTATGGGTTGTAACAACCCAAACCCGGCCCAAACATTACGACCGAATCTGAGTTATTACGAAGTAAAACCTTGTGAACACTATTTCGAAACCCAATTAAATTTTATAGAAAACTCCTCGTTTTCGGTTGTCTTGTCAAAGCTACCTTTAGATTTGATTCGGAGATTTTATTAAGTCCAATTATTATACCGGTTTCAAGTGTACCCGATGGCACGTTTAAACTTCCACGTGTTAACTTAAGAAAACATGTGATTTAATTTAATTTAATGATATAGTTCTAAGTAAATATCCAACATAAAAAGAATAAAACGCAACTATAGCTTATGGAGGCCTTATTACAACCCAAAATAAAATTAAACAAGTTTAAAGTTCTGTAAAGTAAAATCCTTTGCATGGCCACCTCGAGTCCCACCGCCCCTCAACCGCCATCTACGAGTCACTGAAAAAAAGTTAAAGGAGAAGGTGAGTCACCAAGACTCGATATGTAACCCTTCCCCAGTTAATACAACATTTCATACACAACATATAACGATTAACTAAGCAAAGTATCGTGTACCCAACCTAGCCAACCAAACACCTTTGCCTACCCCATGTGGTACCAAACCACTTTGGTGACCGTAGTCACGATGTGTTACCAAAACACCGGTGGTGCCAAACCACTTTGGTGACATATAGTCACAATGTGCTACCAAAGCAACGTGTCCGTAGACACAAATCGGGTGATGGGGCCAACCCATCGTGTGATACCAAATCACCGCGAGACGATCCCATATCTCAAGTGGGGCCAACCCACGGTGGTGTTAACCACGGGGGACAAGTCGCTATGAGGTACCAAACCTCTGGAGGTACCAAACCTCTGGTGACGTATAGTCACGGTGTGCTACCAAAGCACTGGTGCTCGTCAGCACGATATCACTGCTCCCTCCTCTCATCAACCCATGTCAAGCGGTTAAAAAGCAGAACATACATATATCACATGTATCAAAAATCCATGCTTCCCAAAAGCATTATTATCAATCTCATACAAATAGAGACTTACAGGTATCCTCGCTTGTACCATTAAGGCACTAAAGCCGTATCTACATAAAGCGATTTACACATAACATACACTTAATACACTTTATTAACTATTATACGTGTGTATGTACACACCTGATATCGATGGTAGTCCTAAATCCCGAAAGAAAGCGTTGGTCACCACAGATCCACTTGCCCTATATTCGGCCAAATCTATGGATTAGTCTTATGGCCTAATCGGCCAAATCAAATTATTGGGAGGGGTTCCTTGTGAACCCGAAATCTCACCTTCACACTTTTGGACACCAACCGCAACACTCAACTGCCCAAATCTGCTTCTGATTTCATGAATCGGCACTCAAAAAGTTAGTAGCCTTCGGCTAAAACGAATATCAACTGACCATTAAAGTAGATCTCACCATTACGTACCACAAACTGAATACTAGAGATCGGGCCCGAATCGACTGCTTCACTTCCCTGAGTACCTAACAAGAATCGGTTACCACTTGTTTAGAAGACTTAACTATTGCCGAAATCGGCACCTCTCCTTGTAAAAGAAATCGACAAAAAGAGAGAAAAGGGAGGATGGACATTCGGCCAAGATCACTTACCACCTTATGAACCGATTGAAGGAGAGTCTAGAGGAGATTACTCCTGCTTGCTATTCGGCCAAGTCTTGGAATATGAAGAGGGGAAATTCGGCTATGAAGAAATCGGCACTCCCAATGGTATATTCGGCCGGAGAGAGAGTTAATAGGGAGGGAGGAAGTTTCGGCTAAAGAGCTTGAGAGAATGGTGAAAACGTAAGAGCAAAAGAGGGCTAGGGTTTTCGGCACTTAGCAAAAATTTGAAGAAAAGAAAAACAAGGAGATCAACTCACGAATTTATAGCCACCAAGCACCCTTGCCGTCCACACTACTCCACCAAGGAGTTTGAAATTCGGCCATCACCTATTTTTGCTCCAAGCCACCCATTTAATTTAATTCAAATAATTTTGAATTAATCACCTAATAATCCCTTTTAATTTAAATAATATCCTTAATGCTATTATCATATCTCTTGTATTATCAAAAGGTTTAAGCAAATTAAAACTAATTAAAATGCTTAAATTATCCCTTAATAATTACACCTATTAAAAGAGTTTGAAGGGAGAAAAACTCTCCCCCCTTGTGCCGTCCAAATAAAAACAAAAAGAGGAGGATTTTGTGACTCGAACACAAGCTCTCCCTTGTGCATTGTGGCGTCAACTCCAAGCACTTAAGTGGCCTCCCCTTTTGCCACTTTTCCAAGGCTTATTTAGTGTCAACTTATCCCCACTTATTCTTTTAACACCCCTCTGCTAAGGCTCCTTACCTTTTAAATTAAAAACTGAATTTTCCATTAAACCGAGCCAACTCAAAGCCTTAAATTGATCATTATTATTCCATAAATAATGACACAGCAGTTCATACATAAGAAAAATAATTCATTTCCAAATAGCCCCGTTTTTGGGATGTTACATGGGTGGTGTGTAGAGGATGGAAAACTAGGTTGGGCTGGGCTGCATTGCATACATGTTTAAATATGCTTCATTCTGTGGGCTTAAGGCCCGGATTGCGCTTATAGGGATTTACACACTGAGTCTCGATGACTCACCCCTTTGTTTAATTTTGCAGGTAATCATTAGATTGCGGATTTGGGAGCTGAGGCGGACTTGTGGTGGCCATACAATGTTTTCTCGTAAACTCATTTCTTTTATTTAGACTTATTTTTATTTGGGTTTTTGTTATGTAATAAGGCCACTATAACTTTAATTTTGGTATCTTATTTGGTTTAGCTTCTCATTTGATTACTGCCTGTTATTATTAAATGTTCAATACGGGAATTTCCTAAACCCTTAATAATCGTTTTCCAAAATGTTAAATAAAGGATTACCAGCGAATAAATATTTAAACTTGAAATTTTTAACAAACGTGCAGTTTATAAACAACCCTTTTATGTGACATGCCAGATCCGGTCGTAACGTTTAGGCCGAGTTTGGGGTGTTACAGGCACGAAGCCTGATTAATTTCACCAGCTCAAAGCTTGCTAGGCCCAAAGCCCGAATAACGATACTATAAAATGTCTCACATACATTTCATATATCAAAACTTTTATACACTTCATAATCTTTGTACGAATTTTCAAACATCACATTTCAATCGAATTAGACTTAATTATATTAAAGTCTATGTTTATTCACATTCGGCTACTCAATATTAATGCTACAAAATTTCCAAATCAGCATATACTAAGTTACATACATAATTTATAATGTTTTATTGCTTAAAGACTTACCTCGGATATCAACGGACGACAAAAACCAGCTATTTAACTATTTTCGCTTTTCCCCGATCCAAGTCCGATTTCTTTGGTTCTTGATCTAAACATGTTCAAATTAAGCTCATTCAAACATATTTTCATTCAATTTAGTCCAAAAACACATAAATGGGCAAATTACCATTTTACCCCTAACATTTACAATTTTTACAATTTAATCCCTATTGCACAAAACACAAAATATTCAAAATTTCAAAGTACCTATGTTTGGCCGAATATCCCTAGTGCTCATATAAGCCCATATATTTCATTTATTTCACATTTTAGTCCCTCAAATTTTTTTTTTTGCAATTTAGTCCTAATTACTCAAAATCATCAAAAACTCCAATACAAAATATACTAGTCTAAAATATATCTTTCATTTTTCATCATCAAACAACAAAAATCATAAGTGCTCAACAATGGCATATCACAAAATATTCATTAAATTCTAAAATTAAGACATGGGCTTTGTAGTACTCGAAGCAACGATCTCAAAGACGTAAAAATTATCAAAAACCGAAGTGAAAACATACCTTAATCAAGCTTAAAAATGGCCGAATACCCTAAACCTTGTTTCTCTCTTTTTCTTTTTTTTTTTTTGTGTTTCGGTCACTATATAAAAAGATGACAATGGCTTTGTTTAATTTAATGTTATGTTTTATTATAATAACTTAATATATAATTTACTAATTTAACCATTATTAAATAATATTAAGCCATTATGAATCAAGGTCATTTTTGACCATAAACCATCCACTACCCTTTAAAATGGGTAAATTTCATTTTAAATACTCCCATTTAAAAAGACAACAACAATTCAGCCCTTGCACATTAAACTATCAAATTTTTAACTTTCGCGATTAAGCCCATTTACTAAATCGGACACTCAAACAACAAAATTAAAACACGAAAATTTAACACAAGCAAATTCACACATAATAAACATGCTAAATAATTTTAAAACATTTTTCAGACTCGGATTTGTGGTCCCGAAACCACTATTCCGATTAGTGTCAAAATTGAGCTGTTACAACATGCATGGGTTGGGATATTATGAAGAAGGAAGTGATATGTTCTAAATTAGTGGCTAAGCCACCGTATGTATAATTCTGATCTCGGTGCTTCGTCGCATTACGATTTAGTAGCTAAGTTGCATTTCTGTAAACGTGTCAAACAAACACTCTATAGTGTGTAGGGTTGGTTGGGTATTGAACGCCCTTAACGGTGTGTTGGGATGGCCGAAGATGGTGTGTAGCTGATGGGGCTTAAGAATATCTGCATCTGACTCTGATCTGTTCTGTATATGTAATTGAAATTTTTTCTGCATCTAAAATTAATCTGTCTTGGATCTAAACTAGAAATGTTTCTGTTATCAGATCGAATCTTTGAATACGAACACTGTTTGGTTAATGTGTTTATGTGAATAAACTTCTTTATGCACTGAGTTCACAACACACTTTATTGTTGGTTGGATTTCAAGTGGTTCTCAGTCTTGAACGGGTCGGCACCACAGAAGCTCGGTCAAGCTTTTATCTTTCATTTAAATGCTACGTTAGGAATTTTGGTAAACTATGATAGTATGACTTTTAGATGATTATATACTTAACTAATCTTTGTGATGAATATTATGCGACGTACGGTTTAGTATTATTGTGTTATATGTGTGGTATTTGAGTATCGATAATGTGACTCTTTAAACTTGGACTAGACGTCTAGGCCGAGTTTAGGGTGTTACATTTAGTGGTATCAGAGCCAGGTTTGTCAACACTCAGACTGTGTTTGGGCTCATAATGTGTGAGAAAAGTATTTTGGTGATAACTTAGTATCTAATTTAATATGAAAAAACTAAAACTTAGTGAATGACCAAGCCTCAACGCATGTGTGACCTATAAGTATTTACTTACATTATAAAGATTGTAATACCTAAATTGTTTTTTGGTTAAATGTTTTGATGTGAACTGGTGAAATCTTTCTGATGGCTGTCTGAACTGATCTGTGCACTCTAACATTGTAGCTAAATTGCCATAATGAGTTCGCACGGTCGTCGTGGACGTGGTGTTCGGGGGCGTCGAGGACGCTGAGGAAGAGCTCGAGCAGAGTCATCCTCTATGGGTAGTATGCCCAATCTGGAGACCAGAGAGACAGTTGGTACTCCCACTATTGAGACGGAGTCCTAGACTCTGACGATTGGGGACAACGCATTGTCTCAGGCCATAATTCAAGCACTAGAGAGGGTCGCAGAGACCCATTCGGGATCGGGAGGCTGAGGGTCGATTACTAAATGACTCCAGTCAAATAGGGCTGAATTGTTCAGGGGCATCATAGGAGTCGCTCCTACTGTTGCTGAATATTGGCTCAAGGCTACCGAGCGTATTATGACTGATCTTGACTATACTCCCACTCAGAAATTGAGGGGTGTTGTGGCTCTACTCCAGGACGAAGCCTATCAGTTGTGGCTAACAGTTGCGCAAGGTACTCAGCCTGAATAGGTTAACTGGGATTATTTTAAGAATGCCTTCTAGAGTAAGTACGTGGGGGCGAGTTATGTTGAGGCTCGCCGATGCGAGTTTAAGAGCTTAGTTTAGGGTGATCGGTCGGTGGCAGAATATGAAGCCGAGTTTCTGCGACTAAGTAGGTATGCCCAGACTTTGGTAGCGTCTGACTATGACAAGTGCGTGAGATTTGAGGAAGGATTGAGATATGATCTGTGGGTTCTGATAGCTCCTCAGAGGGAGCGGGTTTTTTGCAATTCTGGTTGATAAAGCAAAGATAGTGGAAGAAGTGAAGCGTACTGAGCGCGAATGGCGTGAACGTGAGAGGGATCAGAGTAAGATTAAGAGGGATTCGGGTCCCTTTGGTTCTGGTCAATGCCCTAAGAAGTGGGCGAGGTTTGATCGGCTCCCGAGGGCTGAGGCACCAGCTGTTGTAACTGAGATTCAGTTGTGAAGTGATTGTGGGAAACGCCATCCGGGCGAGTTTTGGAGGAATTTAAGAGCATGCCTCCGTTGCGGGTCAATGGAGCATCAAGTTAGGGATTACCCTCATTGACCAGATCAGGTGCCTGCTGCGGCACAGGCTTCGACTCCGGGTTCTGTTCAGCCTCCGAGAGTGGTTTAGCAACCACCTAGAGGTCGCAGTACTGGTAGAGGTGGTAATAGTTCGGGGAGAGGACAAAGGGCATTGAGTAGAGGTGCAAGTCAAACTGAGGCTCGTCAGCTGATTCTGGTTTATGCGGCGAGACGCCGCTAGGAGAGCGATGATGCTGATGTCATTGCAAGTACCTTTTTTATTCATTCTGTTCCGTACTATGCTCTCATTGATATTGGCTCTGCTCACTCGTACATAGCTAGTGTTGTTTCTACAAATCTGGGTTTAACTACTGAAAATACTGCTAGAGAGTTTTCTGTGATTAGTCCTTTGGGTCAGTCAATTCGAGTTGATAGAGTTTATAGGCGGGTACCCCTAGAGCTCCAGGGTATGATATTTCCAGCTGACCTGATGGAATTACCCTTTAATGAGTTTGATTTGATTTTGGGAATAGACTGGCTTGTAGAACATTATGTCAGTTTAGATTATGCAACTAAAAGAGTTACTTTGAAAACGGATGAGAATGATGAGGTGGTCATGGTTGGTGAGCGTCGAGATTACCTCTCTAATGTAATCTTCGCTCTTGTAGCAGATAAGTTAGTCCGAAAGGGGTTCGAGGCATACCTTGCCTATATATCTGATTCTGTCCCAGCAAAAATATCTGTGGGAGATATCCATACCGTGAGGGAATTCTCAGACGTCTTTCTCTTGAAATTGCCCAGAGTCTTTCCAGATAGAGAGGTGGAGTTTAGAATTGATCTGTTACTAGGTACTACTCCGGTGTCCATTGCGCCCTACCGCATGGCACCGAAAGAGCTGACCGAGCTGAAAGCGCAGCTTCAGGAACTTCTTGATAGGGGATCCATTCGACCGAGTATGTCTCCGTGGGGGGTACCGATGTTATTTGTTAAAAAGAAAGACAGGTCGATGAGGATGTGCATAGATTATCGACAGTTAAACAAGTTGACAATCAAGAATAAGTACCCGTTGTTGAAACCATTTTTTTGAAAGGTCGACTTTTATTTTATTTTTTTAAAAACGAAAAATAGGAGTCGCCACCAATCATTTTTTTTGTGAGGTGTGATCGAGTCACCTCGTAATTTACTCATTTTTAATAAACAATTTGATTTACTAAAATAACAATTTTTGGTCTATAAACTTCGAGAATGAGTTCGGGAGTTGGTTACGCATGAGGAAGGATTAGCACCCTCGCAATGCCCAAATTTGGTACCTAGTTGATTAGTTAATGTCTTAGTGTCGAAAGTTGAAAACTCGAAAAGAATTTAAAATACGATCCCTCTTTGTATTATGTAATTTTAATTGAAAATTGCTTGAATAAATCGAAACAAACGTTAAAGACCCTCCCGTCTCGAAATAACAAAATGTCACATCTCGTAAGTTAGGACACAACACCTTGAACCTTTGAGAATAAGCTTGCCTTTATTTTTTGTTTGAAATCTTATGTATTTTAATTTTAAAAGGATATTCGGTCCTTTAGGTTCAACGAGAAAAATCGAAACCCCGTAAGTTAGGGTACGACTTCTCGAATCTCTAAATACGGAACATTGCCTTATTTTGAATTTTTTTTTAATAATAACAAGTGTAGTTTTTAAACGAAATGTAATTTTTATTTAAAACGATGATATGCGAATAAAATTTTTACGCTAGTAAATAACAATAATACTAATAAAACAATTCACGATAATCACATGATATAATAACTTTAATGCTAATATGAATAATCAAAGAAAAAAATAAAATAACTAATAAAATGAATAACAACAACAACAACAACAATAATAATAATATAATAAATTTAATGCTAATATGAACAATAAAAAAAACAAAAAAAAAACTAATAAAATGAATAATAATTACAACAACAACAATAATAATAATAAGCAGATCACAACAACGATAAAATAAACAAGACAATAATAAATGAGTAAATAATAATAAAAAGAAACTTGCATGAAATGCTGAGTTTGTAATAATAAATGGATAAGTAAGTAAATAATAATGATAAAAGAAAATTGTAGAGACTAAGTTTAAATAAATAAGGGACTGGATTGATTTTTAGACAAAATTGCAAGTATAAAACATAATAAAATAAAATCAATTGAATAGTAAAACAATGCAAAGGACCAATTCAAAATGCGCAAAAAATACTAGGGATTAATTGGGAAAAAACCCCAAAGCCTGCGCCATTTCCCTTGGTAAGTCGAGGGATCGAAATGAAATAGAGATAAAATTACAAGGTAAAAATTAAAAAAAAGAAAGAAATAGAAATAGGACTTAATTTTAAAAACAATTAAAAATAGAGGGACTAAAAAAACAATAGACCCTACCCCTACCAAAACGCGTGGGTCCTTAAATCGGGTTGGGCCGGATTCGGGTCATTGGATCATCAAAAACGGCACCGTTTTAGGCACCCGTCTCTTAAAATGGTCTAAGGACCAAAATAGAAATAAAGTAAATGTAACATCCTGAATTTTTGGGCCTATGCGTTTAATGGGTGGATATGTTTAATGTGTTAATTTAAGTGTTAGGGGTCCAAATTGGGCTCAGGCTTAGGTAGAGGCCTTGATTAAAATTATCTGTTTGGGCATTATAGGGTTTAAAAGGTAGTATCAATGTTTAAAATACCAAAGTGGGCTTGTGGCCCAATCTTAGGAGGTGACACCACACAAGGGAGTAAGGGGCCCAAATTTAAGTTTCATGGAGCCCAATTCTTTTAATTTAAGTTAGCTAAATTTTGGGCATTAGGATTAGGTCGAGTGGATGGCAACAAGGCTAAAATTTAGGGGTTTTAATGTTTAAAATATGTGGATAATAAGCAAATAAAGGCTATTATTTAGGAATTTATTTTATGTGGATAATAAGTAGATAAAGGCTAAAATTTAGGGATTTTAATGATTAAAATATGTGGATAATATGCTGATAAAGGAGGGAGGAGTTAGAGATAATTAAGTCTCTTTTAGATGAGCTAGTAGATTATGATAAAGGAGAAAAGATAGGATTTATCTGCAAGGTTAGGTAAGTGCCGAAATTTCTATAAATAGGGGGAATATCTCTTCAATTTCAGCATCTGGGTTTTTCCCTCATTCTTTTCTCTTCTTCTCTGAGTAAAAGCCAAAAACTCCTAAAGTTCTATCTTCTTCTTCATTCTCTGTAAAAGCCGAAATCTCTAAGCCTATTCCCTCATCTTCACTTTGATTCAAAAGCCGAAACTCTTTTCATTCTTTTTCTTCCTAGCCAAAATCTTCAAGTCTCTTCCTTGTTTTCTTTTCTTCTTCTCTTTTCCTATCAGAAACCGAAACTCCTCACTCAAGTATTTTAAAAGCCAAAGACACATCAGCCTTCTCTTGTTCATACTTTTTCCGAGATTTTTCCTAGAAACCGAAACTCATAGATCTCTAAGTTATAGGATCGTGTTACATTCGGGATTTCAAGGTAAGAGGATTTGTTTATTCATATATATAAAATCGGGTAGAATACTAACTATGGCCGAATATAGGAGAGGCCTATTTTCACATCTTTTTGGCTTTTTGAGCAAAGTTGTAGATCGGTTTAGCGAGGGATCGACATTAATCAGGTGTGTAGATCTTTAACACACTACTAATAAATCTGTTTGTATGTCTATTGTTATAAATGTTATGGGCTAAAAAGCCGGAATGAGGTCAGTATAGACAATCGAATGGAACCCTAAAAGGGTTAGGCAAGGATGCTAGGTACGTAAACATAGAACTCCCTATGTGTATTGAAAAATATATAAGTTTGCATGATGTTTTCTTTATGTATGTATGCATGGGGTGGGAATGGTGATATTGAAGGGGAAGTGTATGATAGGTCACTTGGTGATCGGTGGTAGAAATCCCACATAATTTAAATGAAAGGTCACATAGTGATCGGTGGCGATGCCACGTTAAATGATTCCTAATTAATAGGAATAGGCAATGACGGTATCGTTTTTTGGTGTGTAGCGGATGGAGGGTTGATTGTAGAAATCCCCAAGGTGTGATGGTTGAGTGCGGGATGGTGTGTAGAGGATGGAAACCTAGGATGGGTTGGGTTTTTCATTATTTATTGTTTATCATGTGATTATGATTGATACCTTTATGCATGGGCCAGGGCCCATAATGTGTTTGTGGGCTCGTGTCATTGTGTGTTTTGAGATTTATACACTTTGAGTCTTGGTGACTCACGCTTTCCTTTTCTCTACTCTTCCGGATGAGCAATGAGATCGTGGACATGGGAGCCGAGAAGGACTCGAGGGGCCATCAAGCTTTGTTTCTATAAATTATTTTTTTGGGGATTTCTTTAAGTATTATTTTATTTTTACTTTGGAATTATCAATGTAATAAGGCCCCATAGTTTTATCCAACTAAGTAGTTTTAATGTTCGCAACTTATGAGATTATGTCAAAGGTTTAATTATACTTAATACAATGTTTTATTTTTAAATGCCGCTTACTTACTTAAATAATGTCTATTTAATTTACGACTTCCAAAACCAACAAGACAAAAGTTTTCAATGTACAAACCGTGACATGCCGATCCTATTCGAAACGCATGGGCGGGTTTGGGGTGTTACATTTTGAGTATCGAGCCCGATTCAAAACTCGGGCCGTGTGAAATGGGTCTAGTATCTTGCTTTAAAAAAGTTAATAAAAAAAATGTTTTGGATGAAGATATGGCCTTCGAGTCTACCGGCACCCGATCAACCCATGTAAGTATTTTGAACTCCTGATTGTGATATAAATGTGGGCTTAATGGGCTTTATGGGACGTAGACTATCTAGATTAGAACTTGATGGACTCTAGGCTTAGACAAACAACTCTGCAATTCCATAAGACTTAATTTCACTAAACAAAACCTGTAAACAAGTCGCAAGACTAAGGTGTGGCAACAGGCATATGCATGTCTAGGAGTAGATCCAGAAGAGCTTGGTGTTTAAGCAGTCCAAGTGACTCACCTCCTCTTCGCTGGAATCTTACCTGGTGCATAGTGACTGTTCACTTTAGCCATGACAGGGTGTGGCAATAGGCATACGCATGTTTAGGAGTAGATTCAGGGAGAGCTTGATATTTAAGCGATCCTAGTGACTCACCTCCTCTTGGCTGAATCTTACAGTGCGTAGTGACTGCTCACTCTAGCTATAAGGACTTGTTCATGGGTGAACCCATAATTAAAACCCGAAAGGGACTAACCACCCTATTTTGCAAACAAAAACCCTAAGTTTTGTACATTTCAAAAAAAAAAAGATATATACTTGATTTGAAAATGTTCACAAATATGAAAAATTTACCCAAAACCCTATGTTTACAAGAGTAACTAGATCTTCCAAAGTACCCTGTTTTGAAAAAAATCAAAATATTCCTGGTTTGTAAAATTACCAAATTACCCTTGTTTTGTAAAATGACCAAAATACCCCTGGTTTGTAAATTACCAAATTATCCCTAATTTGTAAAATTACCGAAATACCCCCGGATCACAAAATTACCGAAATATCCCCAGATTTCAAAATTATCGAAATACCCTTGGATTGTGAAATTACCAAAATACCTTTATTTTACAAAATCACCAAGAAACCCTATTTTGGAAAATTACGAAAATACCCCTTGTAGGATAAATTACGAAAATACCCTTGGGTAGTGGAATAACTAGAATACCCCTATGTATTGAGTGTGGATGTATGGACATTGTATGTATGTTGATTGTTGAATGTATGTAGTTTATAGAACTAGGAAAGGTGAACTTGAGACTGAATTGCGAATTCGAAAGAACTACTATTAAAACTACTGATCATAAGACTGTTCGTGGATAATCAGTGGAAGAAAACCAATAATTCATAAAAAATTTTAATCAGATAAATGCGAACTGATAGCATGAGTACAAGGGGACGAGGACGCTCTAGATGTGAATACCGGTGCGTATTCTACCATAGTGTACTAAGTGTTTATTTTGGGTTTAGAATTCGAGTGCGCAGCGAAAGCATGGTAGTTAGACTTAGGTAGTACGATTAATAGTTAGTTGGAAATTTCGAGGACGAAATTTCTTTAAGGGGGGTAGAACTGTAACATCCTGAATTTTTGGGCCTATGCGTTTAATGGGTGGATATGTTTAATGTGTTAATTTAAGTGTTAGGGGTCCAAATTGGGCTCAGGCTTAGGTAGAGGCCTTGATTAAAATTATCTGTTTGGGCATTATAGGGTTTAAAAGGTAGTATCTATACTTAAAATACCAAAGTGGGCTTGTGGCCCAATCTTAGGAGGTGACGCCACACAAGGGAGTAAGGGGCCCAAATTTAAGTTTCATAGAGCCCAATTCTTTTAATTTAAGTTAGCTAAATTTTGGGCATTAGGATTAGGTCGAGTGGATGGCAACAAGGCTAAAATTTAGGGGTTTTAATGTTTAAAATATGTGGATAATAAGCAGATAAAGGCTATTATTTAGGAATTTATTTTATGTGGATAATAAGTAGATAAAGGCTAAAATTTAGGGATTTTAATGATTAAAATATGTGGATAATATGCTGATAAATGAGGGAGGAGTTAGAGATAATTAAGTCTCTTTTAGATGAGCGAGTAGATTAAGATAAAGGAGAAAAGATAGGATTTATCTGCAAGGTTAGGTAAGTGCCAAAATTTCTATAAATAGGGGAATATCTCTTCAATTTCAAAGATCTGGGTTTTCTCTCATTCTTTTCTCTTCTTCTCTCTGAGTAAAAGCCAAAACTCCTAAAGTTCTATCTTCTTCTTCATTCTCTGTAAAAAGCCAAATCTCTAAGCCTATTCCCTCATCTTCACTTTGATTCAAAAGCCGAAACTCTTTTCATTCTTTTTCTTCCTAGCCGAAATCTTCAAGTCTCTTCCTTGTTTTCTTTTCTTCTTCTCTTTTCCTGTCAAAAACCGAAACTCCTCACTCAAGTATTTTAAAAGCCAAAGACACATCAGCCTTGTCTTGTTCATACTTTTTCCGAGATTTTTCCTAGAAACCGAAACTCATAGATCTCTAAGTTATAGAATCGTATTACATTCGGGATTTCAAGGTAAGAGGATTTGTTTATTCATATATATAAAATCGGGTAGAATACTAACTATGGCCGAATATAGGAGAGGCCTATTTTCACATCTTTTCGGCTTTTTGAGCAAAGTTGTAGATCGGTTTAGCGAGGGATCGACATTAATCAGGTGTGTAGATCTTTAACACACTACTAATAAATTTGTTTGTATGTCTATTTATAAATGTTATGGGCTAAAAAGCCGGAATGAGGCTGTATAGACAGTCGAATGGAACCCTAAAAGGGTTAGGCAAGGATGCCAGGTACGTAAACATAGAACTCCCTATGTGTATCGAAAAATATATAAGTCTGTATGATGTTTTCTTTATGTATGTATGCATGGGGTGGGAATGGTGATATTGAAGGGGAAGTGTATGATAGGTCACTTGGTGATCGGTGGTAGAAATCCCACATAATTTAAATGAAAGGTCACATAGTGATCGGTGGCGATGCCACGTTAAATGATTCCTAATTAATAGGAATAGGCGATGCAGTGTGTCGTTTTGGTGTGTAGAGGATGGAGGGTTGATTGTAGAAATCCCCAAGGTGTGATGGTTGGTACGGGATGGTGTGTAGAGGATGGAAACCTAGGATGGGTTGGGTTTTTCATTATTTATTGTTTATCATGTGATTATGATTGATACCTTTATGCATGGGCCAGGGCCCATAATGTGTTTGTGGGCTCAGGTCGTTGTGTGTTTTGAGATTTATACACTGAGTCTTGGTGACTCACGCTTTCCTTTTCTCTACTCTTCCAGATGAGCAGTAGATCGTGGACATGGGAGCCGAGACAGACTCGAGGGGCCATCAAGCTTTGTTTCTATAAATTATTTTTTTTTGGGATTTCTTTAAGTATTATTTTATTTTTACTTTGGAATTATCAATGTAATAAGGCCCCATAGTTTTATCCAACTAAGTAGTTTTAATGTTCTGCAACTTATGAGATTATGTCAAAGGTTTAATTATACTTAATACAAGGTTTTATTTTTAAAATGCCGCTTACTTACTTAAATAATGTCTATTTAATTTACGACTTCCAAAACCAACAAGACAAAAGTTTTCAATGTACAAACCGTGACATGCCAGATCTGGTCGAAACGCATGGGCCGGGTTTGGGGTGTTACAGTAAAATTAGGTGATAAAATAAAAAAAAATAGAAAAGTATCAAATCAAAACAGGTCGAAGAAGCGGAAGGACTAAAAGGTTAAATAGACCCTTAGTCCAAAACACGCGGATCCTGGGGGTTCTGGGTCGGATCTCGGGTCGGCAACTGGGTTAGTTTTAAAACGACGCCATTTTAGCGCTTGAAGCTTAGGCCCAAAACGACGTCGTATTGGACCTTATATAAATAGAAAAAAATAGAAAAAAAAACATTTCAACAACATTCAAAAAAAAATTCTTCTTTCTCTCTTTTTCTCTCTGGGTATAACCCAAAATCTGGCCATAGAGGTCGTCGGTAGCTCGTCGTGGCCACCAGTCATCGGCGACGGTGGCCGTTGCCTCCGGTGGCCGGAGAGAAAAAGAAAGCCCCTTTTGCCCAAATCTGAAGGCTAGGCCTTCGGTTTGTAAAAAAATCGAAAAAGAAACATCCTTAACCCTCCCCCTGGCCATTTTCAATGCAGGAGAAGGCCTCCGGTGACGGGGTAAGTGAAGCGACTCAGGTGAGAGATCCCTTTTTTACTCTTATTTATTATTATTAGTTTTTGAAATAAGATGAAATAAACAAAAATAGGAATCACCTTTTGATTTTTTTGAATACGATTTCTGTTTCAAAATCCTTGTTTTTTTTGTATATTTCTCTGTGTGTGTCCAAATTACAGGCTATTTTCATGGCTTTTATAGCCGAACATTTGATTTTTCAATTGCTATTGCTTATGCCTTCGTTTGCTACTATTTCTCTGCTCTGTTTCTTTCCTTTTTGCAGGCGTCCATGGAGGGTCAACAGAGGCGGGAAAGGTGGTCTTCTTGCCACTTTGGTGAAAGGGCGACAGAGGCTTAAGACCTCAGGACGAGGTGCCTCGGGTGACGCAATCGAGGAGGAGCGGCGTACGTGGGGCATTAGGGTTTCTGCTTTTTTTTGAAATTTTTTTAAGTTTTTGGGCTTGTCGGGCCTTGTAATTTTGGGCTTAGGGTTTTTTTTTTAAAAAAATAGACTTTGTAATGTTGTTATTATTTTTTTATTTCTGGTTTCTGTTTATGTCTGGCCCGGGCAAATTTGGGCCTCTACACCCGTTACCGAGGATTGATAACTTGTTCGACCAGTTTAGAGGAGCGTCTGTCTTCTCCAAAATCGATATGCATTCCGATTACCATCAGCTCAAAGTCAAGGAGACTGATGTGTACAAAACTGCCTTTAGGACTCATTACAGACATTACGAGTTCCTGGTGATGCCTTTCAGTTTGACGAATGCTCCGGCGGCTGATAAACTGAAATAGTAACATATTTTAGGCCCGCATTTAGTATACTTTTGGATGATTTATCCCTTGATTTATGTAAAAAGGTGCTCTTAATCCTTTCTTTTCATGTCTTATACTCAGGAAAGCACCCAAGAATAAAAAGAACAAGAAACGGGCTCAAAACGGACCAAAATGGGCCAAAGAAGAAATCGACACGGCCTGGACTAAAGCCCACATAGCCGTGCCTCCTCAATATACTAGAACACGGCCTGATATTGATCTACACGGGCGTGTCCTCATTAGAAGTCCGAACACGGCGACCACGATTCACACTGCAGGCGTGTGGCATGGCGTGCCTCTACCGTGGAGAAGAGCAATTTCACTCGGAAAAGGATACTTTGGGGCAAAGAAACACATTCCAAAAGCCTATAAATACACCCTAAGTATAACTTTGAAGGGGGAGTCGACGGGCGGTCGGCTAGGCCAAGGAGCCGAGCCGAAAGGTCGATTTGTGGGAAACTCTCAAGGGATAGCCGGTTGATCCATCTCAAGAAGTGAAATTCTACTCAAGACAGAGGATCTCCTCTTCAATTCCTTCGAGGGGTTTTAGGGATTTCTTATGTTTTGTTTTATCTTTTCTTCCGAGATGTTTTCTTTTATTATTATGAACTAAAACCTTGAGATACACGAAGGGGATGAAACCTAGATGAATCTTGTTATTGTTTTACGAACTATATGATAAATACTTGATTTGTTCTTAATTATGTGTTCTTAATTCTTGTGTTAATATTTCGCTGATATTAATTCAAGTCGAATGTGCTTAGGTGGTGGAGCAAAAGTCCCTGCTTAAGAGTAGATCTAGCATAATTAAGCGGAGTTGATCGCGCGCCTAGAGATAGGGTGACGAGATTTTGCCGGATTAGGGTGAAACCTAATATGGGATGTCCATAGATCGATTTCTTTGCTATTCTAGGGGGTTATTATTCGAGGAAGAGATTTCCGTTAATTAACCTAGGGTTAGACGTTATTCGCCTCGAGAGAGGGTTTAATATACGTTAGGGAGTCCTACGGATCAAGTCAAGTGAATAAATCGTCTGGTTCAGAGTTAGATAACAAGTGAAGTCTAGGTGGATTCTTCCTAAGGGGTATCGTTTTAATCAACCGAGTTTTTCCCAAGTATTTCCCCAATTCATTCTTTTTGTCTTTGCGTCTTTAGCTTAGTAATTAGTTAATTTAGATTAATAAACAACTTCACTTATTCTTAGGCTAAATAATAGAAAGAAAGTTAGTATTAGTACTTTTAGTTCCTTTGGGTTCGACAATCCGGTCTTGCCTAAGCTATACTCTTTGTTCGATAGGTGCACTTGCCTCAATCGTTGTCATAGTTAGTTTCGTGTTCGATCATTATCTTTATAAATTTTAAAACTCTAACTTCACAATCAAGTTTTTGGCGCGTTCTTGAAGAACTAAAATATTAAGAAAGCTCTATTTTTATTACTTTAGCCATTATTTTTTATTTTCTTCAATTTACTTTTATTTTTAAATTTAAATTTTAACTTTGCTAAATTTTTCTTTCTTTCTTTTCCTAGCAGGTACCTCTAGTTTATGACTAGAAGGAACCCGAGAGGACCACTAGTATACGACAGTGATATTGAAGCTACCGCTCGTAGAAATCGCAGAGAAATTAGGCGAGCCCTAAATTACCAAGAAGAAGAGCGAGAAGACAGATCCAATCCTACTGAAGGGATGGACGAAAATAATCCACCACCACAAGATGTGGCAGAAAATAATGCTCCGCGTACTATGTATGATTATGCTAAAGCTCATTTAACAGGAGCCGAATCTAGTATTGTTAGGCCTGCTATAGCAGCTAATAATTTTGAATTAAAGCCTAACACTATACAAATGATTCAACAATTTGTTCAATTTGATGGTTTGCAGGACGAAGACCCAAACACTCATATAGCTAATTTCTTAGAGTTCTGTGATACCATCAAAATAAATGACGTTTCTGATGATGCCATAAGGCTTCGGTTATTTCCCTTTTCATTAAGGAATAAAGCCAAACATTTGTTAAACTCGTTACCACGAGGGTCAATCACCACATGGGATCAAATTACCGAAAATTTTTTATTAAAATATTTCCCACCGGCCAAAACGGCCAAATTACAGAATGATATCTCTTCTTTTGTGCAGATGGATTTAGAGACATTATATGACGCATGAGAGAGATATAAGGATCTCTTGAGAAGGTGTTCGCACCATGGTTTACCCTTGTGGCTCCAAGTCCAAACTTTCTATAACGGTGTAAACCCCTCAACGAGGCAACTAATTGATTCAGCCGCCGGTGGAACCTGAACAATAAAACTCCTGAAGCAGCCTACGAGTTTATTGAAGATATGTCACTAAATAACTATCAGTGGCAGGTTACAAGGACCAAACCAACAAAATCTGCCGGAGTTTTCAACATGGATGCAGTAACCATGCTATCAACACAGGTAGAGATGATGAATAAAAAGCTTGATAGTTTGTGTTCTTCGCAGGTACATCCAGTAATGCAGTGCGACGCAAGTGGAACCGTGGCGAGTCCTGAGTACCCACCCTACCAACCGAGCACCGAGAGCGAATAGATGAACTATATAGGTAACAATTTCAGATCCAATAATAACCCATATAGTAATAATTATAACCCAGGTTGGAGGAACCACCCAAATTTTTCATGGGGAGGTCAAGGAAATCAAGGAAATCAAAGACAACAACCTCCTCAAAATTTCCAAAACCAGCCCTATCCACAGGAGAAAAAGCCGAACCTTGAAGAGATGCTCACAAGATTCATGGCATCCACAGAAAACCGTCTCCAAGACACTGAAACCACCCTTAAGACCCAACAAGCATCGATCAAAAGGATCGAGAACCAAGTTGGAGAACTTACTAAGTCAGTTGGGGAAATTACTAAGTCAGTTGGGCAACTTACTGAGATAGTTTCTGAAATTCAATCAGAGATTTTTTCTAAAGGAACAGAACAAGTAAAGGAAGTTACACTGAGAAGTGGAAAGGAGTTAGTCGAACCAAAGAAAAAAATACCGCATGAAGATGACAAAATAAAGGATGAGGGAGTTGAGGATGTAACTCCAGTGCGCAAAGAAAAGGAACCATCAATCCCATACCCAACAAAGTTGAAGAAAGATCGATTAGATGCACAATACGGTAAATTTCTTGAACTTTTTAAACAAGTACATATTAACTTACCCTTTGTTGAAGCCATTTCACAGATGCCGACATACGCAAAATTCTTAAAAGAACTCCTGACGAATAAAAGGAAGCTTGAAGAAGTATCAACGGTGGAGCTTAATGAAGAATGTTCAGCCATCCTCCAAAATAAGCTACCAACCAAATTAAAAGACCCAGGAAGTTTTACTATTCCTTGTTTAATTGGTAGTTTAAATATTAAGAAAGCATTAGCTGATCTAGGTGCCAGTATTAATTTAATGCCTTATAAAATGTTTAAACAACTAGATCTAGGGGAACCAAAACCCACTAGGATGAGTATTCAATTAGCTGATAGATCGATTAAATATCCTAGAGGAGTTATTGAGGACGTTTTGGTAAAAATTGATAAATTTATTTTCCTTGTTGATTTTGTTGTGCTTGACATGAATGAGGATATTGAGGTTCCCTTAATTTTAGGGCGCCCTTTTTTAGCTACTGCTAGGGCTGTTATCGACGTAGGTGACGGTAAACTTGCATTAAGAATAGGCGATGAGGAAATTATTTTTCAAATTTATGATGCCATGCAATATTCTAAAGAACAAGATGATTCCTGTTATTTTGTTGATACTACTGATCATATCATTCAAAACTCATTACAGAAATTATATATGATGACGACACGATGGAACTGTGCGACTCAAGAAGAGGGGAAGAAGATGAAGTTGACGAGCTGAATCTGAATACATCTTCATCCAGACAAACGGAAAAAGAAAACATTGAAGTCAATGACGAACTGAAACAAAAACCCTCTATTGATGAGCCGCCCAAATTAGAATTAAAACAGTTACCGAAACACTTAGAATATGCATTCCTCGGGGATAATTCTATGCTACCAGTGATTATCTCTTCAGAGTTGGAACCCAAGGAAAAAGAGGAGTTGATACAGGTACTGAGAGAACATAAAAGAGCCATAGCTTGGAAAATTTCTAACATTAAGGGAATAAGCTCATCGTTTTGCACCCACAAAATTTTGATGGAAGAGGAATACAAGCCATGTGTGCAACCTCAAAGACGATTGAATCCCAACGTAAAAGAAGTTGTGAAAGCTGAGGTAATTAAACTTCTAGATGCTGGAATAATTTATCCTATTTCGATAAAGAATTGGGTAAGTCCTGTGCAGGTTGTTCCAAAGAAAGGAGGCATGGCGATGGTAGCCAACGAGAAGAATGAACTAATTCCCACTAGAAACGATTCTGAGGTTGGAGAGTCGCATTGATTACGGGAAGTCGAACGACGCCACTAGAAAAGATCACTTTCCTTTGCCCTTCATTGATCAAATGTTAGAAAGGTTATCTGGGCATATGTACTATTGCTTCCTAGATGGACTCTCCGGCTATTTCCAAACCCAATAGCACCCGAAGATCAAGAGAAGACAACATTCACATGTCCATACGGTACATTTGCTTATCGTAGAATGCCTTTTGGATTATGTAATGCTCCTACTACTTTTCAGCGTTGCATGTTGGCAATCTTTGACGAACTTGTGGAAGACATTATGGAGGTATTTATGGATGATTTCTCGGTATTCGGTAATTCTTTCCATCTTTGCCTTAAAAACTTAAAACGAGTTCTAATGAGATGTGAAGAGACAAATCTTGTCTTAAATTGAGAAAAATGCCACTTTATGGTACAAGAGGGAATTGTATTAGGACATAAAATTTCTAGTAAAGGAATCGAGGTAGATAAAGCAAAGGTCGAAACCATAGAAAAATTACCTCCTCCTAGTTCAGTTAAGGCTATTAGAAGCTTTTTAGGACATGCAGGATTCTATAGAAGATTTATTAAAGATTTTTCTAAAATAGCTAAGCCTCTAACAAAATTGCTAGAAAAAAAGATGTACCTTTCAATTTTAATCAGGAATGTTTAGATGCATTTAATATTCTTAAAGAGAAATTAATAAATGCCCCAATTATAATTGCCCCTGATTGGAATCTCCCTTTTGAACTAATGTGTGATGCGGTGATTTTGCAATGAGGTGCGCTTTTAGGACAAATAAAGGATAAGCACTTCCACCGATTTATTACGCGCCAAAGACATTAACAAAATGCACAAGAAAATTATACTACTACGAAAAAGAATTACTAGATGTGGTCTTTGCGTTTGATAAATTCGGACAATATTTAGTATTATCTAAAGTTGTCGTTTACATCGACCACTCGCTCTTCGTTATCTTTTAACTAAACCTGACGCAAAACCACGACTCATAAGATGGATTTTACTTTTACAGGAATTTGACCTGGAAATACAGGATAAGAAGGGAGCTGAAAACCTTGCAGCAGATCACCTCTCCGGGCTTGAGAACCGACATCTCGAAGAGCTCGACGAAAGTGAGATAGACGACTCATTCCCTGAGGAACAACTCTTTTCTATAACCTGCTTCGAGGTACCATGGTTTGCAGATATTGCGAATTATTTAGCCGCTAACGTCCTACCGAAAAAGCTAACACATCATCAAAAAAGGTGATTTTTTTCTGATGTGAAGAACTATTTCTGGGAGGACCCCTTTCTTTTCCGCATTTGTGCAGATCAGGTAATTTGAAGATGCGTTACCAAGACAGAAGCAAGCAAAATCCTACAACACTGCCATTCGGGACCTTCAGGAGGACACTACAGTGGCATTAAGACAACACATAAAATACTCGAATCAGGTTTTTATTGGCCCACTATATTCAAAGATGCCAACAAGTATGTCGCTTCATGTGATAAATGCCAAAGAACAGGTAATGTTTCTAAATGTGATGAAATGCCTCAAACATATATACTATCTTGTGAAATATTTGATGTATGGGGTATTGATTTTATGGGTCCATTCCCTAGTTCATTCGGAAATAAGTACATCCTAGTAGCAGTTGATTACATGTCAAAATGGGTGGAAGCTGAAGCTTTACCTACCAATGATGCCAGGGTAGTAGTTAAGTTTCTTAAGAAACTGTTTTCTCGATTCGGAACACCTGAAGCCATCATTAGTGATAGGGGTACTCATTTTTGTAATACTCAATTTGAAAAGGTCTTAAAAAAATATGGAGTACACCATAGGATAGCTACCCCATATCACCCTCAAACCAGTGGGCAGGTAGAAGTAGCAAACCAAGAACTTAAGCGGATCTTAGAGAAAACAGTTGAATCCAACAGGAAAGATTAGGCAATAAAAGTAGACGACGCTTTATGGGCCTATAGAACAGCCTTTAAAACCCCTTTAGGAACATCCCCGTACAAACTTGTCTACGGGAAAAGTTTTCATCTACCATTTGAGTTAGAACATAAAGCTTACTGGGCTATAAAATTTTTGAATTACGATATTAAAACCACAGGTGAGAAGAGAATGATGCAGATGAACGAGCTAGACGAATGGAGAGCTGATGCCTACAAGAACTCAAAATTATATAATGAGGCAACAAAGCGACACCATGATGCTCGTCTAAAGAAATCGAGACAATTCAAAGTAGGGGACTTGGTCCTGCTATACAACTCGAGGCATAAACTGTTCCCTAGGAAACTGAAATCAAGATGGTCAGGTCCATTCATGATCAAAACAATTTTTCCCTATGGCACAATCGAGGTAACTCATCCCACTCAAGGCACATTCAAGGTAAATGGTCACCGACTCAAAATCTATAATGGTGAAGATTTTAGGGATATGAGAGAGGAGCTTCAGCTCCGTGAACCTTCTTTTTAAAATAAAAACAGGGTAAGTCTAGCTTAAGACTTTAAACGAGCGCTTCTCGAGAGGCAACCCGAGCATTAACCATACTAACATTAGATTCTTAATTTTTAGCATTTAATCCCATACTAATTAAAGCGCAGGTGTTAGCCCACACGGCCTTACACACGGGCGTGCCCGTGGCCGTGTGGAAGCCACGGGACGAAACACGGGCGTACTTATAGCCATGCTCGACATAGGTGACTTTTATCCTCAACACGGGCTACGATAATAACCCCACGCCCGTGCTGAGAAGCCGTGGACTATACTGACTTGCCAAACACGGGCTCAACAAGCCCGTGCTTCACAACCATGGACTATACTGACTTTTTAAACACGGGCTGAACACACCCGTTTTGAACAACTGTGTGAAGAAGAACACGGGCGTACCACTTTACCCACGGCCGTGCCCAAACACCACAAACGCGCCCAAATCTGGAAAATGCGAAAAACACGGGCTGATTAACTTTAGCACGGGCGTGGCCCTTGCCCGTGCCCCTACCTCTATTTAAGAAACTTAAACCGCTCATCTTCCCCAAACCAACCCTAAATTGATTTTCTTAGCCTCTTTTATCCCAAATCCGGCCACCATACCCAAAATCACCCACATTTTAACCCCCAAAACCCAATAACCTTCCCTTCTCTCCAAAACCCATACACAAACCCCCTCCATACCCTCTTCTCCTACTAACTTTCAACCTTCACCTTTTAATTTTTTTTTCTCTATACCCTTGAGCTACACCAAAACAATGCCAAAGAAGCGGAAGAAGCCAAGCACAGTCTCTCTCATGGAGACCGATACATATAAGTTCATGCCAGCCGCTTCAATCATCCGACGAGCCAAGGATATTTGAGACCATTCAGTTTTTATTTCATTTTTCTCTTTTGCTTCAATTTACTTAACTTTACTTCTCTTCTGCTTAATTTAGTTCATTTTATCTTAGTTTCTTAATTTTAGGTTCTAAAGGCTACTAGGGAATCACGCCAATTCCGCCACCACCAGCACCTCCACAGCCTTAGAGGTCACACCCACCTCGCGAACCATCCAACAATAAGGACCCCTCGGTCCATCCATCTTTTCTTTTTACTTTATTTTACTTTCTGTTTACTTTCTCTTTATCTTCCTTGTCCTTTATTATATATTTAGTTTATTTTAATTGTGTCTTAATAATCCCTGGCTAATCCTGCATGAGCTACCCAATTTCTTCATCTAGCGCAGGATCACCACCCAGAACGACCCCTCCAACATATCGTTCATCCAACTCAAAGATTTCAAACATAATTCAGGAAGTTTCACTTATCCCCATATCTTCTGATTTGAACATTACATTTATATTATCTAACTTTGTATATTGAGGGCAATGTACATCTTAAGTGTGGGGGGGTGAACAACCTAAAAAGGCACCTAACTTTTTTTCATTATTCTCAAATTTCTAAAATTAGGTGCCAAACTTTTTGCATATTTCTCTAAATCCTGAATTTAGTCTTGTTTTTAAGTAAATTCCTCATATTACTAATTAGGATGAAATTTCTAATGATTTATGATTTTTATTGATATGTTTTAGATTAAGTTATTGATAATTGTGCATTGATAATTAAATTCTAAGAATACTAGAGAATCAAGAATGATAAGTCTATTTTTCAGAAATTAAAAATTTTCTAGGTTGTCGAACTGAGTTTAAATATTACTTTGAAGTTTGAAATTTACGAGGTTGACATCAAAATACCCATAATTTTTGTGAGATTTTGAGCCTTATAGAGCATATATTCTTTTTCATGCTCACTTTATTGATTATGAGTATGTCAACATTGATTTGTTATTCTAGAACTTGCCTCGTTTATGCATATCGAGACCACACTTTTTGATTTGATACACAGAGATGATAAAGGCACCTAGGTTTTAACCCACTAACTCCATTAAAAGCCCACCTTCATAATTAACCCCTAGTGAACCCCGTTTAATCCTAACAACCCATTTATTGACTTACCCGGTAATATTAACCCAAAACCCTTTTTATTTGTTTTCACCATTCTTTTTCGACGACCCTTATATCGAGATTTGATTTGATTAATAGCCTAACTATGTTTTTATTTCAGTAATTTATCCTTTGTTATGTATTTATGATTTGTCTTAAAAAAAAATCGAAGTATATTCATTATTCATAACTAGTTTTGTGATTAAGTGAGCTTATACGTGTGAACTCCAAATATTGAAGAAGAAGCCCACATTATTAGCTTTCAGTTGATGTAATTACTTTTATTCAGTTTATTGTTCTAGTTAGGTATTTCATCAATTCGATATCGATTCTAACCCTCTAATTCAGCCTTTATCCACACCTTAACCCTAGCCCCGTTAAAACCCTAATTAAAGACCTTTTGATTTGTGCATCATCTCATATTATAGTGGTGGAGATTTGATTTTAAGGCAAGCCTATGGGATTAACTTTTCATGTTTGACTTCTGAGCGCTTTTCTTGAACATTAAACACTTTGAGTGATTTGATTGAATCCCTAGTGAGGATGTCTGTAACACCCCAAACCCGGCCCAAACACTACAACCAGATCTGGTATGTCACTAAGAAATTTTTTGTCAAACATGTCGTATTTTCAGAAAAGCCCAAATATGTTTTAAATAGAAGATGCTTTAGTAAAGTAAATTCCAAACTTAAATGCATGCCTTAGTTTAATTAAAATAAAGCTTAAATGACCTAAAGTAATAGAAGCCCATAATAAAACATAATAGCCCATGGCCTTATTACAACGAGATTTGAAGTCCATTAATTAAAAATATAAAATAAAACTTGAGTCTCTTTTGCCAAATCTACATATTCTTCTCGCATGGCCACCTTGCGCTTCCTCTCACTCCGGTCCAAGCACTAGGTATCACCCGAAATGTTAATTAAAAGGGTGAGTCGCGAGACTCGGTGTGCAACCCTCATGCACCACTAGATTTTGGGCCTTAAGCCCGTTAAACAAAATAAACGATGTAATAATCATAATAAAAATTAATAGCAAATAATATGCAAGGCCCAACCCGTTTGCCTAGGTTTCCATCCGCTACACGCCCGTACCAACCGTACACACCACCATGGGGATTTCTACAATCGACCCACACCGCTGCACACCATGATGGCGCAAATTATGCTTTGCTCATCCACATATGATGGCCAAGCCCTTATAAAATATAATGGCCAAGCCCGTATAACATTTAATGGCCGAAAGTCCAGTATAACGATTCACGGCATTAGCCGCTACACATATAACGTATAACTTCCTCCTTTCAACAACCCAACCCATGCAATCACATACAAGCATTTTACTTATAACATTTAAACATATTATTTACTAACACAGGGATCCGCTTTTACCCTCCTTGGGCTTTCATCAATAAACCGAGATTTCAAATTTATCATAACATATAAAACATATGAACATACAATAATAGCGCATCTAGATGGTGGGGAAGTATTACACACTGATTAATGTAGATACCCTTGCTAAACCGATCTACGCTTTGCTTCAAAAATCTCGGAAAGATAATCTATCGCGCTTTTGGCTTTTGAAAGAACTAAAAATTGAAAAGATGGCTAAGGGAGATTCGACCAATGAATATGAAGGAGAAGAATAGGTGTAGTTTTGGCTTTTGAATCAAAGTGAAGATGAGGGAATAGGCTTAGAGATTTCGGCTTTTGCAGAGAATGAAGAAGAAGATGGAACTTTAGGAGTTTTCGCTTTTACTCGGAGAAGAAGAGAAAAGAATGAGAGAAAAACCAGATCTTTGAAATTGAAGAGATATTCCCCTATTTATAGAAATTTCAAGCACTTACCTAACCTTGCAGATAAATCCTATCTTTTCTCCTTTATCTTAATCTACTAGCTCATCTAAAAGAGACTTAATTATCTCTAACTCCTCCTCCTTTATCAAAGCATATTATCCACATATTTTAATCATTAAAATCCCTAAATTTTAGCCTTTATCTGCTTATTATCCACATATTTTAAACATTAAAACCCCTAAATTTTAGCCTTGTTGCCATCCACTCCACCTAATCCTAATGCCCAAAATTTAGCTAACTTAAATTAAAAGAATTGGGCTCCATGAAACTTAAATTTTGGCCCCTTACTCCCTTGTGTGGCGTCACCTCCTAAGATTGGGCCACAAGCCCACTTTGGTATTTTAAACATAGATACTACCTTTTAAACCATATAATGCCCAAACAAATAATTTTAATCAAGGCCTCTACCTAAGCTGAGAGCCCAATTTGGACCCCTAACACTTAAATTAACACATTAAACATATCCACCCATTAAACGCATAGGCCCAAAAATTCGGGATGTTACGGTTCTACCCCGCTTAAAGAAATTTCGTCCTCGAAATTTCCAACTAACTATTAATCGTACTACCTAAGTCTCACTACCATGCTTTCGCTGCGCACTCCAATTCTAAACTCAAAATAAACACTTAGTACACTATGGTAGAATACGTACCGGTATTCACATCTAGAGCGTCCTCGTCCCCTTGTAATCATGCTATCAGTTCGCATTTATCGATTAAATTTTTTATGAATTATTGGTTTTTTCCACTCGATTATCCACGAGCAGTCTTATGATTAGTAGTTTTAATAGTAGTTCTTTCGAATTCGCAATTCAGTCTCAAGTTCACCTTTCCTAGTTCTATAAACTACATACATTCAACAATCAACATACATACAACGTCCATACATCCACACTCAATGCATAGGGGTATTCTAGTTATTTCACTACCCAGGGGTATTTTCGTAATTTATCCTACAGGGGTATTTTCGTAATTTTCCAAAATAGGGTTCCTTGGTAATTTTATGAAATAAGGGTATTTTGGTAATTTTGAAATCTGAGGGTATTTCGAAAATTTTGAAATCTGGGGGTATTTCGGAAATTTTAGAATCCGGGTCATTTTGGTCATTTCGCAAAACAAGGGTAATTTGGTAATTTTACAAGTCAGGGTTATTTTGGTCATTTCATAAAACAAGGGTAATTTGGTAATTTTACAAGTCAGGGTCATTTTGGTCATTTTGCAAAACAAGGGTAATTTGGTAATTTTTCAAACTTTGATGGGGTTTGTTGTTGTTGTTTTTTATTTTTATAAAACAAAGGTATTTTTGGAAATTTTACAAAACTTGGGAATTTTTTTTTATAAAAAGATGGCTGATCCCTTTCGGGTTTTAATCATAGGGTTTAGCCCATCAACCAGTCCTCGTAACTAGGGTGAATAGTCACTACGCACCAGGTAGGATTCTAGTAAAGAGGAGGTGAGTCACTAAGACTGCTTAAATACCAGGCTCTTCCGGATCCTTCCTAGACATGCGTATGACGGTTACCACACCCTAGCCTTGCGGCTCGTTAACGGGTTTGTTCAGTGAAATTAAGCTTTATGAATTTTTCAGAAGTAGTTTGTACTAAGCCTAAAGTTCATCAAGTTCTAATTCTAGCTTAGTCTACGTCCCACTAGGCCCACTAAGCCCACATATATAAAGATCACACAATGGTTCGGAGTACTTACCTGGCGGACTTGGGCCGGAGACGCAGGTGCCATGCTGAGCTAACAAACTTGTTATCCTTTAAAAACATATATGTTTCGAAAGCCCATTTTTAGAAAACGTTTTGAGCCCAAAAACCCCAGAGCCGAGTTTTGAACCGGGCTCTGATACCAATTTGTAACACCCCAAACCCGGCCCAAACACTACAACCGGATCTGGTATGTCATTAAGAAAATTTTTGTCAAACATGTCGTATTTTCAGAAAAGCCCAAATATGTTTTAAATAGAAGATGCTTTAGTAAAGTAAAATCCAAACTTAAATACATGCCTTAGTTTAATGAAAATAAAGCTTAAATGACCTAAAGTAATAGAAGCCCATAATAAAACATAATAGCCCATGGCCTTATTACAACGAGATTTGAAGTCCATTAATTAAAAATATAAAATAAAACTTGAGTCTCTTTTGCCAAATCTACATATTCTTCTCGCATGGCCACCTTGCGTTCCTCTCCACCCGGTCCAAGCACTAGGTATCACCCAAAATATTAATTAAAAGGGTGAGTCGCGAGACTCGATGTGCAACCCTCATGCACCACTAGATTTTGGGCCTTAAGCCCAGTTAAATAAAATAAACAATTAATAATCATAATAAAAATTAATAGCAAATAATATGCAAGGCCCAACCCGTTTGCCTAGGTTTCCATCCGCTACACGCCCCCGTACCAACCGTACACACCATTGGGGATTTCTACAATCGACCCACACCGCTACACACCATGATGGCAGTCATGCTGCTCATCCACATATGATGGCCGAAGCCCTTATAACATATAATGGCCGAAGCCCGTATAACATTTAATGGCCGAAGCCCGTATAACAGTTCACGGCATTAGCCGCTACACATATAACGTATAACTTCCTCCTTTCAACAACCCAACCCATGCAATCACATACAAGCATTTTACTTATAACATTTAAATAGATTATTTACTAACCTGGAGATCCGCTTTTACCCTCATTGGGCTTTCATCAATAAACCGAGATTTCGGCATTTATCATAACATATAAAACATATGAACATACAATAATAGGTAGATCTAGATGGTGGGGAGGTATTACACACCTGATTAATGTAGATACCCTTGCTAAACCGATTTACGCTTTGCTTCAAAAATCTCGGAAAGATGATCTATCGCGCTTTCGGCTTTTGAAAGAATTAAAAATTAAAAAGATGGCTAAGGGAGATTCGGCCAATGAATATTAAGGAGAAGAATAGGTGTAGTTTCGGCTTTTGAATCAAAGTGAAGATGAGGGAATAGGCTTAGAGATTTCGGCTTTTGCAGAGAATGAAGAAGAAGATGGAACTTTAGGAGTTTTCGGCTTTTACTCGGAGAAGAAGAGAAAAGAATGAGAGAAAAACCCAGATGCTGAAATTGAAGAGATATTCCCCCTATTTATAGAAATTTCGGCACTTACCTAACCTTGCAGATAAATCCTATCTTTTCTCCTTTATATTAATCTACTAGCTCATCTAAAAGAGACTTAATTATCTCTAACTCCTCCCTCCTTTATCAGTATATTATCCACATATTTTAATCATTAAAATCCCAAAATTTTAGCCTTTATCTACTTATTATCCACATAAATAAATTCCTAAATAATAGCCTTTATCTGCTTATTATCCACATATTTTAAACATTAAAACCCCTAAATTTTAGCCTTGTTGCCATCCACTCCACCTAATCCTAATGCCCAAAATTCAGCTAACTTAAATTAAAAGAATTGGGCTCCATGAAACTTAAATTTTGGCCCCTTACTCCCTTGTGTGGCGTCACCTCCTAAGATTGGGCCACAAGCCCACTTTGGTATTTTAAACATAGATACTACCTTTTAAACCATATAATGCCCAAACAAATAATTTTAATCAAGGCCTCTACCTAAGCCTGAGCCCAATTTGGACCCCTAACACTTAAATTAACACATTAAACATATCTACGCATTAAACGCATAGGCCCAAAAATTCGGGGATGTTACAGCTTCTACCCCACCAAAGAAATTTCGTCCTCGAAATTTCCAACTAACTATTAATCGTACTACCTAAGTCTCACTACCATGCTTTACTGCACACTCCAATTCTAAACCCAAAATAAACACTTAGTACACTATGGTAGAATACGCACCGGTATTAACATCTAGAGCGTCCTCGTCCCTTGTACTCATGCTATCGATTCGCATTTATCCGATTAAATTTTTTTATGAAATATTGGTTTTCTTCCACTGATTATCCACGAGCAGTCTTATGATTAGTAGTTTTAATAGTAGTTCTTTCAATTCGCAATTCGGTCTCAAGTTCACCTTTCCTAGTTCTATAAACTACATACATTCAACAATCAACATACATACAACGTCCATACATCCACACTCAATGCATAGGGGTATTCTAGTTATTCCACTACCGAGGGTATTTTAAGTAATTTATCCTCTGAGGGTATTTTTCGTAATTTTCCAAAATAGGGTTCCTTGGTGATTTTATGAAATAAAGGTATTTCGGTAATTTTGAAATCTGAGGGTATTTCAGAAATTTTGAAATCCAGGGGTATTTCAGAAATTTTGGAATCTGGGTCATTTTGGTCATTTCACAAAACAAGGGTAATTTGGTAATTTTACAAGTCAGGGTTATTTTGGTCATTTTGCAAAACAAGGGTAATTTGGTAATTTTACAAGTCAGGGTCATTTTGGTCATTTCGCAGAACAAGGGTAATTTGGTAATTTTTCAAACTTTGATGGGGTTTGTTGTTGTTTTTTTTTCATAAAACAAAGGTATTTTTGGAAATTTTACAAAACTTGGGAATTTTTTTTTATTTATAAAAAGATGGCTGATCCCTTTCGGGTTTTAATCATAGGGTTTAGCCCATCAACCAGTCCTCGTAACTAGGGTGAATAGTCACTACGCACCAGGTAGGATTCTAGTGAAGAGGAGGTGAGTCACTAAGACTGCTTAAATACCAGGCTCTTCCGGATCCTTCCTAGACATGCGTATGACGGTTACCACACCCTAGCCTTGCGGCTCGTTAACGGGTTTGTTCAGTGAAATTAAGCTTTATGAATTTTTCAGAAGTAGTTTGTAATAAGCCTAAAGTTCATCAAGTTCTAATTCTAGCTTAGTCTACGTCCCACTAGGCCCACTAAGCCCACATATATAAAGATCTCACAATGGTTCGGAGTACTTACCTGGCGGACTTGGGCCGGAGACGCAGGTGCCATGCTGAGCTAACAAATCTGTTATCCTTTAAAAACATATATGTTTCAAAACCCCATTTTTAGAAAACGTTTTGAGCCCAAAAACCCCAGAGCCGAGTTTTGAATCGGGCTCTGATACCAATTTGTAACACTCTAAACCCGGCCCAAACACTACAACCGGATCTGGTATGTCACTAAGAAAATTTTTGTCAAACATGTCGTATTTTCAGAAAAGCCCAAATATGTTTTAAATAGAAGATGCTTTAGTAAAGTAAAATCCAAACTTAAATACATGCCTTAGTTTAATTAAAATAAAGCTTAAATGACCTAAAGTAATAGAAGCCCATAATAAAACATAATAGCCCATGGCCTTATTACAACGAGATTTGAAGTCCATTAATTAAAAATATAAAATAAAACTTGAGTCTCTTTTTGCCAAATCTACATATTCTTCTGCATGGCCACCTTGCGTTCCTCTCCAGCCCGGTCCGAAGCACTAGGTATCACCTGAAATGTTAATTAAAAGGGTGAGTCGCGAGACTCAGTGTGCAACCCTCATGCACCACTAGATTTTGGGCCTTAAGCCCGTTAAAAAAAATAAACAGTGTAATAATCATAATAAAAATTAATAGCAAATAATATGCAAGGCCCAACCCATTTGCCTAGGTTTGCATCCGCTACACGCCCCCGTACAAACCGTACACACCATTGGGGATTTCTACAATCGACCCACACTGCTACACACCATGATGGCAGTCATGTTGCTCATCCACATATGATGGCCGAAGCCCTTATAACATATAATGGCCGAAGCCCGTATAACATTTAATGGCCGAAGCTCGTATAACAGTTCACGGCATTAGCCGCTACACATATAACGTATAACTTCCTCCTTTCAACAACCCAACCCATGCAATCACATACAAGCATTTTACTTATAACATTTAAACAGATTATTTACTAACCTGGGGATCCGCTTTTACCCTCCTTGGGCTTTCATCAATAAACCGAGATTTCAGCATTTATCATAACATATAAAACATATGAACATACAATAATAGGCAGATCTAGATGGTGGGGAGGTATTACACACCTGATTAATGTAGATACCCTTGCTAAACCGATCTACGCTTTGCTTCAAAAATCTCGGAAAGATGATCTATCGCGCTTTCGGCTTTTGAAAGAACTAAAAATTGAAAAGATGGCTAAGGGAGATTCGGCCAATGAATATTAAGGAGAAGAATAGGTGTAGTTTCGACTTTTGAATCAAAGTGAAGATGAGGGAATAGGCTTAGAGATTTCGGCTTTTGCAGAGAATGAAGAAGAAGATGGTACTTTAGGAGTTTTCGGCTTTTACTCGGAGAAGAAGAGAAAAGAATGAGAGAAAAACCGGATCTTGAAATTGAAGAGATATTCCCCTATTTATAGAAATTTGGCACTTACCTAACCTTGCAGATAAATCCTATCTTTTCTCCTTTATCTTAATCTACTAGCTCATCTAAAAGAGACTTAATTATCTCTAACTCCTCCCTTCTTTATCAAATATTATCCACATATTTTAATCATTAAAATCCCTAAATTTTAGCCTTTATCTGCTTATTATCCACATAAATAAATTCCTAAATAATAGCCTTTATCTACTTATTATCCACATATTTTAAACATTAAAACCCCTAAATTTTAGCCTTGTTGCCATCCACTCCACCTAATCCTAATGCCCAAAATTTAGCTAACTTAAATTAAAAGAATTGGGCTCCATGAAACTTAAATTTTGGCCCCTTACTCCCTTGTGTGGCGTCACCTCCTAAGATTGGGCCACAAGCCCACTTTGGTATTTTAAACATAGATACTACCTTTTAAACCCTATAATGCCCAAGCAAATAATTTTAATCAAGGCCTCTACCTAAGCCTGAGCCCAATTTGGACCCCTAACACTTAAATTAACACATTAAACATATCCACCCATTAAACGCATAGGCCCAAAAATTCAGGATGTTACAATGTCAATCCTTGTCGGTTTTGAATTAAAGGTAATTATTTAGATAATGGGAGACGCCTATATTTTCGAGCTACAAATCTATGACTTAGATTGTTTGAATCCTTAGGACTCTTTGAATTAAATTATCCATGTATAAATTATCTATGAATTATGATAAGACATTGTTGATAGGAATTATGAATTATTGAAAGTTCGTTTTAATTGTAAGTTGAGAATTTTACTTGAGGACAAGCAAAAGCTTAAGTGTGGGGGTATTTGATAAACCGAAATAGCAACATATTTTAGGCCCACATTTAGCATACTTTTGGATGATTTATCCTTTGATTTATGTAAAAAGGTGCTCTTAATCCTTTCTTTTCATGTCTTATACTCAGGAAAGCACCCAAGAATAAAAAGAACGAGAAACGGGCTCAAAACGGACCAAAATGGGCCAAAGAAGAAATCGGCACGGCCTAGACTAAAGCCCACACGACCGTGCCTCCTCAATATACTAGAACACGGCCTGATATCGATCTACACAGGCGTGTCCTCATTAGAAGTCCGAACACGGCCTGACCACGATTCACACGGACGTGTGCCATGGCCGTGCCTCTGCCGTGGAGAAGAGCAATTTCACTCGGAAAAGGATATTTTGGGGCAAAGAAACACATTCCAAAATCCTATAAATACACCCTAAGTATAACCTGAAAGGGGGAGTCGACGGGCGATCAGCTAGGCCAATGAGCCGAGCCGAAAAGGTCAAATTTATGGGAAACTCTCAAGGGATAGCCAGTTGATCCATCTCAAGAAGCCGAAATTCTACTCAAGACGGAGGATCTCCTCTTCAATTCCTTCAGGGGTTTTAGGGATTTCTTATGTTTTGTTTTATCTTTTCTTCTGAGATGTTTTCTTTTATTATTATGAACTAAACCCTTCAGATACCTGAAGGGGATGAAACCTAGATGAATCTTGTTATTGTTTTCTGAACTATATGATAAATACTTGATTTGTTCTTAATTATGTGTGCTTAATTCTTGTGTTAATATTTCGCGGATATTAATTCAAGTCGAATGTGCTTAGGTGGTGGAGCAAAAGCCCCTGCTTAAGAGTAGATCTAGCATAATTAAGCGGAGTTGATCGCGCGCCTAGAGATAGGGTGACGAGATTTTGCCGAATTAGGGTGAAACCTAATATGGGATGTTTGTAGATCAATTTACTGCTATTCTAGAGGGTTATTATTCGAGAAAGAGATTTTCGTTAATTAACCTAGGGTTAGACGTTATTCACCTCGAGAGAGGGTTTAATATACGTTAGGGAGTCCTACGGATCAAGTCAAGTGAATAAATCGTCTGGTTCAGAGTTAGATAACAAGTGAAGTCTAGGTGGATTCTTCCTAAGGGTATCGTTTTAATCAACTGAGTTTTTCCCAAGTATTTCCCCAATTCATTCTTTTTGTCTTTGCGTCTTTAGCTTAGTAATTAGTTAATTTAGATTAATAAACAACTTCACTTATTCTTAGGCTAAATAATAGAAAGAAAGTTAGTATTAGTACTTTTAGTTCCTTTAGGTTCGACAATCCAGTCTTGCCTAAGCTATACTACTGTTCAATAGGTGCACTTGCCTCAATCGTTGTCATAGTTAGGTTCCAGGTTCGATCATTATCTTTATAAATTTTAAAACTCTGACTTCACAGTGATCAGCAGCGTTTATGGATTTAATGAATCGGGTGTCCCAACCGTACTTGGATCAATTTGTAGTGGTTTTCATCAATGACATCCTAATTCACTCCAAAACTGAAATTGATCATGATAATCACATTCGTACTGTACTTCAAGTACTCCGAGAAAAATAGTTGTATAACAAGTTTAGTAAGTGCGAGTTTTGGTTACGGGAAGTCACTTTTCTGGGTCATGTGGTAACTGTGGAAGGGATCCGAGTCGATCCCAAGAATATAAAAGCTATAGTTGAGTGGAAGCAACCGAAAAATGTTGTCGAGCTTCGTAGTTTTTTGGGTTTAACCGGTTATTACCGATGGTTTGTTGAGGGATTTTCTCTGATTGCGTCACCCCTAACGAAGCTTCTGCGCAAGAGTGCTCCGTTTGTGTGGTCTGAGGCACAATAGGATAGTTTCGATAAGCTCAAGTCCGTTCTGACACAGGCTCCTATTTTAGTTCAACCGAAATCGGGTTGGGAATTTGTGGTGTACAGTGATGCGTCACATGTCGATTAGGATGTGTGCTTATGCAAGACGGTAAGGTGGTTGCTTACACATCGCGGTAGCTTAAGACACATGAGGGTAACTACTCTACGCACGATCCTGAGCTGGCTGCAGTTGTGTTTGCTCTGAAGATCTGGAGACACTATCTGCATGGTGAAAGATGTATCATTTACACTGATCACAAGAGTCTCAAATATTTGTTAACTAAAAAATAATTAAATCTTCGGTAGCGCAAATGGGTTGAGTTACTTAAAGATTATGATTGCACGATAGAGTACCATCCGAGTAAGGCTAATGTGGTAGCTGATACCCTTAGCCGTTTAGCAGAATGACAGGTTAAACCGATTTGGGTGGAGCAGATTCGAGCTAAATAGTTGAGTGATGAGTCCTTAGTTCAACGATTGCAACATGTTGGTTCAAATGAGACTTCCAATTTTAGCTTGAACAGCGATAATGTGTTGTGCTTCAAAGGTCGGATTTGTGTACCTAATGATAAATATTTGAGGCACTTGATCCTACAAGAGGCGTATAGTAGTCTCTATGCTATGCATCCTGGTGGGAACAAAATATATCGGGACCTCCGAGAACTCTATTGGTGGCCTGGATTGAAATAGGAGGTAGTCGCTATTGTATCCCACTGTCTGACGTGTCAAAAGGTTAAGGCTAAACATTTGTTGCCCTCCGGATTACTTTAGCCAGTTAAGATTCCGCAGTGGAAATGAGAGTGGGTAACGATGGATTTTGTTAGTGAGTTGCCTTTAACCCCCACTAAGAAAGATTCAGTTTGGGTCATCGTTGATCGGTTGACCAAATTAGCCCACTTTATTCCTATCTGAATAGATTACTCCTTACAAGAAGTTAGCTAAACTGTATATTGCTGAAATTGTGAGACTACACGGGGTTCCAGTCTCAATTACATCCGATAGAGACCCACAATTCACATCTCGGTTCTGGAAGAAACTTCACGAGGCCTTAGGCACACGACTTAATTTCAGTACTGCGTACCACCCTCAAATCGATGGACAGTCTGAACGAGTCATTCAGATTCTGGAAGATATGCTTCAGAGTTGTGTGATAGACCTCCGGGGTAGTTGGGAGGAGTATCTACCGTTGGCTGAGTTTGCATACAATAACAATTTTTAGTCTAGTATTCAGATGGCACCCTACGAGGCCTTGTATGGTCATTAGTGTCGTACTCCGTTATGTTGGACAGAATTAAACGAACGCCGGATATTGATTCCTAAGCTAGTTTCTGAAACTGAGAGTACTGTGAAAGTGATTCGTGATCGCCTGAAAGCAGCCTTTGACCGACAGAAGTCTTATGCAAAATTAAGAAGAAAGGATATTGAGTATTCTGTAGGTGATCAAGTGTTTCTAAAGGTATCACCATGGAAAAAGGTTCTCCGATTTGGACGCAAGGGCAAGCTAAACCCGAGGTTCATTGGACCTTACCGTATTTTGAAGCGTGTTGGACCTGTTGCGTATCAGTTAGAATTACCGTCAAAATTAGAACAAATTCACGATGTGTTTTATGTCTCGATGTTGAGACGGTATCGATATGATCCGTCGCATATTGTCCCTGTCGACAAGATCGAGTTGTGACCGAATCTAACATTTGAGGAGGAACCGATCTAGATCTTGAAGCGTGATGTTAAAGTATTGAGGAAGAAATTTGTTCCTCGAGTAAAAGTTCTGTGGCGGAACCATGGTACTGATGAGGCCACGTGAGAACCTGAAGAATCAATTCGACGGTTGTATCCATATCTGTTTGAGTCAGGTAAATTTTGAGGCCAAAATTTCTTTTAGGGGGAAAGAGTTGTAACGCTCCAAAATTTTAAGAATTTAATTGTAAGAATATGCAGTAATTAAATTCTGGTAACTCTGGTTCTGTGGTCTATTTTTGTGTTTAAGGTTTAGAGTTCGAGTTGCATTGTTAAAAGTTTTGTTATTTTAAAAGCAACCCTTAATCATGCATTACATAGTTAAGTTCAATTCAGTGTGAATTTGTGTTAAGAATGAGCCTGCTGGTTCACTGGTTTAGTGTCTGTATTCTGTAAGGTCCTGTGCTCGAGTTTCGGAGAGAACGAAAAGGAATATTTTTTGTCAAATACTTGAAACTTGCTTGGAAGTTAGAAATTTAATTAACGTTAGTTCTTTTCTTCTTTAGTTTTTATTCTCTTTTCTTCTTCGTCACTTCTGTTCTTCTTTTTTGTTCTTTTTCGTTTCTTTTATTTTTGTTAATCGTAGTCGTGAAGGATACGAGATTAACTGAAATTTTGTTGTTAGTCGTTGGTCAGAAGGCTATTGAGTAAGTAACTGTCAATGTGAGTGTTTTCGCGGTTTTCTTTCGTTCCGTAACTTGCTTTGAATTGGGTATTTTGTAAGTTGCGAGAATCTCTGATAAACGATTGTTTGTTTCCCTAATAGGCGGGAATATTGGCAGTAAGGAATAGCAACACGATAGTTTCCGTGATTGTCGCTGAAGTTTCGGTAAGTTTGGGTCCGTTGAAGGTTTCTTGTCGAAACTTTTGACATAGGCATTATGTGCGTAATCGGGAAATTATGTTGATTAAATAGTTGAATTGTGTAACTGAATGATTATTTTAGGCTTTGAGGATATTTTGCGTTGTTGTTTCTTCGAAATCTCTTCAGGTGCATACCGAAAACCTTAATTTTGCAAGTTTCAATCGCCAAAAATTGTGGTTGTTGACGCCACACGGTCGTGTGTGTGGCCATGTAACTCACTTTTCATTAATTTGGAGCCACATAGGCAAGGCACACGTGCGTGTGTCTAGGCCCTGTGTGACAGTATTAGTGCAGGGTTCACACGGGCAAGGGACATAGGCGTGTGTCAAGGCCATGTAACTCACTGTTTGTGGCTTAGGACAACACGAGCGAGCACATGGGCGTATGCCCAGGCCGTGTGAGTCACATAGGCAAGAACACGGTAGTGTAACTCTCTGATTTATGCTTTAAAACCACACGAGCAAGGACATGGGCGTGTTCCCAGGCCGTGTGAACCACACGGGCAAGGACACGGGCGTATGTCCAGGCTGTGTGGCATATATAAAAGGGCCCGAAAATTATTTTTAAGGTCATAAATGTTACTTAAGACTGATATTGACGTCCCCATGGTATGAATGGTCTGAATTGACTGAATGAGAATTCTCTGATACCCTGTGACATATGCATGAATTCTATACCTATATGTGCACTGTGATACTTAGTCTGATATTGCACTGTGCTATCTACTTGTGCAACAATTTAGAAGAACTGAGCACATATTGTGGATATTGGTTCTCTGCACATGCATAGGTTGGGATATTATGAAGAAGGAAGTGATCTGTTCTAAATTAGTGGCTAAGCCACCATATGTATAATTCAGATCCTAGTGCTTCGTCGCATTACGATTTAGCAGCTAAGCTGTGTTTTTGTAAACGTGTCAAACAGACACTTTATGGGGTGTAGGGTTGGTTGGGCATTGAACGCCCTTAACGGTGTGTTGGGATGGCCGAAGATGGTGTGTAGCAGATGGGGGTTAGAAATATCTGCACCTGACTTTGATCTGTTCTGTATATGAAACTGAAATTGTTTCTGCATCTGAAATTAATCTGTCTTGGATCTGAACTAGAAATGTTTCTGTTATCAGATCGAATCTTTGAATACGAACATTGTTTAGTAAATTTGTTTATGTGAACAAACTTCTTTATGCATTGAGTTCACAACTCACTTTATTGTTGGTTGGGTTTCAGGTGGTTCTCAGTCTTGAACGGGTCGGCACCGCGGAAACTCGGTCAAGCTTTTATCTTTCATTTAAATACTACTTTAGGAATTTCAGCAAACTATAATAGTATGACTTTTGGATGATTATATACTTAACTAATCTTTGTGATGAATATTATGCGACGTACGGTTTAGTATTATTGTGTTATATGTGTGGTATTTGAGTATCGATAATGTCACTCTTTAAACTTGGACTGAACGTCTAGGCCTAGTTTAGGGTGTTACATAGCGGAGGGACCAATAAAACATATACTATTATGCTCTAATAATTGTAATTATGTCCAGAAGCATCGTTCCGATAATTCGCAATTACTTAATCATGGAGTCAGTCCACAAGAAGTACCATGACTGAAAACTTCTTATTATATACCCTTTACGAAAGCAATTCATCCAACTTCTTTGTCCAATGACCTTGTCATGTGTGTGTTACCCTCAAATGGAAGTTAAGATCTTAGAGAGTATGTTCATTAACTTAGAAGCAAGAAACTAGTAGACAGAAGTGAAGAAAAATAGATGGAAAGTGAAGGGTAGTGATGAAGTTGAGAAAGAAATGGAAGAGATGCAAAAGAGAAGAAATTCTTGTCAAAAGAGGTAAGTTTTCAAATTAACCTTACTTTTATTTCAATGAGTTGAGTTAAATATATGGTGAATGAAAAGTATAATATATGTATTTTAATTTATACATTAGAGATAGAAAGTATAGATGAAGTATGAGATGAAGAGGCACCAAATTTCCAAGTGAGCGAGTGAGTGAATATGATTTATAACTATGAAAAGTATTAAGGTAAAGAAATGAATATGTTATCAACATATAAATATAAGTGATTAATTTGGACATTAACTAAAATTATAATAAATATATGTGATCATATGAAAGTTAGTGCAAAAGAACCATGAGAAAGAAAATGTTTCTACTAAAGCAGTTTTTGGATAGCACAAGTAGCTAAACTTTGAAAATTCACCAAGAATTGTAGAAATCAAATTAGAGGTTAAATAAAATATAAATTAAATCTTATTGAGTCTAGTTTTTTACAGAAGAAATGGTGTAAGCAAAGGATTTGTAGATTGTGATATACAATAATTTTTGTGAGACAAGGTCAGAGTGATTTTAGGTTGCCCTGTTCTAACTTTGAAAAATCATTATAAATTGTACAAAAAATTTTAGGATATGAAATTTATATGAATAAAATATTAATGAGTCTATTTTCAAGGAAAATAAACGGAAAATTAATATGAGACTTTTTCTGAAAGTTAATAATTTTTAGTCAAGAAGGATCAGAGCTGCCTAGCAGTAGAACATTGGAGGATTAAAAGAATAAACTGTATTAATTGACATATGTAGGAATTCTGAAATTTTTATGGTACAAGTTTCATTGAGTCTAGTTTCAAAAACAAAAAGCGGATTTTGATTTTGAATTCTGTAGATCAAGATATAAATAATTTAGTGGCTTCTATTCTAGTTGATAGTCTTGCTAAAAATATGTAATTAGTGAAACATAATTAATGTTGCATATAAGCATGCTATACTAGAAGTTATAAATACTCGTATAAATATATATATGCACTTATAGGATGTGAAATGGAGAGGAGGAAGAAAAATAATAGAAGAGCGTAATATGAAAAAGTTGTTATAAATAATGAAATTGCTAATATACAAGAGAAGTGTAAATGAATTGATAAGACATTAAGTAAATAATTATTTTATGATGATTTAATGGACTTATTTTTAAAATTTTAATAGTTGTGTTATTCTTATAAATTTGATTGAGAATTATATGGCGTTGAAATATGGAAATAGATAAATGTGAATGATATGAATGATACATTAGTTGAATTGATTTGGAATATGTAAATTGAACAAGACATAGGTGGTAAAAACTTGAAGTATGAAAAAATGGACGTAACGGGGTGCATGTCGTGACGTCGAATGTACCACGTCGCGACGAGCTCAAGTCAGTGAGTGTCGTCGTAATGAGGAACCCCTCCGTCGTGACGACATCTCGGGGTTTCGAAAAACTTTGTAATTTAATCCCGATTCAATTATAAACTGTTACGAGTGCCATCGAAAATTCAAATTGAATTCAGATAGGCTTTTAAATTATGTTGTAAACGCAATTTAGTCTTAGTAGTGCTATTAAAATGATTAAATGAATTGAATTTAACAGAAGTTGTTTCGGCACCGAATGTAACATTCTGGTGCTCGGTCTTGGCGAGCGGGTCGGGTATTGGGGTGTTACAAATATATATGGATTACTAAAAAATGATCGAAAGAATAATTTTATGTTTTTGAGCAGTTTTAAAGCCCAAAAATGAAAAAAAAAATCGATCATAGTGAACAAGTTGAGTTTTGAAATATTGAATATATTTTCTTAGAAATTTTACCAAGGGTAAAATCGTCATAATTTTACTAAGGGTAAAATTGGGATAAGAAACTTATTTAATTGAAAATTTAATGTTTATTTTGGAAAATAGAAAAATATATGTTGGGTTGGATTAAATTATAAAGTGTTGAATTAAAAGTTTAGAAAACACATATAATTGGGCACAATGCAATGAGAGACCCGAATCCTCATCATAATACATTGGGGGGAAGCACACCCAATTAGCCCCTCTACCTCTCCTAGTTGGGCTAGGAAGTTATTTTTTCTATTTGAAATAAACTTCTACAATTTAACAAGGGTTTTACCTTCTCTCCTTATAAATAGATGACACCGGTAGAGTTATTTACATAACTTTAAGAAATTGTTACTTTTTTCTAAAAATAGAGAGAATTTATTCTCAACTATTAAATATATTTTTCTTGAATAACAATTCTACCGGTTTCTATTAAAGAAGAGAGAATTTTTGTTTTTACCCCAAAGATAAAAGAAAACTTTTCTAGTTCTGTGTTTTGATTCAATTGGTTCGAGCCCACGCTCAAAGCAGTTTGTGGTACGAGAATAATAGAGAAGATCGTTTGGTTGAAATTTGGAAAACGTCAAGGAGCTGCTTATCCGAAAACACATGTATGATTTCGGTTCAAGGTTTAATGCTATAAATATCACAAACCGGGTCAGTTTCAAAATTTTAATTTTTCGCTGTGCAAGAAAGCCGTTTTTAAACCTGATTTTTTCCAACAGTTAACATCTTCCACAAGGACTTGTCATCATGGACTGAGATTTTAAATCCACGAATAAAATTGGTCCTTTCTAATTTATCATTGCTCCGTATTGAACTCTAAAGTCCATCATCTTGAAGCTTCAACTCTTCTTCTCGAAATTTCTTCGTGATAAAGTCTTGAACGAATGAGTTGAGTTTTGACTTCAACTGCTTGAATTTGGATCTCGTGATTAAGCCTTGAGGTAGTGTAAGCCCATCACATCCATAGGTCTAAAATTGGGTCTTGAGACTCACATAAAGTGGACTTAAAGCACCAAAGCTTCCATTGAATTCATCCATAAACATTTTTAAACATATATTCCTATGTACATGCCAAAAGCTAATGCCAAAAATTTAGATTAATACTTTTTTCCAATTTTGATATGTGATGAGATGAGTAGAGGTCAACCTTCACTTTAGAGCTTCAAAACAAGCCCTCACCTACGCGTTTGAAAAGAAACGCGTTAAGCTCACGAGAGCTTAGTAAGCATATCAAGAATTTAACTTTGCATTTGAAATTAATTCATTACACAAACACATATACTAACATATATTTACATAACTATCATGAACCACTATCATCATACACAAATTTGTTTCAATAATAACTACAGTAAGGTACCAATCCAACAAGTTACAAGCTACATACAATGTCATTTTTAAGTTCACTTACCTTGTAATTCTATTGTCCAATTGTAGACTTAATATAACATATATGATATGTGTAAATACCGATAATTTGCATCGAAGTGCCACTATCATTTGCATGGGTGTGCGGATGTCACTTTGCATCGAAGTGTCACTAGCACCTGCACCGTAGTGTTATTTTCACTTGCACCGTAGTGCCATTATCACTTCCGCGCATAGAAATTTTTCCTAATGGCATGCCATTTATATCTTACTAGTTCTCATTTTGTCTAATTGGGCTTTTAAACTATACAATTCATTTACATTTTCTCAACAAATAAAACAATTCAACCTTTACGATATTTTACAATTTAGTCTTTATCCATATAGAATCAACAATAATCAATTTTTCACTTGACATCTATTTTATCAACATTTAACATTTCTGTTAATTACTTCATATCATCATCTATTTCACCTATCTAAATTTTACACTCTCTGCAATTTAATCCATTTCACCAGTTTCACTATACATACACTTTTCAATTCATAATAAGAATACAATTTCTCATTCAAAATAAATTCTATAAAACAAATTTTCATTTTCATATACAAATAAATCCCATGTATAATACTAAACCAATTTACCCAATTTTTCATTTAAAGTTTAATTAAATAAGTAAAATTCTTAATTTACTTACAACAAAATATTTGGAATGAATCCTTCCTTTTTCCTTCACTCATTTGTTATTTCTTTGCCCTTGTCACCAATTTGATGTTCACTCCTCTTCTCCTTCTCTTCATTTACACAACACATATACAATATTCAATATCAAAATAAAAATCACATAATATTTCCATGCATTTGATGAGATAAACATGAAGTCCTGTAAGAAAACTTATCATTTTTACCTTAACCTTTATCAAAATCCTTAACTTTTCTTCACTTTTCTTTCTCTTATAAAATGAATATTAGCTACTTTTACAAGAAAATGAACTTACAATGGATTTGTTCTATTGATTTCACTTAAAATCTATGGTGGAAATTTGAAAGTTAAAGCTTAAAGGAGGTGAAAATGGTAGGAGAGACTAAATTGAAAGAAAATGAAAAATGAAATAAAAAGGGAAATGAGAGAGAGAGATGGGAAAGAAGGGGAAAAAATGACAAAAGTTATTCATCTTTCCTTACAAAATATTTATTCATCTTTTCTTTATTTTATTTTTTTAATAATATTTAATTAATAAAAATCAAATCATCATTATGCCACACATGGTTCCTATTCACTCCCATTCTCATCCACTCCTTTTTTGTACTTTCATTGTCAAATTACTGTTAAAGGCCTTCCCCTTTTTACCATGCATCAAATTCAATCATTTCTTATTTTTAATTTTTACATTATTACCCAAAACTTCTCACACTTTTATAATTTAGTCCATTTCTTAAATTAATTTCCCTAAATGCAAAAGTCTTGTTAATTTCTTATAATATCTAACTGTCTTTTTTACACTAATAATAATTACTATTTTATCTACTTCGAAAATTCTAACACGTGTCAACCTGAATTGACATTGTTCTCATTTCAGAGGTATCAAGGATGCTATAATTTTATATATTATTATTTCTTGTCAACAATCATTTTTTATTTTTATATATTCTTTAAATTTATTATTATATTTTTTGAAAATATTTATGTATTTTATATATATTTATTTTAAAATTTTAAAATTAGGATCAAATTGAGACTATTTGTAAATTTTGAGGGTTAATTTTTTAAAATTATGACTAAATTGATATAATTTGTAAAAGTTGAGGGCTAAATTTATTATTATACTAACTTTTTAACTGCTATGTCACCCTCCTATTAGTGCAATTAACAGAAATGGACCAAAAAAATAATCTTGATTAGTTGGGTGACCAATTTAAAAAATTCATAGTTGAATGACAAAAAAAAAAAACAAATCTATAGTTGAGAGATCCAAAAAAAAATGACCCATAATTGAGTGACCTGTAATGTAATTTACCCATAGAGATAATTAGCAAACCAAATTTTATATTAGGTGTAAGGCCCATCATGAACTGAAAAGCCCAAAATCAAATCTTCAAATCCAACCAACAATTTAAAGGGCTAAATGAAAGACAAAATAATTACTTCAACAATTTAAAAGGGTTGAAACTAACAAGTAGACTTGTCATACGCTATCCAGCTTTATATAAGATTTTTTTTTTCTTAATTTGTGTGGGTATAATTCAATTTAAATTATAATTAATATTTGAATTATTTTACGTGGAATAGAAAAACCTCACAAGCGAACCAACAGATGGTTAGCAGAAGTAAGAAGCAAAGTGGATTTCTTCTTCAAAGTTTGAATTTTAAAGTTATCATTGTTGGAGGGTTTTACTTGAATACTATATTCGACTCGAACAATATTAAACTCAGATCGTAAAACAGATGAATAGTGGTTATGGAAAAGAAAAAGAAGCTCCACAAGCGAATTTAAGATGTTACGTTTCTTTTTTATTTTTTTATTTATGTAATAACACATGACGATATCCTAAATTCACTTATGAAACTTACTATGTATACAACAATTGCATTAATATTTTTATTATAATATATATAGATGTTAATATAAATATTTTTTATTTTTAATATTTTAAGGAATAGTTATTTAGATTAATTTATTGAATTTAAGACACGATTTGGCTGAGACCTTGAATATGTCTATAAACTAAACAATAGAGCTAAGTTTAATTTTCCAACAAAAAAGGCTTCTTATTAAGAGAGTGCAGAGGATTCTTTAGATTTTGATAACATTGCTGCTCATTTGTATAAAGGCTTTCCTATTTATGTTGGTGTGGATGTTACTCCACATATTGCACTTAGTTTTATAGATTGAAAAGGGCATCTTATTAAGGGGAGTTATTGCCTTGGCCTCTTTGAAAAAAAGACTGTTGTGTTGTTGGTTTTTAGTGTTGCTAATAGTTTCTTATGCTATATCTTTCTGCTACTCATATTCCTGTTTTTGATGCTAGAAATGTTTGTAGGGATGCAACACATGAGGGAAAGAGTTCTTTTTTCTTTGGACTATTTTTGATAAAAAAAAAAAAAAGAAGAAGAAGAAAGGAGATGGTGTTGTAGTTGTATGCTTGGACATTTTATTAGTTTGATATTTTGAGATAATTTTGATTATGCATCAACATAGTGGTAGTTTTGATTATACTTTAATGTGATATATTTATGCTTGATAACTCTGATGAAGCATCTAAAAATGACTTCTTATTGGACTCAATGCTAAATGCTAGTTTCTTTTTAGTTTATTGGTATGAGATATTTAGCATATTTGTTGCAAAATTTTGTCTGAAAAGATTGTTGGAACATTGATAGGGTTACTTGCATTGTTACACAACATGACATATAACAATGCACAATGATAGTATGTTTGTTTTAAGAGTATGAAACAAATACTAGGATTTACTTGTAAAAATGAACTAAATACATGAAATGTATTCTTAAAATCCATATAAAATGGGTTTTTACTTTCCTTAAATGAGGTAATCATGATACTTTTAATTTAAGGATTGGGAGGTGATTAAGTGATTTGGATATTGATAAAATCATGCATTTATTTGGAGGATATGTTGCAGATATTTTGGAGATATGTGTGGTTAATTTTACTTGCCTTTAAAAGAAAGTTATGTTTTATGTGTTGAAAGGGGTGAAGAAAGTTAAAATCAGCTCAAGGCAGGACCATTTTACAGTACAATTGACATTTTGTTAGTGTAACGCCCCGAATTTAGGGGCTAGAAGTTTTGGGTTTTGTGGTTAGGGTCAGTGAGTTGGCGGTGCTATTGAGTTTAGTGGCGCGTTTAAATATCAGAATGGGCCTGCTGGTTTGGTGGTTGAGTGAGTGTTAGTGAACCTTTGGGTTCTGGGTTCGAGTCGTTGTGTACGCATTCTAGGAACCTTTTTATTGTGTTTTATTTTGTTTAGTTTAAGTTAATATTTTCAATTGTTTATTGTTGTTTTTATTTTTATTTTTTACTATTTTTCTTCTCCTGGACGTTTTTTTTCTTTTCTTTTGAGGAACTCTGTTTCTTTTCTTCTTTTGGGGGTTTCTCTTTGTTTTTCTTTCTTGCGCTTGGGAAAACGATTCTTGCTGCGTAGATATCGAGGAATTTCACTTCTTCATCGTCGAATCAGGTGTGTGATTCGAATCTTGTCTACTTTTATTTTTGTGATTTATTGTTTCGTCAATTCTCGGTTGTGTTCTAAACGGTCGATTTTGGGATTGTGGAATTCGTGTGTGGGACTACGATGTTGTAATCGTAATGTTGTTTTGATATTAAATTGCTTCCAATTCGGGTTACTATGGTAGGGATGAGATTTTCTGAAGGTTAAGAAGTGTTTGGGGGTTGAAAATTACGATTTGCAAGCTATTTTGGAGTGGTTTCGTGGCCACTTGGGTTCCCACACGGCGTGTGCCAGTTCACACGGCCGTGTGCCTTTGGGAATTAGGGTTTTCAGCCAATTTTGGTGCCACACGATCATGTCCCTCGAGCACACGAGCGTGTGAGTTTGGGGATTAGGGTTTGAGAGATTTGATGCCACACGGTCGTGTGGCTAATTTAGGGATTTAGGGATTTCACACGGGCGTATGTTTTGGGACACATGGCTGTGTCGGGTGGGTACACGGGCGTGTGAGGCCCTCACACGACCGTGTCAGCCCTGTACTCGAATTTAGTACAAATGGATAGAGAGTTACACGGCCTGTTCCCACGGCCATGTCCCCAATCCACACAGGCGTGTGCTTGATCCTGCACCGTGTGCAGTGCCTCTTCTTCACACGGCGTGTGCCACGATCCACATGGCCGTGTGCCCCTTTTTACACGGGCTTGTGACCTCCCATACGGCCTAGGCATGCCCACACGACCAGAGTGCGTGTGGTCCTAAGACACTTATATTGGTTCTGTGTACATTTCTGATCTGAAAATATGTTTGTGCGCTTCAACCCTTGGCTAAGCTTAAACAAGGGTAGTTAAGAATTCTGATTTGGGCTTCAGCCTGAGTGTATCTGTGTGACTATCATGTGAAGTGATTGAATCTGAATCCCTTCTGTTGGGTGTGTGTGCACAATTGTTTTGTCTGACTGTTTGATATTGTGTCTCTGTTCTGTGAGATTGTATGCATTCATACATCTGCATAAAATATTTTGGGATGGGATTGTGAAGAGAAGGGAGACTGATTCTGATCTGATCTGGCAGTTAAGCTGTAATTTACCGGTATAGCGGTTTACCGCATCGTACTATACTGTATGTACGCTAGCTTTGCTACGTACCCTTATCTGATCTGGCAGTTTAACTGTAAATTTACCGATATAGCGGTTTACCGCATTGCACTGTACCGCATGCAAGTTAGCTATGCTACGTGTATATATATATCTAATCTGGCAGTTCAAACTGTAATTTTTTATCTTTCTGGATTTCGTCTTTGCCTTTATATAGCATACGTCACCTTTTGCTGTATATTTATCGATCCGCGGTTCAACTGCATTCTGATAAGTCATTATTGCCAGCCAACTCGAGATGAATTTATATGGTGTGTAGGGTTGGATGGGCCTACTTGGTCCTAATTGGTGTGTTTGGTTGGATGAGCTTTAATAGCTCTTTTGGGGTGTGATCGGGGGACGGAGAGGTGTATAGGCTGGATGGGTGGGTTTTTATTAGACTGCATTACATCTGCATCTGTCTATGAGTTTTGACTGAAAGACTAGTTGTTTGTGATCTGTTTGTCTGATTAGCATTTGTGCTTTGAGACTTCATGTGAACCTAATGTGCTTTGATTGTTAAGCTCATGTTCTCACCGATTACAGTGTGATTTGTGATTTTTTGTGTGTTTTAAATTCTGTTGGCTTCTGATGTGAATACCCTATTTCTGTCTCTTGTTTTGTTTCGAACTCACACTGAGCTCGAGTAGCTCACCCCCTATTAGTATTTCCTTTTCAGGTACTCTTATGAATTCTGACGCTGGGCTCAGTATGCAGAGGTTGGACAGTCTCGGGAAAAAAATAGTAAACGTTATATGTTCAGTTTCTATTTTATCATTCAGAGTTTTGAAATGTAAGGTTTTATAATACTGAGGTACAGATTTTGAGTTAAGTTTTAAATCGTTTTAATTCCACTTATTATATACTAAACTTAACGTAATTTAGCTGTCCATATTTTAAATGATTAAATGTTTTCATACGACGTGATAACTTATTTTTGTAAAAGTTTACCTACGATCACTTCGGTGATCAATGTGACATCCAGGATTCAGTCTAAACTTCTAGGTCGGGTTTGGGGTGTTACATTTAGTGGTATTAGAGCCAGGTTTGCAAAAACTCGGCCTGTACTTTTACGTATCCGTGTGCACACGTGGTTGTTTTAAAAAGGAATTTTTGGGAAAATTTTACCGCAGTAAGCTGAAACGAATTGTGGTTTGGAAAAAGTTTTACGGAAAAGAACTATCTGAGACTCCGATACTGGTTCAGATATAAATCTAAAATTGTAAGATTAGAAATATAGATTTCTGTGTTTAACCTGTGTTCATTTTCTAGAAGTGTAGATATCTTAAGTTAGCCATAGGGCGGATATGGATTCTGAAGGTAAGCAAGACCGCGAGGAGTTGTCTACTTCTCCAGAGCGTGTGTCTTTTCAAGAGTTGGAGGTTAGTCCGATTCCGCCAACTTCGGGTAGTGATAACTCGGAGCTTGGTATTGAGGTGTTGACTCGAGTAGTGAGAGAGGTACTAGAGAAACTGTTTGAGGCTAGAATAAGGGAGGCTAGTGACACGCTTCAAGATAGGTGTGTGGATTGTGGAAAGAAAAGAGATCACAGTCCTCCGAGGTTGGAACCTCGTTCTGCGAAGCATGTTAGAACGCATGTGAGTGGCAATAGTGGTTTTACAGAGGGTGCCGGTAGTGGTGCGAGTGCTCCATTTTGTGACCACTGTAAGAAGTGTCATTCGGGTAAGTGTTGGAAAAAGATGGGTATGTGTTTTTAGTGCTAGTCCATAAAACATCGAATTAGGGAGTGTCCGCGGTGGTGAATGTTTTGACGTTTAGATTAAAGTATTAAAATTGTGTGTGATAGGATAACTGTGTATCTGCTTCAGTGGTTATGTGTTCTGGGTGTTTGTGAGAGGTCTTAAGTTTGATTTGGTTTTGCTCGGGCTAGAGTGCACAGTAGGAGCGTGGTGGTGTAGTTGTGATTTACCACTGTTCTGTTAGTTGGAAACTTCGGGGAAGAAATTTTTTTAAGGAGGGGTGAGTTGTAACGCACTAAATTTTGGGGCTAGAAGTTTTGGGTTTTATGGTTAGGGTCAGTGATTTGGCGGTGCTATTGAGTTTAGTGGCGCGTTTAAGTATCAGAATAGGCCTGCTGGTCTGGTGGTTAAGTGAATGCTAGTGAACCTTTGGGTTCTGGGTTCGAGTCGCTGTGTACGCATTCTGGGAACCTTTTTATTGTATTTTATTTTGTTTAGTTTTAAGTTAATATTTTCAATTGCTTATTGTTGTTTTTATTTTAATTTTTCCTATTTTTCTTCTCCTGGACGTTTTCTTTTCTTTTCTTTTGGGGCTCTCTGTTTCTTTTCTTCTTTTTGGGGTTTTCTTTATTTTTCTTTCTTGCACTTGGGAAAACGATTCTCACTGCGTAGATATCAAGGAATTTTGCTTCTTCATCGTCTAATAAGGTGTAGAATTCGAATCTTGTCCACTTTTATTTTTATGATTTAAATTCTCGGTTGTGTTCTAAACGGACAATTTTGGGATTATGGAATTCATGTGTAGGACTACGATGTTGTAATCGTAACATTGTTCTGATATTAAATTGCTTCCAATTTGGGTTACTATGGTAGGAACGAGATTTACTAAAGGTTAAGAAGTGTTTGTGGGGTTGAAAATCACAATTTGCAAGCTATTTTTGAGTGGTTTTGTGGCCACTAGGGTTCCCGCACGGGCATGTGCCAGTTCACACGGCCTTGTGCCTTTGGGAATTAGGGTTTCTTGCCAATTATGGTGCCACACAGCCGTGTGGCCAACTTGGGGATTTTATCATTTGTCATACGGCCGTGTCCCTCGGGCACACGGGTGTGTGAGTTTGGGGATTAGGGTTTGAGAGATTTGATGCCACACGGTCATGTGGATAATTTGGGGATTTAGGGATTCTACACAGGCGTGTATTTTGGGAATCAGGCCATGTCGGGTGGGCACACGGGCGTGTGAGACTCTCACACGGCCGTATCAGCCTTGTACTCGAATTTAGTACAAATAGACAGAGAGTTACACAGCCTGTTCCCACGGCCATGTCCCTAGTCCACACGGACGTGTGCTTCAGTCACACGGCCGTGTGCCTCTATTCACATGGGCGTGTGCCACAATCACATGGCCGTGTGCCCCTTTTTATATGGGCTTGTGACCTCCCACACGGTTTAGGCATGCCCACACGACCAGAGTACATGGACGTGTGGTCCTAAGACACTTATATTGGTTATGTGTACATTTCTGATATGAAAATGTGTTGTGCGCTTCAACCCTTGGCTAAGCTTAAACAAGAGTAGTTAAGAATTCTTATCTGGGCTTCGGCCTGAGTGTATCTGTGTGACTGTCATATGAAGTGTTTGAATCTGAATCCCTTCTGTTGGGTGTGTGTGCACAACTTTTCTGTCTGACTGTCTGATATTGTGTCTCTGTTCTTTGAGATTGTATGCATACATACATTTGCATAAAATATTTTGGGTTGGGATTGTGAAGAGAAGGGAAACTGATTATGATCTGATCTGGCAGTTAAGCTGCAATTTACCAGTATAGCGGTTTACCGCATCGCACTGAACTGTATGTACGTTAGCTATGCTACGTACCCTTATCTGATCTGGCAGTTTAACTGCAAATTTACCGATATAGCGATTTACTGCATTGCATTGTATCGCTTGTACGTTAGCTCTGCTACGTGTATATATATATATATCTGATCTGCCAGTTCAAACTACAATTTGTCTATTTTGTAGATTTCCACACTGTACTGTACAGCACATACGTCAGCCTTGCTGCGTATATTTATCTGATCTGGCAGTTCAACTGCATTCTGATAAGTCATTATTGCCAGCCAACTCGAGATGAATTTATATGGTGTGTAGGGTTGGATGGGCCTACTTGGTCCTAATTGGTGTGTTTGGTTGGATGAGCTTTAATAGCTCTTTTGTGGTGTGATCGGGGGACGGAGAGGTGTATAGGCTGGATGGGTGGGTTTTTATTAGACTGCATTACATCTGCATCTGTCTATGAGTTTTGACTGAAAGACTAGTTGTTTGTGATCTGTTTTTCTGATTAGCATTTGTGCTGAGACTTCTGTGTGAACCTAATGTGCTTTGATTGTTAAGCTCTGTTATCTCACCAGTTCTGGTGTGATTTGTGATTTTTTGTGTGTTTTAAATTCTGTTGGCTTCTGATGTGAATACCCTATTTCTGTCTCTTGTTTTGTTTCGAACTCACACTGAGCTCGAGTAGCTCACCCCCTATTAGTATTTCCTTTTCAGGTACTCTTATGAATTCTGACGCTGGGCTCAGTATGCGGAGGTCTCGGATAGTCTCGAGAAAAAAATAGTAAACGTTATATGTTCTGTTTCTATTTTATCATTCAATGTTTTGAAATGTAAGGTTTTATAATACCGTGGTACAGATTTTGAGTTAAGTTTTAAATCGTTTTAATTCCGCTTATTATATACTAAACTTAATGTAATTTAACTGTCCATATTTTAAATGATTAATTGTTTTGATACGACGTGATAACTTATTTTTGTAAAAATTTACCTACGATCACTTCGGTGATCAATGTGACATCCGGGATTCGGTCTAAACTTATAGGTTGGGTTTGGGGTGTTACATTTAGTGGTATCAGAGCCAGGTTTGCAAAAACTCAGCCTGTGTTTTTACGTATCCGTGTGCACACGTGGTTGTTTTAAAAAGGAATTTTTTTGGGAAATTTTACCATAGTAAGCTGAAACGAATTGTGTTTTGGAAAAGGTTTTACCGAAAAGAACTGTCTGAGACTCCGATACTGGTCCAGGTATAAATCTGAAATTGTAAGATTAGAAATATAGATTTCTGTGTTTAACCTGTGTTCGTTTTTTAGAAGTGTAGATATCTTAAGTTAGCCACAGGGCGGATATGGATTCTGAAGGTAAGCCAGACCACGAGGAGTTGTCTACTTCTCCAGAGCGTATGTCTGTTCAAGAGTTGGAGGTCAGTGCGATTCCACGAACTTCGGGTAGTGATAACCCGGAGCTTGGTACTGAGGTGTTGACTCGAGTAGTGAGAGAGGTACTAGTGAATGTGTTTGAGGCTAGAATAAGGGAGGCTAGTGACACGCTTCAAGATAGGTGTGTGGATTGTGGAAAAAAAAAAGAGATCGCAGTCCTCCGAGGTTGGAGCCTCGTTCTGCGAAGCGTGTTAGAGCGCATGTGAGTGGAAATAGTGGTTTTATATAAGGTGCTGGTAGTGGTGTGAGCGCTTCGTTTTGTGGCCACTGTAAGAAGCGTCATCCGGGCAAGTGTTAGAAAAAAGAGGGTGCGTGTTTTCGGTGCTAGTCCACAGAACATCGAATTAGGAAGTGTCCGCGACGACATTGAGTCAGGTATGGTGGTGAATGTTTCGACGTTTAGATTAAAGTATTTAAATTTTGTGTGATAGGATAACTGTGTATCTGCTTCAGTGGTTAAGTGTTTTGGGTGTTTGTAGGAGGCCTTAGGTTTGATTTGGTTTTGCTCGGGCTAGAGTGCGCAGTAGGAGCGTGGTGGTGTAGTTGTGATTTACCATTGTTTTGTTAGTTGGAAATTTCGGGGACGAAATTTTTTAAGGAGGGGTGATTTGTAATGCCCCGAATTTTGGGTTAGAAGTTTTAGGTTTTGTGGTTAGGGTCAGTGAGTTGGCAGTGCTATTGAGTTTAGTGGCGCGTTTAAGTATCAGAATGGGCCTGCTGGTCTAGTGGTTGAGTGAGTGCAAGTGAACATTTGGGTTCTGGGTTCGAGTCGCTGTGTACGCATTCTGTGAACCTTTTAATTGTGTTTTATTTTTTTTTAGTTTTAAGTTAATATTTTTAATTGTTTTTTGTAGCTTTTTTTTCTATTTTTCTTCTCCTGGACGTTTTCTTTTCTTTTCTTTTGGGGCTCTCTGTTTCTTTTCTTCTTTTTGGGGTTTTTTTTGTTTTTCTTTCTTGCGCTTGGGAAAACGATTCTCGCTGCATAGATATCGAGGAATTTCACTTTTTCATCGTCAAATCAGGTGTGGGATTTGAATCTTGTCTACTTTTATTTTTGTGATTTATTGTTTCGACAATTCCCGGTTGTGTTCTAAATGGTCAATTTTGGGATTGTGGAATTCGTGTGTGGGACTACGATGTTGTAATTGTAACATTATTTTGATATTAAATTGCTTCCAATTCGGGTTACTATGGTAAGGATGAGATTTACTGAAGGTTAAGAAGTGTTTGGGGATTAGGGTTTGAGAGATTTGATGCCACACGACCGTGTGGCTAATTTAGGGATTTAGGGATTCCACACGGGCGTGTGTTTTGGGACACACGACCGTGTCAGGTGGGCAAACGGGCGTGTGAGGCCCTCACACAGCCGTTTCAGCCCTGTACTCGAATTTAGTACAAATGGACAGTGAGTTACACAGCCTATTCCCACGGCCATGTCCCCAGTCCACATGGGCGTGTGCTTCAGTCACACGACCGTGTGCCTCTCTTCACACAGGCATGTGCCACAGTCACACGGCCATGTGCCCCTTTTTACACGGGCTTGTGACCTCCCACACGGCCTAGGCATGCCCACACGGCCAGAGTACACGTGCGTGTGGTCCTAAGACACTTATATTGGTTCTGTGTACGTTTCTGATCTGAAAATGTATTGTGCGCTTCAACCCTTGGCTAAGCTTAAAAAAAGGTAGTTAAGAATTCTAATTTGGGCTTCGGCCTTAGTGTATCTGTGTGACTGTCATGTGAAGTGTGTAACATCCTGAATTTTTGGGCCTATGCGTTTAATGGGTGAATATGTTTAATATGTTAATTTAAGTAATAGGGGTCCAAATTGGGCTCAGAATTAGGCAATGGCGTTAGTTAAATTAGTAGATTGGGCATTATAGAGTTAAAAGAGTGGTAATTATGTTTAAAATACCAAAGTGGGCTTGTGGCCCAATCTTAGGAGGTGACGCCACACAAGGGAGTAAGGGGCCCAAATTTAAGTTTCGTGGAGCCCAATTCTTTTAATTTAAGTTAGCTAAATTTTGGGCATTAGGATTAGGTGGAATGGATGGCAACAAGGCTAAAATTTAGGGGTTTTAATGTTTAAAATATGTGGATAATAAGCAGATAAAGGCTATTATTTAGGAATTTATTTTATGTGGATAATAAGCAGATAAAGGCTAAAATTTAGGGATTTTAATGTTTAAAATATGTGGATAATATGCTGATAAAGGAGGGAGGAGTTAGAGATAATTAAGTCTCTTTTAGCTGAGCTAGTAGATTAAGATAAAGGAGAAAAGATAGGATTTATCTGCAAGGTTAGGTAAGTGCCGAAATTTCTATAAATAGGGGGAATATCTCTTCAATTTTGGCATTTGGGGTTTTTCTCTCATTCTTTTCTCTTCTTCTCTGAGTAAAAGCCGAAAACTCCTAAAGTTCCATCTTCTTCTTCATTCTCTGCAAAAGCCGAAATCTCTAAGCCTATTCCCTCATCTTCACTTTGATTCAAAAGTCGAAACTACACCTATTCTTTTCCTTAATATTCATTGGCCGAATCTCCCTTAGCCATCTTTTCAATTTTTAGTTCTTTCAAAAGCCGAAAGCGCGATAGATCATCTTTCCGAGATTTTTCCTAGAAACCAAAACTCATAGAAGTTATAGAATCGTGTTACATTCGGGATTTCAAGGTAAGAGGATTTGTTTATTCATATATATAAAATCGGGTAGAATACTAACTATGGCCGAATATAGGAGAGGCCTATTTTCACATCTTTCCGGCTTTTTGAAGCAAAGCGTAGATCGGTTTAGCAAGGGTATCTATATTAATCAGGTGTGTAATACTTCCCCACCATCTAGATCTAATCATAAAATGCATGATCATAAGATTTATATGTTTTGATAATTGCCAACATCTCGGTTTATTGATGAAAGCCCAAGGAAGGTAAGCGGATCACCGGGTTAGTAAATAATTTGTTTAAACGTTATAAGTAAAATGCTTGTATGTGATTGCATGGGTTGGGTTGATGAAAGGAGGAAGTTATACGTTATATGTGTAGCGGTTTTACCGTGATCGATGTAGCGGCTAATGCCGTGAATCGTATATCTGAGCCGGCCCATTAAATGTTATCTTGGCCCGGCCATTATATGTTATAAGGGCTTCGCCATCATATGTGGATGAGCGACATGAGCGCCATCATGGTGTGTAGCGGTGTGGGTCGATTGTAGAAATCCCCAATGGTGTGTACGGTTGATACGGGGTGTGTAGCGGATGGAAACCTAGGCAAGCGGGTTGGGCCTTGCATATTATTTGCTATTAATTTTTATTATGATTATTACACTCGTTTATTTTGTTTAATGGGTTTAAGGCCCAAAATCTAGTGGTGCATGAGGGTTGCACATCGAGTCTCGCGACTCACCCTTTTAATTAACATTTCAGGTGATACCTAGTGCTTGGACCGGGTGGAGAGGAACGCAAGGTGGCCATGCAGAAGAATATGTGGATTTAGCAAAATGACTCAAGTTATTATTTTATATTTTTAATTGGTGGATTTTAAAATTTCGTTGTAATAAGGCCATGGGCCACTAGTTTATATTTTGTTTTATTTTGGGCTTTAATTACTTTTAGTTATTTAATTTTTTTATCTTAATTAAACTAAGGCATGTAATTAAGTTTGGTTTTATTTTACAAAGGAATATTCTATATGAAATATATTTGGGCTTTTCTCAAAAAAATACGACATGTTTGACAAAAATTTTCTTAGTGACATACCGATCCTGGTCGTAGCAATTGGGCCGGGTTTGGGGTGTTACAAATTGGTATCGAGCAGGTTCAAAACTCGGCTCTGGGGTTTTTGGGCTCAAAACGTTTTCTAAAGATGGGCTTTTGAAACATGCATGTTTTTAAATGATAACAGGTCTGTTAGCTCGGCATGGCACCTGCGTCTCCGGCCCAAGTCCGCCAGGTAAGTACCCTAAACCATTGTGTGATATACATGTGGGCTTTATGGGCTTTATGGGACGTAGACTAGTTTAAATAGACTCTGATGGACTATAGGCTTAGTTTAAACCACTTCTTAAATTTTCATAAGACTTAATTTCACTAAGCAAACCCGTGAACGAGCCACAAGACTAGGGTGTGGTAACAGGCATACGCATGTCTAGGATTGGATCCTAAGAGCACAGTATCTAAGCGATCCTAGTGACTCACCTCCTCTTCTTTTGGAATCCTACAGTGCGTAGTATTGCTCACCCTAGCCACGAGGATTTGTTGACAGGCCAAAATCTATAATTAAAACTCGAAAAGGACCAAATACATTATTTTTACAAAATTGCTAAAATACCTTTATTTTGAAAAAAAAAGTACCAAGATACCATGATTTGCAAATATACCCCCAGTTTACTGAAACACCACGATTTACAAAGTCAACGGTTTTAAAAGAAAAAAAAACATACAACACACAACATCAATCAAAACCACAAACACTTGAACGCCACTATTATTCTTTTGAAATCAAATTCTCTAAGATACCCCTATTTAAAAAAATACCTTCTTAGTTTTGTAAATTTTTTGAAAATACCCACGACTTGTAAAATGACCAAAATACCCTGATTTGTAAAATTACCAAATTACCCTTGATTTGCAAAATGACCAAAGTACCCCTGATTTGTAAATTACTAAATTACCCCTGATTTTCAAAATAACTGAAATACCCCCGGATTTCAAAATTTCCGAAATACCCCTAGATTTCAAAATTACCGAAATACCCTTATTTCATAAAATCACCAAGAAACCCTATTTTGGAAAATTACGAAAATACCCCTGTAGGATAAATTACGAAAATACCCCTGGGTAGTGGAATAACTAGAATACCCCTATGTATTGAGTGTGGATGTATGGATGTTGTATGTATGTTATAGAACTAGGAAAGGTGAACTTGAGACTGAATTGCGAATTCGAAAGAACTACTATTAAAACTACTAATCATAAGACTGTTCGTGGATAATCAGTGGAAGAAAACCAATAATTCATAAAAAAAATTAATCAGATAAATGCGAACTGATAGCATCAGTACAAGGGGACGAGGACGCTCTAGATGTGAATACCGGTGCGTATTCTACCATAGTGTACTAAGTATTTATTTTGGGTTTAGAATTGGAGTGCGCAGCGAAAGCATGGTAGTGAGACTTAGGTAGTACGATTAATAGTTAGTTGGAAATTTCGAGGACGAAATTTCTTTAAGGGGGGTAGAACTGTAACATCCTGAACTTTTGGGCCTATGCGTTTAATGGGTGAATATGTTTAATATGTTAATTTAAGTAATAGGGGTCCAAATTGGGCTCAGAATTAGGCAAAGGCCTTAGTTAAATTAGTAGATTGGGCATTATAGAGTTAAAAGAGTGGTAATTATGTTTAAAATACCAAAGTGGGCTTGTGGCCCAATCTTAGGAGGTGACGCCACACAAGGGAGTAAGGGGCCCAAATTTAAGTTTCATGGAGCCCAATTCTTTTAATTTAAGTTAGCTAAATTTTGGGCATTAGGATTAGGTAGAATGGATGGAAACAAGGCTAAAATTTAGGGGTTTTAATGTTTAAAATATGTGGATAATAAGCAGATAAAGGCTATTATTTAGGAATTTATTTTATGTGGATAATAAGCAGATAAAGGCTAAAATTTAGGGATTTTAATGTTTAAAATATGTGGATAATATGCTGATAAAGGAGGGAGGAGTTAGAGATAATTAAGTCTCTTTTAAGCTGAGCTAGTAGATTAAGATAAAGGAGAAAAGATAGGATTTATCTGCAAGGTTAGGTAAGTGCCAAATTTCTATAAATAGGGGAATATCTCTTCAATTTTGGCATTTGGGGTTTTTCTCTCATTCTTTTCTCTTCTTCTCTCGAGTAAAAGCCAAAACTCCTAAAGTTCCATCTTCTTCTTCATTCTCTGCAAAAAAAGCCAAATCTCTAAGCCTATTCCTCATCTTCACTTTGATTCAAAAGCCAAACTACACCTATTCTTCTCCTTAATATTCATTGGCCGAATCTCCCTTAGCCATCTTTTCAATTTTAGTTCTTTCAAAAGCCGAAAGCGCGATAGATCATCTTTCCGAGATTTTTCCTAGAAACCAAAAACTCATAGATCTCTAAGTTATAGAATCGTGTTACATTCGGGATTTCAAGGTAAGAGGATTTGTTTATTCATATATATAAAATCGGGTAGAATACTAACTATGGCCGAATATAGGAGAGGCCTATTTTCACATCTTTCCGGCTTTTTGAAGCAAAGCGTAGATCGGTTTAGCAAGGGTATCTACATTAATCAGTGTGTAATACTTCCCACCATCTAGATCTAATCATAAAATGCATGATCATAAGATTTATATGTTTTGATAATTGCCAACATCTCGGTTTATTGATGAAAGCCCAAGGAGGGTAAAAGCGGATCACGGTTAGTAAATAATTTGTTTAAATGTTATAAGTAAAATGCTTGTATGTGATTGCATGGGTTGGGTTGATGAAAGGAGGAAGTTATACGTTATATGTGTAGCGGTTTTTACCGTGTGATCGATGTAGCGGCTAATGCCGTGAATCGTTATACGAACTTCGCCATTAAATGTTATACGGGCTTCGCCATTATATGTTATAAGGGCTTCGCCATCATATGTGGATGAGCGGCATGACCGCCATCATGGTGTGTAGCGGTGTGGGTCGATTGTAGAAATCCCCAATGGTGTGTACGGTTGGTACGGGGTGTGTAGCGGATGGAAACCTAGGCAAACGGGTTGGGCCTTGCATATTATTTGCTATTAATTTTTATTATGATTATTACAATCGCTTATTTTGTTTAATGGGTTTAAGGCCCAAAATCTAGTGGTGCATGAGGGTTGCACACTGAGTCTCGCGACTCACCCTTTTAATTAACATTTCGGTGATACCTAGTGCTTGGACCGGCCGAGAGAACGCATAGGTGGCCATGCGAGAAGAATATGTGGATTTAGCAAAATGACTCAAGTTATTATTTTATATTTTTAATTGGTGGATTTTAAAATTTCGTTGTAATAAGGCCATGGGCCACTAGTTTATATTTTGTTTTATTTTGGGCTTTAATTACTTTTAGTTATTTAATTTTTTTATCTTAATTAAACTAAGGCATGTAATTAAGTTTGGTTTTATTTACAAAGGAATATTCTATATGAAATATATTTGGGCTTTTACAGAAAAATACGACATGTTTGACAAAAATTTTCTTAGTGACATACCAGATCCGGGCCGTAGCAATTGGGCCGGGTTTGGGGTGTTACAAATTGGTATCAGAGCCCGGTTCAAAACTCGGCTCTGGGGTTTTTGGGCTCAAAACGTTTTCTAAAAATGGGCTTTTGAAACATGCATGTTTTTAAATGATAACAGGTCTGTTAGCTCGGCATGGCACCTGCGTCTCCGGCCCAAGTCCGCCAGGTAAGTACCCTAAACCATTGTGTGATATACATGTGGGCTTTATGGGCTTTATGGGACGTAGACTAGTTTAAATAGACTCTGATGGACTATAGGCTTAGTTTAAACCACTTCTTAAATTTTCATAAGACTTAATTTCACTAAGCAAACCCGTGAACGAGCCACAAGACTAGGGTGTGGTAACAGGCATACGCATGTCTAGGATTGGATCCGGAAGAGCCTGGTATCTAAGCAGTCCTAGTGACTCACCTCCTCTTCGCTGGAATCCTACCTGGTGCGTAGTGACCGGTATAGCGGTTTACTGCATTGCACTGTACCGCATATACGTTAGCTATGCTACGTATATATATATATATATCTGATCTGGCAGTTCAAACTGCAATTTGTCTGTACTGCAAATTTTCGCACTGCATTGTACAGCACATACGTCAGCCTTGCTGCGTATTTTTATCTGATCTGGCAGTTCAACTACATTCTGATAAGTCATTGTTGCCGGGCAACCCGGGATGACTTTATATGGTGTGTAGGGTTGGATGGGCCTACTTGGTCCTAATTGGTGTGTTTGGTTGGATGAGCTTAAACAGCTCTTTTGGAGTGTGATCGGGGGACGGAGAGGTGTGTAGGCTGGATGAGTGGGTTTTTATTAGACTGCATTACATCCGCATCTATCTGTGAGTTCTGACTGAAAGACTAGTTGTTTGTGATCTGTTTGTCTGATTAGCATTTGTGCTGGGACTTCTGTGTGAACCTAATATGATATGATTGTTAAGCTCTGTTATCACACCAGTTCCGGTGTGATTTCTGATTCTCTTGTTTTGTTTCGAACTCACACTGAGCTCGAGTAGCTCACCCCCTCTTAGTGTTTCCTTTTTAGGTACTCTTATGAATTCTGACGCTGGGCTCGGTATGCGGAGGTCTCGGACAGTCTCGGGGAAAAAAATAGTAAACGTTATATGTTCAGTTTCTATTTTATCATTCAAAGTTTTGAAATGTAAGGTTTTATAATACCGTGGTACAGATTTCGAGTTAAGTTTTAAATCGTTTTAATTCAGTTATTATATACTAAACTTAACATAATTTAGCTGTCCATATTTTAAATGATTAAATGTTTTGATACGACGTGATAACTTACTTTTGTAAAAATTTACCTACGATCACTTCGGTGATCAATGTGACATTTGGAATTCGGTCTAAACTTCTAGGTCGGGTTTGGGGTGTTACAGTTAGTATGTTTTATAGTATGTTTTATGGTGAATTTATATAAAGTTGAGTTGTTGCCAAGTCTAGATGTTACGATCGAATCTGAAGAAATTACATTAATTTATTTAAAATATTAAAAAAACTCAAAATTTGAAATTTAACTAAAAAAAGATCATGTGATTCAAAATTATTATTTTTGAATACTCTTACATGTTATTCAAAAAAGCACACTCGTAGAATTTATTTATTTTACAGAAAGGCACTTAATTTGACACTAAATTTTGCAGCGAAAATCTTCAGAGTTTTAGTTTTGAAAACTAATTTCTAATTTGGCACTTCGTACGATTTTGTAGTTTTACATTAAAAATACCAAAAACCGACGAACAGAACAAAAAAATAATCTAAAAACAGATTTAAAGTCTAAAAGTCCAAAAAAGTTAACGTAAATCATCGTATTTAATTAACGGGTAAACTACAAAAATAGTCACTTTTGTTTGCCTCAGATTACATTTTAGTCACTTATGTTTGAAATGTTACGTTTTAGTCACTTACGTTATCGTTTTGTTACGAAGTGGTCACTCTACCGTTAAACTCCGTTACCTCCCTAACGGCAGTCCTCTGTGGCAGTCCAAATGGGTTTTAAATGCCAACTTGGATGTCTAGTTGCTAGGATGAAAATAGGTTTTTAATTAAATAAATTTAATTTGGACTGCCATGTAGGATCGCTATTAGAGAGGTAACAGAGCTTAACGGTAGAGTGACCACTTCGTAACAAAACGATAACGTAAGTGACTAAAACGTAACATTTCAAACATAAGTGACTAAAATGTAATTTGAGACAAGCAAAAATGACTATTTTTGTAGTTTACCCTTAATTAATTGAGAAAACAATCCGAGCTCCCGTACATCGTCCAGTCTTAAACTTGCTGATTACCTGGGAAGTCAGAAAAATTGGGTGAGCTTAGAAGCTCAGTGTGTAACACAACCCAAACAAACAAAATAGATACAAATGCAAGTACAGATGTAGTTCCAGAGACAGATACAGATGTAGATATAGATTTAGTTGCAGATACAAATATAAACTCAGATACAAATGCTGACACAAATGCGGATCTGAGATGCAGATACACCGATTCGGATAAGAAAGCGGACATAATCGATTCGAGATAAAATTGCGCACCACGATCCTACCCCATCCGCTACACACCATATCCGTCCCACCAATACACACCAAATAGGACTACAAGAGTCCATTCGACCCCACACACTTATAAGTGAGCGTATGTCACTTTTCAGAATAGCACAGTCAAGCTGCCATAAATATTGCGGTAATCCGCCAGAATCAAATATATGTGGTTAAGCCACCAGATCAGATATGTGGTTAATACCACAAAATAAGTCATCCCAGGTTGCCCGGAAACGATGAACCACCACCCTGGGCTGCCCGACAACAATGTCGTACTAATATCAGTATGCAGTTAAATTCCCAGAACGCTTTTTCTATCACATCATTATCCCACCCCCAATGCACATGTCAAAACATATTACATACTAACCAATATCAAATGCACGTATGCTTTACATACTTTTCACATCATACATACATACTTTTCACATCATATCATGCTAACAAAATTATTAGAATACTGATCACATGCGAATGTCTCATTTTAATCATGCTAACAATTGATACACATACATAATTCATATCACATACAGTAGAAAAATATCATATTTCATGTTTTAGAGTCTTATTTATACAGTACGAACCCTATGGAGTGGCTAAATTCGAATTGCTCATCAAATATAGCCATAGGTAAAATTTTTAGAAAATGGGCCCACACGGCCCAACCCAACCTGTGTGGCCTACACGGTCTGGCACACAGCCGTGTGGCGTCAACAACCCATTTTTTGGCTTCATGTTGCTTACTATTTTTTAGGTTTTTTGATACACACCTAGTCGTTTTTCGACACCAACGCAACAACAGTAATATAATACCTAAATGACACCCAAAAATAATCAATCACACAACCTTACTCCCAAAATCAATTGGTTAATAACAAACATATTCCACAACACTATCTCAAATAAACACCAACCAGCCCTCAAAAAATGAGCAAAAACTCACCTACCCTTGAAAGAAACAGTTGCCAAACAAATTCCTCAGTTCGCCAGAGGGTTAAATGTTACTAAATCTTTACCTAAACAAGATTTCACATGGTTAAAACTATTGTCACACAACGAAAAAATCATAACTCAAAACGTGACAGTCCCCAAAACCAAATACAATACTTAAATTCACAACCTTACCGCACACGGCCGACAATGATACAAAAGGAAATGTTGATACAGAAAATCTCAAAAGCAAAGAAGAGCGTAACAAAAGAAGAGGAACAATAGGAAGAAGTCTTGTGAAAACAAATTGAATCGAAAAAAAAGGGAAGAAACCAAAACTGGAACTTACAGTAAGGAACAAAACAAACGTGAGAGTAGGGATAATGCCAAAACTTATTTTTAAAACAAAAATAAAATAAAAACTTATTTATCCAAACCCTATCAGATTTCCATAATTTGTATTTTAATTCAAATTATGAGCACATGCCCTACACAAACAGAGAACAACAAAAATGTTTTCTCTTCGCAGACCCAAAATTTGAACACGAAACCTTTGGGTAAGCTAAAAGCTTACCACTGAACCAGCAAACTCATTCTTGTCATCAATTAAAAGTAAAAATATTATTTATGCCAGATGATCAAGGATAGGGATTAGGACAAAAATAATAAAAATTCAATGGAAGGATTCGAACCCAGAACCTCATACACAAAAGCACAACACCTATCCACTAAACTAGATCACTACACTTGACATAATTTTCGCAATCTTAACTCAAAATCAGGACGTGACCACTATTGGTTTTACTAACCCGATTTTTGGGTTGTGACAAAATTTGTATAGTAAATTCACTATCTAGCAAGACCCTGTAGATGTAAATTTGATAATCAAATTACATAAACAATATCGTGCCTCTTCTATTTTCTTTATCTATTGTTCTTTCTATTGTCATAATTCACTACTACAACATCAATTATAAAATCCACGAGAAATGTCCTATAAGTTAGATATTTTCACAATCTAAATTTAAATCCTTAAATTTATGTTCCCTAACATAGTATATTATTGTTTTTCCTTTTCCTTTTCTCTTGGTTTAACCACTATGTCCATCCATCATAAGTCTTAGTATTATTTCTTAATATTATGATTTGTCACACCCCAAAATATATATAGTTAAGAGTCAAAATTAAGCAAGAAGTGAATTGTAGGCTTGATGGTTAAGTGTTAATGCCTCTTCCTAGAGATCCTAGGTTTAAGCCACTCTTTCCCCTTTCAATTTCTCATTTGGCAACATGGTATACTTGCAGGTGCCACCCATAGGGTTTACAAACTCAAGTTATTTAATCATTCTTTTCCTATTTTGATTGGGATTGCCTCTTTTCAAAATTCTAGTGAAATTGCTCTCCACCTTCTTTTTCTTTTCTTTTCCTCTTCTTGCACCATATTTTTCATCATTGGGTTGTTGATTCTTTTACTTTCTCAAATCGAATCGTTCCACTTTCAATCGTTTTCTATCTGAGTTTAGAATTGCCATCAATAGCATCTGTAATCTTTGCCAAAGGCCAGTAAGTACACTTTGTCTCAATGGTTAGATTTCGTATTTCCATTGTACAAATATTCGACATAAATCTTTCGTTCAATTAATCAATCTTTTTTGAATCTTGCCCAAACCTTGAAACTGATTGTTAATTGTGTGTATTTGTCATTGAAGGATCGAATCTAGGTGAATCAGATCAGAATCGATCCTGAAAAACATCAATTGGACCCGTGGTGAAAGGTGTGTGTCTTTTCTAAGTGAATCAGTGCTGATAATGTGTAGTTTTGGGGCCACACGGTCTCCCACATGCGTGGACCACACGACCATGTGTATATGTAAATTTTAGGGTAGTTCATGAACCATACGGCCTCAGCCTGTTACATGGCCTGCCACACAGCTATGTCCTTATTATAAGGTAATTTATCGTTTTCCACACAGCCTCAGGCTGTTACACGATCGTGTACCCTTTCTCACATAGCATTAACCTTCCACACGGTCGTTGGCCTTTGTTTTGCAATTTTTCCTAGAAATTTGTGAATTGTTCAGTTTAGTCTTTGTATAGTCCCTGAATTATTTTTAGAGTTTTTATTCATTCAATTGAGTCCCTGATATTATGTATATTTTGGAATCTGTGATTTAATGACTGAATTACTACTGTTATAATGTATGATATGAATTTGTTAAATGCCTATTGTCACGATATTTCTGATAAACTGTTACTGTTATTATTGCTCCTACCCCACTAAGTACATTTTAAGCATGTCTACTACTAATGTTGTACTAAATACATGTTAAGCATGCCTACTGTATCCGCGCTGTTCTGTTACAAGCATATCATATTGCATTGCATGGGGCAGGACAATATGAACGGAGGAAGTACTGGCAGTTCAATAATCTACAAACACTGGTGGTTCATCCACAACTTACTGGCAGTTTATCTGCAAACTTTTTATCTGAAAATAATGATGGTTTACCCACAATTTTTACTGGTAGTTTATCTGAAAATAATGGTGGTTTACCCACAATTTTTACCGACAATTTATCTGCAAATTATTGGTGGTTTATCCACAATGCGGTGTGTAGGAATGTATGAGTTCTGGGGAACTCTTACTGTGATGTGTAGTGGAGTTGGGTAGGATCTTTTCTGATAAACTGAAATTTCATTTTCATTCATAAAGCATGTACAAGCAAACTGAAAATTCTAAAATGCTATACTGACGTGACGTATTGAACTGAAAAGCTGATATTTTGTATGCCATGTTCTCTATATTGTTATACGATTGTGATTTTATCTAAGAACTATTATTTTGTATGCCCTGACTACTATTTTACATTGATTTACTTGTGTTTATACTAACACTAAGCTCTTTAGGCTCACCCCTCTTATTTCAATCATCATAGATAACCCGCAAGGTTAGGATGCGGATTCGGCATTTGAGGGTCTCAGCTTAGATTAAATTCCGTTAAAAGTATTTAGACTTGTTTATTATAATTTCTGATATTTGGGACTGTAATGTTTTATATAAATTGTGACATGAGATTTAAATTTTGGGGTTAACTATTGACATGTATAACATTTAAGTTGATTAGGTTATTGAATCTTAAAATTTAATTAAATATGCATGGAATTTGGTTTTTAAATTAAAACCCAACCGATTATCACTTTTTCGTTGCAATAAAATTAATGAATTTTTTAGTAATAAATAAATTAGAAATCAACTAAGCTTTTCCTCAAAAATAAACAAACATTTTAAATGACAATTTTATAAATTCTGACAATTTTCTAGACCATTTCGGCGGTCAATTTAGCCTTCAGAATCCAGTCGTAACGTCAGGGGTGAAGCCAGAACAAATTTTTAGAGGGGCCGAGGCCCCTGCCAGCCCCTCCCCTAAATCCGCCCCTGCATAACGTGTAAGCTGGGTTAAGGAGATTACATAATTATATTTAAAGGGTTATATTTATATATTTTTTATTGATTGGTCGTTTATATTTTATATAAATCTAAACACCTTTATATTTTTATATTATATTATATTTTATTCATGTTTTATTTTATACCTTAATTATTTTTTCGTTTTGTAATTAGATTTATTCATGGATTAGATCAACTTAAACTAAGATAAGACAAAGTATTCCTAAGCAAATTATATACCCAAGTCTAATCTATATTTTATATAAAAACACTATTAACAAAATAATTATCATTATTGTTATTTTATATTATTAACCTTTTATCACATTTATTTGAAAATAAATATGAAATTGAAAAATTGCATGCATAGTTAGATTACTTATGTATCGTTTATCTATGGATTTTTTTTTTTATTTTTATTTTATAAAATTATATTCAATGGATTAATTGTTGATTAATAATATTGTTGTTATTTTCATGTAATAATTAGTAATATATGAATAAATTTTTATTTCAATATCAATTTAGTAATATATTGAATATTAAAGTGTATTCTCGTTAGCTTTAATGTTTCTTTAAATTTATACTTTTATGTATATCGTAAATTGAGAAAGGATTATATAAAACTAGGATACCATGTCAGTTGTATCCATTTTCAATAAGAGCATGTCAGTTCAATATTTTCATCCTAAATTTCAACAGATCATGTTGGGTTTGATTTTTTTCAAGATGACAATGTCGAAGTGGCATGCTCTTATTGGAAAGAGATACAAATGACATGGTATCTCAGTTTTATACAATCTTTTCACAATTTTTCTCATCATAAATTTTACTTTTCATAATGAATAAATAAAAAATCAAATAGAATTAAAATAATAAGCTAAGTAATTATATGCTTAAGAATTTGGGGTTTTTTTCAATATATTTCATTTATTATTTTTTTTATTCTAATTACATAATCTTTAATTTGTTTAAAGGTATTATTATTTTTTACATTTCTTTTTATTAATTGATTTAAATATATATGATTAAACTAATTGAAACTCATGCAAAACATGAGATGATTATCATCATCATTTGATAAAGCAAGTAATCATTAATGGTCTACAACATGTTACATTTCAAAAATCAACATTCAAATCTCATTCCAATAGTTTCTCTCTCAATTTATAATATATACAATAAAAAGTGTTATGTGACCAAAAGAAAGTTACAAGTATGTAAGTATTATCAATTTAATCCGACTAATAATATTATAAAAGTAAGAATCTCATATTCAAGTAAAGGGATTAAATCTTTAACTTCAACATAGTAAAGGGACTAAAATAAGAAATAAACTTTTTTATGGATTCAGATATTCATTATTTGCCAGATATTTGAATCTATCATTTGCTTTAATTTAAAATTTTTATTTTTATTTTATGAAATTGCTAAATTTGAATATTTAGTAGATGGAGATATTCTAGGAATAGTTAGTTTTAAATTCAAATAATAATACTCAAGCAAACTCAAAAATTAATTACAACAATAAAATATTGGATTGGCTACCTAATTGTGTCTTATGCTGTGATTGTGAATTATTGGTAGGCTTTGGCAAATGAAAGGTCAGTAACATGTCAATGTTAGGTTCTGGCACATCCCACTTACATCAAATAACTTTTCAAATATATTATGAAATAAGGGGTAGAGGTTGTTCAAGAATCAAAATCCAGACAGCTTGATAATAAATTGATTTTTTTATTATTATCTCGATTAAAAAAAACAAAAATAGAAGTTGAGGAACATTTGAATTTGTTTCATTTGCTTCTGGATCTCCATTGAAAAAAAAAAAACAGCTGTTTGAATAGAGAGAAGCATGAATCTTATTTGTGCAGTAGATGTGTCCATGCCCTAAAATGAAAAGGACAAGTCAAAGTGAAGATAAATGGGTGCAGAAGTAGTGTGTTTTGAGAGAGAAAGGTTGGGTAGCTCCATGTGAATGTGGTGATGGGAGTCAATTGTATGACACTTTCAACCATCGACGCATACTTTTTATTTTCCTAACTTTCTACAACGACAACCTCCCCCACACGCACTTACCCAAATCAACAATTTTGGTGATTTTTAAAACATTTTTCCTTTCTTAAGAAACTTAAATGACTTCGTTGATATAAATATTCTAAAGGATTCTTCTACTCCTTAAAACACTACTTTAACGTTAATATTTAATAAATTCAATTTTTTTCCTCCCTCAAATTTAATAAATATTTTTTGAAATGACAAAGGTCTCTCCTATCTTAACCAGTCGTCGAGGGTTCGATCATCGCCTTGGGTATGAAGCAACTTTAAAATTCGTGACCAACATCTACCCCTTAATGGGCCTACAGAATGTAGAAGATTGGTTACTATTGGGTTCGCTCCGATAGATATTTTGAGAAATAAAAATATATATTTTATGAAAATATGTGAAAATTAAAAAAATAGCACTAAAAATGCTTTTCAAAACTGAAAATGAGGAAAACCGGTTCAGACTTATATAAACGCAAAAATATTCTTCTTCTTTTTTATATTAAATCCATATGAATTTAAAAATTATTTATTTTATTTTTATGTTTCTATTATAAAAATAATAATTACCAAACATGTTTTCATATTTTCTTTATTGAAAACAAATTTTTATTTCTATTTACCAAACATGTTTTTCAATTTCTATAATATTGAAAATAAAAATTCACAAACCAAACATAGCCTAAATGTTCTAAGTAGGGTCAAATCCTTCATAAGTTGTTAATATAAGGGCCAAACTTTTTAAAATAGTCAAATAAAGGATAAAGATTTTCATAAATACTTCAATAAAAATCAAATCTTTCAAAATAGTTACATAAGGACATTTCAAAGGTTGTATATCAGTTTTCAAATTATGTTTTCATTTTTTGGGATAATAACACCATTCGCCGCCGTACTTTGGTGTTTTTTCTAATGTGGCTCCTAAACTTTCAAGGTTTCCAATTAGGCCCATGTACTTTATTTTCGTTTACTAATGTAGTCCCTAACCCTAACTTAACCAATTTTTTTCCTGACGTGGTGCTTTGTCCAATCAAGGGCTACCACGTGGCTGTTTGTTGACTATTGACCAGTTATGTGAGGTCCTTATGAGCAATTTTTCCTTTTTTTAAATGAAAATCAAATAATAATTACCCAAATACTTCTTTACCACTTTATAAAAAATATAAAATTTTTATAAAATCATTAAAATATATTTTTTAAATTTTTTTTATAAATTCATGAAAAATATATTTTTCAAAAATATAAAATGTTTAAAAATATATATTTTTTTAAATTTATTGTAATGTATGATTGTCGAGACTGAAAAAATAAATTACTACTTAAAAAATAAACTTGTAGATAACAATAAGTAGGGTCGAATCCAAGAGATCGGTTGTAACACCCCAAATCCGGCCTAGACGTTATGGCCGAATCAGAGAGTGTTATGAAGAAGGGTTTCGAAACTATTGCCACTTCGATAAAAACCTTGTATAGTTACTTGTTAAAAAGAGTCTGAGTTTTGCAAAACATATTCATTTACATATTCATTACTGAAATATAATTTGTAGCGAAAATCTTAAAAGCCGTTATTATTTTCTGAAAACCTAGTTCATATTTTTAGAAAACATTTGTTTGCGTAAAATCGGGTTTTTGTCAATCATCGCAGATTAGAAATCATAAACGCATCCAAATCTAAAAATTTAAAACAACAGTCCAAAAGTCCGGTGAGTCCAAAATTTACAAAACTCTCAAGAAAAACCAGAATTAAAATATATAACTAATAATTAAAAGATAGTTTATAAACTAGTGGTCACCGCTAAGCCTCCGCTGCACCGACCCGCCTATGCCTAAGTATTACCTGAATAGAACAGACAAACAAATGTGAGTTTTATAAACTCAGTGTGTAACTAACGGGAATATACATGCATAAAATTTAGATTTTCGGTATTTCATAACAGAAGCGAGCATAAGTCCCTAACAGATTCAGATCATATCAGAATTAGATTTTCAGAACATACAGATATAGAGAGTCTTATCCCCATCCTCTACACACCATATCCGTCCATCCCAACACCCCATATGGGGTATAAAACACCCATCCATCCCTACACACCACATAGTGTCTAAACGACACTTATCAAAATAGTATGCAGACAAGCTGCCAATATATCGGCGATATGTCTCCTCACAGAACACTTCCTCTAAATATACAAATCCCACCCCATATACAGATACAGAATACGGATATATGAATATAACAGAATTTACATGCTCGTATACAGATATCATACATACTTATGTAAATCAATCAGACACACATATTGGTTTTCTTAAACTCAATCAGATTAACAGATCTCATGCATTAAGGTTTGGTTAACCTTTACCGACCCCACGAAAGGCCCACAGTCGATCGAAATGACATGTGCAACCTTAGGGAAAATTTTAAAATTTTGGGGCCACATGCCCGTGTGGCACACTCGTGTGGGCTTATACGTCCGTATGGCCAACACGTCCAGATCAGCCTAGCCTGTGTGGCCCATACGGCCATACACTTACCCGTCACACGGCCGGCCACACCGCTGGGCACACGCCCGTGTGGGGTCGACAGGCCACTTTTCGGCTTTTGCCAAACCTCGATTTCTCGTGTTTTCGTTCACACCTGGTTCGTTTTTTATGCAAAAACAATCCTGAGACCACTAGAGCCTAAAAATCAACAATACATACCCCTTAATCAGTCATTAATCCTCAATTAAACTGAACAAAAAAAACCAACAACTGTGAAATTCAAGTGTTCATCACTTAACCAAATTCCCGAACGATTCCGACTATGATTTTGCAGGAGAAGAGTTCCGTTCCTCACGATTCACTATTGCCAACAATCCACAAATTACTACTAAAGAAAAGCAATAATGATTTAGAACAGCTTAAATATTTTTCCCTAACCCGTATAAAATCTCACTACCTCTACTTACCTAGCCACGCGAAGGAACCAGAAATCCAAAACACTGAGATTAGGAAAGAAGAACTATGGTAGGGATTAAGAAGAAAAGAAAAATAAATTTCGGTAAATAAGGAGAACAGAGAAAACGTCCAGAAGAGAAGGAAACAAAAACTGACGTAAAAAAAGATTTGGGAAGAGAGAGAAAAATAAAATAGAATAAAAATAAATTTTAATTTAAACAAAATCCCACTACATCACAACTCACACAACCCCACTAACTCTCAACTACTTTAGAATTTCACTTTGACCGAACCTCTATCACACAACTGAAGCAAAAATTATCATTCACGCTTACACAGGGATTTGAACACGAGACCCTAGGGCAAGCTAACAACTTACCACTTGAACCAATAGGCTCATTCTGATATAAGTTTACCAAAAATAAGATATAAACCAAACCACCAAGGTCAAGGCTAGAAAAAAAAACATATTTTCCATAAGTGGGACTTGAACCCAAGACCTCAAACACACACTTATATCACTTAACCACTGAAGCAAATACTCATTTATAACAGATTTCACAGGAACAAAGATAAATAATTTAGGGATTTACAACTCTACCCCCTAAAAGAAATTTTAGCCTCGAAATTTACCTAATCCGAACAGATGAGGATACTACTGACGCATTGAATCATCAGGTTCCCATGTGACTTCCTCAGTGCCATGATTCTGCCACTGAACCTTAACTAACGGGATAGACTTCCTCATCAGAATCTTTATGTCTCAATCCAAAATATGAACCGACTCCTCCTCAAAGGTCAAGTCTGATCTAATCTCTATCTCCTCAATCGAAACAACGTGAGATGGGTCAGACCGATACCATCTTAACATCGAGACGTGAAGCATATCATGGATACGGTCTAACTCCGGAGGTAGCTCTAACTGATAAATGACTGGTCCCATACACTTCAGAATTCGATAGGGCCCAAAGAACCTAGGGCTCAACTTACCCTTACGTCTGAACCACAGAACTTTCTTCCACAGAGATACTTTAAGGAAAACGAAATCACCCACAGAGTACTCGATATCCCTTCTTTTCAGATCTGCATAGGACTTCTGTTTATCAGAAGCTGACTTAAGACGATCCTAAATTAATCTGACTTTATACTCGTCTCGAAAACCAACTCAAGACCTAAAACCCGTCGTTCACCCAACTCAGTCCAACACAGTGGAGTGCGACATTTACGACCATACAGAGTCTCGTAAGGTGCCATTTGGATGCTAGACTGAAAATTGTGGTTGTAGGTGAACTCAGCTAACAGCAGAAAATCCTCCTAGCTACCTCTGAAATTAATCACACAACTCCAAAGCATATCCTCCAGTATCTGAATCACCCTTTCAGATTGACCATCGGTCTGAGGATGGAATGCAGTACTGAAGTCCAATCTCAAACCCAGAGCTTCATAGAGTTTCTCCCAAAACTGAGAAGTGAAGTGAGGGTCCCGATTAGAAATTATCGAAACCAGAACCCCGTGAAATCTCACAATCTCGAAAATGTAAAGCTTGGCCAACTTTCGCAGAGAATAATCCATCCGAACCGAAATGAAATAGGTGGACTTGGTCAACCAATCCACGATGACCCATATAGAATCCTTCTTAGTAGGTGTTAAAGGCAACCCACTAACGAAGTCCATCGTAACATGTTCCCATTTCCACAAGGGAATCTTAACGAGTTGGAGCAAACCCGAAGGCAACTAGTGCTCAACCTTAACTTGCTAGTACGTCAAACAACGAGCAACGAAATCTGTTACCTCTTATTTCAAACCCGGCCACCAATACAGTTTATAGAGATCCCAATACATCTTATTTCCACCAGAATGCATAGCATATTGGCTACTATGCGCTTCCCTCAGAATCGACTGCCTCAAATCAAAGTCACTCGGTACACAAACCAGCCCTCGAAAACACAGAACCCCATCAATATTCAGCCTAAAATCAGACGCACTGCCACTCTCAACCTGAAAAAAATGTAAAACCAGAGAATCATCCCTCCACTGCTTATCCCAAATCGGATCAATCTAAGTCGACTTAACTTGTAACTTAGCTAACAAGCTTCCATCATCAAACAAACTGATACGAGAGAACATCACTCTCAAATCAAACATTGCTCTACGACTGAGAGCATTGGCCACCACATTGGCCTTGCCGAGATGATACTCTATCGTACAGTCATAATCCTTGAGCAGCTCAATCCATCTACGCTGCTTAAGATTCAACTCCTTTTGAGTAAGAAGGTACTTGAGGCTATTGTGATCGGTGTAGATGATACACCTCTCACTATACAAATATTACCTCCAAATCTTTAAAGCAAACACCATGGCAGCTAACTTGAGATCATGTGTCGGATAGTTCCCCTCGTGTGACTTAAACTGTCTAGATGTATAAGCCGCCACCTTACCATCTTGCATCAGTACACATCCTAAACCAACGTGCGACGTATCACTCTAGACAAATGGAACATTCTTGCATAGAAGCTTAATTAGAGGAGCTGCAATTAATGAGAACCCTTCAACAAACCGTCAATAATAAGCCACAAGACCCAGAAAATTACGGATCTCAGAAACGTTCTTAGGCTATTTCCATTCAAACACAGCCTTAATCTTTCTAGGACCAACTCGAATCCCCTCAGCAAAAACCACGTGCCCCAGAAATGTTACTTCCCGTAACCAGAACTCACATTTGCTCAACTTAGCATAGAGTTGTTACTCTCGGAGTATTTGAAGCACTACTCTAAGATGCTCATCATATTGCTTCTTAATCTTAGAGTACACCAGAATATCATCGATAAAAACTACGACGAACTGATCCAAATACGGCTGATAAACCTGGTTCATCAGATCTATGAATGCAGCTGGAGCATTCGTCAAATCAAATGGCATGACTAGGAACTCGTAGTGCCCATAATGAGTCCTGAAAGCTGTTTTATGAATATCAACCTCATTAACCCTAAGTTGGTGATACCAAGAGTAAAGATCTATCTTTGAGAATACCGAAGCCTCACGAAACTGATCGAACAAATCATCAATCTTAGGAAGTGGGTACTTATTATTCACAGTTAATTTATTCAACTACCGGTAGTCGATACACATCCTCATGGTACCATTTTTTTCCCCACAAACAAAATCGATGCCTCCCACGAAGACACACTAGGAAAGATGAACCCACGATCCAAAAGCTCTTGAAGTTGAGCCTTTAGCTCCTTAAGCTCTTTCGGTGTCATTCGGTAAGGAGAGATGGACACTGGAGTTGTACCCAGTAGAAGTTCAATGCCAAACTTAACTTCTTGATTCGAAGGTAAATTCGATAACTCATCAAGAAATACATTAAAAAATTCTCTCACTATTCTGATATTCCCGACAGAAAAGTCCCTAGAAATCAAAATATACACCAAGGCCAGATATGCTTCACACCCTTTTCGAACCAATTTTTCGGTCACTAGAGTAGAGATTACGTTAGACAAGTAATCCTGACGCTCACCGATCACAACAATTTCGACACCATCCTCAGTTCTCAGAACTACCCTCTTAGTCACGCAATCCAAACTGACTCGGTGCTTTACTAACCAATCAATACCCAGAATCAAGTCAAACTCTCCAAACGGTAACTCCATCAGATTTGCCGGAAACACAACCCCTTGAACTTCTAGCGGTACATTCCTATACAGTCTGTTTACTCGAACTGATTGACCCAGTGGACTCGGTACAAAAATCTCACCCGAAGTACTCTCAACCACAATATTCAAGTTTTCAGAAATAGAACTAGCTACATACGAGTGTGTTGACCCTATGTGTAACACCCCAAACCTGGCCCAATTGCTACGACCGGATCTGGTATGTCACTAAGAAAATTTTTGTCAAACATGTCGTATTTTTCAGAAAAGCCCAAATATATTTCATATAGAATATTCCTTTGTAAAATAAAACCAAACTTAATTACATGCCTTAGTTTAATTAAGATAAAAAAAATTAAATAACTAAAAGTAATTAAAGCCCAAAATAAAACAAAATATAAACTAATGGCCCATGGCCTTATTACAACGAAATTTTAAAATCCACCAATTAAAAATATAAATAATGACTTGAGTCTTTTTTTGCTAAATCCACATATTCTTCTGCATGGCCACCTTGCGTTCCTCTCCAGCCCGGTCCGAAGCACTAGGTATCACCTGAAATGTTAATTAAAAAGGTGAGTCGCGAGACTGATGTGCAACCCTCATGCACCACTAGATTTTGGGCCTTAAACCCATTAAACAAAATAAACAAAGTAAATAATCATAATAAAAATTAATAGCAAATAATATGCAAGGCCCAACCCGTTTGTCTAGGTTTCCATCCGCTACACACCCCCGTACTCAACCGCTTCACACCATTGGGGATTTCTACAATCGACCCACACCGATACACACCATGATGGCAATATGCCGCTCATCCACATATGATGGCCAAGCCCTTATAACATATAATGGCGGCCCGTATAACATTTAATGGCCGGCTCAGATATACATTCTGCGGCATTAGCCGCTACATCGATCACGGTAAAAACCGCTACACATATAACGTATAACTTCCTCCTTTCATCAACCCAACCCATGCAATCACATACAAGCATTTTAATTATAACATTTAAACAAATTATTTACTAACTTTGGTGATCCGCTTTTACCCTCCTTGGGCTTTCATCAATAAACCGAGATGTTGGCAATTATCAAAACATATAAATCTTATGATCATGCATTTTATGATTAGATCTAGATGGTGGGGAAGTATTACACACCTGATTAATGTAGATACCCTTGCTAAACCGATCTACGCTTTGCTTCAAAAAGCCTGAAAGATGTGAAAATAGGCCTCTCTATATTCGGCCATAGTTAGTATTCTACCCGATTTTATATATATGAATAAAAAAATCCTCTTACCTTGAAATCCCGAATGTAACACGATTCTATAACTTAGAGATCTATGAGTTTCGGTTTCTAGGAAAAATCTCAGAAAGATGATCTATTGCGCTTTCGGCTTTCGAAAGAACTAAAAATTGAAAAGATGGCTAAGGAGATTCGGCCAATGAATATTAAGGAGAAGAATAGGTGTAGTTTCGGCTTTTGAATCAAAGTGAAGATGAGGAATAGGCTTAGAGATTTGGCTTTGTAGAGAATAAAGAAGAAGGTGGAACTTTAGGAGTTTTCTGGCTTTTACTCGAGAAGAAGAGAAAAGAATGAGAGAAAACCCCAAATGCCAAAATTGAAGAGATATTCCCCTATTTATATAAATTTCGGCACTTACCTAACCTTGCAGATAAATCCTATCTTTTCTCATTTATCTTAATCTACTAGCTCATCTAAAAGAGACTTAATTATCTCTAACTCCTCCTCATTTATCAAAGATATTATCCACATATTTTAAACATTAAAATCCCTAAATTTTAGCATTTATTTGCTTATTATCCACATAAAATAAATTCCTAAATAATAGCCTTTATCTGCTTATTATCCACATATTTTAAACATTAAAACCCCTAAATTTTAGCCTTGTTGCCATCCATTCCACCTAATCCTAATGCCCAAAATTTAGCTAACTTAAATTAAAAGAATTGGGCTCCATGAAACTTAAATTTGGGCCCCTTACTCCCTTGTGTGGCGTCACCTCCTAAGATTGGGCCACAAGCCCACTTTGGTATTTTAAACATAATTACCACTCTTTTAACTCTATAATGCCCAATCTAATAATTTAACTAAGGCCTTTGCCTAATTCTGAGCCCAATTTGGACCCCTATTACTTAAATTAACATATTAAACTTATTCACCCATTAAACGCATAGGCCCAAAAATTCAGGATGTTACAGTTCTACCCCCTTAAAGAAATTTCGTCCTCGAAATTTCCAACTAACTATTAATCGTACTACCTAAGTCTCACTACCATGCTTTCATTTGACTCCAATTCTAAACCCAAAATAAACACTTAGTACACTATGGTAGAATACGACCGGTATTCACATCTAGAGCGTCCTCGTCCCCTTGTACTCATGCTATCGATTCGCATTTATCCGATTAAATTTTTTATGAATTATTGGTTTTCTTCCACTTGATTATCCACGAACAGATCTTATGATTAGTAGTTTTAATAGTAGTTCTTTCGAATTCGCAATTCGGTCCTCAAGTTCACCTTTCTTAGTTCTATAAACTACATACATTCAACAATCAACATACATACAACATCCATACATCCACACTCAATACATAGGGTATTCTAGTTATTCCACTACCTGTGGGTATTTTAAGTAATTTATCCTACAGTGGTATTTTCGTAATTTTCCAAAATAGGGTTTCTTGGTGATTTTATGAAATAAGGGTATTTCGATAATTTTGAAATCTGGGGGTATTTTGGAAATTTTGAAATCCAGGGGTATTTTGGTAATTTTGAAAATTAGGGGTAATTTAGTAATTTTACAAATCGGGGTAATTTAGTAATTGTACAAACCAGGGGTATTTTGGTCATTTGACAAAACGAGGGTAGGTTGGTAATTTTTTTCTAACCAGGGATATTTCGATGTTGTTGTTTTTTTTTTTTTTCAAACTAGGGTGGCTGGTCCCTTTCAGGTTTTAATTATAAGGTTTAGCCCATCAACAAGTCCTCGTAACTAGGGTGAATAGTCACCACGCACTGTAGGATTCTAGTGAAGAGGAGGTGAGTCGCTAGGACTCGCTTAAGTACCAAGCTCTCCCCAATCCACTCCTAGACATGCGTATGCCCATTGCCACACCCTAACTTGGCTAAGGTGAATAGTCACTACGCACTGCAGTAGGATTCAGTGAAGAGGAGGTGAGTCACTAGGATCGCTGCTTAAATACTGTGCTCTTCCGGATCCAATCCTAGACATGCGTATGACGGTTACCACACCCTAGTCTTGCGGCTCGTTAACGGGTTTGTTTAGTGAAATTAAGTTTTATAAAATTTTAAGAAGTGATTTGAACTAAACCTAGAGTCCATCAAGTTCTAATTCTAACTAATCTACGTCCCACTAGGCCCATTAAGCCCACATATACAAAGATCATACAATGGTTCGTAGTACTTACAGCGGACTTGGGCCGGAGACGCAGGTGCCATGCCGAGCTAACAGATCTGTTATTACTTAAAGACATCCATATTTCAAAAGCCCATTTTAGAAAACGTTTTGAGCCCAAAAACCCCCAAAGCCGAGTTTTGAACCGGGCTCTGATACCAATTTGTAACACCCCAAACCCGGCCCAATTGCTACGACCGGATCTGGTATGTCACTAAAAAATTTTTTGTCAAACATGTCGTATTTTTCAGAAAAGCCCAAATATATTTCATATAGAATATTCCTTTGTAAAATAAAGCCAAACTTAATTACATGCCTTAGTTTAATTAAGATAAAAAAATTAAATAACTAAAAGTAATTAAAGCCCAAAATAAAACAAAATATAAACTAGTGGCCCATGGCCTTATTACAACGAAATTTTAAAATCCACCAATTAAAAATATAAATAATGACTTGAGTCTTTTTTGCTAAATCCACATATTCTTCTGCATGGCCACCTTGCGTTCCTCTCCAGCCCAGTCCGAAGCACTAGGTATCACCTGAAATGTTAATTAAAAGGGTGAGTCGCGAGACTCAGTGTGCAACCCTCATGCACCACTAGATTTTGGGCCTTAAACCCATTAAACAAAATAAACAGTGTAATAATCATAATAAAAATTAATAGCAAATAATATGCAAGGCCCAACCCGTTTGCCTAGGTTTCCATCCGCTACACACCCCGTACCAACCGCTTCACACCATTGGGGATTTCTACAATCGACCCACCTGCGCTACACACCATGATGGCGGTCATGCTTTGCTCATCCACATATGATGGCCAAGCCCTTATAACATATAATGGCCAAGCCCGTATAACATTTAATGGCCGGCTCAGTATAACAGATTCTGGTATTAGCCGCTACATCGAATCACGGTAAAAACCGCTACACATATAACGTATAACTTCCTCCTTTCATCAACCCAACCCATGCAATCACATACAAGCATTTTACTTATAACATTTAAACAAATTATTTACTAACTCGTGATCCGCTTTTACCCTCCTTGGGCTTTCATCAATAAACCGAGATGTTGGCAATTATCAAAACATATAAATCTTATGATCATGCATTTTATGATTAGATCTAGATGGTGGGGAAGTATAACACACCGATTAATGTAGATACCCTTGCTAAACCGATCTACGCTTTGCTTCAAAAAGCCGAAAGATGTGAAAATAGGCCTCTCCTATATTCGGCCATAGTTAGTATTCTACCCGATTTTATATATATGAATAAACAAATCTTCTTACCTTGAAATCCCGAATGTAACACGATTCTATAACTTAGAGATCTATGAGTTTCGGTTTCTAGGAAAAATCTCGGAAAGATGATCTATCGCGCTTTCGGCTTTTGAAAGAACTAAAAATTGAAAAGATGGCTAAGGGAGATTCGGCCAATGAATATTAAGGAGAAGAATAGGTGTAGTTTCGGCTTTTGAATCAAAGTGAAGATGAGGGAATAGGCTTAGAGATTTCGGCTTTTGCAGAGAATGAAGAAGAAGGTGGAACTTTAGGAGTTTTCGGCTTTTACTCAGAGAAGAAGAGAAAAGAATGAGAGAAAAACCCCAAATGCCAAAATTGAAGAGATATTCCCCCTATTTATAGAAATTTCGGCACTTACCTAACCTTGCAGATAAATCCTATCTTTTCTCCTTTATCTTAATCTACTAGCTCATCTAAAAGAGACTTAATTATCTCTAACTCCTCCCTCCTTTATCAGCATATTATCCACATATTATAAACATTAAAATCCCTAAATTTTAGCATTTATCTGCTTATTATCCACATAAAATAAATTCCTAAATAATAGCCTTTATCTGCTTATTATCCACATATTTTAAACATTAAAACCCTAAATTTTAGCCTTGTTGCCATCCATTCCACCTAATCCTAATGCCCAAAATTTAGCTAACTTAAATTAAAAGAATTGGGCTCCATGAAACTTAAATTTGGGCCCCTTACTCCCTTGTGTGGCGTCACCTCCTAAGATTGGGCCACAAGCCCACTTTGGTATTTTAAACATAATTACCACTCTTTTAACTCTATAATGCCCAATCTAATAATTTAACTAAGGCCTTTGCCTAATTCTGAGCCCAATTTGGACCCCTATTACTTAAATTAACATATTAAACATATTCACCCATTAAACGCATAGGCCCAAAAATTCAGGATGTTACACTATGCCTATCAAAGCAGTATAATGGGCATCAAAAATAAAAAAATGTACCCGTAATCACATTAAGGGCGTCTCTGTCCTCATGGCATTGAGCAGCATAAACCAGTGTAGGCTGCCTCACCTCAGTATTATTAGTACCTCTGCCCAGTGCTCTCTGTCCTCTGCGCAAACCATTACCACCCCTAAAAGGACCACATCCCTTAGGTGGCTGCTGCATTGCCCTCTGAGGCTGAACAAAACCCAAACCCGGAGCTTGCATCTGATTAGAACACTGTGGGCACTCTCTAATCTGATGATCCATCGACCCACAACACAAACATGCCCCCAGTCTCCTAAAATACTCGCCTGGATAACGTCTACCACAATCACCGCACGACTAAACCCCAGTAGGAGCAACTGAAACTGCCACTCTAGCAGGCCGATCAGGTCTGGCCCATTTTTTAGGCCTCTGAGTAGAACTAGAGGGCTCTGAATCCCTATTATTCTTGTCTCTCTCACGATCTTTGTTCTGGCACTCAATGCGCTTAACCTCCTCGGTGATCTTCGCCTTGTCCACCAGGACGGCAAACTCTCGCTCTCTTTGCGGAGCTATCAAAACCCTCAGACTGTCCCTCAAACCATCCTCAAAGCGCACATACTTCTCGTACTCAGATGCCACCATGCCTCGAGTGCAGCGACTCAGTATCAGAAATTTGGCCTTATACTCGGCCAAAGTCCTATCACCCTCCGTGAGATTCATGAACTCACGTTTACGAGCATCCACATATCTCGCTCCCACATACTTCCTCTAAAATGCAGCCATAAAAAACTCCAAACTAATCCAATTCGACTGAGTACCCTTCTCAACCAATAACCACCACTAATATGCCTCGTCGCAAAGCAAAGAAACTGCACCATTCAGTTTCTACTCAGGAGTGCAGTCGATGTCATTCATTATTCTCTCGGTGGCCTCCAACCGGTACTCGGCAACAGTAGGGGCGACTTCAGTGACGTCCCTAATCAGTTCAACTCTATTGGACTGAGGTTGTTCAGTTACCGACCCACGACACGTAGATCTAGAATAGGGTCTAGCGACCCTCTCTAAAACTCTCAACATGGCATGGAACAGTGCGTCGTCCCCAGCCGAGTGGCTTTGAGACCCGGTGTCAGTAATAGGTGAAACCAGTGTCTCGCTCGTATCTAGATTTGGCATACTGCTCAAAGAAAAAGACTCAGCTCAAGTCCCCATATGGTGCCCGCCGCGCCCATAAATACCACGACTGTGAGTTCCACGAGTACTCATCGTTTTTCAAGTTTTACCTACATTATAAAATTTTATGCATCAATTTTAGTGTTTATTAGCAAATGTTTTATGCTTCAGATATTTACCTGCAGTTTTAGAAATATATCAGAAGTCTCAGTTTCTAACTACATCAGTATAGTTTTAGACAACTTTAGCTACAGTATCTCTAATTTTTAGAAGTACTTACAAGACCGGCATTGAAGACTCAGTGTACCACATACTTTACTCATAAAGACAGACTTATTTGGAAATCGTTTTCTTATTCAAATTCAATTTTGAACCCAAAATTCATAGCCCAAGTTTTGCAACCTGACTCGGATACCACTAAATGTAACACCTCAAACTCGGCCTAAATGTTATGGCCGAATCAGGGAGTGTTACGAAGAAGGGTTTCGAAACTATTATCACTCCGATAAAAACCTTGTATAGTTACTTGTTAAAAAGAGTCCGAGTTTTGCAAAACATATTGACTTACATATTCATTACTGAAACATAATTTGCAGCGAAAATCTTAAAAACCGTTATTATTTTCTGAAAACCTAGTTCATGTTTTTAGAAAATATTTGTTTGCGTAAAATCAGGTTTTTGTCAATCATCACAGTTTAGAAATCATAAACGCATCCAAATGAAAAAATTTAAAACAACAGTCCAAAAGTCCGGAGAGTCCAAAATTTACAAAAATCTCACGAAAAACCAGAATTAAAATATATAACTGATAATTAAAAGATAATTTATAAACTAGTGGTTACTACTGAGCCTCCGTCGCACTGACCCGCCTATGCCTAAGTATAACCTGAACAAAACAGATAAACAGATGTGAGTTTTATAAACTTAGTGTGTAACTAACGGGAATATACATGCATAAAATTCAGATCTTCAGTATTTCAAAACAGAAGCAGACATAAGTCCCTAGCAGAGTCAAATCATATCAAAATCAGATTTTCAGAACAGACAAATATACAGAGTCTTATCCCTATCCTCTACACACCATCTCCATCCATCCCAACACCCCATGTGGGGTATAAAACACCCACCCATCCCTACACACCACATAGTGTCTAAACGAAACATTTTTCAGTTGCTTCCACTTAACTATAGCTACAATTTTCTTGGGATCGACTCGGATCCCTTCTACAGTTACCACATGACCCAGAAAGGCAACTTCTTATAACCAAAACTCGTACTTGTTAAACTTAGCATAAAGCTATTTTTCTCGAAGTATTTAAAGTACAATACGAAGGTGATGATCAAGCTGAGTTTTAATTTTAGAGTAAATCAGAATGTCATCGATAAAAAACACTACAAACTGGTCCAAGTACGGCTGGAATACTCAGTTTATTAGATCCTTAAATACTGCCGAGGTGTTCGTCAAACCGAAAGGCATTACCAGGAACTCCTAATGTCTATAACTAGTCTTGATGGTTGTTTTGTACACATTAGTCTCCTTGACTTTGAGCTGATGGTAACCAGATCACAGATCAATTTTGGAGAAAACAGATGCTCCTTGAAACTAATTGAACAAGTCGTCAATCCTCAGTAACGGGTACTTATTCTTGATTGCCAACTTGTTCAGATGTCTATAATCTATGCACATTCTTATCTATCCGTTTTTCTTCTTCACAAACAGTACCAGTGCCCCCACGGAGACACGCTCGGTCGGATGAATCCCCTATCGATAAGTTCCTAAAGCTGCGCCTTTAGCTCGATCAGCTCTTTCGGTGCTATGCGGTAGGGTGCAATGGACATCGAAGCCATACCTAGTGATAAATCAATACCAAATTTCACCTCATGATCTGGAGGTACTTCCGGTAATTCCTCAGGAAAGATATCCGAAAATTCCTTCATAGTGCGGATATCTCCCACAGAATGCTTTGCGGAAATAGAATCAGATACATAGGCAAGATACGCCTCACACCCCTTTCGGACTAACTTATCTACTATAAGAGTGGAGATTACATTAGAGAGGTAATCTCGACCCTCACTGTAACATCCTAAATCGGGGCCTTTGCATTTTATCTGATTGCATGTAGATAGTATGGTTGTCATGCTAGTTTAGGGTATTTTGGGGACCAGGCATGAGCTAGGGGTAGGCTAGAGCCTTAGCGAAAATTTTCTTTTGGGCACTTTGAAGGGGGAGCTGAATGGGACAGGAGTTAAGGGTAATTGGTGGTATGTTTTGACACAATGAATGCCTTGGTAAAGTGACAAGGAGGCGCCACTTAAGGCACAGGGGAGTGATACCTCAGGGAGCCAAGGGGACTTGGTTCGAGTCATGGGGAATCCCTTTGTGCATTTCTTTTTGACGCCAGGACAAGGGAGAGTTGCACTCAGTTGGGACTCTGGTGGATGACTGTTGAAGGAGTCAACAGATTCAAATGAGTGGAGGAGAGAAAATTTAGGAGTTTAAAATATTCAAACAGGTTTGAATGGGTGATCAGGAGAAATTTGTGGAGAGAAGAGAGGGATGGGCATGGGAGCTCAGTGTTGGCCAAATTTTGAACTCTGTATAGGAGGAAGGGGATCGGTTCTTAGTGTGGCTAGGTGTGCCGAAATTTACATTGGCCATAGGACCTTGTAGTGTCATTCCTTAGGTGCAAATTTTGGCTTTTGTGAGGTGGGTGCCAAATGTGGGCTATTTTGCTTTGTGCCAAAAGTGTCTAAGGGGTTCAGGAGGGTTCTTTATCTCAGTTTAAGTTTAGTTTTCTTTTTATTTTTATTTTCTTCTCTTTGAGGCACAAGACTCTCCCTATTGCCGAAATCCTCTTGGCTCACACTCTCCATAATTCTTCATTCTCCTTCTCTTCCACTCTCAAAAGCCGAAACCCCTATTGGCTTTTCTTTTCTCTTCTTCTCTTTGGTGATAGTCGAAATCCCTTCTACCCTTTCTCTCCATCCTTTTCCCAAAGCCGAATCATCACTTATTCCTCCCTTCCATCTTGATTATTCTTTTCGAAACACCTGGCTAGCCGAAACCCCCTTGATTCTCATTACCTTGATCTATTCCTTTTTCGTTCACTAAAAGCCGAAGATCACACTTTCTTTTGCTCCTAGCCGAAACCTCTTAGATCTCAAAATCATTCTGTGTGTTCCTTTTTCCCGAAGAATTCATCATAGTCGAATCTCAACCCATACTCTGGTAAGATCGTATTGTTTTCTTCTTTCTTTCTTTTCTTGATCTTTTCTCTCTTGGCCGAATCTTTCAAGAAAACTTTGCTGAGTTGTTTCTTTTTCTTCTTTTGGAAGCCGAATCTTTTCTAGGGTGGTGTGGTGCCGATTTTCGCTAACTGTTGATCGAATCTTTCGAGTTAAGGTAAGGGGCGATTTTCTTTATATCATAAAATCTCTTTCGGGCTTTCATGCCAAAGCCGAATGGCTACTTGGTTTAATGTTGGTGCTTGGCCGATTATAGGTGGAAGTTGTGACGCATACTTTGGATCTTTCAGAATTCGTTGGTTGTGAATCAAGCCTAGAGCTTCGGAATTTGCCGATTTAGGTAAAGGTTTAGCTTTGGGACTTAGTTCCTTACTATTCATTTCATTGCTTTAATCCGTTTAGTGATCAAGGTGTGTTCATGGACTCTAATGCCAGCCAAGCGGTAGGAGGGGTTGGATCTATAAACCCAGCCTCTAAGTTTAAGAAAAGGGCAGTGTCAGCAGTTCGAGATTGGCCACCAGGCTGTGGCCCGGCATATGAGCAAAGTAGTAAGCAGATAGTAGTAGTGTCGATTAACGAGAGTGTCGACGTAGAAAGTATCGTGTTACGAGTAATCAGGTGTGTAACTCTTACACACTTCATATGTTTAATGTGCTGTTATTTGTGATTTGTCAAAAGCCGAAATAACTATTGAAATCGATAAGTTACCCTTGTGGGTAAAAGCGAGGACGCCGGGTAAGTCCATCTTGGTGGCTAACGTTAATTGCCTCTGTTAAATCTGCATATGCCATATTAGATTACTCCTAAATGTTAAGCATGATTATATTGTATTGAAAAGCATGTTCATGAAAATGGGTATGATGAGAGGAGGGGGAAGGTATGATTATCAAACTGTCACCAATGTGGTTAGGTACCACACGTGGGTTGGCCCCACATATTAATATTTTGTGACTATGTCTCGGTGGTTTGGAACCACCAAAGTGGTTAGGTACCACATATGCTTATTCTCAGGACTCGTCCCAGGTGGTTTGGCACCACAAAGGGTTGGCCCCACATATTGATATACTGGGATCGTCACCAAGTGGTTAGGTACCACAAGTGGATTGGCCCCACACATGATTATTTGTGACTTCGGTCACCAGTGGTTTGGAACCACCAGTGGTTAGGTACCACCAGTGGCTAGGTGCCACAAGGGGTAGAATTGGGAGTTCAAATGGATAGGTTGGGTGGATTGCATGACATACATATTTGCATATGGAACTGTGTAAGAGCTTAGAATCTTTCGGATGGGGATTTATACACTGAGTCTTGGTGACTCACCCCTTCCATTACTTTTTACAGGTAATTCCTAGTTCGTGGATATGGAGCCGGGATTGGACTCGAGGTGGCCATGCACAGAAATTTTGGTTTTTAGTTTAAAAGGTTAATTCGGGTTTATTTTACTTTAAGTTTGGATTTCCGCTATGTAATAAGGCCATTCAGATTTTATTTTGGGGATTATTCATTTTGTTAAATTTCTTTAAACCGACGTTTAAACACTAAAGGCATGCCTAATAAACTCGTAAAATAGATGTTTTTAAAACTTTAACGAATTTTCGAAATTTCCAAAATTTTTACCGTCTGGTATTTATCAAACACGCAATAATAACAAGGCAACACTGTCTTCTTTAAAACTAAGTTTCGAAAGAATTTTAACAAATGGCTTAACACAATTCGGGTTTTATAAAATCAAAGGTTTTCTTTTCAATATTGAGACAACAACTTGTTTTCCAAAAAAGTTTTCTTCCCTGTGACATGCCAGATTCGATCGTAGCGTTTTGACCGGGTTTGGGGTGTTACAATTGTGGTATCAGAGCCTGGTTCAAAAGCTCGGCTGTGGGCATAAGGCCCAAATTGTTTTTCAAAGAAGGGGTATGCAGATTGGTCTAAATGAGAAACATGTTTTGGGAAGCATGGCACCGAGTCCCCGGCACCAATCCGCGACGGTAAGTCTCCTAACTACTGTTTATATGGTTTAAATGCTTACACTATGAATGCTAGTAGTAGGACCTTTACCTTAGAGACTGAAGCCCGTAGGACTGTATGAACTTGCGAGAACAACTACTCTAACAAATTGCTCCTAAGACTGTGCCGTCATAAATAGTGGAAGAAAGCTAACTCATAAAATTTTTAAATCAGATTAAGACATGAACGCTAGTCATGAGCACTCGAGGACGCGGGCATAATGTGCGTGGTCGTGGTAGGGGTAGGGGTAGGATTATCGTGTCAGAACCGGAAGGGCCTGGTCATGGATCAAAGAATGAGGTGCCGCCGCCGCCAGCTGTGGGCGTGGAAGTTTATGACCAAACGGGTGGTGATGACGCGGTGTCGCAGGCAATGCTGCAGGTTTTGGAGAGAGTTGCGGGTGCAGGCGTTGGAACGGGGGCTTAGAAATCTGTGTCTGAATGACTCGCCAATGGAGCGTAAGTATTTAGGGGTATTTCCGTGTAGCTCCCAACACAAACCGTAGCAGCATCGCTAGAGGCGCATCGAGCGCATAATGGACGATTTGGACTTTACTACCGAGAGAAGTCGAAAGGGATAGTGTCTCTTCTCTCCGGATGAGTCTTATCGGTGGTGGCTCACGATCGTGGATGGTGCGATGGTCGATGATATCACTTGGGATTTCTTTAAGGCGGCTTACCGAGGAAGTACGTTGGGTCTAGTTATATAGATGCGCAGCGCATGGCGTTCTTGAATCTGTTCCAGGGGAGTAAGTCAAGATTCCAATATGAGGCGGAATTCTTAAGGTTGAGCCGTTATGCCCGGGGTATCATGGCTACGGAACATGAGCATTGTCAGATTTGAGGACGGGCTGAGAGATGAGCTGTGGGTGTTGATTGCTCCACAGCGGGAGAGAGAATTTACTATCCTGGTGGAGAAGGCCAAGATAGCCGAGGAGGTGAAACGGACCGAGAGGCAGAATCAGAACCGGAATAGGGATAAGAGGAGTTTTGGGCCATCAGGGTCCGCTGGGAATTCTCAGAAAAGGGTTAGATTTGGCGGATTGAGTCAAGCTGCAAAGCCTGCTGCTGTTACTCAGTGGCCGCCACGGTGCGCTCGATGTGGGAAGTCTCATTCGGGGGAGTGTTGGACAGGTAACAGAGGGTGCTTCGAGTGTGGGTCGATGGATCACCGGATAAGGGATTGTCTGCGGAGGCCAGTTAGGACTCACCGAGGGTCAAGGACGTACACAATTCGAAAAGATGGTCGCGACCGCAGAGGGTCGAGGATCACCCGGGGTGGTAACGGTAATCGGACGAGGTTGTGGGACACCGTGCAGGTGGTGCGGGAATCGACGCAAGACAGCCAGGGTTGGTCTATGCAGGGAGGCGTCGAGAGGAGGGCGACGCACTGGACGTCATAACCGGTACGTTTCTAATTTACGAATTGCCCTATACTGCTTTGATTGATGTTGGTTTTACGCACTCTTATGTTGCCAGTAGTATAGCGAGAACTCTGAACTTAGCCTATGAGGTTTCTTCTAGGGAGATGACTGTAAGTAGCCCTCTAGGTCATTCTGTGGTAGTGAATAAACTGTATAAGGATGTACCCCTAGAACTTCAAGGGGTAGTGTTTCCGGCTGAACTGATAGAACTGCCATTTGGGGAGTTCGATTTGATCTTAGGGATGGATTGGTTAGTGGAGTATCAAGCAAGTTTGGATCATGCGAACAAGCGCATGGTGCCGAATCTGCCGAGGGTGAAGAGGTGGTGATGATAGGTGAGAGAAGGAACTACCTATCTAATGTGGTGTCCGCTTTGAAAGCCGAGAAAATGGTGAGAAAAGGATGTAGGGCGTTTGTGGCTTATGTGTGTGCCTTGGAGGCTAAAGAATCAACGGTGGGGGATGTTCGAACAGTGAGAAAGTTTTCTGATGTTTTCCTAAAAGAGCTTTCGGGTTTGCCTCCAGATCGCGAGGTTGAGTTTGGTATCGACGTTCTACCTGGAACCGCGCCAGTGTCTATTGCCCCATATAGAATGGCGCCGAAGGAGTTAGTGGAGCTGAAAGCGCAGATTAAAGAGTTGTTAGATCGGGGTTTTATCCGGCCAAGTATATCTCTTTGGGGAGCACTCGTGCTTTTTGTTAAGAAGAAGGACGGATCGATGCGAATGTGTATAGACTACCGTCAGCTGAATAAGCTGACGATTAAGAATAAGTACCCGTTACCGAGGATAGACGACATGTTCGATCAACTTAAAGGAGTATCAGTTTTTTCGAAGATAGATCTGAGATCGGGGTATCATCAACTTAAGGTTAATGAGGCGGATATCCATAAGACGGCGTTTCGTACTCGTTACGGTCACTATGAATTTTTGGTGATGCCGTTGGATTGACCAACGCACCAAAGAGCGTTTATGGATATGATGAATCGGGTTTGCCAACCGTATTTGGATCGGTTCGTTGTGGTGTTTATAGATGATATTCTGGTGTACTCGAAGTCCGAGGAGGAGCATGATGCACATCTTCGTGTAGTTTTGCAAATTCTGAGGGAAAAGCAGCTATTCGCAAAGTTTGGTAAATGCGAGTTCTGTCTAAGGGAAGTTATTTTCTTGGGTCATGTGGTGTCGGTTGAGGGGATTAGAGTAGACCTCTAAGATTGAAGTCAGATTGGACCGAAAACCACCTAAGTCTGTGGCGAGAGGTTCGTAGTTTTCTGGTTTAGCGGGTACTACGTAAGGTTTGTGGAAGGGTTTTCCTTGATTGCGCACCGTTAACTGTTGTTGAGGAAAGGGGTGCCAAGAGTGTCGATTATTTCGCATGAGAGACCCTAGATTTACGCCAAGATTCTCGAAGGCACCGCATCGCATTAGGTACAAGGTTGGATTTCAATGCGGCGTTTCATCCACGAATGATGGGCGATCGGAGAGGGTGATTCGATTCTGGAAGATATGTTAAGGGGTTGTGTCTTGGATTTCAGAGGTACTTGGGAGGAATTTCTACCATTGGCGAGTTCACGATAATAACAACGCTTACCATGCAAGTATTCAGATGGCACCGTATGAAGTGTTATATGGGCGGAAGTGTCGTACCCCTACGTGTTGGACGGAGTTGGGTGAACGGCAATTGTTGGGTCCAGAGTTGGTTGCTGAAACGGAAGATAAGATTAAGCTGATTCGAGCTCGTCTGAAGGAAGCTTCGGACAGGCAGAAGTCCTATGCCGATCTTAAGCAGAAAGATGTAGAATTTGCAGTGGGTGACAAGGTCTTCTTGAAGGTGTCGCCGTGGAAGAAGGAGCTGAGATTTGGTCGGAAGGGCAAACTGAGCCCTAGGTTTATCAGGCCTTATCGAGTGTTGAAGCGTATGGGACCAGTAGCTTACCAGCTCGAGTTACCATCAGAATTGAGTCAGATCCATGACGTATTTCATGTTTCAATGCTTAGACGCTATCGTTCAGATCCGTCTCATGTTGTGCCGATAGAAGAAATCGAAGTAAGCCCGGACTTGTCTTTTGAGGAAGAACCGGTCACGAATTTTGGATCGGGATACCAAAATGTTGCGTAGGGAAATCCGTTCCTTTGGTGAAGGTGTTGTGGTGGAATCATGGAACAGTAAGAGGCCACGTGGGAGCCAGAGGATGTGATGCGGCAAAATAATACCTCAACTCTTTTGACTGGGGTAATTTCGAGGCCGAAATTATTTTTTTAAGGGGTAGAACGTAACATCCTAAATCGGGGCCTTTGCATTTTATCCGATTGCATGTAGATAGTATGGTTGTCATGCTAGTTTAGGGTATTTTGGGGACCAGGCATGAGCTAGGGGTAGGCTAGAGCCTTAGCGAAAATTTTCTTTTGGGCACTTTGAAGGGGGAGCTGAATGGGACAGGAGTTATGGGTAATTGGTGGTATGTTTTGACATAAGGAATGCCTTGGTAAAGTGACAAGGAGGCGCCACTTAAGGCATAGGGGAGTGACGCCTCAGGGAGCTAAAGGGGACTTGGTTCGAGCTGCGGGAATCCCCTTTGTGCATTTCTTTTTGACACCAGGACAAGGGAGAGTTGCACTCAGCTGGGACTCTGGTGGATGACTATTGAAGGAGTCAAACTATTCAAATGAGTGGAGGAGAGAAAATTTAGGAGTTTAAAATATTCAAACAGGTTTGAAAGGGTGATCAGGAGAAATTTGTGGAGAGAAGAAAGGGATGGGCATGGGAGCTCAGTGTTGGCCGAATTTTGAACTCTGTATAGGAGGAAGGGGATCGGTTCTTAGTGTGGCTAGGTGTGCCAAAACTTACATTGGCCATAGGACCTTGTAGTGTCATTCCTTAGGTGCAAATTTTGGCTTTTGTGAGGTGGGTGCCGAATGTGGGCTGTTTTGCTTTGTGCCGAAAGTGTCTAAGGGGTTCAAGAGGGTTCTTTTTCTCGGTTTGAGTTTAGTTTTCTTTTTATTTTTATTTTCTTCTCTTTGAGGCACAAGACTCTCCCTATTGCCGAAATCCTCTTGGCTCACACTCTCCATAATTCTTCATTCTCCTTCTCTTCCACTCTCAAAAGCCGAAACCCCTATTGGCTTTTCTTTTCTCTTCTTCTCTTTGGTGATAGCCGAAATCCCTTCTACCCTTTCTCTCCATCCTTTTCCCAAAGCCGAATCATCACTTCTTTCTCCCTTCCATCTTGATTATTCTTTTCGAAACACCTTGCTAGCCGAAACCCCCTTGATTCTCATTACCTTGATCTATTCCTTTTTCGTTCACTAAAAGCCGAAGATCACACTTTCTTTTGCTCCTAGCCGAAACCTCTTAGATCTTAAAATCATTCTGTGTGTTCCTTTTTCCCGAAGAATTCATCATAGTCGAATCTCAACCCATACTCTAGTAAGATCGTATTTTTTTCTTCTTTCTTTCTTTTCTTGATCTTTTCTCTCTTGGCCGAATCTTTCTAGAAAACTCTGCTGAGTTGTTTCTTTTTCTTCTTCTGGAAGCCGAATCTTCTCTAGGGTGGTGTGGTGCCGATTGTCGCTAAGTGTTGATCGAATCTTTCGAGTTAAGGTAAGGGGGCGATTTCCTTTATTTCATAAAATCTCTTTCGGGCTTTCATGCCAAAGCCGAATGGCTACTTGGTTTAATGTTGGTGCTTGGCCGATTATAGGTGGAAGTTGTGACGCATACTTTGGATCTTTCGGGATTCGTTGGTTGTGAATCAAGCCTAGAGCTTCGGGATTTGCCGATTTAGGTAAAGGTTTAGCTTTGGGTCTTAGTTCCTTACTATTCGTTTCACTGCTTTAATCCGTTTAGTGATCAAGGTGTGTTCATGGACACTAATGCCAGCCAAGCGGTAGGAGGGGTTGGATCTGTAAACTCAGCCCCTAAGTTTAAGAAAAGGGCACTGTCAGCGGTTCGGGATTGGCCACCGGGCTGTGGGCCGGCATCTGAGCAAAGTAGTAAGCAGATAGCAGTAGTGTCGATTAACGAGAGTGTCGACATAGAAAGTATCGTGTTACGAGTAATCAGGTGTGTAACTCTTACACACTTCATATGTTTAATGTGTTGTTATTTGTGATTTGTCAAAAGCTGAAATAACTGTTGAAATCGATAAGTTACCCTTGTGGGTAAAAGTGAGGACTCCGAGTAAGTCCATCTTAGTGGCTAACGTTAATTGCCTCTGTTAAATCTGCATATGCCATATTAGATTACTCCTAAATGTTAAGCATGATTATATTGTATTGAAAAGCATGTTCATGAAAATGGGTATGATGAGAGGAGGGGGAAGGTATGATTATCAGACTGTCACCAGTGGTTAGGTACCACACGTGGGTTGGCCCCACATATTAATATTTTGTGACTATGTCTCAGTGGTTTGGAACCACCAGTGGTTAGGTACCACATATGCTTATTCTGTGACTCGTCCCAGTGGTTTGGCACCACAGTGGGTTGGCCCCACATATTGATATACGGGATCGTCACCAGTGGTTAGGTACCACAAGTGGGTTGGCCCCACACATGATTGTTTGTGACTTCGGTCACCAGTGGTTTGGAACCACCAGTGGTTAGGTACCACCAGTGGCTAGGTGCCACAAGGGGTAGAATTGGGAGTTCGGATGGATAGGTTGGGTGGATTGCATGACATACATATTTGCATATGGAACTGTGTGAGAGCTTAGAATCTTTCGGATGGGGATTTATACACTGAGTCTCGGTGACTCACCCCTTCCATTACTTTTTACAGGTAATTCCTAGTTCGCGGATATGGAGCCGGGATTGGACTCGAGGTGGCCATGCACAGAAATTTCAGTTTTTAGTTTAAAAGGTTAATTCAGGTTTATTTTACTTTAAGTTTGGATTTTCGCTATGTAATAAGGCCATTCAGATTTTATTTTGGGGATTATTCATTTTGTTAAATTTCTTTAAACCGACTTTTAAACACTAAAGGCATGCCTAATAAACTCATAAAATGGACGTTTTTAAAACTTTAACGAATTTTCAGAATTTCCAAAATTTTTACCGTCGGGTATTTATCAAACACGCAATAATAACAAGGCAACACTGTTTCTTTAAAACTAAGTTTCGAAAGAATTTTAACAAATGGCTTAACACAATTCGGGTTTTATAAAATCAAAGGTTTTCTTTTCAACATTGAGACGACAACTTGTTTTCCAAAAACGTTTTCTTCCCTGTGACATGCCAGATTCGGTCGTAGCGTTTGACCGGGTTTGGGGTGTTACACTCACCAAACATGACCACCTCATCATTCTTATTCGTTCTCAGAGTAACTCTCTTAGTTGCACAATCTAGACTGACCCGATATTCTACGAGCCAATCCATTCCCAGAATAAAATCAAACTCATTAAAGGGTAACTCCATCAGGTCGGCTGGAAATACCTTACCCTGGATCTCTAGGGGTACCCGTCTGTATACTCTATCAACCCGAACTGTCTGACCCAAAGGACGTAATCACAGAAAAATCTCTAATAATATTTTCAGCAGTTAAACCCAGATTTGCAGAAACAACGCTAGCAATATACGAGTGAGTGGATCCAATATCAATGAAAGCATAGAATGGTACAGAATGAATAAAGAAAGTACCTACAATGACATCAGCATCATTACTATCCTCGCGGCGTCTCGCTGCATAAACCAGAGTCGGCTGACGAGCCTCAGTCTGACCTGCACCTCTACCCGGTGTTCTCTGTCCTCTCCCAGACCCATTACCACATTTACCAATACCACGACCTCTAGGTGGTTGCAGAACCACTCTCGGTTGTTGAATAGAACCCGAAGCCGAAGTCTGTACTGCAGCTGGCACCTGCTTTGGTCGATGGGGGCAATCCCTAACCCGATGTTCTATCGACCCGCAATGGAGGCACACTTCTAACTTCCTCCAGCATTCACCTGGATGTCGTTTCCCACAATCATTGCACAGGTGAATCTCAGTCGATATAGCTGGTTCCTCTGGGCTCGGGGGCTATCAAGTCTCACAGTTCCTTAGGGCTCTATCTAAAACCAAAGGGATCCGAATCCCTCTTACTCTTACTCTGATCTCTCTCGCAGTCACGTCGCTCACGCACAGTGCGCTTCACTTCCTCTACTATCTTTACTTTGTCAACCAAAACCATAAAAACTCGCTCCTTCTAAAGAGCTATAAGAACCCGCAGATCATGTCTCAATCCTTCCTCAAACCTCACAAACTTGTCGTATTCAGATGCTACCAATGCTCGTGCATACTTGCTCAGTCGCAGAAACTGGGCTTCATATTCAGCCACAGATCAGTTGCCCTGAACTATGCTCATAAACTCGCATCGACGAGCCTCAACATAACTCGCCCCTACGAACTTACCCTAAAAGGCGTTCTTGAAATAATCCCAGTTAACCAGTTCAGGTTGAGCACCTTGCTCAACTGTCAGCCACCACTGATAGGCTTCGTTCCGGAGTAAAGATACTACACCCCTCAATTTTTGAATGGGGGTACAATCTAAATCAGTCATAATACGCTCGGTAGCTTCGAGCCAATACGCAACAATAGTAGGAGCGACGTCTATGACACTCCTAAATAGTTCGCCCCCATTCGACCGGAGTCGTTCAGTAACTGAACCTCAGCCTCCTATCCAGAATGGGTCCCCGCGACCCTCTCCACTGCTCGAATCATGGCTTGGGACAGTGCATCGTCCCCAGCCATCGGAGTCTGGGACATTGTCTCTACAGTGGGAGTATCCACTATCTCGCTGGTCTTTAGATTGGGCATACTTCCCATAGAGGATGGCTATGCTCGAGTCCTCCTTAGAGTCTTCGACGCCTACAAGTTCCTGGCCCACGACTACCACTCGAACTCATTTTAGTAATCTAGCTACAATGTCAGAGTGTACAGATCAGTTCAAATATTTAACATGATAATTTCACCAGTTCACATTAAAACGTTCAATTAGATAACAGTTCAGGTTATGCAATCATTATAACAAAATAGAAATACTTACAGGGTTGGCATCGGAGGCTCAGTCACTTACTAATATTTTAGTTTTCAAATTAACTCAGATACTTAATTATCACCTAATTTCTTTTTATCACACGTTATGAGCCTATACACAGTCTGATTATTGTCTAAATTGGCTCTGATACCACTAAATATAACATCCTAAGCCCGACCTAGATGTCTAGACCAAGTCCAGTGAGTTACATCAACGATACTACGAACACCACATTTAAAACACAGTCAGAATAAACCATTTACTACATAACATCCAGCATAACAATGAAGTAAATATAAAATCCTTCCAACTTTATAATATCTTAGAACACTGAATTTCCTAATAATAATATTTATAAAAATAATAATAGCTTTATTGAGCTCCGGCACCGCCGACCAGTTCAAGTCTGAGAACCACCTGAAATCCAATCAATAACAGAGTGAGTTATAAACTCAGGCGACCAAAATTTGTGAAAAATGGGGTTTTCGGCACGCACCTGAAGATATTTTGAAGTAGAAACTACACGGAGAAATCCTGGAACTTAATTTAACCATTCCACAACCAATTAACAACTATAACCATGAATCAACGTACATTAACACTCAAGAAAATGTGTCGAAACCTCGACGTTAACTTTCGAAGACAAGCGCTTATTGACAATTCAACAATGCTAAATCGACACAACTCGCGAAGGATCACTTCTCTCTATACTCATGCTTAAGGAAGCAAAACAACTAATTATCAGAGAGTTTACAAAGAAAAAATTAGACATTCCCAATTGGAAATGCAACAGAAACTAACGAAACTTCGCAGAAATTGAAGGATTCTGATAGAACTTACACAGAAATCTTCCAATAAGTTAAGGTTCTCACTAATTTCGCTATTCACTTGCCGGACACAATGGAGAAGAGGAATCGAAAGAGCACAAAGAAAAGGAAAAAAATTAATGAAAGAAGGGAGTGAATAGCATGTCAGGAAAGCCAAAGAATAAACGTTTATTTTTTTGTCTTAACCACCATCCAATTTTTCGGTAACAAGCAAAAAAATTCTCCTAACGCGTACGATGGGATTCGAACTCGGAATCAGACAGAATACAGATAAATGCTTAACCAGTGAACTAGCAGGCTCATTCTTAACACAGATTTACACAGAATTGCACTGAACTACTTAACACATGGATAAGGGTTGTTTTAAAAAAAATAAAACTTTTAACAATGCAGCTCAAACTCCAGACCCTAAACACAAAAGCAGAGCAAAAAACCAGAGATACAAAAATCTAATTACTGTAGATTCTCACAATTAAATTCTAAAATTTTGGGGCGTTATATTAAGAGCGAGAGAGACCTAGTTCTAACCAACAAACTCAACTTAGTGGGGTTTATATAAGTTAAATCACATGCCCACACAACATAAAATGCATATTTTCGTCATACCCACCTATATTGTTCGTCACTAGTATTGGTTTAAATTAAACAATTACAGATTTAACAACTCTAATTAACAAGACAAATATTCTAAGAGATGAATACAGATGCAATATTCATCAAACATGAAGACTTGTAATTAAATTAAAAGATATGCAAATACTAAAGAACAAAGAAAAGATGAAGAGAAATTAGATCTCCCGAACTTTGTGAATCAAACTTTGAAAATTCCTTTGACTAGAAAAGGAGTTTAGAAATTCATGGAGAAAATAAAACGTAATAATAATAATAATAATAATAATAATAATAATAATAATAATAATAATAATAAGGTGGCTATGTCTAGGTCTAAGTATATCTTTTTCTTAACCTAATAACGTCTATTTATATGGAAAAAGTAATATAAAGGAGAAAATACAAAAGTGCCCTAATTAGATAAAGCAAAAATTTTCTAGGCTTTTCAGCAATTTTCGCATTAAACTTCCAGGTCATTTTTGGGTCCGAAATGGAGTTTTGTAGCTCAAGCTATGATCAAAATATTAAAGTTACGTTGTGTTGAAAGTCAAATCCACAATTTCCAAAAATAAACTTTAAACTCATTTCTCTCCAATTATTTCCTAAATACATAATAAATAAAATATAAGTATAATTAATATAATTAATAACATAAATAGCATAATTTAAGAGAAAAAATATCACAAATAATTAGGAAATTATGCACTTATCATATAGTAAGAATATGGAGATCTTTTATAAATTATATTTTTATAATTTCATTAAAAATATACATTTTTCAAAAATATATATTTTAAAATATATTATAATAAAAAATATGGAATTTTCCTTTTCTTTTTCTTTCACTTCATTCTTTTCTTTTTCAAAACTGAAACCATTCTTTTTCGAAACCCAACCTTAATTTTTTTTAAAAAGCCTTAAGTTTTGAGAATAGTGTCATTTTCATTACAGTGAGTTGTTGGGTAGGGTTTTTTTAAGAGAGTGAAATTAAAAGAGAGAATTGAGTTTTTTTTTTTTTTGGAAGAAGTCATGTAATATATCTCCATTTTTTCTAGTTTATGTTATGGTCTGCATAGGAAGCGAGATTGTCTAGAGAGATCCAAAATATCGGCAATCAATAGAGAAGAAGTGGAGCCTATTAAGAATAATGTATTGAAGCTTGGATCAATTACTCAATTTTGCTAAAGCGAAGAGGGAACACAAGAAAAAAAGGTTGATGTTTGTGGACATCAACATCACAGGTCGAAGGAGGAGTGCTCTTGTCGATACGGGGGCATCTGATTTGTTCATACTCGAGAAAGCCATGGGTAAATTTGGTCTCTTTGTTAGAAAATCGACTAAGAGGATCAAGACGATAAATTCCAAAGACGTCTCAACCGTGGAAGTAACACAAGGAGTGGAGCTACAAATCAACGAGTGGAAAGGCAAAGAAGACTTTGAGGTAATTCACTTAGATGATTATGAATTTATTCTTGGCTTCAACTTCCTTGACCGGATTAATGCTATTTTGGTTTCTTTTCCCGATTGCATTTGTATCTTGGATACTTGTCAACGACAATGCGTCATGCCGATAAGTCGTTATGAGAAAGGTGGAACCAAGGTATTTTCAACAAAACAGCTAGCCAAGGATGTCTATTATGGAAATAACATCGATTTGGTAGACCGGAGTGCTGCGACGACCCCCTTGAAAATGCTAGAGGTGTGAAAAATCGACGTAAGGCTTGTTGAGTCATCAATGGGGCTACCACTTATGAAAGAGGTGGGTTGTGCATCAAATTTTGGAGGTAAAGTAGTGATGCAAATTAGACAGTTGAAATGAGTAAATGCAACGAGTGAGGTACATTTCAAGCACTTATCTAGAGTTTTACATTATTACTTACCTTTGGCTTGGCAAAGACACAGGGGCCCTTTCAAAGATTTGAAGCTGGTAAGTCGAGGGGCTTATAAACCGGAGTTGGCGAGAAAATTCAAGGTCAACCCGGTTTGAAAATAATTTTCTTGCACAACGGAAAATTAAAATTTTGAAAATCGACCGGGTTTGTGATATTTATAGCAATAAACCTTAACCAAATTTGTACATGTGTTTTTGGATAAGAGAATCTTTGATGTTTTTCGGCTTTCAACCAAACAATCTTCTCCATTATTCTTGTACCACGAACTGCTTCGAGTGTGGGCTTGAACCAATCGATCAAAACATAGAACTAGAAAAAGTTTTTCATTTAGGGTGAAAACGAAAATTCTCTCTTCTTTAATAGAAATCGGTAAAATTGCTACTTTGAAAAATATGTTTATAAGTTGAGAACAAATTCTCTTTATTTTTTCGTAGAATAACAACCTCTCAAAAGTTGTGTTAATAGCTCTACCGGTGTCATCTATTTATAGAAAAAGAAGATAGAACCCTTGTAGAATTGTAGAAGTTTATTTCCTCTAGAAAAACAATATCCTAATTTATCTAGGATATAAGGGGTGGCAACCCTGGTTAATGATACTAAGGTTTTACCTTCCCACCTCATTACATAAGGGGTTTTGGGCCTCTCTCATATTAGGTCCAATTACGAGTACTTTTTGGGCCTTTTTAATCTAGTACTCTGTAATATGATCCAACCCAATTTAATTTTTCTATTTTCCAAAATAAAATTTAATATTTACATATTAAATAATTTTCTCATCCCAAATTTATCCTGGTAAAAATTTTCACAATTTTACCCCGATAAAATTTTGACAATTTTACTACTAGTAAAATTTCGAGAAAATTTGTTCAATATGTCACAACTCAACATGTTCACTATGACTGAATGATTTTCTTTCATTTTTGGGCTTCAAAACAGTCCAAAAATATAAACTCATTCTTCCATCATTTTTTAAGAAATCTTATATACGATTGCAAATTTTCATTCTCATTTTTATTTCCATTTTTGAAAACCTACATTCATTTCCAAATGATTCTATTTCTCCATTTCGAAGAAAACCATAATCATTCTTGAATGTTTCCTATTTCTTTTTTTCTATTCATTCCATTCATATCTATTCAAACATGCAATTCATTTTTGGTTTCAACAAGCTAGCGGAGGGACCGATTGGACATATGTAGTTAAGGCTCAAATAATTTATAATTAAATTACGACTTTTCGCTTATTAATTACAAACTCATTTAGTCACGAATTCACTCCACTATAGTATCATGACTGAGCTCTCCCCAACGGCATACCATTACTGTGTTACACTCATAGGACATCCTTGATCTTTTTGGGATAATATCCGCTCTCCCAATATGTTCCTATTTTATCTCATGACAACCATTACATCTTCCTTCATAAAAAGTCAATCATTATCAAATAGTGATCAAGTTATCCATCACAAAGACGGACGACCCGTGGCCATGTTTACTTTCATCAACCATGCAATGCCAATGAGATGTTATCATTTGCCCATGTTTTGGGATATGAATTCCACTATTGTGAATGACGTTACATACTACAGAAGTCATACACCCAAAGCACCAGCTTTCGGTTCCTTATCTATTTGAACTCAGGCTTTTACTTACATCAAAGTGTATGAGTCATGCATACATCATCCAGTATCCACTCAAGATTTAGGTATGTCACACTATGTAACACCCCAAACCCGGCCTAGACGTTATAGCCGAATCTGGCGATGTCACATGGAATGGAATTTTGAAAACTAATTTATTATGATAAAATTGTGTTCATTTTATTACTTTTATTGATTCCAGAAATCACTTACTCATCTAGTCGATTGTTTAAAATATAATTCATTGCGAAAGCTTTAGAAATCATTTATTTTATGAAAAACTGAGTTAATTAAGTAAATCCATCCATTTCAGAGAAATCCTTTTGTTTTCGAGAAAATTGTCTAAGAGGTCGAGGGTTTAGAAAATACTTTAGCTTTAGAAAACTGAGTCTTCCTACGTCTAGCAGTTATGAATCCATAAAAATAATAAATAAAAACCACATTTAAGCAAAAGTCCAAAAAAGTCCGCGAGTTACATCAAAATAAACCAATAATCGTAAAATAGGATAATAACCATGAAAGTCCAAAACCGTGGTTATCGCCGAGTCCTCCGTCGCACCGATCCATCTAGGTCTGGGGATTACCTGTGCACATTAAAAAAAAAGGGTGAGTTTACGTAAACTCAGTGTGTAATCCCTCAGAAACAAACAATAGCAAGCACAGTGCACAGCCAAAACAGTCCTGGGCTTTAGCCCTTTTCAGTATCAGTAACAATTTGGGTCTTAGCCCATCTTAGTACAGTATTAAGTATGCAGTAGGGTCTTAGCCCATCACAGTATCAGTATCAGTCATAAATATTCAATAGCAAAGTCCTACCCAACCAGCATCTACACACCATCTCCGTCCAACCCTACACTCCATGTGGGGATTAAATCAACCCACCCATCCCTACACTCCAGATAGTACCGAAAGTGCACATAAACAAGAATTTGTAGTCGAAATTTTGCGGATATTAGGCTTAAAAGCCTTTCAATACTCTTCCTCCAAATAATATCATCCCACCCCAATGTAATGCAACATATAATGGAATGTCATGCTATCACAGGTCTATCAGATACACATTCAGTTCAGTATACATGCTTATATATAACATGCTTAGTACATAATTCACACAATCAATTCCATACAGATGAGGGTCTAAGTAATGCTTACCAACCCTACGAAAGGTTCACAATCAACTTGGGCGACCCGTGCAACCTTAAGAAACATTTCAGTAAAAATGGGCTCACACGCCCATATGGCCTGCCCGTGTGGGCCCACACTCCCGTGTGGCCCATACGGCCCAAATTTTCCTTACACATAGCCTGGCCTAGAATCCCACATGCCCAAGTAGTGTACCCGTATGGCCGTGTGGCCCACACGACCCAAATTAGTCCAGCTCGTATGTCGCACACGGCCTGTCTGGCCATCACACGGTCGTGTCGTGCGTGCATGGCCTGGCCTCGTCGAACACACGTCCGTGTTAGGGCACACGGCCTACCACACGGGCAACCACACGCCTGTGTGGTGTCAACAGTGAGGCTTTTGGCTTTCTTTGAAACCTCGTTTCCTGTGTAATCGAGTACACACCTGGTTTGTTTTCAATGCTATCGCAACCACGAGCACTCCAAAACCTAAAAATCGATATTCCAAGCCCAAATTTAGTGACACTAACGAAACTTGATCGAAAATCCAATGAGATGATCAATTTCTAACTAACAGACACCTTACCTCTGGCCGAGAACAGCGTTTCTACACCATTTTAATACTGATCAAAAAACTCCAACCCTTAACCTTCTCTAAAAACAAAATGAAACCCATCAATCAATATCCCAAAATAAAAATAACTATACTTACTACTCTTACCAAAACTTACCAAACCCGCTTGAGTACAATCAACGTTGCAAATACGAAAGAAATGAATGGATTCGGAAGAACGAAGCAAAAATGAGAGGGGAAGAGACTGCCGAATTTTTGCAAAAAGATAATCAAAAGAAACTTCTGATAACTCCTTATCCCAACTCCTCTTATTTTTCTCCAGCAAACTACCCATTACTCAGAATTCCTATTCGACCAAAACTCTCTCGGTCAAACAAGCAAAAATAAACTCCCACGCTCGCGTAGAGATTTGAACTCTAGACCTCCCACACTCCAACACACACCTTAACCACCAGACCAGCAGGCCCATTCTGATATGGTTTTACAAATACTTAAATATAAGCCCATTGCTCAAGGATAAGGCTTAGTTCCGAAAAATGCCAAAATTTGCCAAAGCTAGTGCTTGAACTTGGGACCTCTCACACACACCCAGAACACTTAACCACTGAAGCAGATACACAGTTGTGTCACATTTTTATAATAAAAAGAATAAGAATTTTGGGGCGTTACACACTATGAATGTTACAAGTGAATAAATCCATAAATAGATTCAGGATCTATTCTGCATGGGTCCTGTCCGATGTACTGACAGTCTAGTCGTCGCATCTATATCTCTATCTTTTGGGATTTATCCGCTCTAATGCCCAAGACAGGTCATCTCCCCAATTGGACTTGATAGACGACATATTAGCCTTTCAATAAGTTTTCTTATTTTCGATTAGACTAAGGACATGTTTAGGTTCGTCTACTAATACAAGTTGCTTTTCTCTAATACAATTTAACCACGTAATACCGCTTAGTATTAATTAAACATTAGACAACCAATGAGCAACATTTGCTTTCATTTTTCTTTGCGTGCAAAAACAATTTGAGGACAATTATACAACGTATATTAATGTAATCAATGAATTTGTTTTATTAAACAATCTATTCAGAAAAATTACAAGTGTATATTGACGAAAATACAACACTTAGGGCACCAGATCCAACAGTCTCCCACTTGCCCTAGTGAAGTATATGAGTCATGTTTTACATTATTGCGCCCCTCCATATGTTTCCCAAAGAGCTCTCTAGCTATAAGAGTCTTGGCTAAACAAATCCCCAAGGTTTGTCTTCAGATGCGATTTTTTACTACATCTACTATTCCGTCGAACACTATCATTTCCCTTAATGTGTTTTGTCCTTATGTGGTTTATTTTAAGTTTAGCTATAACTGTTATAGTGCCATAGCTTTTCCATACCTCATATTTTGTCCCTTTACAGTGAAGTTAGCAGTGTAACCCTGCTTGACACTTATTCACACTATGGACCCGTCGTTTAGGACAAAAGTATAGCTCGATGTTGATTTCCTCGAATCTCAACATGTTTGGAAGTTAGAATCAATATATCCAATAGGAGTAAGTTATCCTCCAAAATACACAAGCATATAATCTGTCGTACTCTGTAAATACTTGAGTATATGCTTAACTACTTGCAAGTGTCTTAGACTTGGATTCACCTTATATCGACTTACCAACCCCACTGAAAAACAAATATCTGGATGTGTGCATAGTATAGCATACATGAGACTTCCTACTACTGAAGCATAAGGAACCTTTCTCATGTTTTCTCTTTCTTCCGTTGTCTTTGGACAGTCCTCTAAAGAGATGCGAAATCTCGATACAAAAGATTGATTTTTCTTCTTCAAATCGGTCATTACATAATGCTCCAATATCTTATCTATTTATAAAGCTTGAGATAGTGTTACAATTTTGTTCTTCGATCCCTTAAAATTCGAATACCTAGAAAAAAATTAGTTTATCCCAAGTCCTTCATGCTAAACTATTGGGTTAACCATAGTTTGACCGATGACAATATCCCTACATCATTTCCAATGAGTAGAATATCATCAACATATAGAATGAGAAAGACCACCTTTCCATCCTCTAAATATTTGTAAACACAAAGTTCATCTATGTTTTTCTCGAATCCAAAAGTCTTGATCACTTGATCAAAGCTTTGATTTCATGAGCTGAATGCTTGCTTAAGTCGATATATTGATCTAAGTAGTTTGCAAACTTTATACTCATTTCATTTAGCTATATATCTAATGGGTTGCATCATGTAGATGCTCTCTTCAAGATAGCCATTCAAAAATACTGTCTTGACATCCATTTGCCAGATCTCGTACTCGGGAGCCGCCACAATGGATAGTAATATGTAGATTAACTTGAGCATGACAATCGGAAAGAAGGTCTCTTCATAACCGATACCTTCTTTCTGAGTATAATCTTTTGCTACAAGTCTAGCCTTATAAGTTTCCACTTTTCCATTCACATTTATTTTCCTTTTGTAGATCCACTTACAACTTATGGGTTTTATCCCTTTTGGTAAGTTTACAAGTTGCCACACTGAGTTGGAATACATAGAGTTTATCTTAGCTTTCATAGCTATTTCCCAGAGCTTGGAATTAGCTCTCTACATCGCTTCATCATATGTGACTGGGTCATCATCTTCCTGTTTGGTAGATTCAATGTTAAAACACTTTTGATAGATTGGAATAACTCAGGCCTACGAGAGACCCTCCCATTACGATGAAGATCCCTATGCTGCTGATCATTTGTAAGTCTACTATTAGGACTTGGTTCTAGAACCATTTTCGTAAGGTTTTGTATATTTCTCGAAAGCTCCTCAAGTATCCCTTTACTCCGAGGTTTGAAGTCATTCATGTAGCTTTCTCTAATAAAAATAGCATAAGTTGAGACTATAATAGTTTGCTCTTTCGGTTTATAAAACAAACCATCCTTTGTTCCCTTTGGATATCCTACAACATACACAATTTTTTCTGTGAGTCCAACTTCCTCACATCTTTATCCAATACGTGGGTCATGCATCCCCAAATCCTAAAATGATTAAGATTCAGCTTTCTTCCATGCCATAATTTGTATGGGGTTTTCAATGCTACCTTAGTAGGAAAATCATTCAAAATATAGCAAGTCATTTCTACAGTGTCTCCCCAAAAAGAGATTGGTAGCTTCGAATAATTTAACATCGAATGTACCATGTCTAACAACGTTCGAATTCTTCTCTTTGCCATGTCATTCTATTGTGGAGTGCCCGACACGGTTAACTGAGATAGAATCCCATTCTCTATGGGGTACCCTAAAACCTCATTAGATAAATATTTTCCACCTCGATCAGACTAAAATGCCTTTATGGGTAAACCTAGTTGTTTCTCCACTTCCGAACAAAACTCTTTGAATTTATCAAAGGTTTCACTCTTACGGTGAATTAGGTATACATAACCATATCTAGAATAGTCATCAATAAAGGTTACATAATAATCATAACCACCTCTTACACTAACACTTATGGGGCCACATAAGTCAACATGCACAATTTTTAGGGGTTTTTCGGCCCTCGTTCCTTTTGCATTAAAAGATCGCTTAGTCATATTACCTTCCAAGCAAGATTCACATTGTGGAAGATTAACTTTTTAAGTAATCTTTAGATGTCTTCTTTCACAAGTCTAGTGATTCATTCTCGATTAATATAACCAAGTCTCAAATGCTAAAGGTACGCCTCATTAGAGTGAGAAGTTTTAAGTCTTTTATTCGATATTTCATTCTCAGGCAGTGTCTACATCTTTGGTTTGATAAAATATAGATTATTTGACATCCATCCATTACAGGTAAGGTTGCAGTTTCTAAATATTACAATTCTATTATTAAAAGTCACGGTCAAGCCGTCTTTATATAAATATGCAATAGAAATTAAGTTTCTTTTGAAACTTGGTACATAGAAAACGTCTTTTAAAATAATCTTTTTAAAATTATCAAAATAAATATGCACATCTTCCACTACTTCAGCTACCACACTTGTCCCATTCTCAGTGAACAATGATAAGCTCTTATTTCTAAGATCTTTTGTATCCTTGAACCCCTTTAGAGAAGTACACACATGATTAGTGTCTTTTGAATCAATGACCCAGTGGTTTATTAAGTTTTCCACTAAACAAGCTTCTATCATCAAGGGTTTCATACCTTTGCCTTTAGTAGCTAGGCATCTCTTCCACCCTTTACAGTTAGCCTTAAAGTGCCCTTTCTTGCTGCAGAAGAAGCATTTAGACTTAGATAAGTCTTTAGGTCTTCTGGTTCTCTTCTCTTCCACTTGAGGTGGCCTACAGACCTTAGCCTTGTGTTTCTCAGTGTGCTTTCCCTTCCCTTTTGAGAAGGAAGTGATGACTATATTTGCTTCTACTTTCAGACTGACTAGCCATCTTTTAACATCAACTCATGATTGTAACTCATTCATGAGTTGTGTAAGCATCAGGTTTTTGTTTCCAAGATTATATGCAGACCGAAAACCAGCAAAATCATTTCACAAGCTTTTGAACACCATCTCAATTTGGGTGTTTTAGTCCATATTTGCCTCATTGTTCGCGGCCTCGGTAAAGTAACCCATAAGAGTGATTATATGATATTTGACTGGAATGTCGGGCTTTTGTTGGGCATTTAACAAGCTACTTATGGCAAACTGTCGAGCTAAGGTAGCTTGGCCTCCGAACATGTCTTCTAGCTTATCTAGAATCACTTTAGCAGTCTTACAGCTCTCTAGTTGCTTATATAGAGAAATGGTCACACTTGCCAGGATATAATAACGAGGTATCTCATCAAACTCTTCCTAACATTTTCTAGCCTCAGCTTTAGTGGTCGTAAGGGCACCTAGTATCAAGAACTATTTTGAGTTTCTCACAGCTCATGACAATTATCAGGTTCTTTTTCCATACCTTATAGCTATTCTCGTTCAGTTTGTTTTCAATGAGTATGTTCAATAAGGAGTTGGTGTCATTTTCAAACTGAAAATAAAACATTCATATTTTAATATCTTTGTATTAAAAAAATGTCTGAAAATGTTTTGCAACATTATGATATGCATTAAAATGATGCATGTGTCTTACATTAAACCTTGAAAACATTTGTAAGCCGTTGCAACGATAATTACTGCACCCATTGAGTCAAGTCACCTTGGGGTGATCATGATCAACTAGTAAGAACATGAATTTCCATCCAATTAGTACATGAACCTAATTCCTTAGGCATTCACACGTACTAATAATCGTGTAACATTTGGCCATCATTCTAACTTAAGCATAGCTCCTTGAGAAGTTACTTAACTAAATGATCTTGAGTTTATAACCATCAACTCAACACCTATCGCATCATGCACCACAAAAAATTCATCTTGGGACAATCTCATCGTGTAGCATGCTGTGACTAGTTATCCTCTTTGAAAACAAAATTTCTTAATGTATCGTATGATAATACTTACCACAAGGGCCAGTCCAACTATCATATGATCATAAAAAAATTCTATTTACTTTCAAGAAACCTTCTCAGTGAAATCCACATGACAACATCTACCTTGGGGCAGATCCATTTCATGCCATCATAAGAGACCATTGATGAAGGCTGTAGTTTACGAAACTTCTCCCACTCAATATTTAAAAAACATGCAAGATTTTTAATTTTTGATTTGAATCATGTATGATCAATATATGCATGACAAGTACATGTGGCATTCTTTCCTAAACTATATGGCATGCTTATCTCATGTATGCATGACATGCTTTGGCAATTTTATAAAATTTACATTCAGTTATTCACAAGAGTCAATCAAACAATTTTGATTCTCCACAGTTTTTCTTTTAAGGGAAAAATCGAAGAAGTGAATGTAAACCGTGCACCAGGTAGGTTCTTACGAAAGGGAGATGAATCATATTTCACCATTTAAAAACCAAGTCTTTCCTTGTCAGATCCAATCCTAGACATGCACGTTCTCATTACCACACTTCTTACAGTCCAAAAACATCAAAAAACTATGATCGAATGATTTATTTTCATTTTTGGGCTTCAAAATAGTCCAAAAATATAAACTCATTCTTTTATCATTTTTAAAGTAATCTTATATAGGATTTTGAAAATTTCTATTTTCATTTTTATTTCCATTTTTAGAAACCTACATTTATTTCCAAATGATTCCATTTCTCCATTTTGGAGAAAACCATAATTATTCTTGAATGTTTCCCATTTCTCTTTTTCTATTCATTTCGTTCATTTCTATTCAAACACATAATTCATTTCTAGTTTCAACAAGCTAGTAAAGAGACCAATTGGACATATATAGTTGAGGCTCAAATGATTTATAATTAATTTTTAGCTTTTTTCCTATTAATTATAAACTCATTTAGTCATGAAATCATTCAACTACAGTATCGTGACTAAGCTCTCCCCAACAACATGCCATTACGAAAGCAACTACTTAGTGCTCATCCAATGACCTTGTCATTAGTGTGTTACCCTCATATGATATCCTTGATCTCTTTGGGATAACATCCGCTCTCCCAATATAATCCTATTTTATCTTATAGGATACCCTTAATCTCTTTGGGATAATATCTTCTTTCATGACAAGTTAATCACTATTAAATAATGATCAAGTCATCCATCACAAAGACGGAAAACCCGTGGCCACGTTTACTTTTCATCAACCATGCAATTCCAATGAGAAAATATCATTTACTCATGTTTTAGGCTATGAATTCCACTATTTTGAATGACGTTACATACTAAATAAGTCATACACCCAACACACCAGCTTTCAATTCCTTATCATTTGAAATCAGGCTTTTACTTACATTAAAATGTACAAGTCACGCACACATAGTTCGCCATCCACTCAAGATTTAGGTACGCCACACTATGAATGTTACAAGTGAATAAATCCATAAACGAATTCAGGATCTATTCTTCTTGGGTCATGTTGACTGCCTCCGGACATATGAACGTCCAGAGTGTGAATACTACAGTAAAAGATGTATAAATAAGGTGGTATCTGCAAGTATATGGGTCCAATTGTAATATAGTTACAATGAAGTAGATGAGTACTCCGAGGATTGTACCCAAGGGAGGCTAGTGCTAGATCAATTTTAACCTAAACACCAAAAGATCTAATTAGTACTCGAAATAAGTTATAGTACGAAAATATAAATAAAATAGATTTGTAGGATTTTTATAATAATAAAATATAATAAAGAAATAAATAGAAAGAGATTGAAAATTAGAATTAATCAAATCTAGTTATGGGTGATTAGCTCGCTTCATCAATCTTCATCAACTGTCGCTTCGGGTTCCTTATCAATCAACTAGTCGATACCCTAGCAGGATCTTCTAATACGTCCACTGGGATAACGAGTCTGCAAGTACTACTTATCTTCCAACCTCACGGTCCAGACTGGCTTGGGGTGAAGGTGTTTACGGATAGGCCATACCAATTTTGGGTTAATTCTTACCTTGATGACTTCTTAGGGTTATCAAGCCTAAGGTTTAAGTTCTTCCTTCCCCAAACAGCTGATCCATTGAATAGCTGTACAAAACAGTTAATAGATCATACCTCCACTCGCTAATGCCCCATAGAGGGATTAGTTCTTCATGGTTTTCATAAATAATATAGAATCGATATAACGAGTAAACATGTTAAATGAATCAAAAGTATAGATTTTAATAAAAAGTCTAATTTGTATTAAGAATGGAAGCGAATCCACAAAGTTTGCTTGTATCCACAAATAAGGTCTCTCAAGATAAAACAAAGAACAAAGTGAAAGTAAATCTAAAATCTAAGAAAAGAGAAAAACTAAACTGAAATTAAAAGAGAAATTCTAAGCTAAGTAATTCTATGATTAATGTGTGACAAATGAGTGTATTTATAGATTTCAGGTGGTCGTAGTCATTAACCTTAGATTAGCTTACATTCCCGAGCTTTAAGTTTGATTGTGCAAACCAAAATGCCCCCTAGCTCATGTTAATTCCCATCCAGAGTCGATGTCGCGACACATTAGGACATGTGTCGTGACATAGAAATTATTATACTCTTCTTGGGATGTCTTTAGGGGTATGTCGCGACACCTTTAAGCTATGTCGTGACATCGAAGGTAGTCTCGAAATTTCTTCATTTTGTTCCCTATGTTGTGACATCGAACCCTTCGTGTTGAAACATAGTGACCAGTATCAATTTAGCAAACCTTCTAATGGTCTCTTACACACTTACAAAGTTCATTAGCTCACCCTTGGGCCTCATTCGTCCCCTAAGGTCAATAAAAGACTCAATTTGCACATTTTATTGTCTTTAAGAAAACTTACTAAAACATAATTAAAACCTAATGATAATGCTTGTTTTCAAGCTCCTAAAGTGCAAAAATTAGTTTAATTTGCTACATCGAATTACGACAGATCACCTGTCTGATGTACTAATAGTCCATTCAGTCACATCTATGTCTCTATCTTTTGGGAGTCATCTACTCTGATGCCCAGGATAAGACATCTCCCCAATCGGACTTGATAAATGACATATTAGTCTTTTAATCCGTTTGCTCATTTCCAATTAGATTAAGGACATGTTTAGGTTTGTCTAATAATACAAGCTGTCTTTCTGGACTACGACCCGACCACTTAATATCGCTTAGTATTATTTAAACATTAGACAACCAATTAGCAACACTTGCTTCCATTTTCCTTTGCATGTAAAAACCATGTGAGGAAAATTATACAAAGAATGTTAATATAATAAATGAATTTGTTTTATTAATCAACCTGTCCAGAAAAATTACAAGTGTATATTGATGAAAATTACACTTAGAGCACCAGATCCAACAAGAACTACCCGAAAGAGAGCCTAGTTGAGAAATTGTCGAGGCGTCGAGAAAGTTCCTAGGTAAACCAAGACAATTTGATTCTGAGGATGCAACGAGGGTGTTGCGAGAACTAATGGGGAGAATTTCACGAGCTACGGATCAAAGCCTGTGACTAATGCATAAAAAGCATCCCATAAAGGTCAATTGATCCAATGGGGCTTATTCGACCCACTTGAACCGGACTGATTCATGGAACATATGAAGAAGCTCATCTACTTAAAGCCTTGGTGGCTTAGTGAAGCACTTAAAGGAAATTAGGGCTACCTTGGTAAATATGGAAAGTAATCTTAGAATATGTGTAATATTATAAGATTTGATTTTGTAATCTTAGAGGATTGTGTAAATCTTTTAAGAATCTCAATTGTAGGTGGGTTTTAATCTTGACCGTTGATGTAAATTAAACTGTATCGTTGGATCTAGGGGAGCTCAACTATAAATAGAGGCATTCCCCCTCATTTTGATCATCTCATTCTTTACTTCATTCTTGAGTAATAGAATACTTTGAGAGCACCTACTCAAACACCTTGCGAGCTTTGCTTTTTTGTGGCTTTTTTGTTATTCTTTGCTCTTTTTTCTTTGAGTTGCTTCCATTTTATTTTTGATGCATTGGATAATTTCTATCGAGAATGCTCACTTTGCGAGAGTTAGACTGACTTAGGTGAATTTGAACCAAAGAAATCTCGTCAGGCTGAATAGATAGTGAGACTAAAGTTCTAACCACGTAATACTAAAGGGTGTTTTTACTTGGAATCGAACCTTGTATCTTGGTATAGTAAGAAACAAGCATCCACTTCCTTATCAACTATAGAAGCAGAGTACATTGTTGTAGGGAGTTCCATTTGACTTCTTTAGATGAAGAAAATGATGGAATATGTTAGAGTGACTTTACCAGTGGCCACTACCTATTGTGACACTTTGATTTGCCCTGAAATACACTATCAGTTACATCCTTTTTACATATAACTTTAGCTTGTTTAATAGTTAAATCAAAGCATCTTAATATATATTTAGGTTTTCATGCTTAAAGTAGTAATTTATACTTTTTAGTAAATTTTTTTAAATTATATATATCTAAATAAGGTTACATGGTCTTGTAGGAAAAATCAGGAGCTAAAGATGTATATTTGAGCCAAAACTGTTATCTATGTCGTGACACCAAGATACTAATGTCTCAACATCGAAGATAGAAGCTAAAAACAACTTCTGAAGTAAAATTACCCTCGATGTCATGACACGGCCCTTCGATATCGCGACACGGCCCTTCGATGTCGCGACACGGCCCTTTGATGTCACGACATACCCCCTGTGGTTGGTTACAACATTGCATGTATGTGTTGCAACCAAGCCCCTGCACAACACAAAAACTCCTGCATGTTTTAATTACGTTTTTTAGGGAAATTAAAAGTATCTATCCTAGTCAAACTCTATGGACTTCAAGAGTATTTTAGGCACTTTAATATTTCGAGTTTAGCCTATATAAAGGCCACTGTAATCAGTTTAAAGTCACAATTTGGAGGGAGACAGAAAATATACTTAGGATTTTTATTTCATTCTTAGTTTTTACTTAGGGTATTTTATGTTCTTGTAATTGAAAGATCCTATTCCGAAGTGAGACTCTCGTGAGTGAAAATTGTTTCGGAGCCACACTTTCATCGATAAATCCATGAGCATTTCTTTTCCTTTATTCTATTCTTTATATCTCTTTCTTTAATATTGTTTAATTGAATGTTTGTGTAAAGATTGAACCAATTTATGCTTTATACATATCTCACATGTTTCAACTGTTCTAATCTTATTAATTGATTGAAGGATAAAGTTTCTTAATAGGTCAGTTGTTTGATAGAGGAAGAACTTAAACCCTAGGCTTGACAACCCTAGGAATTCATTTAGGTGGCAATTAACCCAAAATTGGTATGGCCTATCCGTGAACACCTTAACCCTGAACCAGTCTGGACTATGAGGTCGGAAGATAAGTAGTTCTTGCTGACTCGTTATTTTAGTGGAAGATTGGAATATCCTACTAGGATAGTGACTAGTTGATTGATTAGAACCCTACATTAATAATTAATTAGGTAAAACAATTGCATCTAGGCTAAAGGAACTCGCGTAGTCAAAATAAGAGATAGAAGAAGCCAATACATGAACTTAGGAGTAGATTTAGGTTTAAATTCAATTTATTTAGTTTATTATTATCATCATCTTGCTTCCATATTAACATTACTAATTCGTGACTCAAGTAGATTAGTAATTATTTTCGGTAACTACTTTGATAATAATTTTTCCCAAACTGCAATCCCTTGGGTACATTCCTCGGAGTACTTATCGACTTCGTTGTAACTATATTACAACCTGACCCGTATACTTGCAGACACTACCTCATTTATATATCTTTTGTTGCAGTATTCACACTCTGGACATTAGTACGTCTGGAGGCGGTCGCAATTCAAGTGTCATAATTTCAAAGAAACCAATGATGCACTCAAGAAAAAAACACATTAAGTTAGACATAATTTCATTAGAGAATTGGTGGAAAATGACATTGTGGAGCTAAGGTATGTGCCCACAGAAAATCAACTAGCTGATCTATTCATTAAAGCTTTAGATTCAACTAGATTTGAAGCCTTAAGAAGTGTTGTTGGACTATGTCGAGTCTAATACTTGGCATGAGTAGTGGTTGGCATCCAAATTTTGTTACTAAATAATTTTTGGTAACTTTTGACATGAAATTATTTTATTTTTTAAAGGTAAATTTTCATGATTTTTTATCTTCATATCTTACAGGGAAAGGCAATAAATGAAGTATTCATCTTTTTAGGGTTTAAATACTTATGTTGAGTTGTAACTAATCTCTACATCTACTTACTAACCCTTCTGAAATTCTATGAGTTGTAAAAAGTCTTTCTTAATTCTACTCACCAAGTAAAGTTTGTTTGTTTGAAAAATGGCTTGCATTATGTGTACATATCAAGAGTAATTTGAGCAATCTCAGAAAGAAAGAAAATTAATTGATGAAGGTTTTTTAAGTTTTAAAAGCCCTACTAATGTGAATCAATAAATAGAAACTACTGAGGAAACTATCACAATGACAGAACCAATGGTCATTCCATCTATCACTACTCTTTGGGGTATCAATTAAGGGGCTTCTACTATTTTTGTGCCCTATCCTCTGTTTGATAAGTTTGATCCATCTAAAGACAAAGATGGGAAGATGAAAGGAATGAAAAAGGGAGAAGTTACATCTAGAGCAATGGATGTAGAAGCGATTAAAGTACAACTATTTGCTGAGAAGTAGAAACAGTGATAGAGATCGATCAATTTTTGGATAACCCACCGTTGCCAAAACATACTCTAATGCTACAAGACAAGTTGGAAGCTTTGATTAATGATAAGTGCTAAAAGTAACATGTTTTAACCTCATTTTTAATGCATTTTTAGGTGATTATTCGATTTTAATTATGAATTTTATGCTTCTAATCCTTTAAATTAATGTTTGATGCTTAATAGAGCACTTGGGAGCAAAAAGAGTGAAAATTGAAAAATCGAAGCAAGTTATAGGATCCACACGGGCTAACCCATTCCACACAACTTGGCCACATGGACGTGTAGTAGGCCATGTTGTTTTCATGGAATTACACACCAAACAACGAAAAATCGGGATTTTTAGGTTTTTCGAGCATTCTAAGACATATATATATGAAAAAATAATAAGAAAATAGGAGGGAGTCGTCATAGGATATTCAAGAAAACAACTTGAAAAATACCATTGAAGCTGATTATGAAGTAGATTTTCGTCAAGATTGACGATTCTCATTTTATTTCTTAGAAGATTATTATGAGTTTCTTTATTTCTTTCGGTTATATTGTCTCTTGGATGTTTTTACTTTCAAACATGAACTAATTTTCTAAATACCTAGGGAGATGAACCCTATGATGGATTCTATCATTTGATTTTATTTTACGAAATAAATACTTAGTTTCTTGTTCTCAATTATGTGTGCTTAATTCTTTGTTTAATATTTTTAGACTATTGATCCACGTTTGATGTGCTTAAATCGGTGGTTGAATAGAACCTATTTAAGAGTAGACATTGTTTAATTGAGTGGAGTTGCATGCAATCCTAGAAATAGGACAACATAAATCTACCGGATTAGAGTCAAATCTAATAGTGGAATTCATAGCACAAGTTAATGCGATAATAGGGGTTTTAACTAGAAAGAAATTTTAATTAATCAACCTAGAGTCAGTTGCTCTTATGCTCGATATTTGCGTAATTTAGATTGACAGTGATAGATGAAATGTAGGTGAATCCTTTCCTGGGTATTGTTTCGCTTCTTGGTTGTTAATCGATTATTTTCTTGATTTGTTATTTGAGGTATTGTTAGTAATTAATTTAGTTAATTTTAGTTTTTAATCAATTACTCAAATTATTCTGTTAAATAATAGGAAGACGATAATTACTATTACTTTTAGTCTTCGAGGGAATGATATCTTTGCTCACCATAGCTATACTATTAATTGATAAGTGCACTTGTCTTATTCAAATTTTTAGTTAGTTCACAATGCATAAATTAATGTTATTACCTATCAAGGTAATATTAAACCTACTCTTGATGCTTCCATTCATATTTTATAGTTAATGTTGTTACAATTGAAACAACTATGTCTGGGAGTCCTGCTCATGATGTATCTAAATTTTTAACTAACATTATTAAATCAACTCTTGATTTCTTTAACAACCCTAGTTTTGAGCCAATTTTTGGAGAGTTTTTCGTTCCTGAAATAAAAGAAGAAGATCTTATGATAGCAATAGTGACCACTATTGATGTGTCTCTAACTAACTACGATCACAATAAAGGCAAGCGCACCTATCGAACAATAATATAGTTATGGTAAGACTGGAAATATAACATCCACAAGGACCAAGAGTACTAGTAATTACTATCTTTCTATTATCTAGCCTAAGAATTGGAGTGATTTCTTTTTAAACTAAAATTAATTAAAAGTACGACAGAGAATGAATTGGGAAAATACTTTTTAGACAACTATATGAGATAGGCAATACCCAAGGAAGAATCCACCCAGACTTCACTTATTACTTTTGATTCATACGATTTATTCACTTGACTTAATCCGTAGAAATCCCTAAATTATGTTAATATCTCTTTCGAGACTAAAAACAACTGACTCTAGGTTGATTAATTGAAATCTCTTTACTCGATCTATGAATTCCCTTATTAGATTTGACTCTAATCCGGCAGATTTTCGTCGCCCTATTTCTAGGGTTGCAATCAACTCCGCTTAATTGTGTTGATCTACTCTTAAACAGGGACTTTTGCTCCACTGAATAAGCACATTCGACTTGAATCAATAACCTGAATTATCAAAACAAGAATAAGAACTCACAATTAAGAATAAAAACAAGTATTTATCTTATAAATCAAATAATAATAAGATCCGTCTTAGGTTTCATCCCATCAGGTATTTAAGGGGTTTAGTTCATACTTATAGAGGGAAACATCTTAAAATAAGGAAAACAACAAAACATAAGAAAACCAAAAAACTTCAAGAGAAATTGATAGGAGATCTTCAGTCTTGATGGAGATCCTTCTTCCGAGCTGCTGCCGATGGCTGTCTTCGAGTATTTCCTACCTTCTACTCTGCGTGTGTCTTTAGGTCCTCCCCTAGGGTGTTTATATAGGCTTTGGAGCACCTTTCTTGGCCTATAAGTAACCTTTTCCGAATAAAATTAGACTTAGGTTGGGCAGGGACACGCCCGTGTACGATAGCTTAGGCTGTGCTTGATTCTGTATTGCCACACACGGCCGTGTAGTCTATGATAAACCATAAAAGTAACATATTTTAATCCCACATTTAGTATGCTTTTGGATGAATTATCCCTTATTTTATGTAATTTGGTGCTCTTAATCCTTTCTTTTCATGTTATATACTCAGGAAAGCACCAGGGGATGAAAAGAACACAAAACGGGCGTAAAACGGGACAAATGGGCCAAAGCATGAAATTGACACGGCCTGGACCAAAGATCACACGGTCGTGCCTCCTTAAAGATATCGAACACGGCCTGGACCACGATTTACACGGCCGTGCCTCATTAATGAAGTCCACACGGCCTGGCCACGATTCACACGGGCGTGTGACATGGCGTGTCCATGCTGCGGCCAAGAGGAGTTTCACTCGAATTTGGATGCTTGGAGGCGAAGAAACACACTCGAAAGTCTAACTAAACCCCCAAATAGGAATTGCACTCAAACTAGGATACTTAGAGGCCAAGTAACACATCTCAAAACCTATATAAACACCCTAGGGGGCAACTTAATCAGGGAGTTTGATAGAAACCCTCTGTCAAGGGGAGTCGACGGGCGGTCAGCTAGGCCAAGGAGCCGAGCTGAAAAGGTTAGATTTGTGGGAAACTCTCAAGGAATAGCCAGTTGATCCATCTCAAGAAGCCGAAATTATACTCAAGACGGAAGATCTCCTCTTCAATTCCTTCAGGGGGTTTTAGAGATTTCTTATGTTTTATTTTATCTTTTCTTCTGAGATGTTTTCTTTTATTATTATGAACTAAACCCTTCAGATACCTGAAGGGGGATGAAACCTAGATGAATCTTGTTATTGTTTTCTGAACTATATGATAAATACTTGATTTGTTCTTAATTATGTGTGCTTAATTCTTGTGTTGATATTTCGCAGATATTAATTCAATTTGTTTGTGCTTAGGTTGTGGAGAAAAAGTCCCTGCTTAAGAGTAGATCTAGCGTAATTAAGCGGAGTTGATCGCGCGCCTAGAGATAGGGTGACGAGATTTTGTCGGATTAGGGTGAAACCTAATATGGGAGTCCATAGATCGGTTTACTACTATTTTAGGGGGTTATTAATGGGAAAGAGATTTCAATTAATTAACCTAGGGTTAGACGTTATTCGCCTCAATAGAGGGTTTAATATACGTTAGGGAGTCCTACGGATCAAGTCAAGTGAATAAATCGTCTGGTTCAGTGTTAGATAACAAGTGGAGTCTAGGTGGATTCTTCTTAAGAGTATCATCTTAATCAACTGAGTTTTTCCCAAGTATTTCCCCAATTCATTCTTTTTGTCTTTGCGTCTTTAGCTTAGTAATTAGTTAATTTAGATTAAACAACAACTTCACTTATTTTAGGCTAAATAATAGAAAGAAAGTTAGTATTAGTACTTTTAGTTCCTTTGGGTTAGACAATCCAGTCTTGCCTAAGCTATACTACTGTTCGATAGGTTCACTTGCCTCAATCATTGTCATAGTTAGTTTCCAGGTTCGATCATTCTTGTAACGGCCCGATTTAGGGGCTAGTCGGAACAGTGATCTCAGATTCACTAAATCGAGGTAAGAGAAAATTATTTTCATGTTATGTTATGTGTTATAATATGTTTTTAAGGATGCATGAAAATTTTGATGCCTTAATTTTAGCGATTTCTAGCTAAATTGTGAAAAAGGACTAAATCGCATAAAGTGTGAAAGTTCTATTTTATTTCCTAGAGGTGTCAAATAGCTATGGATCATTAATTAGAGGCCCCAAATGTGCAATTTGGCCATGTTTTAAGTGAGTTGGTCGGCCATGTGACTTAGGGGACAAGAGCATTTAATTTTGGTCAAAATTGGTGGAAATTAGGTGGAAAAATGAATAAAATAAGATGAATAAGCAAAAAGCTATCATCTTTTTATTTTCTCCTCTTCTTCCACCGAAAAACACAAGCAAGAAAGGGGTTCTTGAAGCTAAAAATTTCAGAAAGCTTCTCTTCACTCAAGTAAGTGATTTTGATGGTTTTAGTTGATAATTTTTGTACTTTTGGAGTCCCCAAAGCTTAAGCTTTCTAAAGAGGGGACTATTTTGCATTATGGTAAAAAGTTTAGAGATTTTCCATGTGAGATTTTATGTTGTTTGCTGAGTTTTTATGGAAGAAAATGGATGTTAGGGAGATGAGAAACAACTTTTGTGAAAGGTGTTGTGATGAAAACACCTATTCGGGACTAAAATGCAAAAGTTATAATTTGTTCATTAAGGCATGAAATTGATGGAATTGTAATTAGTTGTAAGAGGAATTAATGTTTAGCTAGGCTTATTTATCGAGAAAATGTGATGAAAATTTATTTACGAGCCTAGGGGCAAAATCGTAATTTTGCCAAAGTATAGGGGGCAAAATAGTCATTTTGCCCAGGGTGTAGATTATGATATATTATGATTTGTAAGTGATTAAATCGATAAATTCCGTTGTTCTAGATTAAAGAAATCGAGTTTCGGACCTAGAACGGATGAAAAGAGAAATGTGGGCAAAAAGGTCCTTTTCGGCTCTTTCGACATCGAGGTAAGTTCGTATGCGATTGTTGCAACTATGTACGAGTTAATTTAATATTCCAATGTTGTATGGAAAGTAGATTTACACTATGAAACGTATGAAAAATCCTTAATGAGATGTCAATAGAATTGGATCTAAGAGTAATGGAAAATGTATATAGAATGACACGATGATGGTTAAAGTTTCGAGTAAGACCATATTTGATTATGGCCTTGGTGTAAGAGTTCGTATAAGGCCGTTTCAAGGACATGGCATCGATATGTTATTATGTGTGAGACCCCATTGGGGTATGATGTCAATGGGAACTATGTGTATGAAACTCGAGAGAGTTAGTTAACAATTTGAAGGTAGGTGGTTGTACCACGAGAAGTACAAGTAAATGTTAGAACTAAATTGAGATGAAATCATTATCTGATGAACCCCTAGTGGGATATGTGTTATTATTGCACCTTAGTTGCATGAGATAGATTTGTTGATGTATTGTGTGGATGCTAATGAGAATCGTAGAAAGTTAAGTGAGAATGATAATGAGTGAAGATGTTTACAGATGAACGTTTGAATTAGAGAAAATGTGTGTGGATAAGTATTTGCGAATGTATATTATCGGTGGGCTGTGTGCGTTACCACCTGATATGTTATTAATTGATGGGCTGTGTGCGATACCATCAACTATATTATTGTCGGTGGGCTGTGTGCGTTACCACCTGATTAATTAGTAATCGATGGGCTGTGTGCGATACCATCGCTTATAAATGATTGGTGAGCTAAGTGCGAAATCACCATTAGTATAATTGATTGGTGGGCTGATTGCGATACCACCCTATAAGAGATTTAATGGTGGACTAAGTGTGTAGCCACTGAGAGATTGGTAGTATGAATGGTTTATTAAGAATGCATAATGTGTTGTTTTATATGATCTTGTGATGATCAGTGCAGGATGTATGCTAATTAAAGGAGCGAATTGGCTTGTGGCATGGTAAGTTAATGAATGCGAGCATTAAGCCCGAGATATGGTTAGAATGTGGTAAGAGATGAAATGAGTAAGCATTATGAATGATTGAATAGGTAACTGTGAGTTCAAGAGTAAAACTCATTCTAATACCTTGTGATTGAGTATAAGCATATGAATATTGATAGTAGATTCTTATTTGCATATGAACTTACTAAGCTTTATTGCTTACTCCTTTTCTTTTTCCCATCTCTTATAAGATATTTTATCTAGCTCGGGTTAGAGGCCGTCGGAGATGTTTTCACACTATCAATGAGACACTTGGTATGAGGTATCAAGTCATTATGAGTCATGGCATGTATAGGGCTAGTACATGAGGTTGATTAAGTCATTGTTATTGTGCCAAATGTTTTGGCCTAAATGAGTTATGGGATAATTGTATAATGCCATAGTAGTTGGCTATTATGTTAGATGTGTATTTATCTATGTGGGATGACAGTTTAATTTGAGTGATTATGAATGTGATGGATGAGTATAAGTTGTGTAAGCTATAGGGATGCAAAGAGCTTGGCAAATAGCCTTGTTCTGGTTCACATGGGTAGGCACACGGGCGTGTGTCTAGGCCGTGTGAGACACACAATCAAGCCATGGGCGTGTGCCCAGGTCGTGTAAAGTCTGCACTTTAAAATTAGAATTGGAATGGTCACACGGTTAAAGCACACGGGCGTGCCGAGGCCGTGTTGAATAAGTCAGAATACTAAGGTATGGCACACGATTTAGGCCCACGGGCGTGTCAAAACTGTGTGTGATTAGTCAGTGTCGACCACGGGTGAAAGGCACGGACGTGCGACAGGGTACACGGGCGTGTTCCCAAAATGTATGGGCGTGTGCCTTAGCTGTGGGAAATTGGCAGAATACTGGGTTTTTAGGCACGGTCTAGGGACATGGGCGTGTGTGCCTATGCACGGGCGTGTCTAATATTGCACGGGCGTGTAAGACCTGTTTGGAAGAGAAAATTTTTTAAGGAAACCAGAAAGTTCTGGATTAGTCTCGAGAGCTTTCGTACGTATGAGTGAGGTCTCGTAAGTCGAGACTGAGGGTATAGAGAGTAATTACGTTGAGACTATGTGGCGATCAAGTGGTTTGAGTTCGGTAACACCTCAGGCCCGGTTCCCGGCATAGAACCCGGGTAAGGGGTGTTACAATTCTCTTTATAAATTTTAAAACTCTGACTTCACAGCGATCAGTCTACAACTTAGGCCGTGTTCGATTCTGCTCATCACACACGGCCGTGTGGTCTGCCCGTGTGAGGTAGTCCAGGCCGTGTTGATTTCTGAGGTAGGCTTATTTTGTCCCTTTTTGGCCCGTTTATCATTCTTTTCAACTCCTTAAGCTCTCTTGAGTATAAAACATGAAATTAAAGGATTAGGAGCATCGAATTCATCAAATCTAATGAAAATTCATCCAAAAGTAAGCCAAGCATGGGGTCAAAATATGTATAATTTATGGTTTATCAAATATCCCCATACTTAAGCCTTTGCTTGTCCTCAAGCAAAATCCTCAACTCACAATTAAAACTAACTTCCTTAATTCATAATTCTCATCAATAATGTCTCATCATAATTCATAGGTAATTCACACATTGATAATTTAACTAAAAGAGTTCTAAAGATTGAAACAATCCAAGTCACAATTTTTATAGCACGAAAACATAGGTGTTTTCCCCTTATCTAAACAATTACCTTTGATTTAAAATCGACAAGAATTGACATCCTCACTAAAGATTCACTCAAATCACTCAAAGTTTTTAAGGTTCAAATTAAGCACTCAAAAGTCAAACATGAAAAGTTATTACCATAAGCTTGCATGAAAATCAAATCTCCACCACTATAAAATGAGATGATACACAAATCAAAAGGTCTTTAAAAGTGTTGTAATGGGGCTTGGTTTAGAGGTGTGGATAAAGGCTGAATTAGAGGGTTAGAATCGAGATTGAATTGATAATTCACCTAACTAGAAAAATGGACTAATACTGAATAATTACATCAATTGAAAATTTATCACTAATAACACAAGCTTCTTCTCAGAATGTGAAATTAAACGCTTAATCTCAAATAAAATAGAACTAATAACGAATAGATTTCCAACTTTTTTTAAGAATAGGAATTTACAATAATAAGAGAATTTAACAACCGAAATAAAGAACATAGTTAGGCAATTGCTCAAACCAAATATCGAAAAAAAGGGTTAATTCAATAGGAAAAATTCTTAATGAAACAAAAAGAGTGAGTTTTGGGTTAATATTAAGGATAAATCAAGAAACAGTTTATTAGGATTCAAAGGGGTTCACTAGGGGTTAATTATGAAGGTAGGCTTTTTATGGAGTAAGTGGGTTAAATCCTAAGTGCCTTTATCATCTTTGTATATTAAATCAAAAGTGTGGTCTTGACATGCATAATCGAAGCAAGTTCTAGAATAACAAATCAATATTGACACACTCATAATCAATAAAGTGACCAAGAAAAGAATATGCTCTAACAGGCTCAAAATCTCACAAAAATTATGGTTTTTGATGTCAACCTTACAAATTTTAAACTTCAAAGTAATATTTAAATTTAGGGAAACAACCTAAGATTTTTAATTCTAAAAATAGACTTATCATGCTTGATTCTCTAATGTCTTAAAGTTTAAACCATCCATGCACAATTACCTATGACTTAATTCAAAACATATCAATAAAAATCATAAGTTAATAGAAGTTTCATTCTAATAGTAATATGAGAAAATTACTTAAGAACAAGACATAATTCAAGGATTTTCTGATAATCAATTAAATAACCTCCCTACACTTAAGATGTACATTGTCCTCAATGTACAAAGATAGATAATAGTAATATAGTAATAAAATCACAGGATAAGAACAGAAGTGAAACTTCCTGAATTTTGGATGGAGTCAATGAAAAGAAACCTGCTGAATGTAGCAGAGGTGAAGGTAGGGGAGGATACTCTGGTAGCACCTTGAACCTTTTGAAATCGAGTTTGATGAAGTAGCCGGCATGAACTTATGGTACCCTGAGCTAAATCTAAATGGCATGAAGAATAAGAACAAAATAGAAAATAAAAATAAAATAAATACATAATGAAAAATAGATATGAATCTAAAGGGGAAAAAGAGTGACCAACGGTGGCAAGGATGGTGGTTGGCGTGATGGCGGTGCAAAGAAGGAATAAGGGAAAGGGGAAAGAAAAAAGAAGGAAAAAAGACAAAGGGAAAAGAAAAGGGAAAAAGGGGTTTTCGAGCTGGGGAAGAAAGGAGGAGGGAAGAAAGTGGAGGAGGGAAAAAATTAGAGGAGGAGGACGGTGGTCAAAAAGGGGTACGGTGGCTAGGGTTTGGGGGAAGAAGATTTGGGGAAGAAAGTCAACAGAAGAAGGGGGTTTAAATAGAGATACGGCCCACGCCCGTGTGCCCTGGGCGTGTTAGGTCACACGGCCGAATCGCACGGCCGTGTGATGCTCCGTTCGTTTCTCCCACGCCTGTGTAGAGGTTTCCACGCCCATGTTGATTGATCAGTATCAACCACGGCTTTTGGGCACGGGCGTGTCACACACCCGTGTCATTCACTCAGTATTGCCCACGGTCTTAAGGCACGCCCGTGTGGATTTATCAGCATCCTGTGTTCCTTAGTCAGTGTCGACCACGGCGCATCGCATGGCCGTGGCATTTTATCGCAGCCCGTGTTTTGGGGAAATTTTATCCTATTTTCGCACGATCTCCGCCATGCCGATGTCCTTTCCCGTGGTGTTCACACGGCCACGCCCGTGTGCAAGGCCGTGTGGGTAGGGAAACCTGCGCCTATTAATTTGGTTAGTTTTTAGTTAGATGCTAAAAATCAAAAATATGGACGTTAGTGATGTTAGTGCTCGGGTTACCTCCTGAGAAGCGCTCGTTTAAAGTCTTAAGCTAGACTTACCACTCATTCGCATACTCATGGTGGTTTGAGGAGTTGACACTCCTCTCTCCTGCTATCAGTTCTATTATCATTATACAGTTTGATTCGAGTAGTGTTTACCTTAAAAGTGCCGAACTTAGGATTAGTTACCTCGACTGTTCTGTATGGAAAGACATTGAGTACCGTGAAAGGGATCGCCCCGTTCGTATTAAGGTATGAAGTGGCAATTCGAGGGTCTATTTTATCCAACAATACCTGATCCCCGATCTTAAATTGGTTTGTCCCAACCTTAAGCTTGTCATGGAGTCGCTTTGGTTCATTGTGTACTTTTGATTTCTCCTCAGACTGTGTTCGCCATTCATCTAGTTCCTCGATCTGGAGTCTTCGTTCCTCCTGAATAATTCTGTTCTCAATATGAGAGCTAGGCCATGGCTCTATCATCTTTTCCCGAGGGATTTCCTGCAAAAAAGATTGAACATTAAGTTTACTTACATTAACAAGACTTGTATCATCTTGATCACTAGATATTCTGTCAGAATCACGTGCTTTGAGTTTAATCATGTCATCACCTACACGAAGTATTAATTCCCCTGTATCAACATCGATAATGGTCCTAACGGTTGCTAAAAAGGGTCGTCCTAAAATTAAAGGAACGTCACTATCCTCATCCATGTCTAAAACAACAAAGTCTACTGGGAATATGAATTTATCAATTTTTACTAGTACATCTTCGATTATACCCCTAGGAACTCTAATGGTTTTATCAGCCAATTGAATGCTCATCCTAGTTTGTTTGGGATTCCCAAGACCTAACTGTTTGAACATTTTATAAGGCATAACATTGATACTTGCCCCTAAATTAGCTAAAGCATTATTAATAGATAAACCACCAATTATGCAAGGAATCATAAAACTCCCTGAATCTTTTAATTTGCAGGGTAGTTTATTTTGTAAAATTACTGAGCACACTGCATACATACGATGCATCGTCTAACTTCCGTTTGTTTGATAAAAGCTCTTTTAAAAATTTTACTGAATTAGGCATATGCGAAAGAGCTTTAATAAACGGTAAGTTAATATGTAATTTTTTTTAAAAAGTTTAAGAAATTTACCGAATTGTTCATCTGTGTGGTCTTTCTTCGTCGTATTGGGATATGGCACACGAGGTTTGTACTCTGTACTTACTGATTTTGGTTTATCATGGCTTACCTCAACCTTACATTTATCTACCACGTTCTCTTGCCTCAGGTTTGGTTCGTCTAACCCTTCACTATCGTGAACAGTGATGGCATGAAGTTGCTCATTTGGTTTAGTTTCAGTGTTGCTTGGCAGGTTGCCTTGTGGTCGTTCAGAGATCAACTTAGCGAGCTGACCTGTTTGGTTCTCGAGCCCTTCAATCGATGCTTGCTGATTTTTAAGTGCTGTTTCGGTGTTTTGGAAATGGGTTTCTGACACCGCGATGAATTTTGTTAGCGTCTCTTCAAGGTTCGGCTTCTTCTCTTGTGGGTAGGGTTGCTGTTGAAAGCCTGGAGGGGGTTGCTATCTCTGATTTCCTTGACCACCCCATGAGAAGTTTGGGTGGTTCCTCCAACCTGGGTTGTAAGTATTACTATAGTGATTATTCTGAGGTCTATAATTATTACCCATATAGTTCATCTGTTCGCTTTCTATGCCAAGGTTGTAGGATGGATATCATGTATTGTTCGTCCCTCCTCCATTTGTATCGCACTGCATTAATGGATGTACCTGCGAAGAACCATACAAACCATCAATCTTTTTATTTAGAAGCTCTACTTGGTTTGATAGCATGGTGACTGCGTCGAGGTTGAAAACACCAGCTGCCTTTGTTGGCTTCATCCTCATAACTTGCCACTGATAGTTATTCAGTGACATCTCTTCAATGAATTCGTAAGCAGCCTCAGGTGTTTTGTTATTTAGTGTACCGCCGGCAGCTGCGTCAATCAATTGCTGAGTTGATGGGTTCACACCATTATAAAAGGTTTGAACCTGTAGCCATAATGGTAACCCATGGTGAGGGCACCTTCTCAGTAGATCCTTGTATCTCTCCCATGCATCGTAAAGTGTTTCTAAATCCATCTGCACAAAAGAAGAGATATCATTCCTCAACTTAGCCGTTTTAGCCGGCGGAAAATATTTAAGCAAAAAATTTTCAGTTATTTGTTCCCATGTAGTGATTGATCCTCGTGGTAACGAGTTCAACCACTTTTTAGCTTTGTTCCTCAATGAGAAGGGAAACAACCGAAGGCGAATGGCATCATTAGAAACGCCATTAATCTTGAAAGTGTCGCAGAATTCTAGAAAATTTGCCAAGTGGATGCTTGGATCCTTATCCTGCAAACCATCAAACTGAACAAACTACTGAATCATCTTAATAGTGTTAGGTTTCAATTCAAAATTATTAGGTTTCAATTCAAAATTATTTGCAGCAACAATAGGTCTAACAATGCTTGATTCAGTTCCTGTTAAACTAGGCTTAGCATAATCATACATAGTTCGAGGAGCAGGATTCTGATTCACCGGATTTGCAGTGACCACAGGAGGTAGCGGATTATTTTGGGGGTCAGCCATCTCTTCGGTATTAGTGTTGTCGTTCCCTTGCTCTTCTTGTATGTATTGTATGCTTCGCCTTATCTCTCTTCGATTTTTGCAAGTTGTACCTTCTATATCACTATCGTAAAGCAAAGGTCCTGACGGGTTCCTTCTAGTCATAAACTAAAGACACCTGCCAGAAACAAAGAAATAGAGAAGTTAGTAATTTAAAATAAAAACAAAAATAAATTGCAATAAAATAAAAATGGCTAAAGTAATAAAAATTTAGTGTTCCTAATATCTCAGTCCCCAACAACGGTGCCAAAATCTTGATGTGCCTCTAACTAACTACGATCACAATAAAGGCAAGCGCAACTATCGAACAATAGTATAGTTATGGTAAGACCGGAAATATCGTATCCACAAGGACCAAGAGTACTAGTAATTACTATCTTTCTATTATCTAGCCTAAGAATTGGAGTGATTTCTTTTTAAACTAAAATTAATTAAAAGCATGATAGAGAATGAATTGGGAAAATACTTTTTATACAACTTTATGAGATAGGAAATACCCAAGGAAGAATCCACCTAGACTTCACTTATTACTTTTGATTCATACGATTTATTCACTTGACTTAATCCGTAGAAATCCCTAAATTATGTTAATATCTCTTTCAAGACTAAAAACAACTGACTCTAGGTTGATTAATTAAAATCTCTTTCTAATTAAAACCCCTATTGTTGTATTAACTCGATCTATGAATTCCCTTATTAGATTTGACTCTCATCCGGTAGATTTTCGTCGCCCTATTTCTAGGGTTGCAATCAACTCCGCTTAATTGTGTTGATCTACTCTTAAACAGGGACTTTTGCTCCATTGAATAAGCACATTCGACTTGAATCAATAACCTGAATTATCAAAACAAGAATAAGAACTCACAATTAAGAATAATAACAAGTATTTATCTTATAAATCAAATAATAATAAGATCCGTCTTAGGTTTCATCCCCTCAGGTATTTAAGGGGTTTAGTTCATACTTATAGAGGGAAACATCTTAAAATAAGGAAAACAACAAAACATAAGAAAACCCAAAAACTTCAAGAGAAATTGATAGGAGATCTTCAGTCTTGATGGAGATCCTTCTTCCGAGCTGCTCCCGATGGCTGTCTTCGAGTATTTCCTGCCTTCTACTCTGCGTGTGTCTTTAGGTCCTCCCCTAGGGTGTTTATATAGGCTTTGGAGCACCTTTCTTGGCCCACAAGTAACCTTTTCTGAATGAAATTAGACTTAGGTTTGGCAGGGACACGCCCGTGTGCCACGCCCGTGTTCGATAGCTTAGGCTTTGCTTGATTCTGCTCGCCACACACGGCCGTGTGGTCTACAACTTAGGCCGTGCTCGATTCTACTCATCACACACAGCCGTGTGGTCTGCCCGTGTGAGGTAGTCCAGGTCGTGTTGATTTTCGAGGTAGGCCTATTTTGTCCCTTTTTGGCACGTTTATCGTTCTTTTTGACTCCTTAAGCTCTCCTGAATATAAAACATGAAATTAAAGGATTAGGAGCATCGAATTCATCAAATCTAATGAAAATTCATCCAAAAGTAAGCCAAGCATGGGGTCAAAATATGTATAAATTATGGTTTATCAACTACTAAGGCCATTAATCTTGTGGTGGGTAGGAGTACTCGTTCTTTTGTAACTGATAAATCGTAATAGTAACATATTTTATCTCCACATTTAGCATGCTTTTGGATGATTTATCCCTTGAGTTATGGAATTTGGTGCTCTTAATCCTTTAATTTCATGTTTTATACTCAGGAGAGCATAAGAGGATGAAAAGAATGGAAAACGGGCTTAAAACGAGCCAAATAGGGCAAATTAAGAAATCAACACGGCCTGGGCCCAAAGCACACAGTCGTGCCCCTTTAGCAGGCTCGAACACGGCCTGAAGTCGATTCACACGGGTGTGTCCCTGCCGTGACAAAGAGGAATTTCACTAGGAATAGGATACTTAGAGGCAAAGAAACACATTCCAAAGCCTATATAAACACCCTAAGTATAACCTAAAAGGTGCTTTTGTCAGGGGGTGTCCAGCTAGGCCAAGGAGCCAAGCTAGAGAAGTCAGAATCATGGGATTTACTTGAAGAAAGCCAGTTGATTCATCTCAAGAAGCCGAAATCATACTCAAGACGGCGGATCTCTCCTTCAATTCCTTCAGGGGGTTTTAGGGTTTTCTTATATTTTGTTTTATCTTTTCTTCTGAGATGTATTCTTTTATTATTATGAACTAAACCCCTCAGATACCTGAGGGGGATGGAACCTAAGACGGATCTTGTTATTGTTTTCTGAACTATATGATAAATACTTGATTTATTCTTAATTATGTGTTCTTAATTCTTACTTTGATATTTCAGTGTATTGATTCAAGTATTGATGTGCTTAGGCAGTGGAGCAAAAGTCCCTGTCTAAGAGTAGATCTAGCATAGTTAAGCGGAGTTGATTGCAACCCTAGACATAGGATGACGAAAATCTACCGGATTAGGGTCAAACCTAATATGGGAGTACATAAATCGAGTTAATGCAACCTTAGGGGTTTTAATTAGAAAGAGATTTCAATTAATCAACCTAGGGTTAGACGTTAGTAGCCTCGAGAGAGGTATTAATATGAATTAGGGAATCCTACGGATCAGGTCAAGTGAATAAATTGTCTGGTTTAGAGTTAAATAAAAAGTGAAGCCTAGATGGATTCTTCCTTGGGTATTGTCTTAATCAATTGGTTTTTCCCACAAGTATTTCCCCAATTCATTCTCTTTGTCTTAGCGTCTTTAGCTTAGTAGTTATTTAATTTTAAATTAAACAATAATTCACTTCAATTCTTAGGCTAAATAATAGAAAGAAAGTTAGTATTAGTACTTTTGGTTCCTTTGGGTTCGACATTTCTGTCTTGCCACTAAACTATACTACTGTTCAATAGGTGCGCTTGCCTCAATCATTGTCACAGTTAGTTTCTAGGCTAGATCATTCATTATATAAATATTAAGACTCTGACACACGATCAAGTTTTTGGCGTCGTTGCCGGGGAACTAAAATATTAAGAACACTTAATTTTTATTACTTTAGCCATTTTATTTATTTACAATTTATTTTTATTTTTATTTTTATTATTTTATTTTAACTTTGCTAAATTTTCTCTTTCTTTGCTTCGCGGTATTTCTAGTTTATTACTAGAAGAAACTGTCGAGGACCCTTTGATTTTTGATGAAGAAATAAAACATACCACTCGCAGCAAAATCGAAGAGATGTCATCAATAATTATCAATGGCAAGACATGAGGACAATGCCTAATAAAGCGTAGGTGTTTTCAACCTTGACGCGGGTCACCATGTTATCTAACCAGTAGAGCTTTTAAATAAAAAAATTTGATGGTTGGTATGGTTCTACGCAGTACATCCGATAATACAATGACGATACAAATGGAGGAGGGGTGAACAACACAGAATATCTATCCTAAACCCTAGCACAGAGAACGAACAAGTCAACTATATGGGTAATTATTCTAGACCTCAAAATAATCCCTATAGTAACACTTATAATGCAGGTTGGTGGAACCATTCCAATTTCTCGTGGGATGGCCAAGGAAATCAGAGACAACAACCCCTCTCAGGCTTTCAACAACCACCTTACCAGCAGGAAAAGAAGCCGAACCTTGAGGAGATGCTAACAAAATTTATCGCAGTGTCAAAAACCCATTTTCAAAACAATGAGACAATGCTCAAAAATCAGCAGGCATTAATTCAAGGGATCGAGAACCAAATAAGTCATCTTGCTAAGCTGATCTCAGAAAGACCACAAGGTATCTTGCCTAGCAACACCGAAACTAACACAAGAGAGCAACCGCAAGCAATAACTACTCACGATAGTGAAGGGTTAGATGAACCAAAATTGAAGCAAGAGAATGTGGTAGAGGAAGGTAAGGTTGAGGTAAGCCATGATAAACCAAAACCGGTAATTACAGAGTACCAACCTCGTGTGTCATACCCCAATGCGATAAAGAAAGACCACACAAAGGAACAATTTAGTAAATTTCTTAAACTTCCAAAGAAATTACATATTAACTTGCCGTTTCTTGAAGCTCTTTCGCAGATGCCAAATTCAAGGAATTTTTCAAAAGAGTTCTTGACAAACAAACGGAAGTTAGACGATACGTCACATGTGGAGCTAAACGCGCGCAGTGCCCAAAGAATTCTACGAAATAAACTACCACGTGAGCTCACATTTCGTGTAAGTGACGAAACGATCACTCTTTAGGTTCTTGACACGGCTAGGACATCGAGTATTAAAGGTGGAACCAATCACTTCAAAGTTGGGGACCAGGTACTGTCAGATACAACCGACCCTCGAATAGTCACTTCAGAACTTAATACAAACGGTGCGACTCCTTTTACGGTACTTAAGGTCTTTCCATATAGAACGGTCGAGGTAACACATCCTAATTTCGGCACTTTTGAGGTAAATATTACCCGACTCAAACCATATGTTGATAGAATTGATAGTAAGAAAAAGGAGTTTCGAATCCGTAAACCACCATGGCCATACAAATAACAGGTAAGTCTAGCTCAAGACTTTAAACGAGCGCTTCTCGGGAGGCACCCCGAGCACTAACCCCATTAACGTCCATATTTTCAAATCTTAGCATCTAACTAAAAACTAACCAAATTTTTAGGTGTAGGTTTCCATACCACACGGCCTTGCACATGGGCGTGGCCGTGGCTGTGTGGAAACCACGAGTATGCATATCAGTGTGGCAGATATCGTGCAGAAATAGGACGAAATTTTTCCCCAAGACACGGGCTCCGACTAAATGCCACGATCGTGCAACGCGGTCGTGGTCTAAACTGCCTAAAGAACACGGGCTGAGATAAATCCACACGGCTGTGCGAGGCAGCCGTGGTCGATATTATCAGCTTTTTCACATATCGTCGCCACCACCACCTCTAGATCACTCCGATGATAAGGACCTCTAAGTCCTTTTTATTTTCTTTATTCTTATTTTTATTCTTATTTTTATTTTAGTTTATTTTCCTTTATTATTAAACTCTTTAAATTTTTAAGTATAATTTGATTTCTTTTATCTCTGGCTGTTTAACTCTCGAGTAACAATAACAAACGCCCATTAAACAAGAACTCCTAAAACTTTCATGATGACTTCGCAGCTTTAAAAGGTTCAAGGTGCCACTCAAGGAACGAACACACCACCGGAGTATTCTCCACCACCTTCACCTATGCCTAGTCATCATGTTCATCATTGATCATCCTCCAAGGATTTCATAATTCAGGAAGTTTCACTTCTCCATCTCTTTTGATTTTATTAAAATATTGTTCATATATATCTTTGTACATTGAAGACAATGTACATCTTAAGTGTGGGGGGTGAATCTTAAAAGTGCCTAATTTTTTGCATTATTCTCAAATCCCTGAATTAGGCCTTGTTCTTAAATAATTTGCTCATATTACGATTAAAATGAAATTTCATTTGATTTATGATTTTTATTGATATGTTTTGGATTAAGTCACGGCTAATTGTGCAGTGATGATTTAAACTTTAGGGGACTAGAGAATTAAGCATGATAAGTCTATTTTTTAGAATTAAAAATTTTTGTTAGGGTGTCTACCTGAATTTAAGTATCACCTTGAAGTTTGAAATTTACAAAGTTGACATCAAAAGCCCATAATTGTTGTGAGATCTTGAGCCTTTTAGAGCATACATTCCTTTTCGTGCTCACTTTATTGATTATGAGTGTGTCAACATTGATTTGTTATTCTAGAACTTGCTTCGATTATACAGGTCGAGACTACACCTTTGATTTGATATACTAAGATGATAAAGGCACCTAGAATCTAACCCACTTACTCCACAAAAAGCCTACCTTCATAACTAACCCCTAGTGAACCCCTTTGATCCTAACAACCCTTTTATTGACTCACCCATTAATATTAACCCATAACCCACTTTGTATTTGTTATCACCATTTCTCTTGACTACCCCTATATCGAGATTTGATTTGATCGGTTACGTAACTATTTTTGTTATTTCAACTATTAAATTCTATCTTATTATTGTACTTGATTTGTTCTTAAAAAAACGAAGTATATTTATTATTAGCTTTATGTTATTTGAGCTCAAACTGTTAATTTCATTATCTTTAGAAGAAGCTCATGTTATTAGTATTAAGTTTCTGTGATGTAATTATTTAGTATTAGTACGACTTTTTAGTTAGGTAATTTGTTAATTCAGTCTCGATACTAACCCTCTAATTCAAGCCTTTATCCACACATTTAACCCAAGCCCCGTTATAACCCATAAAAGACCTTTTGATTTGTGTATCATATCATTTTACAGTGGTGGAGATTTGATTTTCATGCAAGCCTATGGGATTAACTTTTCATGTTCGACTTCTGAGTGCTTATTTTTGAACCTTAAACACTTCGAGTGATTTGAGTGAATCTTTAGCGAGGATGTCAATTTTTGTCGATTTTGAATCAGAGGTAATTATTTAGGTAAGGGGAAACACCTATTTTTCGTACTATAAAAACTATGACTTTGATTGTTTGAATCTTTAGGAACTTTCTGTTTAAGTTATCAATGTATGAATTACCTATGAATTATGATGAAACATTATGGATGAAGGTTATGAATTGAGGAAATTCTATTTTAATTGTGAGTTGAGATTTTTTCTTGAGGACAAGCAAAAGCTTAAGTGTGGGGGTATTTGATAAACCGTAATAGTAACATATTTTATCTCCACATTTAGCATGCTTTTGGATGATTTATCCCTTGAGTTATGGAATTTGGTGCTCTTAATCCTTTAATTTCATGTTTTATACTCAGGATAGCATAGGAGGATGAAAAGAACAGAAAACGAGCTTAAAACGGGCCAAATGGGCCAAAGTAGGAAATCAACATGGCATGGGCCCAAAGCACACGACCGTGCCCCTTTAGCAGGCTCGAACACGGCCTAAAGTCGATTCACAAGGGCGTGCTACACTGGCGTGTCCCTGCCATGACAAAGAGGAATTTCACTCGGAATAGGATACTTAGAGGCAAAGAAACACATTCCAAAGCCTATATAAACACCCTAAGTATAACCTAAAAGGTGCTTTTTCTAGGGAGCGTCTAGCTAGGCCAATGAGCCAAGCTAGAGAGGTCAGAATCGTGGGATTTACTCGAAGAAAGCCATTTGATTCATCTCAAGAAGCCGAAATCATACTCAAGACGGTGGATCTCTCCTTCAATTCCTTCAGGGGGTTTTAGGGTTTTCTTATGTTTTGTTTTATCTTTTTCTTCTGAGATGTATTCTTTTATTATTATGAACTAAACCCCTCATATACCTGAGGGGGATGAAACCTAAGACAGATCTTGTTATTGTTTTCTAAACTATATGATAAATACTTGATTTGTTCTTAATTATGTGTTCTTAATTCTTGCTTTGATATTTCAGTGTATTGATTCAAGTATTGATGTGCTTAGGCAGTGGAGCAAAAGTCCCTGCCTAAGAGTAGATCTAGCATGGTTAAGCGGATTTGATCGCAACCCTAGACATAGGATGACGAAAATCTGCCGGATTAGGGTCAAACCTAATATGGGAGTCCATAGATCGAGTTAATGCAACCTTAGGGGTTTTAATTAGAAAGAGATTTCAATTAATCAACCTAGGGTTAGACGTTAGTAGCCTCGAGAGAGGTATTAATATAAATTAGGGAATCCTACGGATCAGGTCAAGTGAATAAATCGTCTGGTTCAGAGTTAAATAACAAGTGAAGTCTAGGTGGATTCTTCCTTGGGTATTATCTTAATCAATTGGTTTTTCTCACAAGTATTTCCCCAATTCATTCTCTTTGTCTTAGCGTCTTTAGCTTAGTAGTTAGTTAATTTTAAATTAAACAATAATTCACTTCAATTCTTAGGCTAAATAATAGAAAGAAAGCTAGTATTAGTACTTTTGGTTCCATTGGGTTCGATATTACGGTCTTGCCACTAAACTATACTACTATTCGATAGGTGCGCTTGCCTCAATCGTTGTCACAGTTAGTTTCTAGGCTAGATCATTCATTATATAAATATTAAGACTCTGACACACGATCAATAACCAAGAAAATTAAATAGAAACATACCACTTTGAAGGGGTCCCAAAGTAAAGCTTCACAAAAGCCTAATAAACGTAAAGCATCAGTTATTCCACGAGCCTCTAAGAGAGTACGAACAAAATGGGAAACTGACTCAGATTCCTCTACCACCAAATTTGATAAAAGCTAGGATGAGAATGACCCACTAAAAAGGTTGTTTTTGGTGGAATGCTTAAAACAAAATGGTTCAATATTCCTCTCACTTCCAAGCAAGCAAAGGAACAAATGGTTAAAGGAAGCTAGGGTAACATCAGTGCTTGATGAAGCCATTGCTAAAGCAAGAGAGGAAGAAGTTATTCTTCTGAAGATAAAACAACAAACTTTCCTTACTCTTTCTTGCACCAACGGAAACTTAGCCTTCGCTAAGTGAAGAACAAAATATAGATGAAAAAAGTTTTGCAGATCATGGAATTGATATTTTTTTTTTAAAAAAATAATGGCCTTGTGGGAACTATCTATTTTGTTAAACCTTATATACTTTAGACTGTGTTGGAGCTTTATGCAAATCTCTTGAGGAGTTTTAATTATCCTTAAAGCAAGTTGTATCTTAAGTTTTTTTCTGAGGACAAGTGGTATTCATTTTGCCTTAAAGAGATTAGAAAATCTTCTATTTCCATCGCGTTTTTGATGTGGAACTAGCTAATCAAAGGTGAAATTCATGCCTCACCTTTGCATACAACATATGCCATACTATTTGGAATAGCTACTAGAAATTGGATTCCAAATAGTCAAAGGCGTATTGTTACAAAGAAAATGGCTATTCTATTAAGGAAGATTGCTGATATGATTTAATTCAATGGAGGGGACATTATATTCCAAGAAATGGCTCAAATCATGATGGCTCAGTAGATCAAGGATCATGCAATAGATTCGAGAATGATTTTTAGTCTAGATCCCATCCTTGATATCCTAAATTATTTGTTGTATGAGCTTGAAAAGTAGTAAATTATCTCTCCATATAAGACCCCATAAACATAAGAAAACTAAATCACGAATATCACTTCAAATTCTTTCAATTGGAAATTTAGAAAAAAAAAAATTGCTAAATACGGCACTTGATAATGACTCCCACATCTTAGTCATAAATTGTGTGCTCGTGATAAAACAAAACTCATAAAAGGATTGTAGTTTGTGTGGCTGTTTTCCTTGGTATCAAAATTTTTAAAATTTTAGTATTTTTACACTTAAAAATAGTAATAAAAAATAAGTTTATAAAGAAATAAATTAAAATTCAATATATAATATATATTTTCTCTTGACCTTCGAGATAAAAATTTTGACTCGACCTTGGATTAATTCGGTCTACAAAAATGGGGACCTCAAAGCTTAAGGCTGGTAGTATATATAATTGCACTTGAGTTTAGATGTCGATGGCAAGAAGTGCACGTTTAAAGTCATTCACTATGATTGAGATATGAGTATGAAAAATAGGGTTAGCGCAGTTCCTTTTCGTCTATATAAAGGGTTTAGGTAACAAAGGAGGACAGCTGAACAAACACCATAGTTGGTCGAGTGAAGCAAAAATGACTGTTGAATTTTTGTCGTCCATGCGCGACACGCGCTGCATTTGTGTTTTTCAAAGCTCTGCATGTGTGTTTCGCGCATGGACGACGTAAATTAACAAGTCATTATATTAAACTTATGATATATATATATGGTGTTTATTTGGGTTTATGAATATATAAGAGTCACTGATTTATTGATTACATGTTTTGTTTGCTAGACAAGGTCCATCGTGGTTCAAAAGGGGCCGCTCCACCAGAAATTGTAGCTGCGGGAAGAAGGGGTGCCCTGCTGCCTGCATTGCTTGTAGGTACAACTTTTTTTTTTGAAATATTGGTTTCCAACATTTTGTTGAAGATACTGAGCATACACGAAACACTTGAGCTGGTAGACATTGAAGAATGTGATCCCCAGAAGAGATGGGCGGGCGAGCAAGTTGCTTAATATGGTATTTGGTAGGTATAATTGTTTCTCTTTGATCGCCGGTGGCGTTAGGATATCCAGTTGGGTAATTTTGTATTTTGCAACTTTGAAGAATTTAAAATGTGCCATGATTGATGTCGAAATGATGAAAATGATAGTTTTGTTCTTTTTTTGGTGGAACATGAGAATGATCTACTTATTATGTCAATGTGCTACGTTTCATCTTTTCCATATGTTTATGCTTATTACTATTCTTTTTCATTTTTTTACTGTATTTTATTTTATTTGTTTTTCTGATAAAAAAAGCTTAAAAGTTCAAATTAGTTTATTGTGTTTTTGGTGAATTTAGTTTCTTTATTATTATTATTTTAATTTCTCTAATCAACTTTTTTTTCACATTTTTTGTACACTTCAACAAATATTTATTTTATCTTTTTAAAAATGTGCAATGGATTTGTTTAATTATACAAAATTTATTAATGTGCATCTGTGACATCATCACATATCAAAATTGACAATGAAAATTTTAGATTAGAAATAATAAAAAGTTGAAGAATCTTTTACAGAATTGGACCAAAAATAAAAATCCCAGGATGTCATATGGTTTTGATGTTCCACTTGGGAAGATGGTGAGGCAGTGCATTCCATGGAAAAGACGTTTTTGTATTAATATTCTTGGAAATTTATGTACCAATTCTCACATTTGTGGCAATTTCATAAACATTAGTTGGCTCCAGTCCAGTTTGCTGATTTGAGAGTGTCCCTATCTGTCTTATTCACGGGCAGGGCTGGTCGGTTTGGTGGGTCATTCATCCTACCTTCCGCCATAGGATTACATGTAAATTCATATTATCATAAACATGATTATAAGACGAAGGAAAAAAGAATATGAATGTGAATATGATCTAAGTAAGGCCTACTGTGGGTAGGCTCTCTTACAAGCTGGATCTTGAACAAGTCACATGTTGGGTATTGTTACCTTGTGGTTTTGTCTTCTTCCTCTATAATGAGTCCAGTGGATTGCGATTGTTTTGAAATATTTAAATAGATAAAATTGTCAAAATTGAAAATTTTATGTATGATTGAACTTGACCTGATGATATTTATGACATATGTGACATTTACGGGGGAGAATGCTGCTTCTTAACTTTATCGGTTTAATTGTATGTAAGTGACATTTACACAATTTCACTCCATATACCTATCAAGACTCTTGTTAAAATCAAGAAACAAAACCTTAATAAAAAAACAGTACTTGGGTACACCTTTTATATAAATAAGAACTCTTTAAGTGGCAAGGTTGAATATACAGCCAGTAGGTTCACCTAATAAACTTTTTTTTTCCAAATAAGGGTTAATATGTAATTTGTCTCTAAATTTGTTCAAAAATATTTAGTTGGTACTTAGAATTTTTTTTTGGGTCTAGTAGGTACTTCAATTTTTTTTTTGGACCTAGTGTCACAGGGCCAGATTTTTCGTCTCGCAATCCGTGCGACCTTAGGTAATCCATTCGTTCCAAACTCGCCCAAATCAGCCTTAACACCACAAGTGAGGATTCCTTTAAAATTCTTCCAAGGCATCAATTTGTATAGCGGAAGCAATTTATGCCAAAAGAAGCCACAAGAGAACAACAGAAAGTCACAGAAAAGAATGCACGAGAGGTGTTTGAGTAAATGCTCTCAATCTTCTATTATTCACAAAGAATAATGAAACAATGGAATGAAGTGATTTACAAGTGAGGGGTAGGCTCTCTATTTATAGTTGAGCTCCCCCAAAACCGACGGTCAAGATTAAGTTACATCGACGGACGAGATTAATCATATCTCTTAAATTATGGGATTTACTAGATATATCATATCAAATCTAATCTAATCTTTACAAGATATGATTCCTATCTATCTCTTAAGATTAGTTATCAAGATAGCCTACGTTGTCATATCTTCATCATTGGGCCACTCAGGCTTCAATCTGACAGGTTTCTCCAACAGCTTACCGAATCGGGCTAGTTCTTGTGGGCCAAATGATCCCCATCTAAACAATAGACCTCCATTGGACGCATTTGGTGCGATGGTCATGGGCTTTGAACTGCAACTCGTGACACTCTCCCTCACCCACTCTCGCAACGCCCTTTTTGCTTCTTTGGAATGGCACTGACTTGATTCGCTTCGATCTCGTCTTGACGCCTTAGCTTTTCCCTTCTTTCAAAACTTTTGCATCAGCATACGTCGCTTCTTAACTCGAACTGTCCCACTCGTTGGTACGTCTTTGGTGGCAAGAAGTTGTAATAGCCCGTTTTTAGTCAAATAGAAACAGTAGTTTCAGAACCACAAATCTAAGTTCAGAATATTTATTTTATTATTATTTTAATGTTTACAGCATGATTGAATGGTTGTGTGAAAGTTTCGTTTAAAATTTTATCGTTTGACTAGTCAATTTGATTAAAAGGACTAAATCGCGTAAAGTGTAAAAGTGGAGTTCTATTAGCTAGAAGTATCTAGTAGCTATGGAATCCTAAATTAGAGGTCCTTAAGTGGTAATTAGACCATTAATTAGATAGTGGATGATAGTGGCATGGTATTTGGTGTAATTAATAAGTTTTATAAAGGTTAAGTTTGGTATTAAGTAATTAAAGTTAAAAATAAGTAAAATAAAACAAAAATTTCATCCATTATCATCTTTGTTAACCGAAATTGAAGAAGAAAAAGAAGACACTAGGGTTCTTCATTCGGCCAAGTTAAATCCAAGCGATTAGGTATGTGTTTTGTCCCGTTTTTAACGATTTCTACGTTTTTGAGATCGTTGCAGCTTATTTTAGCTAGCCCAGGGACTAATTTGCAAAATTGTTAAAGATTTTAGATGTTTCCATTGATGAATAAGCATGTGTTTTTAAGTTTCTTGATAGATTCACTGCAGCAAAACAGACTTTTAGCGGCGTTTTTTTAGGCCTTTAGCGGCGCTTTTATCACAAACGCCGCTAAAGAACAGTACCTTTAGCGGCGTTTTTTATCACAAACGCCGCTATAGAGCATGACTTTTAGCGGCGTTTTTTATGAAAGCGCCGCTAAAGGTGCTGTTCTTTAGCGGCGTTTTTAAGAAAAACGCCACTAACTTTGGCAGATTTGCAACATCCCATTTTCATCCATATACAACCCTTCCTGTAACATAAAATCCAACCAAATACAGCAAATCTAAATGATACTTCAAATTCAACGAAAGATATATGATATAAATTAATAAATGAAGTATAATTCAAAATATTCTTACAATAATGTTAAAATTTAAAATCTTAAAAATATTCTTACAATAAGAAAATAAATGTCTAAGATGGCAGATTTTGCGACTGCTGAAACATTTTCATCATATTCTGAAGCTATAGCTGGAGTGCATCGTACTTTCTTCTCTGCTCTGCTTCCCCCACTGCTGCCTCTACTTCTCTCGTCGCTGCCTCCGCTTTAAGTTAAGCAATTTGCTCAACTGTGCTCGCTTGCATCTGAGCCATCTGTTCTTTTAACCTCAGAACTTCAGCTTGAGCCTGACTCCCTGAAGGCATGTATTGCTGCAAGCTGGATCCAAAATATTGGGTTGGGTTAACAAAAAATCCTTGAAATCGAACCCGGCCATACCTTTCAGGACCCAAAACTTCAGTAATAATTCTGTTATCAATGTCGTCAAGATTAACAGAACTATCACTCGAAGCAACCGCTTCATACTCCTCCTTTTTATCCTTTAGTTTCTCCTAATAAATCAATCAAAGAGTTAGAAACGAAATATATAATAAAAACAAATGCACCATAACTTAATATTATTTAGACCTACTAACGACGAATTAAACCATTATAATTAAACATTATATTTATTTAAAATAAATCAAATTTTATTAAGTAAATATACCATAATTTCTCCAGCTTCAGAAGTCATAGGAGATCCATCTTTCTTCCTATGTGTAATGTCAAAAAGCTGAAGGTGTCCAACTTTTTGACCAGACGAGAGTTCCTACAATATAGTAGTAAAAATATAATTTAATAGAAAGTAATTAATATATGACACAATTAATAAATTCAAAATACATCGGCCTCAGCTACACAAGCAAAACTTTTCAACCCTGCTGTGTGCGTGAATTTTTGTTTTTGCCTGCTTGTTGTTCCAACTCGCTCACGATCCTACATTATGAAATTATTACTACGTATATAGTAAATACTATAAACCGAAATAATTATAAGAGTTTAGAAGTACGTAATACCTCTCATTTCTTTAAATTCCAGAATCTAATCGCATCTTCCCATTGGTACATCAGCATTCTCGGCGGGACATTTCACAATTTCTCTTCGAGGCTTATATTTTTCTTAAAATATTCTTTCTTTAAAGTGCTTTTATGGTCTCTCCATTTTTTTCCCAATGCCTTATTAATATAATTATCCGAGACCTCTAAAGCAAATCTCTCCTACAAAAAACACAAGTTTAGAAAGTAAATATAAATGAAACTTAAACCAAAGTATTATAAATTACATTCACGTTTTGTTACCTTAATATTATCGAGAGCTTGATTTTTGTTACTATCAGGCATTTGATGCCATGACTCGTAATTGATAGGCAACATATTGGTATTTCGTGCTATAATGCCCAAATATCCTACTAAAAGCCGAGCTTCTGATCCAACAGGCTGACCATGACTGTTTCTAGATACTTTGACACGCTCGACAGGATTTAACTCGTATAATTCTTTTAGTAGCGTACGTCCTCGAGCTTTGCGCGTCCCACCACTTTCGAAAAAGAAATCAATAATAAAAGTCAACACGCATGTAAATTAAAGTTAGCATTACTCTGAATTTCTGCAAGTTCGTCAGATGTAATCGGAACATTCGAAGATCCAATGGCAGTCTGTTGTTCACTATTTGTTTCTTCCGAATTTGGAGTATTCTGAACAATACTTAGATCTCGCAATCTTCTTCTAGGCATTTTTTCTGCAATACACATAAAATAGTTGAAATTTTAGTAACTAATTACAACAAGAATAGTACATATAAAATAGTTGAAATATTTAACAAGACCAAGATTTAAATTATAATATTACATATAATTTAAAAATCGTAAAATCTTACTACATCATAATTCGTAAATATCTTCATCCACATCCTGGCGAACCCATTGAGATTGTGTACTAGTACTAGGAATATTTTCATTTAAGTTTTGTTCTGGAAAAGGCAAAATTTCTGATCTTTCGACGATGTCTTCTCTACTTCCATTACCCATGTCAAACAAGTCTCTAAGAGTGTTTTGGAGTACAACGTTCCAACCCTCATCAGTTGGATCTTTCGAGTAAAAAACTTGTTTCACTTGAGAAGAAAATACATACGGCTCATCTATCAATTATTATCCAGTGTGAATATGATATATACTTTATGTATTATGTAAGTTATGATCCAATGTTTTTTTTAAATGTTTATGTAAATTATGATTATCATCTTTAATTTTTAACTTTAAATTTTAACCCTTTAATTATACTTTTTTAATTTATAAATTTTAAGTTGTCCATGTGCTTGAACCCCGAAAACGCTCCTCTCAATTTGTGGTTACTAATTTTGGGGATTAATTAGGTGAGTTCGTCAGCTAATATCTTGTCGAAGAAAGTCATAAAGCGATCAATTTTTAAAAAAAAATATACTAGTACGATAAATCCATTTTATATGCTTATATTTTTCTTTATTTAGGATAAGAATGGATTATATTTTTCTTTATTTAGGATAAGAATGGATTATAATTTGATGGTTAAAAAAATAACTTTTCATTTTAAAAAGCTTTTAAATCATTTTTTTTTGTTAAAAAGATAAGTAATTTGATTTTTGTATAAAAATAAATTTAATTAATGGTAAATATTATTTTATTGATAAAAAATTTATTTTTAAGTTTTTGCATACATTTAAAAATATTAAATATTAAAATCAAACATTATAATTTTCAATATTATTAAACATATACATTAATTAGAATTAAATATATATTTTTAGTCAAAAAGAGAGTATTTAATCATGTAATAAATTAATACTTTTAGTCAAAATATTGAAAAATCATGTTAATATTTTAATTAAATATTGATCTCCATAACAGCGAAAATAATAAAATAAATGAAAAATAAAATAGTATAAATAGCAAAATTACGAGTTCAAATAGTGCAACTAATGCTAAACCCTAATTATTGAGTTAAATTAATTATTAAAATGTAAGAATTAATTTGAATGCCACAAAATATGTACAGTAATAAACTTGAAAATTTATAGACTAAAATGGAAACAAAAAAAAACCCTTTCAAATTGATTGCAAAAAAGGAATGAATATTCAACCAAACTTTCCTAATAATCAACACCATGGAACATTATTAAACCAAAACCGATTTAAAAACTAAGGAGCAAAAGAGATCACATACATACTCCACGAGCATAAGAGATCACATACATACTCCACGAGCACACAGGTTAAACATTCAGCCAAACAGTTTGCAAACAGCATATGAGAAAGAAGGCTTCAAATATAGGACAATGAAGGCTTTAACAGTCTGCAAGTAGCATATCCAGAGAAAGACAATAGCATGCTCCATTCTCAACTCCATTCTCACCTCCATTTACAACTAAACAGCCTATTGAAATTCAACTCCATTCTCAAAGTATCTAGTAGATAAAATGTGGGGTATTGGGCATATCGTAATATTTCCAAGCATCAAATATCAATCGAAGAGAAAACAGCAGTTTTAAATATAAGGGTGAAATTCACTGCTATTACCTTTACAAACTTTGGCCTGCTTAATTCGGTCTGACCAAAAAAGAGAAAGAAATAGATAATTTGGAGCTCAGTAACAGCCCTGCAAAACCAAGTACCAAGTATCAAGAAATTGCTGATGTAAAAACTCAACTATGCTAGCCTTAGTCAACAAGGGACTAAACACCATTGTAAAGCACATATTTATACATGGGAAACTGACAGTAACTGAAACAGAAACTGATGGAAACTAGATGTACTAACAGTAAAAACGTGACAGATAAAACAGTCACACAAAGCAAAGACAGCATTCTCTACATGTAAACTAGTGCATCCTTAATTCATAATAAAACCCAATGTAAAGTCAATCAATATCATATATCAAAGGAACATCAATCGAGCATACCCCAACAGATGCCAAAACATGAAGATCATGCTAAACATTAAGAATAACTCAATGCTGACTACCTTAGGAGCAGCCATGGGATATAAATGATATAAATGATAAAGATATTCATAAATTATTTGAGTTCGATTTAAAAAATTTTTGAACTTACTTCAATAATTATTAAGTCAAATTTATAATGAATAAGGAGATGACAAATATTAGGAATACAAAAAAATCCAAACAAAGCCATGTGCATACAACAAGTGCACGAACATACATGTCTACATGTATTAATCTTTTTAATTCAAATTTCATTTTCAAGCTTATTAAATGTATTATAGAAATCAGAGTTCCAAATACCTATTGCAAGAACATAAGAATTCAAGAACAAACCTTTAACCTTAACTCTGCACTAATAGTCTCTAAATCCCTTACAGGATCCACAGAGTCATCGACATGGATGATGTCTGAATCTTCAAATGCACCTATAAGATTGAGTGGAAAAATAAGATTCCAAAGAGTTCTTACAACAAAACCACAGAAGTAAAAACTATCAAATCAAAAATGGTTTTAGATAACCTCAAAACAGTACCAACAGAAACCTTTTGATAACTTTTAACAAGCCTTTTGTCATACATGCAAAATTTATATTCAACAAGGTAATGATAGACTTAAAACCTTACGCTGTATATTAAGCAAAAGCTACAATTTTTAACAGAAAAACATAAAATAGAGATATTTACAGCTCAAAAGACTAGGTAGCTTACGTAAAACATGAAAAATGCCATCAACTGCACGAATGTGAGACAAGAAGTTGTTGCCCAATCCTTGCCCTTCATGAGCACCTCTAACCAGTCCAGCTATATCATGAATTTCTAGGAAAGCTAAAACATGTTGCATCGAACATCTCAAAGTTTTAAGAGGAAACAAGCTAAGAAAATAATAATGAGTGTACAATCTACCTTTTAGATTAAAAATGGTTAACACACTAAAAAAGCCCCTGAACGATTTCACTTGAGTAAGCCCCTACACTTGAATTGCACCCAAATAAGCCTTCATTTCAAATGAAAGGCTAATTACAGTAAACACTGAAGGTTCAGGACTTATATGGATATAATAAAAACGTAGCAGCTTAAGTGCAATTAATGCTAATTACATGCAAAGACAATCAGAACAAAGCAGAAAACAGAAACTGTTGCACAAACATCATTTCCGTATAAACAATCTGTTGCACAAGCACATATTTACCAAAAGAAAATCAAAATTAATGAAAAAGAAGGATTTTGAAATTCACCTGCTCTGAAACGTGAGTTGAAAGTGAGACGTCTTAAAACTTGAAACGTTTCAGAAAGAAATGGCAAGCTTGCTCGCTCGATCCGTATTAAAATTATAAAGTCGCCAGCGGGTATGTGGTGGATTGGTGGTGACTGGTGAACAATGATGGTGGTGGCCGGTGGGTGTTGGAGTGGAGAAGGAAAAGTTGTTTTGGAGTGGAGAAAGAAATTAGCTGTTAGGGATTAGAAATTGGGGGAGTCGGCCGAAGAGGGAAAGAAAAGAAAGGGTAGGCAGGGGTTAATAAATTCGGGGCTTGTAAAACGGCGACGTTTAAGTTAGTTTAATTAAACTTTGTGGCGATTATCAAAAGTGCCATTAACACAGCTAAAAACGAAGCTTAAAACGGCAACGTTTTGTAAATTGTCTGTAACATATTTGCGGCATTTTTTGTAAAAACGCCACTATAGCATATATTATTGCGGCGTTTTAGTAAAAATGCCACTAAAACCCGGGATAAAACGGCAACGTTTTGCGGCCTCTGAAAACATATTCGCGGTGTTTTTTATGAAAACCCCACTAACCCATATCCTTTTGCGGCGTTTTAGTAAAAACGCCACTAAAAACCATATAAAAACGGCGCCGTTTTGCAAAGTCTTAAAACATATTTGCAGCGTTTTTTTGTGAAAATGCCACTAAGTCATAACCTTTTGCGGCGTTTTATTTAAAGCGCCACTAAAAACACATCTACAAACGGCATCATTTTGTAATCTTTTAATACAATCCCCACTAAAATTATATTTTGATATATTAGTCTTCCATTTGCCAAATGCATCATATTGCCATTTCACTTTTTTTTTCCTCTTTTATTGTTTGTGTTTTGCTTTTTGACTTTTTAATCAATATTAAGTAATGCTTCCACAATTTATTATAAACATAAGCTTCTACATTAATATATATCTATATATATACACATCAATATCCATATGAAATTTATTTTTTTAGGGTTTACAGTTTTTTGGTGTAGTGTTTAAGGTTTATAAGTGTATTATTTATGGTTTAATGTTTAAGGGTTAGGGTTTAGGGAATAAGGTTTAGGGGTTAGGGGTTAGGGGTTAGTGTTTGGAGTTTAGGATTTAAAGGTTAGGTTTTAAGATTTAAAGAAAGTCATATAGCACTGATTTTAACAGTTTAATTGGTAACTTAAATGAAAACTTCTAAATAGTTTAGTTATCACTTTGTAACTTTTCATAATTAAGTAACTAAAATTAAACTTTCCCATAGCTAAGTGAATGGTGTAGTTTATATTTTTTATAAAGTCGGTTTCAAATATCAAAATAAAATCGAATTCAAAATAAAAATAAGATAAAAATATAAAAATTAAATCGAAACGAGTGTCGGTTACCTTACACGAAACAAATATTCAATCTCGACGTTCTCGTCTTACAAGTCCTAACCACTAACCCCCTAAACCTTAAACCCAAAACCTTAAACCATAAACCATAATCTTTAAACCTTAAAATAGTAACTTCTAAACCTTAAACCCTAAACCATATACCCTAAACCATAAACTATAATGATAATTAATTCAATATTTTAAAATTAATGCTATCTCTTTTACGATTATATAAGAAATTATTTAATATATAAATTAAAAAACAATCAGTCATATACTCAAAAAACTTTAAAATTATTTTAAATAATAGTATTTTATTTTTTTCATTTTTAACATATATTTTTCAATGTTTTAGATAAAGTTCGATCTATAGCGGCGTTTTTCAAAAAGCGCCACTAATGCCACTAAAGCTCAACATAAAACGACGACGTTGTGCTTACTTTTTTTGCGGCATTTTTCAAAAAGCGCTGCTAATGGTCGACCTATAGCGGCGTTTTTCAAAAAGCGCCGCTAATGCTCAATCTATAGCGGCGTTTTTCAAAAAGCGCCGCTAATGCCGCTAAAACTCAACATAAAACGGGCGTTGTGCTTAATTTTTTTACGGCGTTTTTTAAAAAGCGCCGCTAATGGTCGACCTATAGCGGCGTTTTTCAAAAAGCGCCACTAATGCTCGATTTATAGCGGCGTTTTTCAAAAAGCGCCGCTAATGCTCAATCTATATCCGCGTTTTTCAAAAAGAGCCACTAATGCTCGATCTATAGCGGCGTTTTTTGTCTAAGCGCCGCTAAAAACCTGTTTTGTTGTAGTGATTATGAATGTTTGTTGATAGTTATACAAGCTTTGTTAAGTGATTTTTAGTGAAAATGCAAATTAGGGGTTAAATTGTGAAATGTGGAAACTTTGTGGTTAAAATATGAAATAAATGAAAAATATGGGCTGCTAGGGGCATAATAGTAATTCGGCTAGGCTTGGGTTATGATGAAATTGAATGAATTTTGTTTTGCGAGCCTAGGGGACTAAATTGTAAAAGTGGTGAAACATTAGGGGCAAATGTGTAAATGTGCTTAAAAGTGTGTTTTGGACTAAATTGAATAGAGAGATAATTAAATAAGCTGATTTTTATTACATATAGATCAAGAAAAGCGAAATTTGGACTTAGATCGGGGAAAGAACAAGGTCTCGGATTAGTTGACTCGTGTCATCGTTTTCACATCCGAGGTAAGTTCGTATGTAATAAGCATTGTTATAATTATGATTTAAATGCTTTGATATTGCATAAATTGTGTATACGATATGACAAACGTGTTTGACAATGATTCGGCTACTTGTGGGCACTTAGTGTGCAAGATCGAAATAGCTTCGGCTATGTATGGCACTTAGTGTGCGAGATCGAAATAGCTTCAGCTATGTATAGCACTTAGTGTGCGAAATCGAAATAGCTTCGGCTATGTATGGCACTTAGTGTCCGAGATTAAAATAGCTTCGACTATGTATTGGTATTTAGTGTGTGAGATTTTGAGTATTCGACATTATTCCGAATAGGTATGAGTTCATTACGAATTGGTACTGTAACACCCCTTACCTGTATTCAACACCGGAACAGGGTACGAGGCATTACTAATCTTACACGCATTCATTCATGAAATTTAGAAACTTGACCTTTCTTTCCCAATTGAAAACACTTACAAACACCTCCTAAACAAGCCTACGAGTCTTAATTCACGGTCTAAGAATGGTTTGGGATCAAATCGAGCTCTTTTGAAGCTCTCTGGAAGACCTTAGAAAATTTTCTCTAAACAGTCTACACGCCCGTGTGAAAGAAGGGACACGCCCGTGTGACATATCAAACGCCCGTGTTCCATACCTGTGTGGAATTCTTTCTCAATTCGAACCTACAGGGGTTTTCACACGGCCGGACACACACCCGTGTCCTTGGCCCGTGTCCCTCACACGGCCTTGACACGCCCGTGTGCTCCACCCGTGGTCGACACTAACTTGCATCACACGGCCTGTCACACGCCCGTGTGTCTGGCCCGTGGTCGACACTGACTTGCATCACTAACATGCAGGGAACACACGGCCCAGCCACACACCCATGGGACTGACCGTGTGTCACACACGGCCTAGACACACGCATGTGTGCCTACCCGTGTGGACAAGAACAAGGCTATTTGCCAAGCTCTTTTTATCACCCTAACTCATACAACATAAATCACATTCAATCATTAACCAAGCAACCCAGTCATGCATCATTACATTTATGAATAACCTCATCTTCTCATATATTAATAATAATGAGCCATCAACTTTGGCTATATACAAAAGAGTTCATCTTTGAAAGAGCCAACACACTTGGCCAAAACAACAAGACATTTCACTAAGTCTAGTCCCTATACATGTCATACTCAAAATGCTAAGTCTAACTATACTGAGATGTGCTGATAGTGTGGGTGATCTTCTGATTATATTCGTATCCCGAGTTGGCTCTTTGACACTATAAAATAAGGGAAAAGAAAGGGAGTAAGCTTCAAGCTTTGTAAGTCTACATGTAAACAATAAGCATCATACCATATGACAAGCAATCACAAACATTACATATTATGTAAGAACAATTCACAATTTTATAATCATGCTTACTCATCTCATCTCTTACCACCTTCCAACATATAACATATATATTGCTCACATTTTCTTGCACATATATCCTGCACTCATTACCACAAAGTCACACGAAATATTTATTTAGACATGTTTCTCGATGAACCCTTCGGAATAATACTAGGCACCCGGTGGTTTCGCACACAGCCCACCAATAATGATAATTACAGTGGTATCGCACATAGCCCACCAAATGATAATTACGGTGGCATCGCACATAGCCCACCAAATGATAATTACGGTGGTATCACACATAGCCCACCAAATGAAAATATAAACGATGGTATCGCACACAGCCCATCGTGAATAATTAACAAGGTGGTATCGCACACAGCCCACATTTCTATTCCGAGGTTCATTCGAGAATTACTCATTATCTATCATTTTCAATCAATCCCACCAATAAGTATTTACAACCATACAATGCATCAATAGGTAACCACATAAGTATTAAATATGTATCGTTTACACGTAAACTTACCTCGGTGCAAAATATGTTAATTGACGATTTAGTTCGTAACCTTGCCTTTTCTTCGGTCAAGGTTGTTTTCGCGCTCTTCTTGATATATAATAATGAAATTCACTCATTCAATTACTACGTAACTCATTACACTTCAAATTTTCTACTTAGGCAAAAATGACCATTTTGCCCTTATACTTTGGCAAAATTACGATTTTGCCCCTAGGCTCGTAAATCATTTTTCATCACATTTTCTCATTAAAAAAGCCTAGCTGAACATTTATTTCTCTTATAACAATTCATAAAACCCATCATTTCATGCATTTATTACTCAATTACAACCTTTACAAATAAGTCCCATTTAGATGTTTTCATGGTAACACCTTTCACAAAAATTATTCCCTAACCCACTAACATTCATTTTCTTCCATAAAAACTCAGAAAACAACGTGAATACTCTCATGGAAAGTCCCTAAACTTTCAACCATTATGCAAAATAGTCCCCTCATTAGCTAGCTTAAGCTTTAGGGGTTCCAAAGGTACAAAAATTATCAAGAAAGACCTCTAAAATCACTTACTTGCTAGGGAATAGCTTGGCTGAAAGTTTAAGCTCCAAAAACCCCTATTTTCTATTCAAATTTTGGTGGAAGAAGGAAGGGGAATAGTGAAAGATGATATCTTCTTTCTTTATCTTATTTTATTCATTTTTAGTCAACTAATTTCACCAAATTTTTTACCAAAATTAATGCTCTTGTCTCCCTTGTCCCTATGGCTGGCCAACACCTTCTCATTGGCCTAATTGCACTTTAAGGACCTCCAATTTAATATTCTATGGTTATTAGACACCTCTAACTTGTAAAATAGAACTTTCGCATTTTATGCGATTTAGTCCTTTTTCGCAATTAAGCATAAAATTGCTAAAATTAAAACACCAAAATTTTCATGCATCCTTATAATTATGCCATAACACATAAAATTATATTAAAAATAATTTTATTCAACCTCGGATTAGTGTTCCCGAAACTACTGTTTCGACTAGCCCCAAAATCGGGCTGTTACAAGTACAGGTATGTACATGAATCGTGTGAGCTTTAAATCGAAGAAGTTATGAAGTTTGCATTTAAGCATATGATTAAGTAGGTGTAAGGTTTGTTAGTTATCATGAATTACATGTTAATATGTTCAAATTGATGATTTGTGTATTTATGATTAGTTGAGTTTATTTCATACGAGCTTACTAAGCTATAAAGCTTACTTTGTTTATTTTTTCATGTTTTATAGTGAATTCAAAGCTAGTTCGGATTCGAGGATCATCGAAGACTACGTCACAGTATCTAACCATCACTTTGGTACTTTTGAGCTTTGGTTTGGTCATATGGCATGTATAGGATTATGGTCATTTTGATATGTATTTTGATAGTGAGTTTTGCCATTTGAGATGGCTTGTGAATGGTTATGTTTTGGTTTGTATATATAGCCATGAGACTTGGCTTAATTTGGCTAGTTTGGTTATGTATATATATGTATGCATATGGCTTATGTTATGTGATTGAGGTTGATTTTGCAATGTTATTGATAGTTGGTATTATAGATGTCAAATGGTTGATAATTGAGAAGCTATGTGATTGTGGATTGGTGCATGATAATGCATGTTTGGAAAAGGTATAACTGGTATGATTTAAATGAAAAAAAACATGAGATTATAGGTATGTCAGTTTTTGGAATTGAGATGGTATGAATGATGTTTGATTGAGGTTGTTTAAATGCTTTTAAGTATTATGTTTTGGTGCCATGGAATTTGGTATAGGTGTGCATAAGATAGGGTGGCAAAATGGCTTGGTAAATAGCCTATTTTTTGTCCACACAGGCAGGGACACAAGAGTGTGTCTCAGTAATGTGTGACACACGGTCATGTTGCATAGCCGTGTGTCCCCTGGTGTTGAAATTGAAATCAAGTCAGTATGCTCTACACAGCCTCACACACGGGTGTGTGACTTGGCCGTGTGGCATAAGTCAGTATACCCTACAGGTTTGGCACAGCCTAGCACACGGCACGCACACACGCGTGTGTGCCACTCAAGGGTACATGGGCTAAACACACGGGCGTGTGGTTGGCCGTGTGACCCAAGTCAGTAAGCTCACTTGTTTGGACACAGGGTCGGACACGGGTTGGGACACAACCATGTACTTCCATTTCGAATGTCCACACGGCCTGTGACATGGACGTGTCTGTTGGCCGTGTGAGACACACGATCAGGCCACACGGGCGTGTGTCCTCTGTTTTGAGAAAAATTTTCTAAGTGTTGAAAAATTTCTCGAGTTATCGGTTTAGTCTTAAACCACTCCCAGTGCATGTTTAGGGCCTCGTAGGCTCGTATTAGGGACAATGTGAGTGTATTTGAATGGATTTTAATTGGTTGAGGATTTATGATTCGAATTGTATGATTGTGTGTATTGTAAGTCTAGTAATGCTCCGTAACCCTATTTCAGCGTTGAATACGGGTGAGAGATGTTACAAAAGTTGTGTCTTTTTCTTGCCCAGATTCTAACTTGCTTTGAGTAGAATCATCTTGATTCACAATACTTGGCTTCGAATTGCCCACAATCCCTCGGCCTCATTGCTTAAGAACTTCGAAAGGGCCCCTACATTCTTGCCAAGTCAACAAGTTAGAATGCAAAACACCATCAGAGTGTTCAAAATGTACCTTCCTCGTTGCATTTACTCGGGTCAACTGTCCAACTTGCATTACCATTTTCCCGAAGTTTGATGCACAACCCACCTCTCCCAAAGGTGGTAGCTCCTCCGATGTGTCAACAGAAATGAGCCTCATTGATCCTAGCTTTAAAGTTTGCATCGCGGCTTCATCCTCTAAGTCTGATGTCAAACTCACCTCTTCCATGGGTGAAAGCCTCGCTGACGACTCGGCCAACTCCGTCGCCTTACTCAAATTAAGTCTCATTGGTCCCAGCTTCATTGTTTTCATCGCAACCTTTTCCCCTAAGTTCGATGACAAACTCACATCTTCCTCATGTGGAAGCCCCTCCGATGACTCAACAAGCTCCGATGTTGCCTTTTCTTTGACACAACTGACTTGGATTGCTTTGGACAGTTTCGCAACTCATGCGGACCACGGTACAATAAGCACTTTACTCGTTACTTCTTTTTGCTCCTCTTTGCCCTATTGGCTTCGACTTTTCCCTTGCTCGAACCAAGCTTCTTGGGCTCCTTGTCTGCTCCATCGTCCCCTTCGATGATAGACTTCTTCGAACACTTCCTCAACCTATGCGGACCATGACACAAGAAGCACTCCACTGACTTCTTCTCACTTTCGGGCTCCTTGGCTTCGACACCCCTTAAACTCGAACCAAGTCTCAAGGCCTTACCTATAAACTTCTCCTTCTTAGAAAGTGCGAATTTTTTTAGACATTTCTTCAACATATGTGGATCTTCGCAAAGAAAGCACTTCAACTTGTCCCTCTTTCTATTGGGTTTCTTCTTCCCAACTCATGGTTTCCCATTACCACCATTTTCACCATTGCCATTGCCATCGTCATCTTCCTTGTGATCTTTTTTCACATACGCCCCTATCCTCAGACTTGGAAGACTCAAGCTTGTCTTTCCCTAGACCAAGCTTGACCACGGACTCCGCTACTGTCATAGCTTCCGACATCTCTTAGACACATTTTTGTTCCACTTCCTGTCTGACCCACGACTTTAATCCATTCTTGAAAGCAATCAATGCCTCTTTCTCGGTCACATATGAAATTTGAAGCATGAGTTCCTTGAACTCTCGAACATACTCCCCCACTGTACCCCCTTGCGTTAGCCATCACAACTTTGATCGAGCTTTTTCCTCGAAAATTTATGGGTAAAATTGTCCCTTCAACTCACATTGGAACTCTTTCCTTGCCTTTTATCTGTGGACCTGCCTTGCCACCATAAAAGCGTAATATCAGTAAGAAACATTTAAGCAGTATTTACCTTAACCACACCGTCTATGATGCCTTTGGCACGGAAGTAGTTTTCCATCCTCCACAAGAAATTATCCACATCGTATACAGACCTTGTCCCCACAAACTCTTTCAGCTATAGGACATCCTCGCAATTGAGTGCTACACTTGACACTCCTTTCCCCATGGCTGCTCGACACAAGGTTAGCTCTCCCTCGAGCTCCTCTATTCTTGTGTTCAAAGCCATTGCCGTGGCCATTGTTTCCTCCTTCAAAGCCATCACCATGGCCTCAATAGCATCGTTCCTCTCCGTCAGCTTCTTCCTTTGTGAATCTAGCAACTCTTGTACATTATCCCTATTGGAAGTTAAACACATGGCCACAAAGTCCCTGAACTGCTCCCACAAGTCATCTATGCGTTCACCAAGCGCATTGTGTGACTCTTTCGCATCCTTCATGGACTCCTCGAGTTTACCCACGCGTTCCTCTACTGCCGACAACATCTCCCTCAAAGGGACTGATTTTCTAGCCTACCTCTGTTCGAACTCTTCTTTCAACATCCCAACGGTGCCTTGGCAACCAATAGCTCGGATACCACTTGTCACAGGGCTAGACCTTTCGTATCGCGATCCATGTAGCCTTAGGCGATCCGTTCGTTCCAAACTCGCCTAAGTCAGCCTTAACACCATAAGTGATGATTCCTTTATGTAACACCCCTATACCCGGTTCGACCCAAGGAACCTGATATAGGAATATTACATTTGGTGCCAAAGTAATTTTGGCTAATCACTAATATATTTGAACATTAAAAAAATATATTTATGATTTATATTTTAGTCCCTACTACTTGGAACATACTTGATCTTCCTAAGTACATGCCATTCTATTCAAAATATTTAATACCCTCTTGACACTTGGAGATGTGATGAGATGAATACTCACAACCTCGATTACAACTCTTCAAAATCACTGTACCTAATCTGGGCACGGAAAATAAATCGTACGCTGAGTAAAAACTCAGTGGTATTTCTATAAGCCGAATATTAAAAAAAACAATATAATATAATAATAGGCACAATTAAATTTATAAGGACATATTAATGTCTAGTATCATATCATAACTATCATTTTTCATTTATTAAACAATACCCTAATTCACAAAATTGCTATATAAATGATTATTCACATATCAATCATATTTATTTGTACAATGGCATCAGTCATGCAGTACCCAATTCATGAATACATCATTTCATACCATACTCAATTTATGAGTATATAACTTATATATTCCATATATTGTCAACATATTTCACATTCTATTTTCAATTCACTATATCACTTCCATTTCCCATATCATTTCATTTCAATATCAATTGTAAGACTTTATTATTCATTTACCCTATTAACAAGACTCGGACTTGGACGGATGCACGGATCCAACCAAAACACACCAGTTTGGCACCCAGTGCCTCATCGGATAAGTCGAAGTAATAGATTGACACCCAGTGTCTCATCGGCCATGCTGAAGTAAGTTTGTACCCAGTACCTCATCGAATTTATCCGAAGTAATAATTTGACACCCAGTGTCTCATCGACTCGTGATCGAAGTATCCCTGAACTCTTCCAATCCTATGGCATGCCAACTACATCCGACTCAGCCCGATACAATTAATAGGGTTTCCGATTCACTTTTCAGACACAACCAATATTCAGTATTCCATTGTCACAAAATTCACATTTCAATACCAATCAATAATTTCATCAGTCACAAATTCATATAATCTCAATTCAATATCAAGATAATAATAAACAACACTCACCTTAATTACTTACCATACACATTAATTTAAAATACAACAAATAAAAATTTCTAAATTCGGATTATAGAAATACAAACCGTAATTCTCGAGCTACTCCTCGTTAATTTTGTCTTTTCCTTTCTTAGCCAAGGTCTCTGGCACAACGTTAGCTACAGAAATTAAAACAATTTAAAATCATTAATACACACAATTTCACATTGAATATTTAAATTTTTATTCAACTTTTGCTCACATTTCAATTTAATCCTTAATCAAAACTAACTTTATTTTATTTAAAACTAATTTCATATTTTCATTCAACTCCCACTTTAGACTAATTTCAACCTTCAAATTTCACCATAAACCCTAATTTTGAAATTCTCTCAATTTAGTCCCTACTACTCAAAACTTATGATTTATTTTACAATTCAATCCCTTTTTCACTTCTAACTTGAAATTATATCAATTTAACCCCTAACACTTCAATTTATTCAACATGAACAACTTCTAAAAATTCACTAACTTCTAAAATTTCAATATAAATCAAGTAGTATTTTGTTTTAGGATTCTAAATACATAAAATTTTTAAGAAAATGAACTAAATTGACTTACCACTTTAAGTTTGAACCTTAAAACCCTAAATTTTCTCTTTTCTTTTTTTCTTTCTTTCTTTTTCTTCTTTCTTTCCCCTGTTTGGTTCCCCAATTTTGTTCTTTCTTTTTCTTTTTCTTTTATGTTTTGTTATTATTATTATTATATTTTAATATAATATATATATTACTTATACAATAAGAAATGCATGTATTATTATATACATATGATTATTATTTTTACACATGTATTTCACCATTACCATACATTTTTCATAATTTGGTTTAATTACTTATTTATTTATTTTATACTTTAATTATAATATAATATAATATAATATAATAATATTTTCTTAAATAATAAGTATATATAATTATTACAAGTATATGTATAATATTGTTACACATGTAATTTACTATTACCATACAATTGTAAGTTTTATGGTTTATTTGCTTAATTAGTCCCTTTACTTTTCTCTATTCTATTGTTAAGCTTTCACACTTTATTCAATTTAATCCTTATACCTAATTAACCTTAATTTAAACAAATTCACCTAACCAAAACCTAATTAACTACACTACTAATCATCGTAAATATTTTTAATAAATATTTACGAATTCGTTTTTCGAAAACGGAGACCCGAAAATAGACTTTCCGATACCCGTGACTATCGGGTCGTTACACTTTAGAATTCCTCCAAGGTACCAATTTGTATAGCGGAAGCAATTTATGCCAAAAGAAGCCACAAAAGAACAACAGAAAGTCACAGAAAAGAATGCACGAGAGGTGTTTGAGTAAATGCTCTCAATATTCTATTATTCACAAAGAATAATGAAACAATGGAATGAAGTGATTTACAAGTGAGGGGTAGGCTCTCTATTTATAGTTGAGCTCTTCTAAAACCGACGGTCAAGATTAAGTTACATCGACAGACGAGATTAATAATATCTTTTAAATTATGGGATTTACAAGATATACCATATCAAATCTAATCTAATCTTTACAAGATATGATTCCTATCAATCTCTTAAGATTAGTTACCAAGATAGCCTACGTTACCATATCTTCATCATTAGGCTACTCAGGCTTCAATCTGATAGGCTTCTCCAACAGCTTACCGAATCGGGCCAGTTCTTGTGAGCCAAATGATCCCCATCTAAACAATAGACTCCATTTGACACAATTGGTGCAATGGTCACGGGCTTTGAACTGCGACCCGTGACACTAGTAGGTACTTAAATGTGACACTGTTAGTCAATCCAGTGGTGATACGTGGTAGCCTATTAGTATGAAATATGGCATATATAAATTCAAATTCAAATGCATCTTGACAACTATTTGCCCAGATTCATTATATATGAGATTTTTAGTTCTTTTATATATTTATATTTTTTTTACAAAATTTATAAATTTTTAGTTTTTTTATATATTAATATATTTTCATAAATTTATAAATTTTAACTTTTTTATTTATATATTATATATTGTAAATTTTTATATATTTTTTCAAATTATAGCCTTTTATATATATATATTGATAAAGGCTTTTATATATTTTTAATTGTAGATATTTTTATAAATTATATATTTCTAAAAATAATAATAACCTAACAACTGATATTTTATTTAAAAGCTAAAAAATATATAAATTACTATAAATTATAAAATACATTTAGAATAAATTTAGACAAGTTGATGTCTACATTTAGATGTATATGGACAACTATTTATCCAAGTTCATTCTTAATGTGAAAAAAATTATACTTATTTTATTAATTTATATATTTTTTATTTTTTTTATTTTTTTACTTTATGGTACGTGTCATTACCGAATTGATTAGCAATATCACATTATCACAAATTAATAGTGCTAGTACGGAAATACCAATGTGATTGGTAGAATATAAATTCATGTAGCAATTAAGTAAAAAAAATATAAATATCAATTATATACTTTAAACAAGTTCAAACGGGAAAGTAGATATTAACCTTTCTCAGTCACCAACAAGCAAAATATTGGAAAAGGCCTAAGAATGATGACCAAACACCGTACAAAGAAACGTTAGGACTAAAACAAGAACCCAAGGCGCAGTAGGAAGTTGTCAGAACCGGCATCCACGCCTCCCCCACTAAAGGACCCATAAACAGCAAAGCTCCGACAACCACCAAAATCTAGATCGAAAAACTACTCAAGCGGGTACCAAGCCAACAACAGCGGCACAACCATGAAATTTTATTGAATTTTACCTTTACTTCAATAAATTTTTAAAATAAAATTATGATTTTTATTAATTTTTATTGAATTTTCTAATAAATTTTACTTTTAGAATTTTTATGAAGTACATATGTATTGTCAAGTTAGAATTGTTAATATTTTTACTGTTTCATTTTAAAAAATATTTTGAAAGTTGAGGATCAAAACGATAAAAAAAATTAAGGCCAAAGTAAAGAGGTAAACGTTAAGAGATAAATTTATTGGGTTAAAATATGTTATTAGTCCCTATACTTGTATAGAATTTGAGATCTAGTCTATGTATTTTAAAAGTTAAAAATTCAATCCTCCTACTTTTTCAATTTAAAAATTCTAACCCACTCATTATTGTCGTTGATAGTTTTTGTCAAAATTTATCAGGTTACCATTTTTATTTTCTATCAATCATATGTCATGTCATATGAGGACAATTTAATCAAAATTTCAAGTTGACAACAAATACTTACAATTTTAGTGACTAGGTTGAGATTTTTAAAATAGAAAAAGCAAGAAGACTTTATTTTTAACTTTTTAAGTATAAGGATTAAATCTTGAAATTTGTCAAAGTATAGAGACTAATAAAATATTTTAACCAATTTCTCGTTATACCTTTAAAATACCAACTTATGTTTAGAAAGAATACAGTTAAAATATGCCATAGGTATTTGTACTCTTCATAAATTTGAAAATTAATCATTTTAATTTTATTTCTAGGAATTTAGTCCCTCTACTTTTCATATTTCAAAATTTAAGTTCAGTTGTTAACACTGCTAAATGTTTTGTTAAATTTGTTAGTGTGATATTTTGAAATGAAAAAAAAATACTCACTTTGTAATCATGTAACTAAAAATTAGAGATGTTAACAAAATAAGTTTAACAGTGTTAATTGTTGGACTTAAAATCTGAAGAGTAAAAGAACTAAAGAGTAGAGGGACTAATTGCAAATTTTAACCAAAAAAAAAAAAAAAAAAACATACGTTGATTTCTAGTTTAAACGCCTTAACCCGTTTCCAAGCTGAAAAAAAGGGAAACGGAAGCCGAAGATCTCTGGAAATCCCGAAACTACAGAACCCAACAAATTATTTTCCAGGTATTTTACTTCACTACTGGAACTATCATCCTATCGTTTGCGATTTGAAATATTCATTTTTACCTTCTATAATTAAGATATTGGAATGCCTTAACGTTTAAGATCTATATACAACCACCCTTGCAACTTAGAGTCTTAGACTAATCATAGGCTGAGTTTATTAGTGAATCGTTTCAATTCCAACTTAGGGATTTTTATATTTCCTAGAAGTTATTTTTTGTGTGTTGTCAGTAATGCTGAATCTTGGAACAAAGTTAAAGGCATGGCATGGGCATAAGAAATACCCGGTTGTAGTCCTAGTTATGTTTGTGGTATCAGTCTCAGTTGCTTTAGCATTGCTTTTCAACAAATATGATGAAAACCCAATTCCGATACCTGGACTGCCACCGGGTAGAAAATGGAACAGGTTTGAGTCTTTGGTGCAATTTAATCCGAAGAGAGAATTCCGGAATGGGACGGATTTGATATGGCAAATACCCGATTCGCCTAAGGCTGTTCTTTTTCTAGCTCATGGATGTAGTTGTAGAGCTGTTAATTTCTGGGATAAGTCTCCTAAATGTCCTGAATGCGTTGGTTTGCCTGAGGATAGGCTGCTTGTGCTTCATGCTCTTGCTCGTAAATTCGCTGTGTTGACTATATCAAGTGTAGGGGAATGCTGGACATTTGGGAAGGAAAGGTTGATTGTTGAAGATATTATAACATGGTGGGTTAAGAGACAGAACCTTGGAAAGCTTCCTCTTGTGGCTTTGGGGGCTTCTTCTGGTGGGTATTTTGTATCTGCAATTGCTAATGATTTGAAGTTTAGTAGTATTACACTTATGATCGCTGAAGGCTTATTTGATCGCATGGACATCAAAGAGGACTATCCACCTACCCTTTTTGTGCACATGCCAAAAGATACACATAGGCAACAAAAAATAACTGAATTTATGCAAGTCTTGAGAAGTAAAAGGGTTGATGTTGCAGAGATTAAATGCATGGAGTTGCCTCTGTCACCAACCTTTTTGTCTGATAGAATCCCAGGTGTTGGTCAGACTATTTCGGCTATGTTGTTCGATTTGTTCAGGGAGAAAGGCTTTGTTGACAAGAATGGGTATATGAAACGGGACGGACGTGCAACACGTTGGGAAGATGCTATCCAGGATAGTAAGCCTAATTTGCTGGAAAACCATTTGGTGCATCCTGTTCAGGAGGAGCTAAATCTTGCATTTGCGTATCACGAAATGACTAGTTTGCAATCCGAAGATATTCTTAAATGGTTCGAATCTCATATGACCTGAGCAGCCGTCTATTGTACCACAGTACTGACTGTGTGAAAGGTGATAGGTGATACACTGTTCATAGTAACAATACCTCAACTAGAGCTGGACAAATTTGTTTAATGTTTGAAGCTAGTCTTTAAATAACCAAAGACTAAGATGTAAAACTGCAGGATCCATTATGTATTAGGTAAATTTAGCTGTATGTGGGGAACAAACCAATCTTCATTACACTGAATACTATTATTCACTTGTATGTTTTGAATTGCAAAATGTCCTTTGTTTGCTTGCTTGCTTTGAATGAATGATCTTTATGTATTATCTATATATACTTTTTGATTTGCTGTTTTCTCCTTTCTAGTGCAGCAGCTGATCTATTTATACCCAAGCTGCGGGAATTAAGTTATTATGTTACAAATCATAAATGTATAACTTTCCACTGTTTTTATCAATTAATACTTGATATGAGAATGGTTGATTTCTGAAAATGGATAGAATTGTTTTCAATATATTCAATTAATATTGTTGGGAGGGACAACCTCAAACTCTAAAAATAAAGGAAATAAAAAAATAAAATTTTTATTATCTTATTTTGAAAATTATTTGGATAAAAAATTTCAAATATAATCCTAATCTTTACATGCTTAATTTTTTATTAATTTATTTGAAATGCATAGAAATATTTTATTTTAGTTAAATGTGTCTAAATAAACCTATCCCAAGAAAGCAGTTGGCTACTACGCTACATTCCTAGGGAGCAAAATCAAAGTGTAACTAATTGAAACACCTCCCCCCCCCCCCAAGCAGTCTCAGCACTCATCAAAGCTAATAAAGAGAATAATCTTTGTATTTTATTTTCCAATTCAGTAACAAGTTTCTTTTTCACAAAAAAAAAATGTTAATTTTTATATTGTTTTAAACTTTAAATTTTAAAGTATTGAAATTACATGTCATAGAAAAAAATTAAAATACATATAAAAATTAAAATTTTCATTAATTAGATGCTTATACTAATTAATAAAAGTTTTTCTATTATTAAAGTTGTAAAGTAAAATTCTAACCCAGTATTTATAATTTTAAATTTGCAATATATGTAACACCCCGAATTTGGGCCTAGTAGAATTGGGCCTATTGGGCCTTGGGCATGGGAGCGTTTAAAATTTTTGAGAACAAGAGAACGACACTAATGCAAGTTGGACCTATTAGGTGAGTGATTTTGTAAGGTTAGGGGGCTTCCATGAAGTCTTGGGTTCAAACCTGGGCTTTAGGAAACATTTTGGTTTAGGTGAATAAAACCCTGGATGTAAGTGAGTACGCTTTAAGAATATTGTTGGGGAAATCATGACGCAAGGAAGCATGTGGCCTAGTGGTTGTGGCGTCATTAAGGTTGTAAGGGAGCCTGGGTTCAGATTCTTTTATAAAGCCTATGTGCCAGTGTCCAAATTCTTTTAAGAGCAAAATTTAAAAAATTCTACAAGGGCCAAGACTTGAACCCAGGCTCCCTTACAACCTTAATGATGCCACAACCACTAGGCCACATGCTTCCTTGCATCATAATTTCCCCAACAATATTCTTAAAGCCTACTCACTTACATCCGTGGTTTTATTCACCTAAACCAAAATTTTTCCTAAAGCCTGTGTTTGAACTCAAAGACTTCATGGAAGCCCCTAACCTTCCAAAATCACTCACCTAATAGGTCCAACTTGCATTAGTGCCGTTCTCTTATTCTAAAAAATTTTAAACGCTCCCATGCCCAAGGCCCAATAGGCCCAATTCTACTAGGCCCAAATTCAGGGTGTTACAATTCTACCCCCTTAAAGAAATTTCATCCTCGAAATTTCCAACTATATAATAGCCGCACAACACAAAAGTTACACCACTATGCTGCACAAGCAAGACTCGATTCTAGTATCCCTATCATATTTTAACTAGAACTTGGAACTCCCTACACATACTCAAAACACCTAACCATTGAAGCAGACATATATCTCACACGCAATCAATTTCTATATCCAACGCCACATCCAAACATTTCCAAACATACACAGAATACAAAATCTAAATTCAAGTGTCTCAGTTTTAAACAGATAACAGTATCAAGGAAACTTACAGATTCGGCGCCGGAGACTCGATCAACCACACTTTCAGAAAAACATTCAGAAAACATTTTGAATACCCCAAATCTTTTCAAATCCTTTGAAACAATTCTTTCGAAAATTCAATTTTAAAACCCAATCCACAGCCGAGTTTTGCAACCTAGCTCTGATACCACTAAATGTAACACCCCAAACTCGGCCTAGACATTACGACCGAATCTGACGCGTCATATCAAAGTGTCATTTGAAAACCTGGCTTGTCGATAATAGCTCATCACTAAATTCTAAATTTCTTTGAAACATTGAGGTTGTAAAATCAAAAACTCGTTAATCACTTATTGGTCATATCATTTATTAATCAGGATTAAATATCGCGGAAGCTTGTTAATTTTCTTTAGAAACCGTTATTGTTTTGAAAAACTCGTGTTTCCTAGCCTGGCAGGTAGAAATTAATAGAAATTAAAAGTTTAAACCCCAAATGGCCTTATTACAAAAAAAATATCAAACCCAAAGTAAATTATTTGAAAAGCTAGCCATAAGGAAAAACTTGAGAACATGTGGCCACCTCTGAGTCCCTCGCAGCACCGATCCGTCTAAGGCTGGGGATTACCTGCACAGTTAAAAACAGGGTGAGTTTACGAAAACTCAGTGTGTAATCCCCTTACTAGAGTAACATCGATATCTACGTGAAAGTAACTCCGAAATAGTTTGGGCCAAAGCCCTTTAACAGTAACAGTACAATCCAGTTCAGAACATACGTGGGCCATAGCCCACTACCATATCATTTGGGTCACAGCCCATACAGAATTAATTGGGCCTAGCCCAAACCAATAACAGAACAATTGGGCCTAAGCCCAGTACAATGACAGATCTCAAAACAAGTATGCAACAGTATGAGGATGCATCCCACCCCGATCCAGCCAACGCACCACCCGTACCAACCCTACACTTTCGTGGGGATAAAATCGACCCGCCCACCCAGCACACCAATGTTAGAACCGGTTGCGGCCCTAACCGAAATCGCATCAAAGTTGCTAGTATATATATACGGCTCTAAGCCTTCAGTAGCGGTATTATAATTGGCACAAAGCCATCAGTAACTGTATTATGTTTGGCACATAGCCATTAGCGACGGTAATATAATCGGCACACAGCCTTGGGTAAATATGATCGACACAAAGTCATCAGTATATATGTTAGGCACATAGCCACGGGTAAATACAATTGGCACAAAGCCATAATCAAGATGGCACAGAGCCATGTTTAGGTTGGCACAGAGTCATAATCGACATACGGCTTTAACTCATGCTGCCGGTCCATAGTCTTCTCGGGCGACCCGTGCGACCTTAACAGATCAATACTGGATCCACAGTCATCATGCGACCCGTACGACCCTATCAGAACTTCCTCCGTATCAATATCCCAACCCCATGCAGTATGTCATGTATGCGAAATGTTATGCCCATAAACAATCATACATACACGAGTCACAATAGTCAATTATCACAAATCACCCAAATCGTACCTCAAGTGAGTCAATTACCCTCGAGGGGCAAAACGATCATTTTACCCTTACAAGTGTATTACGGTAATCCTACCCTACAGAGGTATTTCAGTAATTCTACCCTACAGGGGTATTTCGGTAATTCTACCCTACAGAGGTATTTCAGTAATTCTACCCTACAGGGATATTTCAGTAATTCTACCCTACAGGGGTATTTCGGTAATTTTACAAATCAAGGGTATTTCGGTAATTTTGCAAATTGAGGGCATTTCGGTAATTTCATAAATTGGGGGTATTTTGGTAATTTTACAAGTCGATGGTATTTCAGTAATTTTGCAAATCAGGGGTACTTTGGTAATTTCGCAAACTGAGGGTATTTCGGTGCTTTTACAAACCAGGGGTACTTCGGTAATTTTCCAAACTGAGGGTATTTCGATAATTTTGTAAATTAGGGTTACTTTGGTAATTTTACAAACCGATGGTATTTCGGTAATTTTACAAACTGGGGTACTTCGATAATTTTACAAGTCGAGGGTATTTCAATAATTTTGTAAACCAAGGGTATTTCCGTAATTTTGTAAACCAAGGTATTCTAAACAGAGATAATGATGCGAATGGGCCTGGGGCCCATTCTCGGCCCAAATGGGCCCACACGCTCGTGTGGCCCATTTAGCCCAAATCTAGCCACAGATATAAAGTTCACATAGTCCAGTCCAATATTTACTACACAATCATACAACTTATCCGATTGAGCCCACGGGCCCATTGGCCCCTCATGGCCCCTTTCGGCCCATCGTGGCCCAACCAGCCTAAACCCACAAGAACACTCATGATGGCCTCAACTATCGCGCCGAAGCTCCCATACGTGCGCTTGCACGCTCGTGTGGCTACCATCGCCGTGTGACCGGCATTTCGGCATTTACCGCTCTACAGCTAGAGTAGTGCGAAATACACACCTAATAGGAATCTGGAGTTAATTCGCGCTCCAAACACTCCTATGCCCAAACGCCAACCAAGGTATGCTTACTCTCCTTATAGATCGCTCTATTTACAGCCAGCTTCTCGCCTACTCTCATGCTAGCTTCCCGATGTGAGATCCCTCCATCAATCCTCCAAAACCGTCCCAAATTAGCAAAATAGTCACATTTCGCATGCAAGGGGTTTCGAACTCAAACTCCCCTATAACTTAATCCACGTCGCTAGCCACCTTACCAACTAGCTCCTTTTGTGACTTAAAACATGCGCAAATATTTATAATGCCTATGTGCCAGTGTCCAGATTCTTTTAAGAGCAAAATTTAAAAAATTCTACAAGGGCCAAGACTTGAACCCAGGCTCCCTTACAACCTTAATGACGCCACAACCACTAGGCCACATGCTTCCTTATGTCATGATTTCCCCAACAATATTCTTAAAGCCTACTCACTTACATCCAGGATTTTATTCACCTAAACCAAAATTTTTCCTAAAGCCCAGGTTTGAACCCAAGACTTCATGGAAGCCCCCTAACCTTCCAAAATCACTCACCTAATAGGTCCAACTTGCATTAGTGCCGTTCTCTTGTTCTCAAAAATTTTAAACGCTCCCATGCCCAAGGCCCAATAGGCCCAATTCTACTAGGCCCAAATTCAGGGTGTTACAATATAACCCTTTGATAGTAATTAAAATTGAAAATTACTTAAATGAAATTTTCAAAAAATATATATCTATAAGTAATTAAAATTTTAAAATCATATTTTTTTAAATACAATCTTCATAAATAATTAAAAATTTTAATTGAGTAAGAAGAGATTTTTTTTTCAATATTTTAAAATATAAAAACTTAACCTATTTCTTTAAAAAATTAATAAATAAAAGTAAAAATAAATCAATATTTACTAACTTAAAATACTATTTTAATAAAATAATAATAAAGAAAATAGATTAAGATTTACTATCTTAAAGCAGTATCTCAATAAATTATAAAATTATTTATTAACTTAGCTAAAATACAATCATAACCAGAATATGAAAACTTATATAAGGAGTAATTATAGGTTATGTTGGTCAAAACACTGAAAATACCAATGATATGATAATTAAGAATTAAAAAAATCAAAACAACAATGAAAAAACAAATATCTTTTTCACATTTTTAAATTTATAAAAAATTAACATGTTTCTTTAATAAAGAAAATAAACTAAGATAGATAATCTTAAAATACTCTCTTAATAAATTATAATTTGTTAATTTACTTACCTTACTTAAAATAAAATCCTTGCCAAATCAATGAAAATTATTTCTTAAACAATTATAAAATGCCTTAAGATTCATATAACCTCCCCAACCAGGCTCCAGTTTGGAAGATTACATTGATCATCGAAATGACCCAGTTGACTATTGAAGTTTATAAAACAGACTTTTTAAAACATTTGTTTATCTTAGAAAAAAAGTTAACCTATTTCAGAAAAACTCATGAGTTAACAAAAACTGATTAAGTAAAACATTTTCCTTGTAACAGTGACTACTTTTGAAAACTTAGTTAATTATTTATTTATTTATTCCTCAAAATTTATTTATAATTTAGTAGCAGAAAAGTGATATTCTACTTAGTTTTAATTAAGTAAAATCAGAATTATTATATGCGTAGTTAATCCTAATTCCATGTTTCAACATCCTAACTTCAAATAAAATATCATGCATGCTAAATAAACCCTAAGCTTAAAACCCATGCCACAATTTAATAAAGCAATATAGTTCCAAAATAACAAAAATCTCAAATAGCAAATCTAAAATACTTCTTAATAGAAATTAAGTAGAGCCGAGCCCTTCGTATGTTGAGTCTGCGTCCTCACCTAGGGGGTTATCTGTATGTCGAGTCTATAGTTCAATTCAGTACGGTAGCAAAGTCATGCTTAACATGTACTCGGTTTAATGGTATTAAAAGGCATGTTGAACATACAATCAGTAATACAGAGACAATAAGCATGTATTGTTCACATATTATGCATATAACAGTAATAATCCAGTCATTCAGATCATAGCTTTCAATTATTCATATTATCAGGGGTTCAAATGTGAATAATAAAACTCTAAAAATAGTTCGGGGATTATATAGGGACTAAACAAAACAATTCACAATTTTTTGGGAAAAACTGTAAAATAGGGGTTACACGGTCGTGTGGTCAGGCCGTGTGAAAGGCTAAAAGCCGTATGGAAGGGTTACACAATCGTTTGGCCAAGCCGTGTAACAAACTGTGGCCGTGTGACAATTTTAAAAAAAAACCTACAGGAGGGATACGGCCGTGTGACAGGCTGTGTTGTTCACAAACTAGCTTAGGGTTTACAAGGGCACATGGTCATGTGGTCCACACGCCCGTGTGGGAGACTGTGTAGCCCTCAACCTACACACAGTTTGCCTCGATTCACTTGTAAAAGAGCTCACACCTTTCATCGGGAGTTTGATTGACGTTCCTCATGATCAAATTTGATCTGATTCACTTAAATCAGATTCGTTTCTTGACAAAGATCGGGGTGCTATTAACGGCAATTACAAAACCAATAGAAAAACGATTGAACGGAGGATTGATTTGATTCAGGTAAGCAAAATAATTATCAACAATTAGGATGAAAAATATGATGTAAAGAAAAGAAAAAGAGAATAAATAGAAAGATGGAGAGCAAATTCTATTAGGATTTGAAAATGGGCAATATGAAAATCTAATTAGGAAAAGAAGAGAAAAAGATGGTGAAATTTAATTCTATTGGAATTTTGAGGAAAGACAATATATGAATTCTAATTAGGAAAAGGAATTGATTAAATTCCTAGGGTGACGTCACATGCATGAATAGGGAAAGGAGGAGAAGGCTCAAACCTTGGCTTCAAGGAGTACTAACACTTTAACCATTAAGCCTGTTACTAATTTTTTATTTAATTTTGACGCTTAATCATATGCATATATTTTGGGGCGTATTTGGCGAAATTACGAAATTAAAAGGGAAGGAAGAAACTCGAATTGAAGGGGCTCTAGCGTTTTAACCATTGAGCCCATAGTTCATTTCTTGCTTAATTCAGACACCTACCACATGTAAATTTCAGGGCGGCAATTTGGGCATTTAAGCAAGGCTTTGCCGAAAATTAAAAGAAATAAGAGGAAGGGGACTCAAACCTAGGACCTCTAGGATACGGACTAATTCTTAATCGTTAGGCTATCGTCCATTTCTTATTGAAACTTAACTTCTAATCGTATATATTCCAAATGTGGCTTTTACCCTATGTTTGTTAAAAATAAAAGGAGATGAAATGGGAGAAAGGGAGCTCGAACTCAAGTTCACAAGGGAGGGAAACAAGCTTTTAACTATTAGACCTAAGCCTATTTCTTATTAATCCATTACGATTAACCCCCTATATTTCGGGGCGTGACAATTCATATCTTGAACAAAACACCAAACATGCCGATGATATGTTAATTTTAGCCATCATTTCCTTGAAATGATTTAAAAAAAAAACAATTTGACTCTTTTTAAAAGGTTAATGGTTAAATTTAACTTAAAAAAAAGAAAAAAAGAAAAGAACTAGGACCAAACTAACAGAAAATGTAAACATTGAGAGCTAAATTTGGCATTATACTTTTTAAATTTTTGGTGCGTTTGTTCCACAGGAAATGATTTGCGAAAAATGATTTCTACATTTTCTTGTGTCCGGTTCATGAAAAATAAATTGGTCAATGAAAAATGGCTTATAGGTCAACCAAAAATAAATCTCTTTTCTTATAAATTGACTTACCCTTTTGAAACACATAAGTCATTTTCCGGAAAAGAACTCATTTATAAGTAATTTTATTTTTATATAAAAATTAATTAGAATGAATTCTAATATTATTATATTAATAATAATTTTTTTATTTTTATTTTTAAAATTTATAAAAATATTAAAATATTAAAATGTTCAATATTATTATACATGCATATTTAATTATTTATATTTAGCAATATAATAATTTATTAATACAATTAATATAATTTATTATTTTAATAAATTATTTAATATTACAACTTTATTTTAATAATAAAATTTAATAACAAAATTTTGAATTTTGAATAATATTCTTAATATATTATTGAAAAATATTTATAAAAATATTTTAATAATAAATATATATTACAATTTATAAATATTTAATAGTAAATATTTTATGGTTAAAAAAATATTTTAATTATATAAACATGAGTTTTTTAAATCATGCTTAGCTTCATTTGTCCCTTTCAACTCAAATTTGTCACTGTCGATTTTCATGTAAGTAATATATGTAATTTAAATTAAGTTTATATATTATATTATATTAATTATTATAAAATATTATCTTATCATAAAATAAATTTCGATTGTCAAAAAGAAATGATACTATAATAATTTGTAACAAATATAATTTATGTTGTGTTTGTTTCATTAAGAATAACTTCCAGAAAATTATTTAAGGAAATTTACTAAACAATGGAAAATATTTTACGTAGAATCATCCAAACATTATAAAATATCAGCTTTTCCATAAAATCAATTCATTTTCCTGGAGTTGTTTTCAGTGAAGCAAACACAACCTAAAACAATTTTTAATAGTGTTGGCATGGTAATCCGCATGACAGTTCGCGTGTGCTTCACACTAATTTGGCACTATTTGTCTTATATCAACAAATAAGTTAAAAATTATTAAAGAAAAATTAAAAATTAAAAATTAAAAAATTATAAAACTTCGTAAAAATTCAAACAACATTAGCATGAAGTACATGTGGATTGCTATACTCGTGTCTAAAATTTTAACATTTTAGTGAGTATTTTCGTTAAAAAAACATCAACTCAACTTTTTATAAAATGTTGATGGTCAAATTCGTCTCCTTTTAAAAGGTTGAGGGTCAAATTTAGCTAAAAAAAAAGAGATAAATTAACAAAAAATTATTAATATTAAGGGTTAAATTTTACATTATATCAATTAAAAAAATAATAAAAAGAGTGAAAAAGAATAATGTTTTACACATTTGTTATGGGGTAGTAATTCATAAAATATCTCCAAATCAAAATATTTAAAATTAAAACATGAAAATAATGAACAATTAAAAATAAAAATGGTAAAAGACAAATATAAAAGAATTCAATCTTTTACTAAAATACACATAATAAAAAAGACAATAAAAAGTTATATGTTAAGTAATTCTAAAGAGCATATCTATACAACATAAATAAATTAAAGGTTTGAATATAATATTTATATTAATGTGTGATAAGTATAGTTGATTAACTCTTAATTCGATTGACATCATTATTATTGTGACAATTTAGAATATGTGAGTTTAAACATACTTAAGTGCATATTATTGTGATTAAGGGATTATGTTTTATTTAAGCATTTAATCATATATATATATATATGACAATTGTTATGATGTAATTTTTAATTAAATAAATTAATATTAAAATTAAAATATTATGCACGACCATAGAAAATATGACATAATTTAAGACATAATAATAAAAAATGTAAAATTGTTAAAGCACATGTTCATGATGTCATAAAAATATATATGTATATGACGCAAATACCATGCGCTAAATTTACATAAAATGAATCATTAACATGTATTTTTACATTTATAGATAGTTTTTTCTACAAATTGAATCTGTATGACAAATTATGTAAAATATGATATAAGTTGATACATAATACGAATAAAAAACTTAATTTATCTAAATTGGAGCATAGCATACACAACTTAAATAATTAAAATGAAAAACATGAACATCACACCAAATTTACAAATGCATCAAAATATACATAAAATTAATTAGTAGGGTATAAAACTTTGAAAAATAACATGAGCGCAACAAAAATTATGAATACATATATATAATTAATATAGTTGCCTTCACCTCACCCTAGCTACCCAACGTTTTAGGCTTCGGCCAAGAAGAGTAATCAAAAGAAAAAATCATGTGTAAGATGCTCAAAGCCCAAACTTCAACAACAATTAATTATCTTCTTTTTCTATATAGTAATAGGTAAGAATATATATGCATTCAACAATCGCATTCTTCTCGTACACCAATTTGCGAGGGGAGAGAATCCAGAGCAAGTTGATTTTTCATTTGCCAATTTTTGGGTTCAAGTCCATGATTTGCTACCGGGCTATGATTCATAGGGTTTGGCTAAGAATCTAGGAAATCTCATGGTCGGTTTCTTGATTTCGACGTCAACAACTATCGAAATTTTATGAACATTTTACTACAAATTCGGATTCGTCTTAATATCAAGGAATTGCTTATGAAGAGGAAGAAGATTCGTGCTCAGGGTGATATTTTTTTTGAGGTGTCTTTTAACTACAAATATATACCATTGGTTTGCTATATATCTGGAATTATTGGGCATAGTGAATCTTATTGTGGTAAGTTGCTTGAGGCTCCTAAGGGTGAGGTGGTTCACGGTTGGTCGGAGGAGATTTGGCGAAGGTTAGGTGTTAATCGAGAGCCTCGACTTCATAGCGATGACCTAAATGGGGAAGTTTGGGAGATTGAGATTTGGGAATTGATTTTCAAGAAATTAGAATTTCAAATGCAAGATGTGGGGAGAGTCGTATCCCAAACAGATTCAATCACTTCCCCATATCATTTTTTAATGTTGTCGTGGTCAACTAACCGCCCTCTTGTCGCCCTCGCAAATGACAAGAGGAAATCAACAATTAAAGAAAACAATCGAATAATCAGAATATAATAACGTCCAGTGTCTGCAAGTGTGACAGGTTAGTTGTAATATAATTGTACAACGAGGTACGAAGTTCTCTAAGGATCGAACCCAAGAGAATCGACGATTGAGCAAATTCTAGCTACAAGCATGCAAAATTAAGAGTCTAACTAACTAATTTCTAAACACTATAGTACGACAAGCTAATAATTATAATAATTTGCCAACTAATTACCACGAGGACTATATTGTAAAATATGTAAAGTTACTAAATTAACCAATGAAAAACAAACGGTGGTTGATTTACTTTGATGTGGTTCACTAATCTTCGAATTAGGGATCTAAATTGCTTAAACTCCTAAAGTGGTTCCGTTTTACCTCTCGGTCTCAATTTTACCAAATTAAACCAATTAGTTTGGTTTATCTCTCGATCTCACCAGCTAACTCGTGACTAACGAATTGATGCTCAACAAGATTACCTCTCAGTCTCACTTTCCTATATATTCCCTTAGGAGCATCAATCCTAACCTATGTTTTTAGGTTTATTCAATTTAGTCCAATTTATTACAACTTAGTCCTTCATCCAAAAATCAGCTTACCCATATCTCCATCAACCAACCCCCTTAGAGTTTAGTTACCCTATCAAAAACTAAGCTAATAAACATGAAAGAAAAGGAAATGGTAGCCATTAACATGAAGCTTAAGAAAAATATGAAACTTGAGATTTTTAATCTAGAAAACTTAAAAATAAAGTAAAAATGAACATTCAACAGTAATATCAAGAACAAAAAAAAAAAAAAAAACCATAAAAGATAAAGTTTTTAACAACTGAAACTAAAGGAAAATGAAATACATTAAGCTAAAAGTTGAAATGTCATTACAAGCAAAGGAAATAGACTAAAAGTGAAAACAAACTCTAGATACAATGATAACTAACTTAACTAACTTAAAGAGTTACAGGAACAAGAAGAAAGATTGCAGAAAAATAAACTCTACAGCTAAGAAAGATGAAAAATAAAAAACCCTATAAATGAAGAAGAAAACCTAAGAGAAACTAAGTTAAACTAAACCTAAAAGTTGTGTCCTCTCTCCTCAGCCAAAATTGACTGTTTTAAGCAGCAAAATCTTATCCTATTTTGTGACCAAAATGCCCTTGAACGATCTTTATCTAATTGGTGCTTCGGTTGGACAAAGACTACCCCTGGTGTCATTTTTTGTCCCCTACACGATGCGGATATTGCGATACCCAAGGTAAGATATTGCGACACTGTAATCAGTATTAAAATGGGGTGTCCCTTGGAAGGTGGATATCGCGATACCACTGTAGGTGGTCTTCATCTTGGGCCTGTTAGAGGTGTTGCGATTCCCATGCTCCGATGTCATGATACCCCTTTTCTTCAATGTTGTTTTCGCATAATTTCGGGCCACCGTTAAGTACCTACAACACTCAAATAGACTTTAGGGCCCCCAATGGCACAAATGATCAATTTGGGTATCAAAAAATGAGTAAAAAGATGTATTTACACTTATTAAATTGGAAATCTAAAATTAAGCTAAACTAATAAAAAAGACCCTTAAATTGCTTAAGAATAAGCTCGTTAAGTGACACTAGGAGCCTAATTTGACATATCAAATTATGACAGATCATAAACTCAAGTAATGGTGTGGGCCCTCATCTAATATTGGTGGAACTAATGTGCATGGCTCATGCAACTTTCCCATGCAAAGTGACATCCCTTTAGAGGATAGTTTGATGAATGTCGAGGCTATTAAAAAAACGACCTAAGGAGGAAACATTGTTGATGTGGATGACTAGGTTTCTGTTGAAGGAAAAGCTCGCAATTTGTCTCCCTCAATTATCTCCACTTCTTGCGAATCGCCCAGTCCCTTTCCCGGGGCCCGTTGGGAGCAATGGTTTGTCTTACTTGGGATTGTTAAGGATTGGGCAATCCTCGAGCAATTTTGTCCCTTATGGACCTTGTACAGTTGAATAAGCTTGATTTTTTTATTTTTTATCTGAAACTTTTGTGTTTTCTAATAAATTGGAAGAACTTCGTGTTAGCTTAAATTTTAACTATTTTTTCTATGTCGACAAGTTGGGCGGAGTGGTGGCTTAGCCCTCATTTGGAATAAGGACTATAATGTCTCAATTACTAGTTTTTTCTAGAAATTATATTAATGATGTTGATGTTGGTGGTGATAATTTGTCGCTTACTAGTTTCTATTGGTATCTTGAGGCTGCATAAAAGCGAGATAGTTGGGAGTTGCTTCGGTTTCTTTCTCGAGCTTGTACTTTGCCTTGGATTTGCCTTGATGATTTCAACAACCTACTTTTAGTGAGTGATAAATGAGGAGGTGGTGACTATCTGATTGCTTGGTTGGGCGGGTTTCAAAAAAACATTCTTGATTGTAAGATTATAGAAATTCCAGTAATCGAGTTTCAGTTTAGAAATTCCAGTAATCAAGTTTCAGTTTACTTAGGAACATGGAAGAGGATTAGAATCATTCGTTAGGAAATGACTTGACAGAGGTTTTTGTAACAATGAGTGGGCTCCATTATTTCCTTTTTATAAGCTCTATAATTGGGTGGGTTCCTCTTTGGATCATACCCTATTAAGTTATTTGCTTCCACCACACCGCTTGTTCAGTAAACTTGGAGGTTCCTTTTTAAGTACAAATAGCTTTCTGATGATGTTTTTTTATGGTGATTTCCAATGGTTGGCTTCTCCATGGGTCACCAATGTGATTGAGAAAGTGGCTACTTGTGGTATTAAGTTGCAAGAATGGCATAAAGCTAGTAAGGTTTATTTTGTTGAGCGTTCTAAAGAAATCAAACATCATCTAGAGGTTTTGAGGGCCTCAGATGCTGATTGGTCATAGGTTCAGAGAGTACAAGCGAAGCTTAAGGTATGTTTGTTTCACTGAAAATGGCTTCCGGAAAATGATTTCTGGAAAATTACTTACTTTCCTGGAAAAGTTAATACTTTCTGGTGTTTGGATGAATCTGTGTAAAATATTTTTTGTTGTTTGACCGATTTCTTAAAAATATTTCATAAAAGCTATTTTCAATAAACAATCATACATTTGAGATTTTCTTATATTTTTATTGTTTAATTGAGTTTATTTTATATCTATAAATTTATATTTTACATTGTTTTTGCATATATTAAAAATATTTTGTTAAATTTAGGTTTATTATAACGTCATTTTTTAGTTATATGACTACTGTAAGAGCCTAATTTTGCCCGGGCCCAATAATAAAACAACAGCAAAAAATAATAATAACAGTCCATTTACAAGGCCTGAAAGCCCAAAAAAATTATTACAAGCCCAAATACAAAGGGAGGCCTAGTGGCCCAAAAATCTAAACTTTTTTCAAAAAACCTAAAACCCTAGTCCCCCTTGGCGCCGCTCCTCATGTCGTGCTGGCGTGCTTGCCGCCCGAGGCCTAACGCGCCCCTGCCGCCATTGCACCAAAATGGAAAATTAGCACCTCCCGTCGTCGCCGTTAACCATGGACACCTGCAAAAAGAAAACACAAGGACAGAGACACAAACACGTAAAAAATAGTAAAAAATAACAGTTTAAGTGTAACATATTCGGCTATAAAAGCCATGGCAACCATGTATTTATTTTTTACAGACAAGCAATCAAAAATACAAAAATCGAATACAAAAAAGGTGATTCTTTTGATTTATTTTTATTTATTTTTCGAAACAAATAGAAAAATAATAAAAAGAGTTTTTTTTACCTGTTTCGGCCGTAGGTGGGAATCGTCTCCGGCTCGAGAAGCCTCAGAGTCCCTCTAGGGCTTCGAAGAGGGCCTCGTCAGAGGGAAGAAGAAACCGAAAGGTCTCTTTATTTTCAGCCCGATTTTGCCGAGATTTTAGTGTTTTTAACCCCAAAATGGGGTTCCTTATGAAAAGGGGGTTAAAAGGGGTTTTTTGGTGATTTTTCGGCCATTAGAGATGGCGGTCACCGTCTCCGGCGACCGGCGGCCACGACGGAGGTCCACCGTCCCCATGGTCGGCCTAAGAAAAAACTTCAGAGGAAAAAAAAGAAGGAAGGGTTTTTTTTTAAACAAAAGAAAAATGAATTTTTTTGGGGAAAATTTTAACTTAAATAGGGTATTGGAACGGCGTCGTTTTGGCCTAGTTCCATAAACCCCAAAATGGCGTCATTTTGGGCATGGTTCGCCAACCCGATCCGACCCCCTTAGGGTCCGCGCGTTTTTTAAAGGGGGTCTATTTGTAGATTTGGTCCCCCCGCTTTTTTTCATCTTTTTAATTTAGTCTTGTTCATTTTTATTTTTTTAATTTTCACCCCATAATTTACATTCTTGTGCAATTTGGTCCTCTGACCCACTGTGACTCCCTTGGGGAGTGACACATGTCAATATGATGGGGATAATTGCCATTTGACCCCTTAAAACTTTCTATTTTATTTTGATTTAATCCTTTATATTCTGTTTCTTTGTGATTTAGGCGATAAAATTTATTATATTTTTGATTTAGTCTTTTATTTCCTTTGTTCTTATTTATTTCTTATTTATGCTTTATGTTTCGTTTAAATTTTGATTTAATCCCTCATTTATTTAATGTTGCCTATTTATTTACTATATCTTTTATTTTAACATTCAAAATCTCTGTTATTTTTATTATTATTATGCATTTTTATTTTATCCCTATTATTATTATTATTATTATTATTATTATTATTATTAATTTTATGGTAGTAATCATGACGCTATATCGTTGTTATTACCATAAATTGGTGTTTTTACTTCCATTATATATTTGCATTATCATTACTAATTAGCATGGCATTTTTTTTTATTTGTTCATTTATTTATTCATTTATCATGTTAATATCATCATTTTTTTTTACTCGCCACTATATTACTTCATTTGGCCAATTGCGATGAACCGTGTTTAAATATACTTATCCATTTTTATACTAAATAAGTCAAATGTATATTGCTTTAAATGTTACGTTTGTTTTTACTCGATGCATTAAAAAGGAAAATTTTAAAATCAAGGCAATGTTCGGTATTTGGAGATTCGAGAAGTTGTACCCTAACTTACGGGGTTTGACTTTCTTTTTGAACCTAGATAATCAAACATCCTTTTTAAAACTAAAACACATGAGATTTAAATAGTAATTAAATAATGAGCAAGCTTATTTTTGAGGATTTGAGATGTCGTGTCCTTACTTACGGGATATGACTTTTTCGTTTCGGTTACCTTGAGATGAGAATACATTTTACACATGTTTTAATTTATTTAAGTGATTTTAATTAAAAATATCATTATGCAAGTTGGGATCGTGTTTTAAATTCTCTTCAAATTTTTAATTCTCGATACTAAGACATCAATTAATCAACTAGGTACCAATTTTGGGCATTACAAGGGTGCTAATCCTTCCTCGTGCGTAGGTTTTGTAAACTAAAAATCATCGTTTTAGTGAATCTAAAACTTTTATTAAAATGATCTAATTATGAGGTGATCCGATCACACCTAATAAAAAGGATTGGTAGCGACTCTATTTTCTTTTTAAATAAAAGTCGATTTCAAAAAAAAAAAGGTTTTGACAACTACCAAGTGAGTATTTTTTATTTAAAAATGTGACATCAATAGAATTGAAAAAAAAAATTAACAATGTCAACAATTGGACTTGATTTTCAAATCTAAAAAGTAGAGGGACTAAATTCTTGAAAATAAAAGTACAGAAACTAAATTGAAAATTTGTGAAGAGTACATAGACTTATCACATCTTTGAAATTTTATACTACAAAACATTTATTATTAATATATTTATAATTGTAATAAATATTTATTATTAAAATATTAATATTGAATATTTTCAAAAGAATATTATTTAAAATTATTATTTTTAAAATTTATTATTAAAATAAAATTGAAATATTAAATAATTTATTAAAATAATAAATATATTAATTATATTAATAATTTATTATATGACTAATATAAATAAATAATTGTGTATATTTAATGATATTGAAAAATATAATATTTTATATTAATATTTTAAATATTTTTAAATATTTTTTAAACTAAAAATAAAATTTATTTTCAATATAATAATATTAAGCTTGATTTAAGTTAATTTTTATATAAAAATAAAATTACCTATAGAGGAACTCTTTTCCGGAAAATGACTTACGCTTTTCAAAAGCGTAAGTCATTTTACAGGAAAAAAAATGTTTATTTTACATTGACCTGTAAGTTATTTTCCGTTGACCAGAAAATATTTTTCGTAAAACCTTTAACATGTAAACAAACAGATCCTTAATAATTTTTAGCACAGGAAGCTATTTATTGGAGACAATGGTCGAAAATTATTTGGCTTTGACATGGGGACGCTAATACTAAGTTATTTCATGCTCAAGCATAAAAAAGGAAACGACTTAACCATAACCATATGATTAATGACTTAGAAGGGCGGCCTTGTACGAATATGGTGTTGGAAATGTAACAACCCAAACCCGGCCTAGACGTTATGGCCGAATCCGGCGATGTCACATGGAATGGATTTTAAAAACAACTAACACGATGAAACTGTTTCGGATCTGCTAACTCTATTTGCGTAGAATTATTATTAAAATGTTCATTCCTGTTTAATTAACTTTCCTTAAAAGTGTTTAAAGGCGGAAGCCTACGAAAAACCATTGTAATTAAGTAAAACCGTTCGTGATTTTAAAAAACATTTGCTTTTGGGTAAAATCCCGGTTTTTATCAAGTTTTGCAATTATAATATCATAAACACTGTAAAAACCCAAGTTTAAGCAAAACAGTCCATAAAGTCCCGATTACAAAAGAAATACCCAACAAATTAAAATGAAACCATAAAACAAAAGTGTATCAGTTTTAAAAGAGTGGTCATCATCGAGTCCACCACTGCACCGATCCGTCTAACTCTGTGGGTTACCTGTACAAAAACAGACAGAAAAAACGGTGAGTTTCGTAAACTCAGTGTGTAACCCTACAGAATCAAGCATGCACACATACAGTATAACATATATCAGTCAGATACAATCTTGGGCCCAAGCCCATTACAGATTCAGATGCATATTTGGGCCTTAGCCCATCTCAGACACAGATACAGGTATGCAGTCAAAAACAGAAATTAGGATCCTAACCCCAGCCTCTACACACCATCTCCGACCATCCCTACACACCATGTGGGGTTTAAAACACCCACCCAGCCCTACACACCATGCTGTACCGAATGCAGCACATATCAGATATATTGTAGCTGAGCTGCCAGATAGTAGGCGTAAACGCCTCTCAGAACACTTCCTCCGATATATATATGTCATCCCCAACCCCAAAACAGATACAATAAATGTAGAACCAGACTTACAGAATAACCATGCTTACATGCTCAATTACAGATAAAGATTTATGGAACAGATCAGTCGGATATGCATGATAATAACATGCTTAGAACACAATATCAGTCATACAGATTATACAAGTTAAGGTCTAATTACCCATTACCGATTCTACAGTAGGCTCACAGTCATTGGGACGACCCGTGCAACCCTAGGAAAGATTTCGGTTAAATGGGCTCATAGGCCCATGTGGCTAGCCCGTGTGGCCCACACGCCTAGATTGGCCACGTGTGGATTACACGGCCTAGCCCAGATACCACACGTCTGTGTGGCGTGCCCGTGTGGGCTCACACGCCCAGATTGGCCTTGGCCCGTGTGGCCCATACGCCACACCCTGGCCATCACACTGCAGTGTCTTGCGCACGGCCTGGCATTCGTCGATCACACGGCCGTGTGGCGTCGACAGTAAGGTTTTTAGCTTTTGCCAAAAACTCATTTTTCTGTGTTTCGGGTACACACCTGGTACTGATTTACAGCGAAAAACACTCCCGAGTCTCTCGAAACCTAAAACCAGAATATACACCATCGATTAGCAATTAATTACGGATTCTGACAGTAATGAACTAACAGGAACCCGATTTACCACTTATGGAAAACCTTCGTTAACCCTTGTTAAACCAAAGAACCGTATTTCACTGCTCGAAACCTTCGCCTACACCCACAATTGTAGTAGAAATCAGATTTCTTAATCGCTTGTTACACTATTATGATGAACAGAAAAATAGAAAACTTACCGAGCCCGCACTTGTGCAATTCACGTTGCTAAAAGAACAAATGACTTAGGGAAGCAAAAAAAAAAAAGAAAAAAGGAGAAGTTTCAAAGGAGTTTCAGCAGAGTGCAGAGGAAAAAAACATCAGAAAGAGAGAGATTTTCGAAAAAGAAAAGAAAAGAAAGAATGAGGATAATTCTCATAACTCTTCATCCCTCAAATCTCTCAACTAATCCCACTAACAACCACTACTCAGACTTTTCGTTCGACTGAAACTCTACAAGCCAACAGAGCAAAAATATTAGCAATCACGCTTGCACAAAGATTTGAACACAAGACCTCCAACAAACCCCCACTCCACCTAACCACCAGACCAGCAGGCCTAGGCAATTAAATATAAGCCCATTGGACAAAGATAGGGCTTAATTCCAAAAATAACAAAAATTGCTAAAGCTAAGGCTTGAACTTAGGACCTCACACACACACCCAGAACACTTAACCACTGAGGCAGATACATAATTATGTCACATTTTCACAAAAGCAGAAATAAGAATTTTGGGGCGTTACAACTCTACCCCCTAAAAAAAATTTCGACCTCAAAATTTACCTGATCAGAACAGATGAGGATACTGTTGACGCATCAAGTCCTCAGGCTCCCACGTGGCCTCCTCAGTGCTATGATTTCACCACAGAACCTTCACTAACAGAATGGACTTCCTCCTTAAAACCTTAACATCTCGGTCTAGGATCTAAACCGGCTCTTCCTCAAAGGTCAAGTCTGGCCTAACCTCGATCTCCTCAACCGAGACGACATGAGAAGGGGTAAGAATGGTACCGTCTCAACATCGAGACGTAAAACACATCATGAATACGGTCTAGCTCAAGGGGTAGCTCCAACTGATAAGCAACCGGTCCCACCCGCTTCAGAATACGGTACGGTCCAATAAACCTAGGGCTCAACTTGCCCTTCCGACCGAACCTCAGAACCTTCTTCCACAAATAAACCTTAAGAAACACGAAGTCCCCCACAAAATACTCAATCTCATGCCTCTTCAGGTTTGCATACGATTTCTGTCTATCAGAAGCAGCTTTCAGACAATCCCGTATCAGTCGAACCTTATCCTTAGTCTTAGAAACCAACTTAAGACCCAAAACTCGACGTTCGCCCAACTCAGTCCAACACAAAGGAGTACGATACTTACGACCATACAGAGCCTCGTAAGGTGCCATCTGAATGCTCGACTGGAAACTGTTATTGTAGGCGAACTCGACTAGCGGCAGATAGTTCTCCCAACTCTCTCAAAAATCTATCACATAGCTCCGAAGCATATCCTCCAGTATCTGAATCACCCTCTCGGATTGACCATCAGTCTGAGGATGGAACACAGTACTGAAGTCCAACCTTGAGCCCAGAGCCTCATGCAATTTCTTCCAGAACCGAGAAGTGAAGCGAGGATCTCTATCAGAAATGATCGAGACAGGAACCCCATGCAGTCTTACTATCTCAGAAATGTATAACTTCGCTAGCTTCTGAAGAGAATAATCAGTTCGAACCAGAATGAAGTGAACAGACTTGGTCAATCGATCCATGATGACCCAAACATAATCCTTCTTAGTGGGTGTCAGGGGCAACCCACTAACGAAATCCATAGTCACACGTTCCCACTTCCATAAGGGAATCTTGACTGGCAGTAATAAACCGAAAGGAAACTGGTGCTCAGCCTTAACTTGCTGGCATGTCAGACATCGAGCCACAAAGTCAGTAACCTTACGCTTCAAACCCGACCACCCGTATAAGTCACGAAGGTCGCGATACATCTTATTACCACCGAGATGCATAGCATAATGGCTACTAAGAGCCTCCCTCAGAATGGACTGCCTCGGATCCCCATCGTTTGGTACACAAATCTGACCACGGAAGTAGAGAACCCCATCATTATTCAGTCCAAAATCTGAAGTGCTGCCACTCTTAACCTGACGGAACTGTAAACCTAGTGACTCATCCCCTAACTGTTTATCTCGAATCCGATCAATCCAAGTCGGCTTAACTTGCAACTCGGCTAACAGACTCCCATAATCAAACAGACTAATGCGAGCAAACATCATCCTCAAATCTGATATCGCTCTTCGGCTCAGAGCGTCGGCCACCACATTGGCCTTACTAGGATGATACTCGATGGTGCAATCATAATCCTTAAGCAGCTCAATCTATCGATGCTGTCTAAGATTCAACTCCTTCTGAGTAAGGAGATACTTGAGGCTTTTGTGATCAGTGTAGATGATACACCTCTCACCATACAGATAGTGCCTCCAAATTTTCAATCCAAAGACTACTGCAGCCAACTCGAGGTCATGTGTCGGATAATTCCCTTCATGTGTCTTAAGCTGACGGGACGCATAAGCCAGACCTTACCATCCTGCACCAGCATGCAACCCAATCCAACATGTGACGCATCACTGTATACTATAAATTCTTTTCCAGGCTCAGGCTGTATCAGAACAGGAGCCTGAGTCAGAACAGACTTGAGCTTCTCAAAGCTCTCTTGCTGTGCATCAGTCCAAACTAACGACACACCCTTATGCAGAAGCTTAGTCAAGAGAGCTGCAATCAAAGAAAACCCATTGACAAATCGACAATAATATCCCGCCAAACCCAGAAAACTGCAGATTTTAGACACATTCATGGGCTGTTTCCAATCCAGCACAGCCTCAATCTTTCGAGGATCAACACGAATCCCCTCAGTAGAAACTACATGCCCCAGAAAAGTTACTTCACGAAGCCAGAATTCACACTTGCTTAGCTTAACGTAAAGTTGCTTCTCACGAAGAAATTTGAAGCACTACTCTAAGATGCTCATCATGCTCATCTTCAGTCTTAGAGTAAACCAAAATGTCTTCGATAAATACCACAACGAACCGATCCAAATAAGGCTGAAATACCCGATTCATCAGATCTATAAATGCAGCCGGTGCATTCGTCAACCCGAAAGGCATAACTAGGAACTCGTGATGTCCATAACAAGTCCTAAATGTCGTCTTATGCACATCCACCTCCTTAACCCTCAACTGATGATACCCTGAATGGAGATCGATCTTAGAGAACACATAAGCCCCTTGGAATTGATCAAATAAATCGTCGATCCTCGGATAATGGTCAGCTTGTTCAACTGCCGATAATCTATACACATTCTCATGGTCCCATCCTTCTTCTTAACAAACAGTACTGGTGATCCCCGCGGAAACACACTCGGACGGATGAAACCACGGTCCAACAACTCCTGCAGTTGAGCCTTAAGTTCCGCAAGCTCCTTCGGTGCCATTCGATAGGGAGCGATAGACACCAGAGCTGTACCTGAAAGAAGCTCGATCCCAAACTCAACCTCTCGATTTGGAGTCAATCCTTGTAACTTCTCAGGAAAAACATTCAAAAAATTCCTCTCAGTTCTGATATCCCCTGTCGAAACCTTTTTTTTTTGAAAAACGGGGTCGACTTTTAAAACGAAAATGGAGTCGCCACCAATCTTTTTTCGAGGTGTGATCGGGTCACCTTGAGATTAATCATTTTAATAAAACATTTTGATTTATTAAAATAATGATTTTGGTTTACAAAATTCGAGAAAACGGGCTCGGGAGTTGGTTACACACGAGGAAGGATTAGCACCCTCGTAACGCCCAAAAATTGGTACCTAATTGATTAATTAACGTCCTAATGTTGAAAATTTTAAAAAAAAAATTAAAATACAATCCTCTTTAAAAACCTGAATAAATCGAATTTGATGTTAAGACCTCCTTGTCCCAAAGTAATAAGATGTCACATCCAGTAAGTTAGGATACGGCATTTTAACCCTCGAAACTAAGCTTGTCTCATGCATTAAAGTTTAAAAAGGATATTCGGTTATTTAGATCAAAAAAATTGAAACCCAGTAAGTTAGGGCACAATTTTCTCAAAGCTCCAAAGTGCCGAATATTGCCTTATTTTTAAAAGTTTTCTTTTTTAAAACTGGGAAAAATTGACGCAATATTAAAATGATGCATAAAAACTTTGATAAAAACGGCAATATGAAAATACAAATAAACAATTTATAAAACACATAATGGCAATTATTTAAATACTAGCATCAATAATCAAAGATCAATGAATTTAAAACAAAGAGTATAAAAAAAATATAAGGCAAAATAAAATGTAAACAAATTTAAAAATAATGAATTTGAAAATGAATAATAAGGGAAAAAGAAATTTGAAATCAACAATATACAAATCAATAAATAAATTATATATATAAAAAAAGTAGGTAATATATGTATAAGTTTGGAATAAATAATATATAAAAAATGAAAATAGGTAATATATAAAGTAATAATATATAAATGAGTTTAAAAATAAATATTGTGTAATAAGGAATTTAGAACAAGTTATACACAAAACATCTTAAAAATAAATGGTATATAAAATAGATAGTAAAAAAATTTGCAATTGATAATATATGGAAAAAAAATTTAAAGCAAATAATCAAACAATTTAAAATGGATGATTTATAACACGAGTTTTTAAAAAATAAACAACATGTGTGACATAATATTAAAAATAAATAAAGTATATAATTAATGGAAGAAAATAAAAGAATAATAAGAATGGTTAAATGAATGAACAATATGTAAATAAGAAAGTTGATGGATAAATAAACAAATAAAAGTAAAAGAATAATTAATGATTAAACAATAAAATGGATAAATAAAAAAAGATAAAAAAACGCTTAAGTCAGCCTAACTCTCACAATATGAAGATTCAACGAAATTCCTCCACCAAAATCCAACTCAAATGAAAGCAACTTAGAAAGAAACGAAGATGAACGAATAACAAAATAAGAACAAGCCACAGAAAATAAGAACACAAGAGAGGGAGAAATTTGAGTGAATGCTCTTAAGAATTATTATTGCTCCAAACTCCCGTCCTTTACAATGGAGGGAGAGGCCTCTATTTATAGTTGAGCCTTCCCAAATCCAACGGTACAGATCAATTACATCAACGGCTAAGATTAAAAGGTATCTACAAATTAAATCTCTAAGATTACAAAATCATATCTTCCAAGATTGCATATCATATCTTCTAGGATTGCATATCATATCTAAGATTTGCATATCATATCTAAGATTGCATATCCTTGAAGATTATATTTTCATATACGTCAAGCTTGTAGATGGACCTTCAATCTTTTCAAGTAATGGGTCATTCCGATCGGGCCAAATGATATATTTTGGACTGGACTTGGACTTTGTTTTATTATTTTGGGTTTATTATTTTTGTATGGGCCCGGGCTAAATTGACCTATTATAGCTGCCCCTCTTTACTCATTGTCGTGTAACGAGAATGGAGCAAAGACTATAAAATGACCAATTTTGCCCGGTCTTTGTCGAGCCTTAACTTCTTGATCCTCATATTCTTCAAGTAGTCTCTAACCCAACTGCAACTTCAAGGAGATTGAATCTGTAGCTTTAATCTTATTCTACTGCAATTTCAGGGAGATAAGACCTACTCTTGTAGATTTAATCCATCCTACTGTAACTTCAGGAAAGTGAGACTAGTATCTTTGATATTGCTTCACTGCAATATTCAGGAAGACAAGATCTGCTATTTTCAGTCTACTCCACTGTAAACTCAGGGAGGCAAGCAAATATCTTCGATCTGCTTCCTGCAACTTCAGGAAGATAAGATATGTTGTCTTCAGTCTGCTCCACTGCAACTTCAGGGAGGCAAACTAATATCTTTGATCTGCTTCCTGCAACTTCAGGAAGATAAGATCTGCTGTCTTCAGTCTGCTCCGCTGCAAACTAAGAGAGGTAGGCTAATATCTTCGATCTAATTCCTGCAACTTCAGGAAGATAAGATCCGCTGTCTTCAGTCTACTCCTCTGCAACTTCAAGGAGGCAGGCTAATATCTTCGATCTGCTTCCTGCAACTTCAGGAAGATAAGATCTGTTGTCTTCAGTCTGCTCCGCTGCAACTTCAGGGAGGCATGCTAATATCTTCGATCTGCTTCCTGCAACTTCAGGAAGATAAGATCTGCTGTCTTCGATGCTGCTCATTGCAACTTCAGGGAGGCAGGCTAATATCTTCGATCTGCTTCCTGTAACTTTAGGAAGATAAGATCTGCTGTCTTCAGTCTGCTCCGCTGCAGTTTTAGGGAGGCAGGCTAATATCTTCGATCTGCTTCCTGCAACTTCAGGAAGATAAGATCTGTTGTTTTCGATGCGCTCCATTGCAAACTTAGGAGGCAAAGGTAAAAGCTTCAATCTACCCTACTATATTGTCCTACAGAGGACATAACCTGTAGAATGGGTATATGCTTATGTCGAATGATTAAGATACCCTGATCGAAATGAAACAAATGCTCCTAATTAGACGCGCTATAATATATGAATGCAGAAATGTTATGAGCATGATTCCTACTTAAGGTGTCATCACTCATTTGTTCTTCATCCTCGTTCCTCTCGAAGTATCAATCATATTCTGCTCAAATAATTTGCCCCATGGTAATTTTGAGTCCACTCTACTTGAACCTTGGGACATAAATTTTGTACATCCCACTGCAACTTCAGGGGAATAACATTTGTTTTCTTCCATCCATCTTGTTACCACTCAGAGGTATAGAATTTGTATCATCTTCAATCAATTTGATCTGTTACACCATTCCCTGGATGTAATGACCAGATGTATGTGCCTGAAATTTGCATGAATGCAGGGTGTCATTTTTTCTTTTCGAGAATGATTCCTTCTACGCTTGGGTTGTTATTGCTTATTTTCTTTCAGATTTGTATCACCGACGCAATATCTAGTCTTTTGATCAACCAATGTCCTTGACAGAAAATCTGAAGAGATAAACTCACTTTGGGCTCAAATATTTCCAACCCTTAAGCTTGGTGAGTTCTAAACAATAGTTATGTTTCAGGTTCTTATACTATTTAAAAGCTTCTAGAGTAATATGCGAAACTCCTTTTATGAAAGTATTATTAGTCCATTAATCGTTATTTCAATATAAAATGCTTGAAAAAGATCACAACAATGGACGAGAAAGAAATTAATCAGGAGCATGGCTCGAAACAAATAAGTTAATTAAAGATAACCAAAGCAATAAAAGAAAATTGATTGGGGTGTATCTTGAAAAGAATAAAGTAATCAAAGATAGTCAAGGCCATAAAAGAAAATTGATTGGGGTGTATCTTGAAAAGAATAAAGTAATCAAAGATAGCAAATTCAAAATGGGTAAGATAGAAGCTAAGTGCCCCAGATATCGCAGCCTGAGCTTCTCTGTACAAACTTCTTGAGGACCATTTTGAGCTCAATACGTGTTTAGAGGATCCAGAGTATTTTGTCAATGCCCCAAGACGTAGCATACTTCATCATTGTTAATTCAAGCATAGCAAGACTACCACATTCCCTATCTTTGATCAAAATTTGAGTCGCCTTTTTAGGGTTTTCAGCTCAAAACCCCTTTGGTCTCAAAGCGCCCTTTGTGGGTTTTCGCCTTGGCCTCTCTTCTTTTTTCTTTTTTTTTTTGAATTTGATCTCAAGGTGCCCTTTGCGGGTTTTCACCTTGGCCTTTCCCTTTTTAGGTAAAATACTTCTTGACTAAACCTGAATTTGCCGAATTGAGCAAGTCTTCGCCATCCGTCTCGGTCAATATCAATGCTCCTCTAGAACATGCCCCTTTTTACTACATAAGGTCCTTCCCAGTTTGGCATCTACTTTCCTCTGAAATCTTTTTGTATAAGAAAGATCTTTTTCAACATCAGGTTCCCTTCGTGGAATTCTCTAGGATAAACCTCTTTGTCGTAAGCTTGCATCATCTGACTGTGATGGATAACTTTTAACCTTTTCTTTGATTAGGTTCAATTGGCAAAAACGCTTCTATTCCATAAACCAATGGGTAAGATGTTGCCCTGGTAAAGGTCCCGGCCAACGTTCGATAATCATAGAGGATAAATGATAACTTCTTTATGCCAATCTTTACAAGTCTCGGTCATCTTTCCTATAATCCTTATTTTGTTTTTTGTTTTTTTCTTTTTGGCTGCCTTTGTTGCTCTATGATATGGCGTCTGATCTTTGAACAAACTACAAACTTTTAACATTGTCTTTTTTGGCATTCTTTGTCGGCGCCTGATCTTTTTTTTTGTACTGTCGACCTTGTAAAATTGACATGTGAAGCTACTTTCTCCTTCTTAGTGAAGTAATCGATGACCACCAAGATAAATTGACGTATACTAGAAATTTTGCCGAGATTGGCCTACCCCACATAGAGAAAGTCTGTGAAGAAATTAATGAGGCATATGAATCTTGTCTCCTTAAATACGGCATAACTGATGCCATCCCCTTCTATGTAGATTAGCAGTACCCAAACCTCATGATTAGCTTGGCTATTGTAAAACCATTAGCATGTGTCCTTTTGACATCTTTATGGACCTCTTTTAAGATTTCAACGTACCCGCGTCTCAGTAGCCCAGGCATGTCCTGATATGATCGTGCAAAAAATATCTTTGAATTCTTGAAAATAACTCAATGATGTCTCACCTTATTTCTGTGGTGAGCTAGGCTACAATCTTCACCTCTTTTCTAGGCTCATAATATCCACTGACCCTTTATAGAGTAGGGTCTGTTTTTCATCTTGTTCTACCATTTTTAACAAATCAGAAGATAGGTTACAATCTCTGTCATCTTCAAAGTCCTGAGATCCCTCTAGACACATATCTCACTCGAAAGGAGACTTTGAGTCAGTAGCAGGGTTGCTCACATCGTTGATATCTGGAGACCTATTGTAGGTTCGAAGGAAGATTCCAAAGAATAAGTGATTCAAAGAATGATTATTTGTATGGTCATGAATGAAGAATGAAAGAATACTTGAAAGAAAGTCCAAAGAACAAACAAAACAAAAAAACTAAGAACAATTGTTTGTACAGTATGAAATGGAAAAAATAAAAGAATATTTGCTCAAAAAGATGCATTTTATTGAAATAAAAATTCCGAACACAAGCCTATTTCACAAAAAGGGTTCTTATTGCCTCTAGGCTTAAGGCAACAAGTGTGTTTTAAATATTACTCTAGATTAGCTCTAAAATACAGGGATCTCTTCCACAATCCCATTATTCAAAACACTCCCAAGTATGAAAGGGCTTGGAAACTTCGTTCTCTGGTTCCCTCTTCTCTTTTGACTTCTTCAATGAGTCATAACTTTCTTGTCTCCTCCTTCAATTATCGCATTTACTGCCTCGTCAAAGTGATCAGGTTATGATGAAACGTCGAACTTCACAATTCCCATTTTAATGAACCTTTCGACCAACTTTTTAAACGTACTACAGTTTTCAATTGAGTGACCCGTTATTCCCGCGTGGTACTCGCATTGGGAATTCTCATTATACCATTTTGGGAATAGAGGTTGCACGGGTTCCAAGTAGAACGTAGACACCACATGCGCATCAAACAAATTCTGATACAGCTCCTTGTGTGTCATCGGGATGGGTGTGAACTGGAGCCTTTCTGCATTTGGCCTCAAGTTAGATTCCTGCTTTGAAGAGCCTTGATAGCTAGTGGTTACAGCCCTCATCTAGCCTACGGTGACTGATTTGGGATGCATGCTCAGGATACTCACTTCATTTTCCTAGTTTCTCGGGGCTGGTCTTTTGGCGCTTTCTCCCGTGTCTATCTTCCCACTCCTTACCGCATTTTCAATCATCTCACCGGACATTACTATATCTGAAAAGCTTATGGTGGCGCTTCCCAACATATGGTTAATGAATGGGGATTTTAGAGTATTGATGAAAAGCATCATGGTTTCCTTTTCTAAAAGCGGCGGCTGAATTTGTATGGCAACTTCCCTCCGTCTTTGCGCATACTGCCTGAAGCTTTCATTTGATTTTTTCTCCATGTTTTGCAAGGTGATTCTGTCAGGCATCATGTCTGTCACATGATTGTATTGTTTCATAAATGTTTGTGCTAGGGGGCTCAATTGGTTGTACCACCTAGACGCTGCCCCCACCAAGCTATCTTGGAAACAATGGATCAACAGTTGATCGTTATTAACATACCCAGTCATCCGTCTACAGAACATAGTAATATGGGCTTCAGGACAGCTAGTCTCATTGTACTTCTAAAATTCTGGCATTTTCAACTTGTGAGGAAGCACCAAATCTGGAACCAAGCTCAAGTCTTTAGCATCAATTCCATGGTGATTATCAGCGTTTCCCAATGCCTTGAACTTTTCTTCTAACCATCTACAACGGTCCTCTAACTGCCTTGGTAATTCAATTCTCGTCTCTTCCCTCTCCGCTACATCTAAATCAGGGATAACAGAATTAGCAGGGTTATCTCCTGGGTTAGATCCTGAACCAACTTGGAAATTCATGGACACCCCAGTATCAGCTTGACCTTGTTGAGGCCTAATTGTAACAGATGGCCTTCGAGGATATGCTTCAGGTTGTGTTTGTGCATGCAGTGGGGTAAAACCCGGAGGATATTCTTCATTATCTTCTCCAGTATTAGTCATGAGACCTTTTCCCTTGTCCATTACCCCATTTAGTAGCTGAGTCATTTGAGCCACCATATTTCTTTGGGCTTCCATCATTTGTTCCCTCATATCTTGTTGGATCTTTGACAACTGCTCTTGCAGCTGGTCTTTCATGTCTCTCTGGAACTTTTCGAGTCTTTGATCCATATTTTTTTGTCTTAGCACGTGTACCGTGCGGTGTTTAGTTTCAGTTAACTTTTCCTTCTCTCTCTCTCTGTAATAACTTTAACTAATTAGGGTCTTTCTATAGATTTAAATGCATATGATGCGATGTAATGCAAATGCATGAATGCAAAAAGGAAGAGAGGCGTTGATTCTGAATTCAATTCCATTAGAACAACTTTTCTAGAAAATAAATTCCTTTATATAAAAACGGATATTTATACAGCCTTTCCCTCATATTCCAAGTGAAGACATTGATCCCTTTCTTTTTATCTGGATATTAAGGTCAAGTCTCACGAACTTTCTAATAAATGTCTCTACTAGCTCTTTTTACTTGATCTGGGCTGCGACTCACTGCTCACTTATTTCCACAATACTCGTTAGCCTCTTCAAGAAAGCCGAGACGTGGTGATTCTCGAATAGTCTTTGTCAGCTTGAATCCTTGGGTAATAAAGTCTTGTATTTCTTCACGGGCTATCAGTCTTCTCTCGTTGTGTTTACTTGGACCATATTCGGACGACCGTATTATAATCCACTTTATCAAGAAATCCATTTTCTCATGACAAACTATTCTATTTAGCAATCGAATTTGAATCAACACCTCTTTTCTATGATGTGAATGCAATGCAACCAAAACAAAACAAAACACGTTAGCACAGGAGAAATAAACAACATAGAACACCTATCTGGGTGACTACTGGGGTTTGACATGGTTTTACTTAGGGTAGTCTCCTAGGTCTCTCTATATGCGGTTTAATTCTAAAGAAAAGGTACCTGAACCAGCAGATTCCTCAATCTTTACCCATTATAGACTCATATAGATCGAGTTCAGTTCAGGGGAATACATTTCCCTATGGCCATGCGGAAGTAAAAACCTCACGAAGACATAGGTACAGATGTATCCCAGAAGCAATCCACTAGCCCATGCGGAGGTGAAAACCTCACGAAGGCATAGTTTCTCACTTCCACTTAAAGGTGCGACCACAACGGTCATGCAATGCAATATGCGCAAGAAAATAACAATCATATGCAATGACACAAACAAATGTAACAAAAGGATCGTAATTTTCAAATCAAATTTTTAAATTTTCAAATCGAATTTTCAAATTTCCGACAAAGGACAGAAAATAATCAATTTTATGGATTGACTTTCTTGGTATCCCTAGTGCAGTCGCCAAGCTGTCGAAACTATTTTTTTTTTTGAAAAACGGGGTCGACTTTTAAAACGAAAATGGAGTCGCCACCAATCTTTTTTCGAGGTGTGGTCGGGTCACCTTGATATTAATCATTTTAATAAAACATTTTGATTTATTAAAATAATGATTTTGGTCTACAAAATTCGAGAAAACGGGCTCGGGAGTCGGTTACTCACGAGGAAGGATTAGCACCATCGTAACGCCCAAAAATTGGTACCTAATTGATTAATTAACGTCCTAATGTTGAAAATTTTTTAAAAAAAAATTAAAATACAATCCTCTTTAAAAACCTGAATAAATCGAATTTGATGTTAAGACCTCCTTGTCCCGAAGTAATAAGATGTCACATCCAGTAAGTTAGGATACGACATTTTAACCCTCGAAACTAAGCTTGTCTCAAGCATTAAAGTTTAAAAAGGATATTCGGTTATTTGGATCAAAATAATCGAAACCCGGTAAGTTAGGGCACTATTTTCTCAAAGCTCCAAAGTACCGAATATTGCCTTATTTTTAAAAGTTTTCTTTTTTAAAATTGGGGAAAATTGACGCAATATTAAAACGATGCGTAAAAACTTTGATAAAAAACGGCAATATGAAAATACAAATAAACAATTTATAAAACACATAATGGCAATTATTTAAATACTAGCATCAATAATCAAAGATCAATGAATTTAAAACAAAGAGTATAAAAAAAATATAAGGCAAAATAAAATGTAAACAAATTTAAAAATAATGAATTTGAAAATGAATAATAAGGGAAAAAGAAATTTGAAATCAACAATATACAAATCAATAAATAAATTATATATATAAAAAAAGTATGTAATATATGTATAAGTTTGGAATAAATAATGTATAAAAAATGAAAATAGGTAATATATAAAGTAATAATATATAAATGAGTTTAAAAATAAATATTGTGTAATAAGGAATTTAGAACAAGTTATACACAAAACATCTTAAAAATAAATGGTATATAAAATAAATAGTAAAAAAATTTGCAATTGATAATATATGGAAAAAAAAAATTTAAAGCAAATAATCAAACAATTTAAAATGGATGATTTATAACACAAGTTTTTGAAAAATAAACAACATGTGTGACATAATATTAAAAATAAATAAATTATATAATTAATGGAAGAAAATAAAAGAATAATAAGAATGGTTAAATGAATGAACAATATGTAAATAAGAAAGTTGATGGATAAATAAACGAATAAAAGTAAAAGAATAATTAATGATTAAACAATTAAATGGATAAATAAAAAAGGATAAAAAAAAACGCTTAAGTCAGCCCAACTCTCACAATATGAAGATTCAACGAAATTCCTCCACCAAAATCCAACTCAAATGAAAGCAACTTAAAAAGAAACGAAGATGAACAAAGAACAAAATAAGAACAAGCCACAGAAAATAAAAACACAAGAGAGGGAGAAATTTGAGTGAATGCTCTTAAGAATTATTATTACTCCAAACTCCCGTCCTTTACAATGGAAGGAGAGGCCTCTATTTATAGTTGAGCCTCCCCAAATCCAACGGTACAGATCAATTACATCAACGGCTAAGATTAAAAGGTATCTACAAATTAAATCTCTAAGATTACAAAATCATATCTTCTAAGATTGCATATCATATCTTCTAGGATTGCATATCATATCTAAGATTGCATATCCTTGAAGATTATATTTCCATATACGTCAAGCTTGTAGATGGACCTTCAATCTTTTCAAGTAATGGGCCATTCCGATCGGGCCAAATGATATATTTTGGACTGGACTTGGACTTTGTTTATTATTTTGGGTTTATTATTTTTGTATGGGCCCGGGCTAAATTGGCCTATTACATCCCCAATCGAAGAATTCCCAGAAACAGTAGTACTGACGTAAGCCAAATACGCCTCGCACCCTTTCAGGACCAGTTTCTCAGCTACCAGCGTGGAGATCACATGCGACAGATAATCCCGACGCTCTCCGATTACAACCACCTCTTCATCTTCCTTAGTTCTTAGAACGACCCTCTTAGTCGCACAATCTAGACTAACCTGGTGCTTGACCAACCAGTCCATACCCAGAATTATATCAAACTCCCCAAACAGAAGCTCTATCAAATCCGCCAGAAAAACATTTCCTTGCACCACTAAGGGGACATCCTTATATAGTTTACTAACCTAAACAGACTGCCCTAACAGATTTACCACAGTAACCTCACTAGAAGTACTCTAAACCGATAACCCCAGATTTTCAAAAACAGAATAGGCTATATAGGAATGAGTAGATCCTATGTCTATCAGAGCAAGGTATGGTACATCAAAAATAAGGAACGTACCGGTGATGACGTCAGGAGCACCTCTGTCCTCTCGACGACGTGCAACATAAATCAAAGTAGGCTGTCTCGCCTCAGTCTGACCAACACCTCTTCCTGGTGCTCTCTGTCCTCGGCCCATACCATTACCAACCCTGGCCTGACCACGGCCCCTAGGTGGCTGCTGAACTATTCTCAGAGGTTGTACAACACCCGGAGCTAAAGCTTGCATCTGATCTGTATGTTGTTGACACTCCTTAATACGATGCTCAAGAGACCCAAACCTCAAGCAAGCCCCAATCCTCCTTCAACACTCGCCCGGATGGCGTTTCCCACGATCAACGCATGGTCAGAACTCGAAGAGGAACAACGAAGCAACAACGGTATCACTCTAATCGCCCATCGATCGGCCTTTTCTTAGGCATCTGCACAGAACTCGAGGGCTCTGAATCCATCTTGTTCTTACCTCTCTCACGGTTCCTGTTCTGGTGCTCCACGCGATTAACATCTTCGGTGATCTTTTCATTCTCAACCAGGACAGAGAACTTGTGCTCCCTTTGCGGAGCAATTAGAACTCTCATATTATCTCTCAGCCCATCCTCGAAACGAACATACCTCTCATATTTCGATGCCACCATACCTCGAGCATAACGGCTCAGCCTCAGAAATTCGGCCTCATACTCAGCCACAGATCGGTCACCCTGCGTGAGATTCAAGAACTCAAGTCTTCGGGCATCAACATAGCTAGCTCCCACATACTTGCTCTGAAATGCTGTCTTAAAGAACTCCCAAGTCAAACGATCAGGCTGAGTGCCCTTCTTAACAGTCAACCACCACTGGTAAGCCTCATCACGAAAGCAAGAAAGATCACACTTGGTTTACGCCGCCTGGTACAATCCGATCATCCATAATCCTCTCTGTGGCCTCCAACCAGTACTCAGCCACATTAGGGGCAACTCCTGTGACACCCCTAAATAACTCAACTCTATTAGACCGGAATCGTTCAGTTACCGACTTTCGTCCCTCAGATCCAATATTGGGCCCAACGACCCTCTCCAATATCCTCAGCATGGCTTGGGACAGTGCGTCGTCCCCATCCGAACGACTCTGAGACCCAGACCCAGTCTCAGTAGTAGGTGACACAGGTGTCTCACTAGTGTCCAGATGCGGCATGCTGCCCAAAGATGAGGACTCAGCTCGAGCCCCTTACGGCCTCTACCTCGGCCTCAAGTACCACGTCCACGGATACCTTGCACGCTCATTGTAATTTTTAAGTTATCTACATTAAAAATTTTATGCATCAGTTCAATATTTATTAACAGATATTTTATGCAAAAAGTTTCAGAATTTCAGAGTGTTTCGGATGTTTCAGTCTCTAAATGTTTCACTGCAGTTTTAGAGAGTACTTACTAATAATGTTTTCAAAGTAACTATCTACAGTATCTCAGAATAATCTATTTAAGTTTTAGAAAACTTACAGAATCGGCGTCGGAGACTCGGTGAACCACATACTTAATCAGAGTAGTTAAAATTTTTTTGAAAACCAATTCTTTAAAACCAAATTTTGGAACCCAAAATTCACAGCTGAGTTTTGCAACCTGGCTCTGATACCACTAAATTTAACACCCCCAAACCCGGCCTAAAGGTTATGACCGAATCCGGTGATGTCACATGGAACAGATTTCAAAAACAACTAACACGATGAAACTGTTTCAGATCTGCTAACTCTATTTGCGTAGAATTATTATTAAAACATTCATTCATGTTTAATTAACTTTCCTTAAAAGTGTTTAAAGGCGGAAGCTTACGAAAAACCATTGTAATTAAGTAAAACCGTTCATGGTTTTAAAAAATATTTGCTTTTGGGTAAAATCCCAGTTTTTATCGAGTTTTGCAATTATAAGATCATAAACACTGTAAAAACCCAAGTTTAAGCAAAACAGTCCATAAAGTCCTGATTACAAAAGAAATACCCAGCAAATTAAAATGAAACCATAAAACAAAAGTGTATCAATTTTAAAAGAGTGGTCACCGTCGAGTCCGCCGCTGCACCAATCTGCCTAACTCTGTGGGTTACCTGTACAAAAATAGACAGAAGAAACGGTGAGTTTTCGTAAACTCAGTGTGTAACCCCACAGAGTTAAGCATGCACACATACTGTATAACAGATATCAGTCAGATACAATCTTGGGCCCAAGCTAGAGCTGTACATGGGCCGGGCTACCCGGCCCGGCTTGAAGGCCCGCCCGAAAAATGAGAGGGTTCCGGTAAAAATATAGGCCCGAAAAATGGGCTTGGGCAAAAAAATGAGGCCGGTTTAAAAAACGGGCCGGGCCTCTGTATGATTTTTGGCACAGGCTGCGGCCTACCCGACTCAAATATTTTAGTTTATTTTTATTTTTTATTAATAAAATTTTAACTTTAGAACATGTGTTTATTTTATTCCATATTTAATTTCTTTAAAATTGAATTTTTGAGAATATGAAAAAATTATTAATAAATTAAGCTAAACAAATTAAGCATCTATTTTCGTAAAGTAGAAAATTAAATGGTAGAATAGTATCATTATGAGATTCAAAGTAGAAAATAAGCATCTATTTTCTTTAAATGTATTTGATTCATTATTTTTTATTTTTATTTAATAAAATAAAAATAATACTGGTAGGCTGGTCGAGCTCTCAGCTTACCAATTCCATGTCGGGCCGGGCTTGGGCAATTTTTCAGGCTCATATTTCGGGTCGGGCTGGGCCTGGGCCTACAAAACGGGCCTAAATTTTTAGTTGGGCCCGGCTCGAGCCCGGCCCAGCCCATGTACACCTCTAGCCCAAGCCCATTACAGATTCAGATGCATATTTAGGCCTTAGCCCATCTCATACACATATACAGGTATGTAGTCAGAAACAGAAATCAGGATCCTACCCCCAGCCTTTACACATCATCTCCGACCATCCTTACATACCATGTGGGGTTTAAAGCACCCACTCAGCCCTACACACCATGCTGTACCGAATGCGGCACATATCAGATATATTGCAGCTGAGCTGCCAGATAGTAGGCGTAAACGCCTCTCAGAACACTTCCTCCAATATATATATGTCATCTCCAACCCCAAAATAGATACAGTAAATGCAGAACCAGACTTACAGAATAACCATGCTTACATGCTCAATTACAGATAAAGATTTATGAAACAGATCAGTCGGATATGCATGATAATAACATGCTTAGAACACAATATCAGTCATACAGATTATACAAGTTAGGGTCTAATTACCCCTTACCAATTCTACAGCAGGCTCACAGTCGTTGGGACTACTGTGCAACCCTAGGAAAGATTTCGGTTAAATGGGCTCATACGCTCATGTGGCTAGCCCGTGTGGGCCCACGCGCCCGTGTGGCCCACACCCCATATTGGCCATGGCCGTGTGGATCACACAGCCTGGCTCAGATACCACACGCCTGTGTGGCATGCCCGTGTGGGCCCACATGGCCGTGTGGCCCACATGTTCAGATTTTCCTTGGCCCGTGTGGCCCACACTGTAACAGCCCAATTTTGACCCTAATCGGAATAGTGGTTTCGGGACCACAAATCTGAGTCCAAAAAATATTTAAATATTATTTTCCGTGTTAATTATGTGTGAATTATTATGTGTGAAATTTTCGTGATTTAATTTTATTGTTTGGGTGCGAATTATTAAAATGGGCTTAATCGCGTGAATTAAAAATTTGATAGTTTAATGTGTAATGGCTAAATTGTTGATGTCTTTTTAAATGGAAGCATTAAAGTTGTAATTTGCCCAATTTTAACTATAGTGGACGGCATGATTATGCTTAAGTGACTATATTATATGAAATTATATATTATAAATGTTATTATTATTAATTATACATTATATTAAGTTTATAATAATAAAACATAATGGGAAAGAGAAAGATTACTCATTCTTTCATCTTTAATGGCCGAATGTAAGAAAGAAAAAGAAAGAAGTGAGCAAACAAGGATTCGGCCATGTCTAAGCTAAATTAAGGTAAGTGTTTTGCTCGGTTTTTTGATAATTTTTACGTTTTTGAGATCGTTGCTATGAAATGTACAAAGCCCATGTCTTAATTTTAGAAATTGATGAATATTTTGTGATATGCCATTGATGAATATATGTGTGTTGTGTTGTTTGATGAGGAAATATTAAAGATATGTTTCAGATTAATATGTTTTGTATTGGAGTTTTTGATGATTTTGAGTAATTAGGACTAAATTGCAAAAATAATAAATTGAGGGGCTAAAATGCAAAATAAATGAAATGTATGGACTTATATGATTATAAGGAAGGTTCGGCCTAGTTATGTGGTTGTGAGATTTTGCATATTTTGTGTTTTGTGCAATAGGGATTAAATTGTGAAAATGTGAAATATTAGGGGTAAAAATGTAATTTGCCCATTTATGTGTTTTTGGATTAAATTGAATGAAAATATGTTTGAATGAGCTTAATTTGAATATGTTTAGATTAAGAACCAAATAAATCAGACTTGGATCGGGGAAAAGCGAAAATAGTTGAATAGCTTGTTTTTGTCGTTCGACGATATCCGAGGTAAGTTTTTAAGCAGTCGGGTGAAATAAATTTGACTATATACTAATGTATCATGAAATGAAATGAAATGAAATGTGTATATATATTTATACTAGCCGAATGTGGGTTTGAAATTATGAAAATATATATATATATAAATATGGAATGTATGAATTGGCCAAATATATGTACTATGGTTAAGTGATAGATATGTACATATATGTATGGAAATGGAAAGTGAGTAGTGATGGTAATTGAAATTTTTGGATGTGTGTGTATGTATATATTTGAGATTGCCGAATGTAAAGGTAAGTGAAGATGGTAAATTGAGTTGTTGATAAATAATTATATGCTATAGATAGATAAAAAAGTAAATTGAGTGTGTACGAATGGGAATGGGATTATAAATGTTTTGGAAGAGCAAAGGAAAGGTCTGTAAAAGGGCACTATGTGTGCGAACTAAATTTACCGAGCACTGTGTGTGCGAAATCGGTTAAATGGCACTATGTGTGCAGAATAATAAGTAATGGCACTAAGTGTGCGATACATTACTGTTAAATGGCACTATGTGTGCGGAATAATAAGTAATGGCACTAAGTGTGCGATACATTATCATAAATGGCACTACATGTGCTCTTTCTAAAGTAACGGCACTAAGTGTGCGTCGTTACGAAAATTTGCACTATGTGTGCGGGATTACGAGACTTCGGAGACATGAATTGATGAAGGGAGATAAACGGGAAATGATACATGAGTAAGTATTGCATGATAGCTTAATAACCAGGTATCAGTGAGGCAAGTTGTATTTGGCCAGTGCATATGTGATGTTTATTGAGCAAGTAAGTTGACAAAATGCTCTTGTATATGTGAAAATAAGGTAAGTCAGTTGTTGAATTGATTATATAAATGTTAAAGTTAAAAATGTGAAAAATGTGAATGTATATGTGAATGTGTATAATCGGCCAAATGGGGTATATGTGATTTTAATAGTGAGATTTATATAAGTTCATGTGTATTTGTACAGTTAGCCATATGATATGTGTATGAAAGATTTAAATGATAACCTTGTATTTGGGAACATGTATTTTCGGTTTGGTAACTTAGTGTTAATATATATAATAGTTGGTATATATATAATTGCTTATGACTTACTAAGCTTAAATAGCTTACTCTGTTGTATTCTTGTTTACTTCTGTTTATAGATTTGGATATACGTTACGAGTTCGGGGATCGTCAGCAAGACTACTCACACTATCGACAGTTTCTTTTGGTATTTTACTAAGTTGAAAATTTAATATATGGCATGTATAGCATAGTAAAAGGTGGAATAGGAATTAAGTACTTTGTATGTAAATAATAGCCATGCGAAGATGGCTTATCCTCTTTGATTGATTTGGGTTCTGTGTTTATGGTTGATAATGGTCATGATAGGTAAGTATGTGTTATGTTTAATTTTAAGTTAGACATATTGAATTTGGTTATGTGATTAATATATGTATATTGGTTATGTTTGGTATGATGAATCGAATTAGTTAAAATGTGGACTTGAACCAAACGTAAACTTGGATATTTTGGCTATGAGTAAGTGATGATAATAGGGATATGTTAAATTCGATTAAGTGTTATGTAATTGTATATTTGTTGTGCATTGTGTAAAGTTTGATTTACTTACTAAATGATGATAAATAAATTGTCTATGTAATAAGTATTAGTAATTATGTAAATTAGTAAGATGTGATTTGGTTTTGATATATATATTATTCGAATTTAACAAATAGGTATGTGGTCATATTGATCATCAAGTTTTTGATTTGGAATTGAAATGATCATGTTGGATATATATGTATTCGGCAATGATGTGAAATTTTGATAGATGTTTAAATATAATACAAATGGATTTAGTTCTAGTAATTTGGTTATGATATTTGTATTTGTATGTGGTATTTGTGGGATGTAAATTTTAGTTATGTGAAAGCTAATAGATGTGTTTCAAGATTAAATTGGTTATATGATGTAATGTGATAGAAATTCAAATAAAGAATTATGTATATATTTGCATATATCCGGCTATGCTTAAATGAATTATTGGTATACTTTATTGAGAATTTATTTTTGGTTAGTCATGGATTCTATAAGCTTGTGATTTTTTTTAAATTTGGAATATACTTGGAGTTAAGTTTTAAATTGTAAATTAATTGAACGATGATTATAATCGAGGTTGTTTGTATGTAAGATTATATGATTGGCCCAATGTGTATTTGTGATTACTTGAGTGATTTGACATGTATATATATATATTAGCTTATTAATTAGTAAGTGATTTGATTAAAATTCTTGATAGTCATTTGTACTTAAAACGATTCAAATAATATAATTACATATGTATACATATTCGTAATAAAAGAAAAGAAAATATATGCCTGTTTGAGTGATGTCTTATTCGGTAATGCCTTGTAACCCTAATCCGGCGAAGGATACGGGTTAGGGGTGTTACACACACGACCACACCCTGGCCATCACACAGTTGTGTCTTGCGCACAGCCTAGCCTTTGTCGATCACAGGGCCGTGTTATCGCACATGGCCTACCACACGGCCGTGTGGCGTCGACAGTAAGGTTTTCGACTTTTGCCAAAAACTCGTTTTTTTGCGTTTCGGGTACACACCTGGTACTGATTTGCAGCAGAAAACACTCCCGAGTCTCTCAAAACATAAAACCAGAATATCCACCATCGATTAGCAATTAATTACGGATTCCGACAATAATGAACTAACAGGAACTCGACTTATCACCGATGGAAAACCTTCGTTAACCCTTGTTAAACCAAAGAACTGTATTTCACTGCTCGAAACCTTTGCCTAAACCCACAATTGCAGTAGAAATCAGATTTCTTAATCGCTCGTTACACTATTATTACGAACAAAAAAATAAAAAACTTATCGAACCCGCACCAGTGCAATTCACGTTGCTAAAAGAACAAATGACTTAGGGAAGCAAAAAGAAAAGGAAAAGGGGGAAGTTTCAAAGGAGTATCGGCAGAGTGCAGAAGAAAACAAACGTCAGAAAGAGAGGGATTTTCGAAAAAGAAAAGAAAAGAAAGAATGAGGATAATTCCCGTAACTCCCCATCCCTCAAATCTCTCCACTAATCCCACTAACAACCACTACTCAAACTTTTCGTTCAACTGAAACTCTACAAGCCAACAAAGCAAAAATATTAGCAATCACGCTTGCGCAAAGATTCTAACACAAGTCCTCCAACAAACCCCCACTCCACCTAACCACCAAGCCCATTTTGATATGAAGTTATAGGCAATTAGATATAAGCCCACTGAACAAAGATAGGGCTTAATTCCAAAAATAACAAAAATTAATAAAGCTAAGGCTTGAACTTAGGACCTCACACACACACACCCAAAACACTTAACCACTAAGGCAAATACACAATTATGTCACATTTTCACAAAAGCAGAAATAAGAATTTTTGGGTATTACAGGAAAAAAATAGTTAAGAAAATAGTGAACATTACACAATGGAAGTTAATTTTTTTTCCTTAAAATCGAGCATTGTAGAATTTATAATAATAAACCATAAATTAAATTATTACATGTGCTTTGCGTGAATAAGTCTAAGTCGTTTCGTGACTTTTTATCAAACAATATTCTTTGCTTTTCTTGAACCTTGGATTGCTTTAAGTGTGGGTTCACAAAACACCAATTGAATACATATAATGAAAATTTTGATTAAGTGGGAAAGTTAACTTTTTTCTATGAGAAATTAGAAAACCTTTTGACCTTAGTAGAAAATAGAATTTATTTTGTGAATAAATTGTCATTGTTTTCTGATGGAGTAATGACCCCCAAATGGTGTGTTAATTAGGTTATTTCATAGTTCCTATTTATAAAAAAAAAAGCTACAAAAGTTTTACTTGAACAATATGTTATTAAATAATAATATTTTAATAGAAATATGGAATATTAAGGGGAGATGACATACCCTAATGGATATTAGGGTTTGCTGCCCCTTTCATTTGAGATGGATATGTTGCGCTTGTCTCATGTACGTGTATAATTATATGTATTATTTGGACTTCTAACCAACATATATCATTTAACCAACCTAATAGCTAATTTTCTATTCTTCAAATATTAATTAATTAATTAACCCAATTAAATTATTTTCTCAACCTAATTCTAATTCCGTTAAAGTATCGTATTAGAATCTATGAAGAAATAGATTTAATTGCCTAGTTCAATACAACTATGATGATTAATTAATTGAGACTTTGGTCTCAAATTTGTCATGTTGTAAATGTTGAGGGTTAAATTTATTAAAATTTTAGAATTTGAATTAAAATGATGAAATTTGTAAACATTGAGGGGTAAATTTGTTAATAAAAAAAAAGCCCAAGTCAACTTCCTGTCACTCAAAACTACAAGGGACTAAAATATTTAATTTCAAAAAGTTTAGTGATTAAATTGAAATAATTAATAGTTGAGTGACTAAAATAGAACAAAATCAATAGTTTATTGACATTTTTGTACTTTACCCTAAACCTTTTGATAACCGGTTAACCCATTCAAAAGCTGCAAGAACTGGAAACGGAAGCTAAGCTCTCTGGAAATTCGGAAAGCAGAAGATTAGATCTCCAACTACCCTCCCAAATATTTTCCAGGTCTTGACTTCTTCACTTCTTCAACTATCATTCTATCTTTTGCGATCTACAAATAACATCTTGGAATGTCCAACCTTTAATATCTATATTACACCCACCCTTTTTGGGACTTTAGACTAATCTTAGATTCAATTTATTAGTGAACTGTTTCAATTAGACTTTAGGCTTACAAGTGTTCAAGCCTGTTATTGTTAATCTGTTGTCAGCAATGCTGAATCGTGGAACAAAGTTAAAGGCATGGCATGGACAAAAAAAAAAATACCCGGTTGTGGTCCCAGTTATGCTTGTGGTATCAGTCTCAGTAGCATTAGTGTTCCTTTTCCACAGGAATGATGAAAAACAGATTCAGGCATACGGACTGCCACCGGAGAGAAAATGGAATAGGTTTGAGTCTTTGGTGCAGTTTAATCCAAAAAGAGAATTCCGGAATGGGACGGATTTGATATGGCACATACCCGATTCGCCTAAGGCTGTTCTTTTTCTGGCTCATGGATGTAGTGGTAGAGCTGTTAATTTTTGGGATAAGTCTCCTAAATGTCCTGAATGTGTTGGTTTGCCTGAGGAAAGGCTGCTTGTGCTTCATGCTCTTGCTCGTAAATTTGCTGTCTTGACAATATCAAGTGCAGGGAGGTGCTGGGCATTTGGGGAAGAAAGGTTGATTGTTGAAGATATTATAACATGGTGGGTTAAGAGACAGAACCTTGGAAAGCTTCCTCTTGTGGCTTTGGGGGCCTCTTCTGGTGGGTATTTTGTATCTGCAATTGCTAATGATTTGAAGTTTAGTAGTATTACACTTATGATTGCTGAAGGATTATTTGATCACATGGACATTAGAGAGGACTATCCACCGACCCTTTTTGTGCACATGCCAAAAGATTTACGTAGGCAACAAAAAATAACTGAATTCATTGAAGTTTTGAGAAATAAAGGGGTTGATGTTGCAGAGATTGAATGCATGGAGTTGCCTCTGTCACCAACTTTTTTGTCTGATAGAATCCCAGGTCTTGATCAGACTATTTCTGCTACGTTGTTCAACTTATTCAGGGAGAAAGGCTTTGTCGATGAGAATGGGTATATGAAACGGGATGGGCGTGCGACACATTGGAAAGATGCTCTCCAGGATAGCAAGCCTAATTTGCTAGAAAAGGATTTGGTGCATCCCGTTGAGGAGGAGCTAAATCTTGCATTTGCCTATCATGAAATGACTAGTTTGCAATCTGAAGAGATTTTTAAATGGTTTGAGTCTCATATGGCCTGAACAGTACTCAATTGTGCCACATTCTCCTTTCTTTCTGTTTGACCAAAGTACTGACTGTCAAAAGTGATCGTACATACAACTCTTCGTAACAATCCCTGAATTTGAGCTGGATTGAATTGTTTATTGCTTGAAGCTTGTCTTCAAACAACTGAAGACTAGGATGTAAAGTTACTACCTTGAACCAAACTGCAACATCCACTATGTATTAGGTAAATTTAGCTGTATGTTGGAAAGAAAACATTCAAATTTGATCACTATACTATTATATTACATATAATTATATAAATCTCCAATTGCAAAGTATCCCTTGTTTCCTTTAAGGGGTCTGTTTATGCTTGCTTTGAATGAATTATCTTTTTGTTATCTATTTACTTTTTGATTTGCCATTTTCTCCTTACTAGGGCGTCTGTAGATTATCTATTCTGGAGTTTTGAAAAAAAATAAAGACAAGAAACCCAGACATGAAAGGGGAAAACAGCTACTAACTTATCCTTTCCCAAGTTGCAAGAATCAACTTACTATGTTACAAATCATAGATGAATGTAGTCTGGATTGTAGGACTTCGGGTTAGAACTTAATCCATGCTAATGATTAGAAAATGAAAATGCAGTAGCTAACACTTCAAGCACCGAAGCAAGCATTAACTTTGTGTTTGAAGGGAAAAAGGAACCTAAAGTCTTTAGATATGTATTTCTGAACAAAAGTGCAAAACTTCCATGGAGAGTGGAAAGTTCATGTTTTATGAGTAACATATGGGATTATATATATATATGCTATAGTCGTTGCATAAGTATGCGATTGAGCTTGCTTATTGGTGTTGTGTTTAATAACTCAATATTTTTAGGTACTTTTTCTTTTCAAGGTTTTTTCTATTACACATTCCAGACGTTTCTAATCACCAAAATACAATGCAAGACACACTGATCAAATGGTAATGATATTTTTAGTCTGCTTGAAGATACTAAAACTTCTTTCAGGAAAAAAAAGATACTAAAACTGCTATGCATTCAACTGTAAACTGATTTTATCAATTAGTACTTGATATGGGGATGGTTGATCTCTGAAAATGGATAGAATTGAATCTTACTTGAGTGCAAGGTCTTATTACTCTAAATATGAGAAATAACTTGCTATTCACTGTCAATTTTTTACTCTTTGTCCATGCTGCTTGAGTTCCAAGAGAATTTCAACATTCTGGATATAAATACTTTAGTGTGCTACACTTCATCTCTCCCTAAAATTTGTAGAGCATGTAAAAGTGTGTTTGCAGACTGCATATGTCCCAAACTTACATTCTGAAGCTTGTGTTATTGGAGAATATTGAGATGTCTTTGCTCATTGGATATTTATTATCAGGATGAAAGTGCAACTCTGATCTATAAATTATCAAGTCAATGCCAGTGATGGTTTAATTTTATATGTATAAAACCTTCCTTTTTATTTTGATAATAAATATCCTATGAAGTTCTGTTTTGTTTAAGAAAGCAACTAAAGAAACTTACTACTCACTCAGCAAACGGCTTTTGTTTGTTCTAATTTCTTGGAAATTTCATTACAGTTTGATGCAACCATTGCAGTCGCTACATGAATCTGGTGAGAAAAGATACAATAAGAATCCTTTCCTTTTCTATTTTGCCTTTTAAGATAGGACAGAGAGATTTCATAAGTGAATTTTTGTGCCAGCTTGATGCAGGTAATTATATTTGTTGTCTGTTTACCTTGAAAGCTTATAAAATTATATTGGACCCTTTGAGTATGTATAAATTGTCTGCTACCTTGGTCTTGATACTAATTTTATTGAGTTGTTAATAGATGTTAAGTGAGACAATGGCCTCCACTTTTAACCTGGCAGGGTTTTAAGTTTGAGCTTATGTTTTGGACTACCATCTGACATCCCTTTCCACGGTCTCTCCATTCTTTTCTTCCTTTAGACTTCTTAAGTTTTTTGGCATTAAAAATGCACCTAGAATTAGGTCACTGGAATTATGTTGCTCTGGGAGTCATGGTGAATTTTGGTTGCCGCCTTCATTTATTCAAGCATTTTATATTTACAGCTCAGTCCAGTCTGGTGTCTGCATCAAAAAAACCATCTAAAGAGGTTTAAAGGGTCAAAGATTTAAGTAGATCTTGAAGGAAGTATCAGCAACTCCATGCTCGATGTTCGTGGTGCTCTTCAATTTACATGAGATACCCAACCTGATTAATGCACCATCTCACTTCATCATACTTTGAAAATTAAAATAAAATTACATAAGCTCATCTGCTAATTCTGCTTGTGCATCAATAAACTTTCAGCAAGCATTTTTCCTTTTTCTTAATGTAAATGTTTTCAAGTCTATGTTACTAAGACTTGTCGGACACGTGTTTATTCAAACTTTTCCAAGATTTCCATATATTTTCAGAGTTCTTAGAGGACCATATCCCTAAACCCTTTTCTGGATATACATTTGATATGGTTACCAGACATGGGTACTTCAGGGAAAAAAAAAGAGTCGAAACGACATAGTTTCAAGTTACTAAAATGCCATTTTGACTTGGCCTTTTAGGGTCATTTTTCTTGCCTTGCAGAGATCATACCCACGTTCTATTTAACCGAATATGGGTTGGTATGCCTTTATTTTTTGCATTGATTTTAACTCTTCTATTGTCTTGCAAACTGGTAACCCTTGATCTATTTGTAACTATGTAAATAAATTTTTGAAAATGTTCAAAAGAACTAGATATGTTCTAATTGAAATTCTCTTACCAATGGATGGATAAATTTACACATGAAAATTGTCAAGGCGTGTTATCTATGGTTTTAGGTTGTATTCTTAACATGATATAGAGCCCAAGTGTTTGTTAAGTTCACCGTAAGTTCATGTTGAGCTACACATAGAGGGGAGCATCAAGGGGTGTTATCTTTCACCTATCAAGTATTTAGTTTCACATGGTCTTTATATTGTAGCTGTATCTTCCACCTATTACACCTTATTCAATATCTTTTGTTTTTTTTTTATGTAACTGGCTTCCTTGGTGAAACTTTTATGGAGCTGCCGCGTCTGTCATGATCATGTGGTAGGCTGGTAGCCATATTTGTTTATTAACTTATTGAAATATTTAAAATAATGTTTCCTTAAGGTAGGAAAAGAAGTAAATGATAAAAGATTTCAAGCTAGATCTTTTGGAAATTGTTTGTATCATCATTAACTAGCTTGTTTGTTACTGTTGATTTGCTGTTAGCATATGCAACTACTAAGCTTTTTTCTGTTTTATCCTTCTTCCATTTTCTGGAAGGCTAGGGCAAACCGAAATATTTACTGGAAGACTAGGGCAAACCGAAATATTTACGTTGGCATATGAGATGTCCTGAAAAATCATCTATGCGCACAAAATTATTCTCTATATAGTGGTGAATCAGATATGCCTCGCAGGGTTCTGCAATCTAATTTCACTACCACCAAAAGTTAAGTGCAATTCTAGAAAATGGCTGTAGTTACATGCATTCCTTGAATGGATGAGTTGGAAATTTTTGGCTGAATGCTACAATGATAACTTGAATGCAAGTACTACGAGGTATTCAGACACTGGATGGGAATCTATGAAAACAATTTTCACTTCTTCCATACAATCATGATTGCAACCCGTAGGAAAGGAAGTCGAGAATACTAAGGAGCAGTAATTTCTCATGATCAGCTGGTGCTTACGTTGCCTCTCAAATAATTGTTCACTTTCCTTGTTTATCAATTGTGTAAACGTTTTCTTACTGGTCATTATAACAAGCAAAAGGTATGTTTTCCTTTGGGTTTCCTTCAGAGTTGTTTTCCTGTTGACCATCCTAACTTTTACCTTCATTTGAGACAGAATCCCATAACTGTGACAATGTTGTTTCAATGAATTGATAGCGAACCAGGATTGGCATTAGAACTTTTTGTCAAAAAGAAGATTTATGTCTTTTCTTTATGTTGATGACCTTAATACTACTTTAGTTGTGAAAGTAACTCATTAATTGTTCTTATAATATTCTAGTTTCTGCTGTCCAGTTCTCTCTTAAATATGGTTCATGTAATTCCTACAGCTGTGCTATATAATAAATGAAATACACTGGGCTATCTGCAAGTTTCACTGCTCTTTATTTGGGTTATTAATGTGCATTCACTTCCCATTTATTCTTACCACGCTCCCTTTGTTGAATTCGCCATGCACGCATGCTCCATAAACATGGATGCATCGGCACGAATCATTTAATCATGTAATTTTCTTGGTTTAGGACGTCTATCTAGAAACGCTAGATGCATGTTTTATTTTGATTGTCTCAGATAGCTTGAAACTATGGTTTCATTCACCAGTGGCCTAGCTAGTGACCAACTTTTGATGCAATTTCTGTCAGTGTAGAGTATGTGGTAGGAGGAAATTTAAACAAATATCTTAAATTTTATTTAAAATAAGAACACATAAACTTAACACAGTTCTAGACACAGTATCTATCCAAATGAAAGCTGTAGCATTATAGATGTCGAATACTAGGAACATAAAATCTAAGTAGCACACACTAGTGGATAAAATGCTTCAAGAAACTGACAAACCAAAAGGTGTTTGCTTAGGTCCTTTGCTTGAGGTGGCCTTCATTGGCAAGCTTGAAGAGACGAGCCTGAGCTGCTGCAGCGCTGTTTGAACCAAGTGCTGCAACAAAAGTCTCCCTGACTTGCTTAGTCGAGAATGGGAACCTATTATTCACCATGGAGTTGAGAAATGAGGCTGTTCCTTCTCGGTAAAGCGCCCCAAGTCCATCAGTACGTGTGTTTGAAAGTGCTTGGGGCAAGCTCATGCTTGTTCCAAGTCCAGGAACGTTGGTCACGCCAAATGCGTTGCCTACAGTGCCCCACCAACCAAGCAGACCCCATATCAGTGTGGGGTGACTCCTCCAGAAACTGAAAGTAACAAATATGAGTTGTTAGTATCTTAACTTGATGACAAAAGAACCATTTAGAAGTTACAATGACTTACTCGCATGTACCACCAATTGGTGGAGTTGGAGCAGGAAAGAATGGAGGTGAGGGAATGCTTGGAGTTCCTGGATCAATAGGAGTAGTTGGTGGACTGCCACCTCCATATGATGGGGGACTGCCACCTCCATATGATGGGGGACTGCCACCTCCGTATGATGGGGGACTGCCTCCTCCATACGATGGGGGACTGCCTCCTCCATACGATGGGGGACTACCACCTCCAGACGATGGGGGACTACCACCTCCAGACGATGGGGGACTACCACCTCCAGATGATGGTGGAGTACCATGCGAAGGAGTGTGTGATGGTGTTGATGGAGTTGAAGGGTCATGTGGTGGAGTTCCACAATTTCCACCCGAAGGCGTTGATGGTGTTGGTGAAGGGTGGTAACCACCTCCATGTGATGGGGTTTCATGAGAGGGAGGTGTTCCACCTCCTGAAGATGGTGGTGTGCCATGTGAACCTGCACTTAGACCAAATAGAGTCAGCATGCATGTCATTGCAACAAGAAAAGGAAAACATCAGACAACTGGTATGAACCAACAGCTGAATATAGTTTCTCAAAGAGAGTGAAACCTGAAGGGGGAGTTCCAGCATGAGGGTCAGGAGCTGGATAGTAGTTTTTCTGCTCTCCAAGGCCAGTGGAGGTCACTGCAATGACCATGTTGTGGGAGAACAAGGCAGCAACCAAAACCCACATCAACAAACAAACCTGCTTGCTTCTTTGCCTCTCCATCTCTGTCTGCTATAGATATTACTACAACAGCAAAGAATGAAAGATTGGAAGGTGTGTGAGTTGAGAAGAATGAGGGGGATGATCAATATAAAGCACTAACTAGGTGAAGTAAATGGAAACAGGTGAACCTGCATGAGGTTAGTTGATGACAGCAGGTGCATTTATATGTTGTATTAATTATTAACTTTTGAATTGCTGAAACAATGCTGAACTTGAAATGGTCTTTCTAACGAGGACTTCAACTCATGGAACATGGGCGGGTCACTTTGGATTACAATCAGGCATATTATATTTGATTATCATAATCAGATAATTTTGTTCACAAGACTAGGATATTGGACGATAATTATCAACTTTTATGGAGAAAAGAAATTACTTATTAATGGGTAAGTCCAAGTGGGGATGTATTCCAATGAAGAGAGATAAATCAATTGGGACAATCTTTACTTACCACAGGAGACGTATATAAATATAAAATCAATAGGTTGGTATAGGCATGAGATTAATGTTTGCTTAAACATTAGTATCTTTGTCTCCCAAGACATCCCTCTTATCAAGATTTGATAATTTATTAATTTTGGACAAAACATACGATTTGAAAAAAAAAATTAAAAATATAAAACAACATAAGAAAACAAAATACAAACACAATATTATTGAGGGAGATCAGCTCTTTCGGGAGAAATTTTTGAAGTGTTATTCTTGGGGATGCCGACTCAGTCTCTCAACAATGAAAGGTATTGTTCTCAGGGGAGGATTTTGTCCCTCCTCCACAGGGAGTCGTGTCTAATTCACGGAAGGGGACTCCTTAACCGTACGTAGATGTACGACTACTGACCAAGAGGTGATGTGAGCATCTCACCCTTGGTAGGATTCGAACCCCTAGCCTATGGATAGGTCATCTGTTGAGGGACAATACCTTCCATTGTTGAGGGATTAGGTCGGCATCCTTGAGGACGGGGAGGGGGCACAAAACCCTCCCTAAGAGGATAATACCTTCCATTGTTGAGGGACCAAATCGGCACCACCAAGGATGACACTTTGAAAATTTCTTCCAGAGAAACCAATCCCCCTCAACAAATATGAATATAGAAATGATCTAAAATGACTCATTAATTTGAACATAATTATAAGATGAATTCGAACAATTTTAATACAAGAATAACCCATAGCTCTGTGGTCTGCACCATACACAAAGATATGTGTCCTTCCAATTTATTGGGATGTTTAAAAGGAAACAGTACTTGGAAATGTATTGTAGCCATAAAATTTCATTTCATAAATTAATCCTAAAACTCATTTGGAACCTCATAGTTGATAAATTAATCCTAAAACTTCCCAATATGGAACCTGCTCTTAATATGGTGTGGTTCATCTTGGCTATCATTTCCCTAATGAAAACCTTGTTGGATTCTTAAGAGTTATAGTTAGCCTGTGATTTTACAATGGAAACATTATGTGAGAGAATTTCTTGTTTAGATTTCAAAGACTAATGTCAACATGGATTGGCTCAGTGCTTATTATCACTTTGATAAGCACTAAGGTTGGCATTTCACTGATAACTTCATTTGATAAATGATCTATAAATATCACACTTTCAGCCAGACTGATGGGAATGCCGTGACATTGGGTGGCAACCTCTCCAATCCCCTAAACTTTTATATGACCAAAAACAGGGCTAGTTGTTGAAGCACAGTGATCCCGACAGTTGTACAACCTGTTACAACCCACAAGAAAAGAAGATGAAATGTAAATTTCCCAAAGGACTGAGAGACCTTGACATTGCTAAGATGGAGAAATGGACCCACAGTTCTGTAAATGAAGAAATTGAAGTTTAATGGGTGTGACAGAGAGGTAGGTGTGTGGTAGCACAAGATAATTAGATGAGGAGTAAAGAAAGACAGTAATGGTGGTGCCATTTGGAGTCCTATACTTTAAGCTGGCCCTGCATATACCTGTTCCCCTCAGACTATCGTTTGACCATATTTTAAGTTTACATATATGTAAACATGGTGTCAGATAGGAGAACAGGGAGGTATTAATTGAAAAGGTAACCATATTTTAATTACGTAGTGAATTAGGATAAACATATTTTTGTCAATAATGGATTTAAATACGTGAAGCCCATAAATTTTTATGCAGGTTTATTTGTTGAGTAAGGTTTTGCATATTTTTTTTATAATTACTTATTTAGTTTTTTAACTTTATAAAAAATTATTTTAATATTTCATTTAATTTTTCTATCCTTTTTAGTTTTTTAAATTTCTGTTATTTGTCAAATCGCCTTAAAATAGATAAAAAAAGTTAAAAGGTTTGTTAAATTTACTGATGTAGCACATACATAAACTGCTACGTGGATGTCACGCTAGTAATTATTAATTTTTTAAAATAAAAAATAAAAAATATTATTTTAAAAAATTTAAAAAATTGTTAAAATATTTTTTTAATATTTTTTATTTTAAAAAAATTAATTAATTGCTAACGTGACGTATATGTGGAAATTTATATGTATTCTATGTCAGCAAAGTTAACAAACATTGACTTTTCCACCTATTTTGGTGTGATTTGACAAATAATACAAGTTCAAAGGTTAAAAGAGACAAAAAATTAAATAAAGAGCTAAAATAACCTTTTTTATAAGTTGAAGGGCCAAAAAATTATTATACCATTTTTTTTAAATATTTTTATTTGATATATGTTAAAATATGTTTTAAAATGCATATATAAAAATTTAAATATAAATATATTTTTTTGTACATAAGTAACATAACACTTTTGTCCATTTTTATTAAAATACATAGGAATAAATCTTAAAATTATACATAAATTTTGATTTAATACGTAATTTTATACATAAACTTTAATTTTACAACACAATTATTGATATAGCGTCATTTATGTTTATATATTGTATAAAAAAATAATTATATTTATCAAATATAAAAATAATTTGATGTATTTATTTAATTGTATATAATTGAATTAAAATTAAAGTTTCATATATATATATATATTTAAACTACAGTTAGAATTTTATATGTATAATTACATCAAATTAAAATTTATATATTAAATTATATATTCAAAAAAATTAATATATAATTTTAATTTTTTTCCCAAATATAAATTACACAGTTAGTTTTGGAGTTTTGGAGTTTTGGCACAGTTCATAGTGAGCCGTGAGGATGGTTGAGCAAGTAAATGATTGAGCAAACATTCATTTACTTTTGCTTTTAATTTAAACCTCCTTTAGTAAATGTGATATTATTATTATTGATCCTAAATTCATTAAATAATCAAAGACAACCACTATGTTTCAGTTTTTAAAGTTTGTATCATCTACACATTTCAAAGATGAAATTAAGAATTTTGTGGAGTTATGTCTCGTATTTTCGAACTAAACAGTGTGTGACGTTATAATGAGGAAGTGTTCTTTGTCCCAGCGAACAGCTAACATCACGACGAGAAGAGAGCCTTTGCCCCGATGACGCGAATGCCACATCACGACATGACGATGTGTTTATCAAGCTTCTCAATTTTCTTTTCTCAGTTAAACTCTGTTTTTAGTTTCCCACTTGTACTCTGATTAACTTAGGGATATTCTAGTCATATCTAGATTTCATAACAAAAATATTGAGATTGAGAGAATTCCATTCTTTGTTTTGAAGGGTTTTTATTTTGGGGTTTCGGGTTTTCCTTTGATTCTTTTCATCTTTTGTACTCTTCTTTTATTATAGTGAAATCTCCTTTTGCTCGTGGTTTTTATCCTCTTTTAAGGAGTTTTTCTATGTAAAATTTGTGTGTTCGATCTTGTCGATTTTACTTTATTTACTTGTTCGCTACATACGCAGATTATTTCCCAACAAACTGGTATCAGAGTTAGTTCGATTTACGCATTCAACTCGTTTAGAGATGAACATCAAGGTTTGATATTGATAAGTTCGACGGCATCGCAAATTTCAATTTGTGGCAAGTTCGTATGTTAGCCATACTGATTCAGAGCGATCTTAAGAGGATCCTTACAGAGAAGAAGCCCGTAGACATGGAATAGTCATAATGGGATAGGTTAGATAAACAAAAAACTCTAACCACAATTCAATTATGTCTAACAAATAATGTGTTACAGGAGGTTTTGAAGGAGAAAACAACGTTTACATTATGGAAGAAACTGGAAGCCTTGTACATGATGAATGTAACACGTCAAACCCGATCCCTTAGAAGGACCCAAGTATGACGTGTCACTAGTTAGAAATCATCCATCTTTAAAACTATTTCTGACAAAAACTTTGTATAATTTGCAGTGTTTGAATTAAACCTTTAATAAATACTAAAATAAAGTATAAGCCAAATGACGTATAAACTTCAATAAGATAATTTCATTATTCGAAATATAACATTATGAAACCATTCCAAAAACTTAGATGAAATTTCATTAAACATTGTTTATCAATCATAATTTTTAGTTATAATTCTATCTCAAAATACAACTAGACATCACCCTCATATGTCATGCATAGTACAAATAAACAGCTGTCTCACAACAGCAGATGTCCTCTAGCTTAGTCCTTCAAATAGTCTTCCTTCAACAGTAGGCCTGAGAAGGAAAAGGAAATGAGGTAAGTTCAAAAGAACTAAATGAGTTCCATAGAGATCTTAAGCAAAATACTAATAGCACAATCTAATCTTTCAAAGGAATCTCTCAACATTACAGAGTTCGCCCAATGGCGTATATAGAACTCAGACAGACTTAGTACGCCAATGACATGTCACATGGGCAAATATTATACGCCAACACAACATAACTCAGACATTCCATTTTCATGCCAGCCACATACCCAGAGTTGAGAGTCAGATTCATATCAGATGTTTCCGTTTCATTCATATGCATTCTCTCCTTATGACTCCCATTTCAGAATCATTTAGTAGAATGTTTAATTATATTATGCCAATCTGGTTTGCAATATATATCTGCCCTACCGGAAGCTACACAACGTATTTCCTTTAACTCCATTTCCATAGATCAATTTATATCATATCATTCATTTCAGAAGCAGATGGTAGTGGCCTAACATGAAGATGACCCACTTTTATCCCAGACATACAGAACTCAGACTAATGACTCTAGACAGACAACCAATATTCACACACATACATTGATAATCCTTTACAGAGTAAGAATACTTACCTTACAATATTATAAAGTAATGATAATCATGACATATGGAAGTAAGAAGGAGCCCACTAGAAAAATAAAAAAGTCTAAATAGCAGATCATTTGCCTTTGTCACTTGGACCTTCAATAGAGTCTTGAGCTAAAAATAAGGTTATCTTAACATATCAGATTACTACTTCATCAAATCTAAACATGCATCATGAAACATTGACACATAACCCAGAACCAGAAAGTTTCCTTCCTTGAACACCAGTCTGACACTTATGCATGCAGAACCAAAAACACGTAAATAGCATTAAAAATAACCTAGGGTTCATAAAAAATTACCACTGAGCTAAAACAAACGTATAAGTTGGCTAACTAAAACGAACCCAACTTCAGACAGGTTTTTTGGACTTTGGTTTTCAGAAAATACAAAGAAAATCAAGGAAGAAGTGAATACAAAGAAAACACAAAGATTTTTCAGTGAAGGCACTGCTATCCTTATATACTTAAACACGGAGACAAGGTTTAGTGGAAAAATTAGATAATTCCTCTAACACTCTTTATTCTCGTGATTAAGTGCACTTATCATAATTTAAGTCTTTTCACCTATAGTAGCTTAGTTCCATTCTAACTAAGTCCCAATTTAACTAACTAAATGACCTTACTAAAATAGTAAACAAACCTATTCAATTAGTAAACTAAGCGAGTTCGCCAAAGCATCTAGGTGACGTACACTTAACAGAAGAGTCCACCAAAGCACAGATCTTTGCCAAATAAGAGTTCACCAAATGGCACATATAAAGAATTCTATACTTAATAAAACAAAAAATTTACTTCCTCATCTCTACCTTTAATTCACCAAAACACTTTAAACAATAATTAGATACCGAGACTTCGTTGGGCAGGCTATTATAACGAAATCCTTGGTCAACAGGTTAGTGTTAAAACAACGTCTCTACATATTTATAATGGTCGAATGTGAGTCTATTAGATCTCATATTAGTGAGTTTGTTACTCTTTTAAATGACCTAAAGAATCTCGAAGCAAAAATTAGCAATGAGGATCAGGCTATGTTATTGTTATGTTCTTTGCACTCTTCGTACAAAATATTTAGGGAAACTCTGATTTATGGGAGAGATCATCTCTCATTTGAGGATGTGAAGGGGAATCTACTAAGTAATGATATACTTGACAACGAATTAGGCCCAAACAAAAGGTCAGACAAGCAAGCCTCAATTCTAGTTGTAAGGGGCAAACAAAAATCCAGAAAGCTAGATCAAAACAGGTCTAGGGCGATATCTAAATCCAAAAATTGAGACAAAGAATGTTGCTACTGCAAGAAGAAGGGCCACATCAAGTCGGAATGCTACAAACTTCAAAATAAAATTAAAAGGGATGCTGAAAACGACAAGAAAGATAAGAAAAAAGCCAAAGTTACTGATGCTAGTGTAGCCGAAGATAAAGGTGATGATTTCTTGTTAGTGTTGATGAACGAAAGCTTCAAGCTTACTTCCGGATGGATTTTAAATTCAGGGTGCTCCTATCAAATGTGTCCCAACAGGGACTGTTTCTCCACGTACAGTTCAATAGAAGGTGGAGTTGTGCTAATGGGGAATAATTCTCCATGTAAGATAACGAGAAAGGGAACCATACAAATCAGGATGCACGACGGAATTATTTGAATACTGTCAGATGTCTAGTATGTACCTAGCTTAAGGAAATATCTCATATCATTGAGAATTTTGGATTCTAACAGTTGCAAGACAGTCATTGAGTCAAATGGATTAAAAGTTTCTCGTGGAGCTCTCGTTGTAATGAGTGTAACAGCCCGTTTTTAGTCAAATCAGAATAGTGGTTTCGAAACTAAAAATCTGAAGTTGAAATATTTATTTTATTATTATTTTAAAGCTTAAAGTATGATTGAGTGATTGTGTGAAAGTTTCGTTTAGAAATTTTATTGTTTGGTTAGTCAATTTGATAAAAATGACTAAATCGCGTAAAGTGCAAACGTGCTGTTCTATTAGCTAAAGGTATTAAATAGCTATAGAACCTTAAAGTTAAAGTCCTTAAGTTGTAATTAGACCATTTTAATTGTGATTGGACTGTTATGGGCATCCATTAAGTGGTTATAATGTTTTATAATTAAGGTTAAATTTGTAATTAACTAATAATGTTATAATAAATAAAACAAAAATTATATTTTGGTGCCATCTTCACCATATAGCCGAAAATTAGAAGAAGAAAAGTCATGGAAATAGCTTGATACATTCGGCCTTGTCTTCTTGAGCATGTAAGTCCATTTTCGTTCGGTTTTTAATGATTTCTATGTTTTTGAGATCGTTGCAGCTAGGTCTAGCTAGCCCAGGGACTAATTTGCAAAAATATTAAAGATTTTGAATGTTTCTGATCGTGTGTCAGAGTTTTAAAATTTTAAATAATGAGAATGATCAAACCTAGAAACTAACTATGACAACGATTGAGGCAAGTGCACCTATCGAATAGTAGTATAGCTTAGGCAAGACCGGATTGTCGAACCCAAAGAAACTAAAAGTACTAATACTAACTTTCTTTTTATTATTTAGCCTTAAATAAAGGGAATTTGTTGTTTTAAATCTAAATTAATTAACTACTAAATTAAAGACTCTAAGACAAAGAAGAATGAATTTGGGAAAATAACTTGAGGGAAAAACAATTGATTAAGATGACATCCAAGGAAGAATCCACCTAGACTTCACTTGTTACCTAACTCTGAACCAGACGATTTATTCACTTGACTTGATCCGTAAGATTCCCTAATGTATATTAAAAACCCTAGGTTAATTAATTGAAATCTCTTTCTAATTAAAACCACTAGAATCACATTAACTCGATCTATGGAATCCCATATTAGGTTTCACCCTAATCCGGCAAAATCTCGTCACCCTATCTCTAGGCACGCGATCAACTCCGCTTAACTATGCTAGATCTACTCTTAGGCAGGGACTTTTGCTCCTCCACCTAAGCACATCAAACTTGAATTAATATCCGCGAAATATCAACACAAGAATTAAGAACACATAATTAAGAACAAGTCAAATATTTATCATATAATTCAGTAAACGATAACAAGATTCATCTAAGTTTCATCCCCCTCAGGTATCTGAGGGTTTAGTTCATAACAATAAAAGAAAACATCTCAGAAGATAAGATAAAACAAAACATAAGAAATCTCTAAAACTCCCTGAAGGAAATTAAGGAGAAATCCTCCGTCTTGAGTATAATTCCGGCTTCTAGAGATGAATCAACTGGCTATCCCCGAGTAAATCCCCATAAATCTGCCTTCTCTGGCCTAGCAAGACGCCCCCTGTCAAAGGTACTGGGCTCTCCCCTTTAGGTCATACTTAGGGTGTATATATAGGCTTTTGGAATGTGTTTCTTTTCCCCTAAGTATCCCAATCCGAATGAAACTTCTCTTTGCCACGGCAGGGGCATGGCCATGGCACACGCCCGTGTGAATCGTGGCCAGGCCGTGTTGGGTCGACTAATGAGGCATGGCCGTGTGGTCTTGGGTCCAGGCCATGTCGATTTCGTGATGTGGCCCATTTGGCCCGTTTTAAGCCCGTTTCTTGTTCTTTTCATCCTCCGGTGCTTTCCTGAGTATAAAACATGAAAATAAAGGATTAAGAGCACCAAATTACATAAAATAAGGGATAATTCATCCAAAAGCATGCTAAATGTGGGATTAAAATATGTTACTTTTACGGTTTATCAAATACCCCTACACTTAAGCTTTTGCTTGTCCTCAAGTAAAATTCTCAACTCATAATTAAAACAAACTTCCCTCAATTCATAATAGTCATTGATAGTGTTTCATCATAATTCAAGGATAATTTATACATGGATAATTCAACTCAAAGATTCCTAAAGATTCAAACAATCTAAGTCATACATTTGTAGCATAAAACATAGGTGTTTCCCCTCATCTAAATAATTACCTCTGATTCAAAATTGACAAGAATTGACATCCTCACTAAAGATTCACTCAAATCACTCGAAGTGTTTAAGGTTCAGAATTAAGCACTCAAAAGTCAAACATGAAGAGTTAATCCCATAGGCTTGCATGAAAATCAAATCTCCATCACTATAATATGAGATGATACACAAATCAAAAGGTCTTTAATAGGGTTGTAACGGGGCTTGGGTTAAAGGTGTGGATAAAGGCTGAATTAGAAGGTTAGAATCGAGATTAACCTGACAAATTACCTAACTAGAAAAAATGAACTGATAATTGCATCAGTTGAAAACTTGTACTAATAATACTCTAATATGAGCTTCTTCTTCAGTAATTGGAATTTAAACGTATAAGCTCACTTAATCACAAAAATAATAATGAATACACTTTGATTTTTTTTTTTAAGAACAAGTCACAAATAATAATAAAGAACTTTAACAACTGAAATATAGAACATAGTTAGGTAACTAGTCAAAATCAAATCTCGACAAAAAGGGTAGTCAAGAGGAATGGTGATAACAAATACAGACTGGGTTTTGGGTTAATATTAGTGGGTGAGTCAATAAATAGGGTTGTTAGGATTAAAAGGGGTTCACTAGGGGTTAATTATGAAGGTAGGTTTTTTTAGTGGAGTGAGTGGGTTAAATCCTAGCTGCCTTCATCATCTCTGTATATCAAATCAAAGGTGTGGTCTCGACATGTATAATCGATGCAAGTTCTAGAATAACTAATCAATGTTGACACACTCATAATCAAAAAAGTGAGCAAGAAAAAGAATATATGCTCTATAAGGCTCAAAATCTCACGAAAATTATGGGTATTTTGATGTCATCCTCGTAAATTTCAAACTTCAAAGTAATATTTAAATTCAGGTAGACAACTTAGAAAAAATTTTAATTTCTGAAAAATAGACTTATCATGCTTGATTCTCTAATATTCTTAGAATTTAATTATCATTGCACAATTATCAATGACTTAGTCTAAAACATATCAATAAAAATCATAAATCATGGAAATTTCATTCAAATCATAATATGAGAAACTTACTTTAAGACAAGGCATAATTCAGGGATTTTCAAATGATACTATAGTTAACCCCCCCACATTTAAGATGTACATTGTCCTCAATGTACAAAGATAGATAATAGCAAAATAAAATCATAAGATAGGGAGAGAAGTGAAACTTCTTGAATTTTTAATGAAAAGAAACCGGCTAGGATTGCTAGAGGTGAACGTGGGGGAGCGTCTTGAACCGTTTGAAATTGAATCCTCGAAGCAGCCGGCCTGATTTTATTGTATCCTAAGCTAAATCTAAATGGTATGAAGAATAAGAAGAAAATAATAAAGAAAATAAAAATAAAAGTAAATAATGGAAAATAAAAATAAAAATAAAAATAAAAGTAAATAATGGAAAATGAAAGAAGAAAGACAACTGAAAAAGAAAAAGAAAGAAGGGGGGTCTAAATAGAGATTATGGATCCGGTGGTTGCCCCGCCTTGTACCTTCCTCGTGGTGGCCACACTGGACACGACCCACTACTGTGTGTAAGGTCAGTGGTCTGGAAATCTACACTTTGGTTAGTTTATAGTTAGGTGCTAAAAAGAAAGAATAAAAGTAAAAGAAGAATTAAAAATGTAAAAATTTATGGGGTTAGTGCTCGGGTTGCCTCCCGAGAAGCGCTTCGCTTATAGTCTTAAGCTAGACTTTACCTCTCATTCGTATGGTCATGGTGGTTTGAGGAGGTGAAAATCCTTTCTCATGCGATCAATTCGGTTGTGGATATAAAGTTTAAGTCGAGTAGTGTTTACCTTAGAAGTGCTAAATTAGGATTAGTTACCTCATTTGCTCCATCCGGGAAGATTTTGAGTACCTGATCTCCTATCTTAAGCTAGGTTGTCCCATCGTCAAGTTTGTCGTGGAGTTACCTCGTTTTTGCTTCGTGTATTTTTAATTTCTCTTTGAAGTGTGTCTTCCACTCGTCCTAGTCCTTGATGCAAGCCTTCGTTCCTCATGCATTTCTTCTTTATTGACACGAGGTCTAGGATCCGCATCCGCGAAAGAGCTTCAAGAAACGGCAAGTTAATAAGAAACTTCTTTGGAGGTTTAAGAAATTTACCAATTGTTCCTCTGTGTGGTCTTTCTTTATCGCATTGGGGTATGGCATATGAGCTTGGTACTCTGTGAATTACCGGGTTTGGTAAATCATGGCTTACCTCAACCTTACCTTCACTTACTACGTGCTCTTGCCTTGGGTCGATTCCACTAACCTTTCACCGTCATGAGTCATTACGGCTTGAATTTGCTCTTTTGGGTTAGTTTCAGTGTTGCTTGGTAGACGCCCTTGCGGTTGTTCGGAAATTAACTTTGCAAGTTGTCCAACTGACTTAGTAAGTTCCCCAACTTGGTTCTCGATCCCTTTGATCGATGCTTGTTGATTATTAAGCGTTGTCTCAGTTTTTTGGAGAAGGGTATCTGTGGCTACCATGAATTTTGTCAGCATCTCCTCGAGGTTCGACTCATCTTCCTGTTGGTAAGGTGGTTGTTGAAAATTTGGAGGAAGTTCCGGTCCTTGGCTACTTTAATCATCCCACGAGAAATTAGGATGGTACCTCCAACCTACATTATAAGTGTCACTATAAAAATTATTTTGAGGTCTAGAATAGTTACCCATATAGTGGACTTGTTCGTTCTCTATGCCATATCCGTAGGGTGGGTACTCAAGATTCGCCACGCCTCCGCTTGTTTCAGATTTGCATAATCGGGATGTATCTGCGAAGAACACAAATCATCAAACTTTTTATTTAACATCTCTAATCGGTTTGATAGCACAGTTATTGGGTCGAGGTTGTAGATATCGGTTGCTTTTGTTGGCTTTTTCCTCATAACTTGCCACTGATAGTTATTCAGTGCCATCTCATATATCTGCCAAAATCAAATAAAAGAAAATTTAGCAAAGTAAAAAAAATAAAAAATAATAATAATAATAATGGCTAAAGTAATAAAAATTGAGCTTTCTTAATATTTTAGTTCCCCGGTAACGGCGCAAAAAACTTGATCGTGTGTCAGAGTTTTAAAAATTTAAATAATGAGAATGATCGAACCTAGAAACTAACTATGACAATGATTGAGGCAATTGCACCTATCGAATAGTAGTATAGCTTAGGCAAGACTGGATTGTCGAACCCAAAGGAACTAAAAGTACTAATACTAACTTTCTTTTTATTATTTAGCCTAAAATAAAGGGAATTTGTTGTTTTAAATCAAAATTAATTAACTACTAAATTAAAGACTCTAAGACAAAGAAGAATGAATTTGGGAAAATAACTTGAGGGAAAACCAATTGATTAAGATGACACCCAAGGAAGAATCCACCTAGACTTCACTTGTTACCTAACTCTGAACCAGACGATTTATTCATTTGACTTGATCCGTAAGATTCCCTAATGTATATTAAACCCTCTCTCGAGGCGAATAACGTCTAACTCTAGGTTGATTAATTGAAATCTCTTTCTAATTAAAACCCCTAGAATCGCATTAACTCGATCTATGAAATCCCATATTAGGTTTCACCCTAATCCGGCAAAATCTCGTCACCCTATCTCTAGGCACGCGATCAACTCCGCTTAACTATGCTAGATCTACTCTTAGGCAGGGACTTTTGCTCCTCCACCTAAGCACATCAAACTTGAATTAATATCCGCGAAATATCAACACAAGAATTAAGAACACATAATTAAGAACAAGTCAAATATTTATCATATAATTCAGTAAACGATAACAAGATTCATCTAAGTTTCACCCCCCTCAGGTATCTGAGGGTTTAGTTCATAACAATAAAAGAAAACATCTCAGAAGATAAGATAAAACAAAACATAAGAAATCCCTAAAACTCCCTGAAGGAAATTAAGGAGAAATCCTCCGTCTTGAGTATAATTCTGGCTTCTAGAGATGAATCAACTGGCTATCCCCGAGTAAATTCCCACAAATCTACCTTCTCTGGCCTAGCAAGACGCCCACTGTCAAAGGTACTGGGCTCTCCCCTTTAGGTCATACTTAGGGTGTATATATAGGCTTTTGGAATGTGTTTCTTTGCCCATAAGTATCCCAATCCGAATGAAACTTCTCTTTGCCACGGTAAGGACATGGCCATGGCACACGCCTGTGTGAATTGTGGCCAGGCCGTATTGGGTCGTCTAATGAGGCACGGCCGTGTGGTCTTGGGCTCAGGCCGTGTTTGAGATTATTAAAGAGGCACGGCCGTGTGGTCTTGGGTCCAGGCCGTGTCGATTTTGTGATGTGGCCTATTTGGCCCGTTTTAAGCCCGTTTCTTGTTCTTTTCATCCTCTGGTGCTTTCCTGAGTATAAAACATGAAAATAAAGAATTAAGAGCACCAAATTACATAAAATAAGGGATAATTCATCCAAAAGCATGCTAAATATGGGATTAAAATATGTTAATTTTACAGTTTATCAGTTTCCGTTGATGAATAAGCATGTATTTTGAAGTTTCTTGATAGATTATGAATGCTTGTTGATAGATATACAAGTTTTGTTAAGTGATTTTTGAGAAAAAAATGCAAAATAAGGATTAAATTGAGAAATGTTGAAACTTTATGGTTAAAATGTGAAATAAATGAAAATATGGGCTGCTAGGGGTATAATAGTAATTCGGCTAGGCTTGGGTTGTGATGAAATTGAATGAATTTTGTTTTACGAGCCTAGGGACTAAATTGTAAAAGTTATGAAATTCTTGGGGTAAAAGTGTAAATGTGCTTAAATGTGTGTTTTGGATTAAATTGAATAGAGAGATTATTAAATAAGTTAATTTTGAATATATTTAGATCAAGAAAAGTGGAATTCGAATCTAGACCGGGGGAAAACTAAAGTTATCGACTAATCGACTTATTTCGTCGTTTTTACATCCGAGGTAAGTTCGTATGTGATAAATTTCATTATAAATGTATTTTAAATGCTTTGATATTGTATAATTTGTGAATACGAGACTTTGGATAAGTTCAACAATGACTCGATGGTAATTCGGCAATCGAATTCCCGGTTAAACCTTAGGAATAGTTTAGGATACTAGTGACATGTCATTAGAGGATACATTGTGTTGGCTTCGGGACATGATATTAGCACTTCGGGTGCGAGTTATACCGATTTGGCTTCGGGCCATGAATATCAGCTGATTTGGCTTTGGGCCATGATATCAGTAATTCAGATATAAGTTACCTTGATTTGGCTTCGGGCCATGGTATAGGTACTTATTGTGCGAGACTCTTGAGTATCTGATTTCTATTCCGAATGGTTCAACGAGTAAATGAATGATGTGGTTGAAAATGAGATTAGTATGAGACGGTACAGGTATGTGCATAAACCATATTAGCTTTGAAATCGAAGAAATGGTGAAGAAAATATATAGTTTTGAGAATGAGTAATTGAAAGGTTTGTTAGTTGATGTGAATTCATGTATTTATAATCAATAGTTGAATTATGTGTTTGTGATTATATTGAGTTTATTTCATACGAGCTTACTAAGCTTTATAGCTTACATCGTTTATTTTTCTATATTTTATAGTGAATTTAAAGCTAGCTCAGATTCAGGGATCGTCAGAGACATCGTCACACTATCCATCTATTAATTTGGTATATTTAAGCTTATGTTTTGAGTATATGGCATGTATAGGGACTTTGGTCATTTTGGTATATGTGTTGTTATGAATTTGGCCATTTGTGTTAGCTTATAAATGTTATGTTTATAATGTTGTATATGGCCATGTAAGTTGACCTATTTGGCTTAGTTGGTGATGTATATATATGTGTGATAATGCCATTTTGTGATGTGGTTTATATTGCTTGGTGAAGGTTTGATTGTGGATTATTAGTTTGAGTAGCTAATGGTTGAATTTGAGATTGATATGCTTGTGGTTCTAGGCAAAGTAATGTTAAGATGAAATAGTGCATGTAGATGTGTTGTGCAAGTGAGTTTTGGTATGAAATTGAATGGTATATTATGGTATTGATGTGTTTGTATTGGTTGGTGTTAAGATGGTAGGAACTATGCTTGAATAAGGTTAACAGAATGCTTATTTATGCCTTGTATTGGTGCCAATTGGTTTGATGTAGGTGTGTACCAAATTGGGTGGCAAAATGGCTTGGTAAATAGCCTATTTTTGTCCACACGGGCAGAGACACAGGTGTGTGTCTCAGCCGTGTGTGACACACGGTCATGTTGCACGGCCGTGTGTCCTCTGGTGTTGAAATTGAAATCAAGTCAGTATGTTGCACACGGCCTCACACACGGGCGTGTGACTTGGCTGTGTGGCATAAGTCAGTATACCCTACAGGTTTGGCACGGCCTAGCACACGGCCTGGCACACGAGCGTGTGTGGCCACTTCGAAGGGTACACGGGCTAAACACACGGGCGTGTGGTTGGCCGTGTGACCCAAGTCAGTAAGCTCACTTGTTTGGACACAAGGTCGGACACGGACTGGGATACGGCCATGTGCTCCCATTTTGAATGTCCACACGGCCTGTGACACGGGTGTGTCTGTTGGCCGTGTGAGACACACGGTCAGGCCACACGGGCATGTGTCTCCTATTTTGAGAAAAATTTTCTAAGTGTTGAAAAATTTCCCGAGTTATCGGTTTAGTCCCGAACCACTCACAATGCATGTTTAGGGCATCGTAGGCTCGTATAGGGACAAATTGATTGAGATTGAATGATGAATGTATGAATTGATTAAATGTATGTGAAAAGTGTGTTTAAATGTGTTGTAAGTCCGATAATACTCTGTAACCCTATTCCGGCATTGAATACGGGTAAGGGGTATTACAATGAGAGGATAGAAAAAGGTAGTCTATACATTTTGCAAGGGTCAACGGTTACTGATGCAGCTGTAATTATAAAAAATGAGCCAAAATTGTCGCGACGAGAACCAACCTGACGTCACCACGATGCGACGTGATTGTTTCTTTACAGATTCTGATTCAACCAAACTCTGGCACATGCGACTTGGTCATATAAGCGAGAAAGGTATGACAATATAGTGCAAACAAGGTCTTCTAGAAGATACTAGAATTGGTAAGTTAGGTTTCTGCAAACACTGCACTTACGAGAAGTAGACGCGAGTAAGTTTTGATTTAGCAGTGTACAAAACAAAATGGACTCTTGAATACGTCCCTTCTAATTTATGGGGTCCAATTCCTAACAACTCAAAAAGAGATAATAAATATTTCTTAACTTTTATTGATGACCATTCTAGAAAGTTTGGGTTTATTTTCTGAAACAGAAAAATGAAGTCTTCGAAATCTTCAAGCAATGGAAAACACTGTTAGAAAAACAGATCGAGAAGTCCGTGAAGCGATTGAGAACGAACAATGGACTTGATTTCTGTTTATCTTAGTTTAATGACTACTGCAAACCGGAAAGGATAAAGTGACATCGCACCGTTGTAGGTATTCCGCAACAGAATCGAGTTGCAGAAAGAATGAACAGAACCTTGTTGGAAAAGGCTCGATGTATGCTTCAAAATACAGTACTAGGGAATGAGTTTTGGGTTGAAGCCGTAAATTTGGAAAGCTATTTAGTAAACTGATCTCTACATCAAGCATTGAACGGTAAATTTCCTGAGAATATATAGTCAGGTAATCCTTCCAATTATTCTAATCTTAGAATTTTCAGTTGTCCTGCTTATGCTAAAGTCAACCAGGGAAAGATCGATCCAAGGTTCATAAAGTGCATTTATTTGGGTTACTCTACCGGTACGAAAGGTTTCAAACTGTGGTGTCTTAAGGGAAGAATACCCCGACCTTTGGGCCACTTATACAACACTTTATATTACGATGGATCCATCTGCCTAAACATATTTGTTTTCTCTGCAAAATACCATATAACAGAATAGCTCGAAAAGTATTAATGTTAGAGACATTCAATGCGGGTTCTATTCTAGTACAGATAAATTGCATCCACATCTTGGCTACCGGAAACATGATTACTTGATTGAAATTAGTCGGTAATTTGGTATTCGGTATATGGTTCCATATGCCTCTTCCTTGAGTTAAATATTTTACAACATCATCCATTTCTATGTCCTTAAATATGTCTAGATCAGTATTATCAAGGAAGTCATTAGTGTAATATTGGACGTTATAAAACTCACATATTTCTCGAGGAGTAACCCGTACTTCCTTACCTATCACCGTTACGGTTTCCTATATTTCATTATACGATCTCCTCATTTCTTGATCCCTAAAAGAGGCATAGAACTCTTGAACTATTGGGATAATTGCGTTTTCTTTGAGAGTAACACAAAATTGCTCCCATCGATGATATCGAACTAATGTCCAAATTTCTGTACATAAAACCATTGATGGTTCGGATCCTAATTCTTGAATAAAAAAATTTCCTTGTAGTTCAAAAAAATATGATTTGGCGTTTGGATTTTGAAAATTTTGAGGATCCGAAACTATTGAAGTTTCTTGTACATTAGTTTTTCTACTATCCCTAGAAGGCATATTTGATATTAAAACTTAGAATAAGTAATAGAATCAAGCAATATTTAATGAAACAGTAAGAATAAATTAAGAACCCTTAAGCTTGTTTTGTTTATCTCGAATTCCTCGTAGAACCGTATCAATTGTTTCTCCGTCAATTTGTTGCTGAGATGCCTACACCAAATAAAACACCAAGATAAGAAAAGAAGATTTACAGAATTAGGGGTTTCAATGGAAAAAAAGGGTTTTAGGATTTGAGGGTTTTTTAAAAGGTGAAAAGGTTAAGATTAGTTTAGATGTGGTCTTAAGATGTTTTTAAGTTTTAAATATAAGGGTTTTAAGGTTAAAAGCCAGGTAAATTAGAGTTTAATCAACTGGGTCGTGCAGTGGGTCGGGTTGACCCTGTAGAAAATTGCAGCGATATCGCAATACAGAACCCCTGTGTCACGACACCCCTGGCAAGATGCCAATGTCGCGAAATCGGTGTTTGATGTCGAGACACACACTGAAATTTTTTAACCCTGGGGTATTTTGTCTAATGTGTTGCGACACAGAGGTGCTGTATCACGACATCAAAATGTTTTTCTCGATTCCTCGAGCTTATGAGTGGTGTTGCGACACGGAGGTGCTGTGTTGCGACATCGATTCTATTTCAACCCGATATTCAATTCTCAAAGTGTTTTGATTTACACAAAGCCATAATTTGAATAGAAATTAGATTCTAAACTACCGGTTAGTTAAAAATACATAATATACACAAAATTTTTAGTTCAAGAAGGTTAGGTGTTGCTGTCGGATTCATCCGCTAGCTCTGTTAATGTACATGTGGATGCTTTTTTGGTTCCGTTTCTATCAGTGTTTGTCTAGCATCCGTCGTGCCATTCGACTTTTCTTCATTTATCTCATTCTTTGAACCTATTTTTTCATCATGCATTTATCACAGAAAATACCTTTCACAAGTCAAAGTGAGTAGTCATACTTATAAGTATTTTGTAACCTCGTGGTCCTAAATACCTCGTGTTCCACTTTCACCTTTAACTTCTTTTTTCTTAAAGTTATTAATAATCCTTGTAAAATCTAAAAAAAATTCCAACACCAGGGATTTCTTAAAGTTTAATTCAAAATCTAAAGTCATATAATCATCCCACATCTTATGCTTATGTTGTTCGATTAAGCCCTCTTCCGATAATTTTATTAATTGAGTGCTGATTTTATCATATGATTCTAATAAGAAGTGAGTGCTTTCTAATTTCCTTAATTCTAAGTTTGTGTTTCTCTGTAGGGTCATTTGGTTAAAAATAACCTCTAAGATACTCGAAATTCTATCAATACATATGGTCCCTAACTTGATTCGTATTGTGAAATTCCCTGGGTTTATAAATTTTTGAGGTGCTTGATTTAGGATTATTATTTTACAAAGGTTATCCATGTTGCATGGGTCATTATCTTTATAATTCTCAAGTTCTTCTATAGTATTTGAGGTCTTTAATGATCCCTTTATCGGTTCCATAAAAGTTAACATCTCACAAAATGTTTGAAGTAGGGTTGAGACACTTACCTCGTCATTTAGATCTTGATGTTGCTTATACTCTAATTTTGATGAAACCGATGTTGTCAGGAAGGCAGATTCAGTGTTTAACTCAATTAACAATTCTACTATTGGCTCTGTCTCACTCTGGACATTCTTTTGTAGGAGTGCTTTTGTTTTGAACTATTTGGGTTCCTTCTGATTATTTTCCCAACTTAGGGTTTCTTGGCTAGTCAAGTTTTCACTTTTCTCAATTACTATTGTTGTTGGATTTTCATCTTCGTTTTTGCTTTCACCTAGATTTTTTTCAAGCTAGTGATGAATTATATTTACTTCTGTTCCCTTGTCACTATCTTGTAAATCTGTTGAGACTTCTCCTCTGAGCTGGCTCAATTCCAAAATTAATAGTCTCTGGTTTTCCTGAATTTTCCATTCTTCATAGGCTCCTTCTTCATAAGTTTCATTGTTATAATTTTCATCATCATACCACATGTAATTGAATTTGTCCATGATTAATTTTGGTGGCTACTTCTGCAGGAATCTTTCCTCTTTTCAAATGGATTTATTGGGAATTATTTGAAGAAAAGAAGAGTGATAGTAAAACAAAATAAAATAAATTTAATAAAAAAATAAAAAAATCTAGAAATCGTATCTTCAATCTTTAAAATTTCAAATTATTCTATTAGAATGTAAAAATTAAAATTAACTTAGTAGCGTTGCCTCCTCGACAACAACGCCAACAACTTGACCGCCTCCAGACGTACCAACATTCAGAATGTGAATACTGCAACTAAAAATATAGATTTGAGGTGGTGTCCGCAAGTATACGAGTCAGATTATAATATAGTTTTTACAACGGAATAGGTGAGTATTCTGAGGATCGTACCCAAGGGAGGCGAGTACTAAATTAAAGTTAACCTAAATGAAAAAAGAATTAATTAATAGTTTAAATAAGTTATATTACGACAAAACATAAAGGATATATTTTTAGGTTTTTATAAATAAAGAAATAAAGATTTTTAGGTTTTTATAAATAAAGAAATAAAAACAACATAAATAAAAAGGACTTCGGAAAACTAATTTCTAGACTTAATCAAATGTAGACATGGGTGATTAGCTCACTTTGGTGATATAACTAATTCCTATTTCAGGTTTCTATTCAATTAACAAGTCGCTACCCTAGCAGGATCTCTCGATCTTCCACTAAACTAATGAGTCAATAAGAACTACTTATCTCTCGACCTTACAGTCCAAACTGGTTCGGGGCTAAGGGGTTCACAGATAGGTCATACCAATTTTGGGTTAATTCCCACCTAAATGACTTCTTAAGGTCGTCAAGTCTAAGGTTTAATTTCTTCCACTCCCAAACAGTTGATCTGCTAAGAAAACCCTACATAAAAATTAGTTAATCACACCTCCACTCGTTAATCCCCTATAAGAAGATTAGTTCCTCGTGGAATCCATAAACATAATAAACTTGATAATAAAAAAGTGCATAAATAATAAATCAAAAGGATTAGTTCCTTGATTGGATTATTAATGTAATGGAAGAGAGGTTTGTCTCCCCCATATATAGATGACATACTAGATGAGGACTCTATACGATTGAGTCTGTCCATAATTTGTTGATATCTATCATCCTCCTAGAAAACTTTTACCGTAGATAGATTCTGACCATATGTATAGCATTCGGTTGGCCACTAACAGGAATTCATCACCATATTTTCTATCAATTCATAAGCATCTTCGTATGTTCTATTCATTAGGGCTCCTCTTGCGACTCTATCTAGTCCTAAATGTGCATGCACATCCAACCCATTATAGAACATCTGAAACCTCAGCCACTCGAGTAATCCATGATGTGAGCATCATTGTATTAGCATTTTAAAATGCTTCCAAGCTTCATGAAAGCTTTCTCCTTCTAATTGTTTGAACATTTTGATCTCTCTCCTCAGTTGTACCACCTTGCTAATAGGAAAAAACTTTTGCAGAAATTTTCCTACAAGTTCATCCCATGTCATGATAGATCCTGGTGTCTGCGAATCTAACCAAGAAAAGGCGTTATTGATTAAGGAGAAGGGAAACAACCGAAGACAAATAACGTCATCGATGAACCCGTTGTATTTAAATATATCACAAAGCTGAAGGTACTACTTTAGATGCTGATTTGGGTCATCCGCAATTGTGCCTCTAAACTGCATATTTTTTTGGATTATCTACATTATGGTCAGTTTTATTTCAAAATTGTTAGCTGTGATGGTCGGCCTTGTGATGCTTCCTTGAACCATGTCACGATTCGGTAGCACATAGCCCCTTAGAGTTCTTTCGTTGCACGTCATATGTATGTTTGCGGGTAGTTACGATGGTGGTGGTAAGTCCTGTGGGTTATTATTGTTAATCTTGTCAAACAGCAAGTTGTCTCGCGATGGATTGCTTGTAGCAGGTGGTTGATTCTGCATCTGTTGTTGTTGTTGTTGTCGACGATTTTGGAAAATTAGTCTCTCCGGATCAATAGTTGGCTCTATAGGTGTTCCCTACTACGAGTCATATACTAAAACCAAAAAGAAAATAAACGATGTTAGTAAAAATAAAAAAAAATTGTATTATAATTTATTAATTTCCTAACTATTCTATTAAACGCAAAAATTAAAATTAATTCAGTAACGTTGCCCCTGGCAATGGCGCCAACAACTTGACCGCCTCCGGACGTACTAACGTCTAGAGTGTGAATATTGTAACTAAAATATATGAAATTGAGGCCGTGTCCGCAAGTATACGGGTCAGATTGTAATATAGTTTTACAACGGAACAGGTGAGTATTCCGAGTATCGTACCCAAGGGAGCCTAATACTAAATTAACTTTAACCTGAACGTAAATAGATCTAATTAGTAATTTAAATAAACTATATTACGATAGAACATAAATGAAGGTCTTTTGGTTTTTAAAAATAAAAGAATAAAAATAGCATAAATAAAAGGAACTTGGAAAACTGAATTATAAACTTGATCAAATCTAGTTATGGGTGACTAGCTTGTTTTGGTGGTCATAAGTAATTCATATTTTGGGTTTCTATTCAACCAACTAGTCATTACCCTATTAGGATCTCTCGATCTTCCACTAAACTAATGAGTTGGCAAGAACTACTTATCTCTCAACCTCACAGCCCAGACCAGTTTGGGGCTAAGGTGTTCACAAATAAGCCTTACCAATTTTGGGTGAATTACCACCTAAATAAATACCTAGGGTTATCAAGCCTATGGTTTAAGTTTTTCCTCTTCCAAACAGCTGATTCGTTAAGAAAACCCTACATAGTAATCAGCTAATCACATCTCCACTCATTAATCCCCCATAAGAGGATTAGTTCCTCATGGAATTAATAAACATTTTAAACTTGATATAAAAGATATGCATAAAGAATAAGACAAGAGTAGAGTTTAAAGAATTGTAACACCCCTCACCCGGTCCGGTCGCCGGACCTGGGCAATAGGATGCTCCAGTTAAATACCAAACAATTACAAAAAAAAATTATAATTTTAAAATCTCAATAAAATATCAAACAAATTAAAATTAAATAAATTAACATGTGTTCCACTCAGTTACGAGTTAATATCGAGCTTACGGAAGGTTAAAACTAAGCAGACAATCATTTTGGATCAATTTGAAACAAATTTAAAAAAATAAGAAAAATATGAAACAGGGGACACACGGTCGTGTCCCAAGGCCGTGTGGAAGGGTTAAGGCCGTGTGGATGGGTTACATGGTCGTGTGAGTAAATCGTATAATAACCTGATACCGTGTGAAATTGGGGTTACACGGCTATGTCACCAGGCCGTGTGAAAAAGCTCAGCCCGTGTGGTTCAAGAACATGGTCATATGGCCAAACCGTGTACAATTCGAATATAGGGTCACACGGTCATGTCACTAGGCCATGTAACTCCCTGAGACCGTCTGGACAAACCTGCACCAAAATTTAATAAACCATATGGCCGTGTGGGGTTACTATGTGGGACACATGGTCGTGTGGTAGACCGTATGTCAGCCCGTGTATACCTGAAAAGTGCTTTTGAAACCAAGCTATACAACCATGAAATGCTTAAGCCTCGAGATTTCATTTAGCCACATTCCAACTTATTCAAAGGCATCCAAAACAAGTTAAAAACATTATTTACAACAACCATTCTAGGTGTCTAACCAATATGCCTCAATTGGCACCTCAATCAACAATGCAAACTCAATTAGATGATCTTAATAATACCATTATACCTTCAATGGCACCTCAAATAAACCAAACCAAACATGTACAAGAATAACCAACACATCCAAATAAAGCATAGGTGTAAACATGACTTTTATCAATTCCATGCTAAGACACAATCTAGGCATATTATGTATCAAACCAAATCCAGTCCATCAAACATAATGCCTAACATATAACCTTTTCATCCATGAAAACATTTAACAAATAACCAAAGCAACCATCAAGCTATCAATAAAATGACCATTGCCATTATGCTATATATATTTACATAACCTATAGGGCCAACAAGATTCAAAATGCCATCAAACTACAAAATCAACATTTCAAACACAAGACTTCCTAGGTACATGCCAAAACCAAATTAAGAGTATCACCAACACTTGAGTTCGTGTGTAACAGCCCAATTTCAGTGAAGTCGGAATAGTGGTTTCGTAACCACAAATTCGAGCCGAAAAGATAAAATATTTTAATATTATGAAATGATTAGTAATGCGGTAGAAAGATTGCATGAGAACTTTGATAATAAAATTTTATCAATTAGGTGCTTAATTGTAGAAAGGACTAAATTGCATAAAATGTCAAATTTGAATTCTAGTAGCTATAAGGATTAAATAACTATGGAATTCAAAACTTGAGGTCCTTAAATGGTAATTAGACCATTGATGAAATATATGTAGATATTTTTGGTGAATCATCCGTGGAAAAATTAGAAAAGGTTAAGGACTAAATTGGAAATAGAAAAATTATAAAGATAATAATTAAATTAAAATGAAATATCATCATTTTATATCTTCTTCAACCTAAAATAAATGGAAACCCTAGGAGAGAGAAAACAAGCTTTCCAAGCATAAATTGGTAAGTTCCTATGTCCCGTTTTTAGTAATTTTTATATTTTTGAGATCAGGAAAGCTTAATTTATCTATTTGGGGGGTTAATTTGACTAGTTATCAAAGTATAGAAAATTTTCCATGGATGAATATGCTAAAATTTAAAAGTTTATGGTAGAAAATGAAAGGTTGTTGATAGATAAACAACTTTTACAAAGGGAAATTTGATAGAAATTTGATTTAGGGACTAAATTGAAAATTGGTAAAACCCATGGAAAATTTTGAAATTTTGAGAATATATGTGCTGTAAAAATTATATTAGAATTTTGGTTAGGCTTGGAATAAGGATTAAATTGCATGAATTTCAATTTTCGAGCATAGGGACGAAATTGGAATTAATCAAAAGTATAGGGGCAAAATAGTACTTTTGCCTAGATTGTAAATTGAGTTCAATAGAATATGAAATGGATTGAATTGATGATTAAATTCATTTATATAGATCCGGAAGTACCAAACAAAGAGCTAAATCGAGGAAAGAAAAAGATTTCGGATTAGTATATTTTAGATACGAACAAATATCAAGGTAAGTTCGTATAACTTAAATGAGTATAGAAATGTATTAACTTGAATGTTATATTACATTGATTATATTATATGAAATCATGTATGAAAATTACATAGATATGGTAATGAATGAAATGATACATGTTTGGAAAATTATTGAAAAAGGGTTGAATTCCTTGAATATTGAATTCCGATGGATAAAAAGGTTATTTCCCTGATGAAACTGCATGTGTTGCAGAATGGATTTAGCCCGGACGGGTAATCCAAAATGAGCCTCTCGAGTATATGTTTCAATTAGGATTTAGCCTCGGATCGTAATCCTAATTGATCGGATTTAGCTGATCGGTAATCCGTAATAAACTCTATAGGGAATTCTTTGTCATATAAAGGATTTAGCCTGGACTGGTAATCCGACAAAGCCCTTAGATTATATGTTACATTTACAATTTAGCCTAGACTGGTAATTCTACTGTGTAATATGTGGCTCGAGAGTGTACCTATAAGGTACTACTGGACATGAATTGACGGATAATGGAATTTTACACCTCGAGTGTACTACTTGAAATATCCATCGGAAATTCAATGTTTCAATGGATAAAATACACATATGGCATGATGAGCTCATCTATGCATATTGGTATATTATGACTAACATGTTGGTTGAGTATGTGTGAATAGGTAAATTACCAAATAGTTGGAAATCGTGTTTTGTATGGTAATATATTGAATGTAATGGTAAGCTTAATTTATGTTATACGAGCTTACTAAGCATAATATGCTTACTAGGTTTTATTTTCCCTGTTTTATAGTGCTCAAAGCTCGGGAAGGTTGGAGATTAGTTGGAGCAAATCATCACACTATCAACCTATCGTTTTGGTATAAATGAAAATCTTATTTTGTTAATGGCATGTATAGGCTAAGTAAATCAAATGATGTTGTGTAAGTAATGAATGAAACTTAGCCATTGGAATGGCTAGTACACTTATATTTTGATATATGTTATGGTTGAATCAATACATTAATTAAAATGATAAGCATGAACAACTAATGTTGCAAATTATGTAAATTATATAAAGGTAAGTCATTAAACACAAATATATGATGAAATATATTAGTTTGGATGATAGAAATTGACTTGAATTATACTTGCAATTGGTTGGATTATACTTGTAAGTGTTGGTGCAGGAAGATGGAAAATTTGGGTAAGAAATGAGGCTAGGAAATGACCTTATTTTGTCCACACAGATAGACACACGGGCATGTGTCTAGGCCGTGTATGGGCATGTTTTCTGGCCCTGTGTCCCCTGCATTTTAATTTTGAAAAATAGAATGCTCAGAATTAAGCACACGGGCAGAGACACGGGCATGTGTTTCAGCCGTGTGGGTGACACGGCCTTGAACACGGGCATGTGTCATGGCCGTGTGAAACCTGTACCTAATTCGAATTAAATTAATTAACCACACGGCCTAGCACACGGGCGTGTGGCATGGCCATGTGGCACAAGTTAGAGAGCAACCTAAATTGGACACGGCCTGAGGCACGGGCGTATCTAAGGGTCACACGAGCGTGTCTCTTGGACCACACGGGCATGTGAGCCCTGTACCATGGAAAAATTTTGAAATTTTGCGAAAATGCCTAGAGGTTCCGAATAAGTCCCAACTCGACTCTAATGCTCGTATTGGGCCTCGAGGGTCCATTTAAGGGATGTTTTTAACAATCTAGATTAATGAATAGTGATTTACATGATTTATCTGAAAATGTTCTGAAAAGTTTTCGGTAATACTCTATAACCCTGTTCCGGCGATGGATACGGGTTAGGGGTGTTACATCGTGATTGTCGCTAGATGCTGAATCGACGTACAAACCGAATAGTACCTAACCCGCGCACGAAAAAAAAAAAAACAAAATTGTATGCCAAGTGTTACTCAGTGGTATTTCTATAATCCAAATATTTTAAACAAAATAGAATATTAAAATGTAAAATTTAATTCAATTAATGACATGCAATATGATTAATTACAAAGGTCAAAATACAAATTCTTTGCTTACAACCAAATCATTAATCTAATATCATTACATGGTAATTATATCTTATAGTGCATATGTTAACTCAATTCATGTATAAACATATTCCATCTAGCCTTTCATTTCATAGGCATTCATTGAACATCACCATCCAATATTCACAATTTCATTCATTATCTCATATTCTTTTCCACATTTCAATTTAATTTCTCATCATTCGCCATATCGAAAGTCAAATAACTTATTTGATCATTTATTTCCCTATTAACACAACTCGGATGGATACACAGATCCAACCAACACACCAGTTTTGCACCTAATGCCTCATCAGATAAAATAGAAGCAAATAGTTGCACCCAGCGCTATAAAATAGATTGACACCCAGTGCCTCATCGGTTAAACTGAAGCAAATTGGCACCCAGTGTCTCATCGACTCGTAGTCAAAGAAATCCCTGAACTCTCCCTATCTTATGGCATGCCAACTATATCTGACTCTGCCCGAACAGTTAATAGGGTTTCCATTACTTATTTCATTCTCAATCCATATACCAATTCACATCAATTATGTAACACCCCAAACCCGGCCCAGAAGTTAGGCCCAAATCTGGCGTGTCACAATGAAGTGTTTTTCGAAAATCATATTTTTATTGAAAACCCTCCTTAATATTTAAAACTAAAGTCTCAGTTTGTGTTCGTTCAATTTCAAAACGTGATTCAATGAAAAGTTAATCACTTTTAAAAAAACTTTATTAACTTCGTTAAAAATCTCTTTTAGTTGTGGAAGCTAATTTAAGGTAAAGAAGTTTAAAACGTATGTTTTTAAAAACAGTAATTGGGTTGAAAACTCATTTACGCCTAACAGAAATAAAACGTAACAAAATCCCAAATTTAGAATTAAATCCAGAGAGGCCTTATTACAGAAATTAAAACCCAAAAATGAATTTAAAACATATATAAAGTCCAAAGCATAACAGTCGCAGTCGTGTGGTCACCTCCGAGTCCCTCGCAGCACCGATCCTCCTAACGCTGGGGATTACCTGCATAGTTAAAAACGGGGTGAGTTTACGAAAACTCGTGTGTAATCCCCTTACTAGAGTAATAACAAGATATCTGAAACAGCAAACTGAATAGCAGGCTAAAGCCCTATAACAATAATAATGATACCCGGGGCTGGAGCATACGTGGGCCAAAACCCACTACAATATCGTTTGGGTCACAGCCCATAACAGAATCAATTGGGCCCAGCCCAAACCAATACAAAACAAGTGGCTCTAAGCCCAGTACAATGACAAATCTCATAAACAGATATGCTACAGTATGAGGATGCATCCCACCCCGATCCAGCCAACACACCACCCGTACCAACCTTACACTCCTGTGGGGATAAAATCGACCCACCCAGCCAACACACCAAGCTTAGCATCGATTGCGGCACTAAGTCAACAGAACGGCTTGGCGCCATGGACAAAACGGCTAAAAGCCATAATCAGGATGGCACAGATCCATAATCAGGATGGCACAGATCCATAATCAGGATGGCACAAAGCTATCGGTAACTATAATAAGTTTGGCACATTGCCATCAGCGATGGTAATATAATCGGCACACAGCCACGATAATTATGATCGACACAGAGTCATCAGTATAAATGTTAGGCACATAGCCACGGGTAAATAGGATTGGCACAAAGCCATAATCAAGATGGCACATAGCCATATTTAGGTTGGCACAGAGCCATAATCAGATTACTCAACTTTAAGCCGTCCGTCAGTCCACAGTCGTCTCATGCGACCCGTGCGACGTTAACAGATCAATACTGGATCCACAATCGTCTCATGCGACCCGTGCGACCCTACCAGAACTTCCTCCGTATCAATGTCCCAACCCCATGCAATATGTCGTGTATGTCATGCTCAATCATTACACGTGTATGCAAAATGGCCATGCCCAGTACAGTCATTTAGACATATATTAAAAGCATATCAGCCATACAACCACCGTCAAGTCAGTTAAAACACAGTCATACAATCCCAGTCAAATCATAGCACAAGTCAGTCATTTACCCACAAGGGCAAAACAGTCATTTTACCCTATAAGGGTATTTCGGTAATTTTACAAATCGGGGGTATTTCGGTAATTTCACAAATTGGGGGTATTTCGGTAATTTTATAAATCGGGGCTTAACGACCCAACAGAAGGTCCACCGTCGCCTCGAGTGACTTAAGTAACCCAAACAGACACAACGGTGTAAATGGGCCTAAGGCCCATTACTCGGCCTAAGTCGGCCCGCACGTTCGGGTAGCCTATTCAGCCTAAAAATTAGATACGGTCCATAACCCGATTCACTAATAGTTACTTGCCGCAAATTTCCTCCATGTGGGGCCCATGTTCCCATTGGCCCACACGGCCCATTCTGGCCCAGCGAGGCCCAAAACTACCTAAGTTATGTGCGCGACATGACAAGTCTATCGAATTCTCACTTAACAGTGAAATAACAAGTCTATCGATTTCTCACTTAACAGCGAAATTTACCCACGCGGGCCCACTCGACCCAAATCGGCCCATTAGGCCTATTAACGGCCAAGTCCACAAGATCGCTCATGGCGGCCTTTGTCAATGTGTCGACTCCTCCACACGAGTGTCCGTGCACCCGTGTAGTAGCCGTTGCCGTATCGTCGGCATTTCGACATTTGCCGTTCCACAACACGAATAGTGTGTGTACACACCTTGATGGAGAGAAACGCAGTAGCCCACGAGCGTAGAACCTTGACTGAATCGGCTTATACTTCCCAAGCCGTTTGATTATGAATCGATATCACCTCCTTGTGGTTTATCTGTACCACAACATTATCTATTAAGCATCAATATCAATAACAAAGGTTAAACAATTACTATCCTAAGGAAAACACGCGGCCAATAAGAGAACTAGACATTCGGCCAGTATTTGAAAGCACATAACCACTTACCCCTAACAATCGGCCAACCCGATAAATTGAACTTAATCAACCCACAAGAGAAGAACAAATTCGGCACTTCAGAGGCTGGAGAAATGATTCGTCAGAACGCTTGTAGGTCGAAACGTTTGATCGATAGAGAAGGGAAAAAGAATGAAGGCAGAGAAAGAGAGGTTGAATTCGGCTCACATTAAGAAGAATAGGAAACAGGGAGAAGAGAATAAAGAAAACCGAAATGGGAAAAACACAAAAAGGTCTATGGCAATCTTTGGCACTATAGATAGAAGAGAGAAAATAAAACAAATCGACATAAAAGAAAGCAATTGCCGAAAATGCACTACATGCACACCCTAGCCGAATTTGCCTAAACAAAACTCCCCCCCAATCGGCTCCAACTTCTCCCATTTCAAAATCCTTCAAAAACTCCACCAATCCCTCCACCGAATTTTCTCCTTGATTTACTCCAACTCCCCATTCAAATTCAATTCAAATTCTTATGACCAATTCAACCACAAAGTTCCAGTCCAGTTCCAACACCTCCCCAGCTCAAGCAGCAAAATAAACATACAATTGCGCACGCCAAGCCTCGAACCTTAGACTCCTTGCCACACATGTAGCGCCACCTTGCCACTAGATCCCTTCTCTCTTTTTGTCATAAAATAAACACTAATTATTATAAGTCCTATAAGCTAACATCCAGGTTCACTTAAAAGCCCAAATTAAAATTTTGCAAACACCCATACTTGAACCCAGGCTTCTTAAGCACTCCCAAATATGCCCAAATACTTAACCACTAAAGCTACACTTAATTTATGATATTTTCTCGCACACCTAAACTTTTATGAGCAGTCTCCTAGCGGCTCCCATGCACAAGGCCCAATCCTACTAGGCCCAAATTCAGGGCGTTACAAATTACATCATTAACTCATTTATGCAATCATATAATAACATAAAACATTTCATTACACATTCAATTCCATATTTACATCAATACACACATCTTTCACATATGCTCAGATTAATCCTCAAGAACATCAATCATTTTTACCAATTCAAATACATATCAATTTCACAAACGGACTCATCTTATATTCTTACCATGCAAACACAATTCAAATGCAACAATTTATGAGTGATTCATATTATAGAAACACAAACCGTAAACTCCGAGATATTCATCGACGACTTTGTCTTTTCCTTTCTTTTTCGAAAAATTCGGGTTGACATTAGCTACGGATTAAAACAAACAACACCTTTCATCAATACACAAACAATTTCACATTCAATTACTAATTAGATTAATTTTTCCATTTTATTCAATTTAGTCCCTAAAATCAGGACTAACATAACTTTCACATTTAACCTCAAATTTTTATACCAATTTCACTCTAAGCCAAATTTAACTACCTATTTCTCATTTCTACCCCAAAATTTTTATATTTTCTCAATTTGGTCCCTATTACACAAAATCAACAATTGACTTTACAATTTAGTCCTTTTTCACTTTTAACCTAAAAATCTATCAAATTGGCCCCTAAAACTTTAACTATTCAACTAAAGTAACATCCTTAAATTTTAAAAATAATGAAAAATACAACATGAGTCAACTAGCTCGAGGTACCAAAATTCTAAAAACATAGAAATTACAAGAAAAGTGACTAAATTGACTAACCAACTGAAGCTTGAAAAGCTTAAACCCTTAATGTCGTGCGTTTCTTCTTTTTTCTTTTCTTTCTTGTTTTGAAAATGTAGAAAATGAAAAGAGAATAGTTACATTCTCTTTCAATCCACTAATTAACATTTTTTTCTTTCATTTTTTTTTTAACATAAATTTTGACTAAAGTTCTATAATATATATAACATATAATATAAGTCAAAATCGGCCAACATTATAATCATATATAATGGTTTATTTACTTAATAAGTCCTACATATTCAATTCTAATTGTAATTCCTTAATAATTCTTATTTTTATCACTTACGTAATTTAGTCCCTGTACTCAAATTAAACACTACTTCGATGAAATTACCTATCCAAAATTCTATTAAATATTTACAAGTTCAGTTTACGGAAATGGGGTCCCGAAACCACACTTTCTGACACCACTAACTTTCGGTTCGTTATAAGAATCTTATTTTGTATTCAATAATTGAAGCGCAGAAAATCCTCAAGAGTCGATCTCGTCTATAAAGCAAGTTCTTCGAAGAACATGTTAAAGAAAAGAACTAAAAATAAACCTAAAGCCTAAAAGAAAGAATAACTGAAAAGTAAATTACAAAGAAAATCTGAAAGTATCCAAAGTTGTCCTTAAACAAGTGCTAAATGAGCCTATTTAGGGTAGCCATTGTCCTCAACCATATCTTAGCTAACGTTCTTGGGTTTAATTTTCATTGTGCAGACCAAAACATCTCTAAGCGGTAATTAACCTCGTACAAGGCCAGTGTCGCGACACCCTAGTGTGTATGTCGCGACATCGAAGGTAGTATACTTAGGCTCAGGGTAACTTTAAGGGTGTGCCGCAACATCCCTTGGCTATGTCGCAACACAAAAGGCAGTATAGCAATTCTGGCATTCTACTCCCTATGCTGCGACATCAAACTTCCCGTGTTGCAACACAGCGACCAGTATTGAGTTTCTATGCCATTGAATGGTCTTATGCACACTTACTAAGTACGTTAGCTCGCCTTTAGGCCTCATTCGGCCCCTAAGGTCAATAAAAGACTCAAAATACACTTTATTTAATTTAAAATAAAATATAAAAACTTAACTAAAGCATAATAAAAGTGCTTGTATTTAAGCTCTTCAAGTACGAAAACTAGTTTAAACTGCTACACCTAATCACGACAGATCAAGAATCTTGATTGTATTTGAATGATGAAGTGTTGAAATCCACTAGCGTTTGATTGCGTTTACAAATCAAGTCTCCCGAAGAACACAAATGAAAAGAACTGAAAAGAAATCTAAAACCTAAAGGAACGAAAAACTGAAAACTAAATTACAAAGACAAACTTAGAATATGAAAATTTGTCCCTAAACAAGTGCTAAATGAGTCTATTTATAGAATTAGGGTAGTTGTCATCCTCAACCCTAGCTTAGCTGAGGTTCTCGTATTTAATTTCCATTGTGCAGACCAAAACGCTTTTGACTTGTAATTAATCCCGTACAGGGCCGATGTCACAACACCTTAGTGTCTGTATCGCGACATCGAAGGCAGTATGCATAGTTCAGGGGTAACTTCAGGGGTGTGTCGCGACATCTAAGGTAGACTTGGAATTCTCGTATTTTGTTCCCTATGTTGTGACATAAAACTCCCCGTGTTGCAACACAGCGACCAGCTTTGAGTTTCTATGACTTTGGATGGTCTCCGGTACACTTACTAAGTACGTTAGCTTTCCTTTAGGCCTTATTCGGCCTCTAAGGTCAATAAAAGACTCAAAATACACTTTTTATTGAATTTAAACTAAACTAAGAAAACATAACTAAAACATATTAAAATTACTCATATTCAAGCTCCTTAAGTATGAAAACTAGTTTCATATGCTACACCGAATTACGACATATCACTAATCGGGCATAAACGCATTGATCTTACCAACCGCACCAGAATAAGCTCGTAACCCAAAGTATATGAGTTGGTGATACGTTCTCAACCCCTAGGGTATTAGAGAACTATCACAATATGTACACGCATAGCGTTGAATCTCTCACCTATCGATACAGGCCCTATGGCACGTCAACTATACTCGTGACTCTATATGACAATATTAATAGGACAATATCCCATTACCAAGTATTGATATCATTAAGTAAACATATATAAATACAATAAATCTAATAAATTATCACAATTCACATATTCAAGTATATACGTACCTTTCATTTCTGAACTTTTAACAAAACAATATAAACATATAATATTATCTAGCGAACTCGAATTATGAGAGCACAAACTACATTAGCTATTTGTCAATGGCTTTACCTTTCCCTTTGCTTTTCGATGTCCCAACGTCGTATTTAACTGCGTTCGATAAATTTGGATATGAAAAATCTATCCGATATATAATTCGAACATAGAAATATGATAATTAAATATGAATGTACTTTATTCAATTTAGTCCCTACTAATGCTATTATCCGAAACACTCGTATCTCACAATTCATCCAATCAAATTTAAATCGACTTTATAATTACAGTATAGGGACCTCCAATTATTATTCTTTAACAAGATCCAAAATTTTTATATTTTACAATTAGGTCTTTAATAAAACATAATTTATCAAACAATTCACACTTAATTCAAGCTTAATTCACTATCATCTAACACATTTCTATCATGTGTTTTTCCTAATTTAACTAGATTCACCCATGCATAACTTAGAGCTTAACATTCAAATTTCTTTAAGCTTTCAAAAATGATGATTTGTTTAAAACTCTATCAATTCTCAAATCCTATACATGGGTTTTACTTATCATGATTCAAAGATTAAAAATTCATCTAGAAATCAAATAAAATTCTCGCTTACATGATGATTGAAGGGACGATAAATTGGAAATGGAAGAAAGGATAATTTTCTTTTCTTCTTTAGTTGGACGACACTTAATTAAGGGGAAAAAATGATGGCTTCCTTATTCTCTCTCCCACTTTCTTTTATATATACACTAAAATTAGTAATTTAATTAGATTTAATCTCATTTAATTGATTAATATAAAACCATTACTTAATATAACAATGAATGAGTTTAATCATATCATCCCACTATTTCAATATTAATGTGGTTTAATTATTTTATAGTCCCTTATTTAATTTCTAATTAAATCTTTCTCCATTTTCTAAATTAAATTCAATAATTATTACACTTTTGTAATTCAGCCTATGTACTATTTTTAATAATCATTTTAACTTAGTATCATTTAATAATTCAACCCTAAACTTCCATACTTAATATGACATCATTCGATTGTAATTATCTACTAACTCAACTTAATTAATTCAATCCAAAATCAAACTTTACACCATTGTTACAGTATTGCAGCCATTAAGGCCGAGGGTCCTGCCCTGAATCCTTTTGAGGGTCCTAATAAACTTGTTTGGCCCTGGAATGATGATGGATGATGCACTGTTGCATGAAATTACTCAAGGCTAGCCAATGGTGAGTGGGAGAATAAAAATAGTATGTGGTCATTAGTGTGGTGATATAAGGGTCCACAACGTGTAAGGCACTTCATTTGGTTCTTCTTAAGGGTCAGATTGATGTCAAATTTTGAGAGGTTTCGCAGGTACTTAACTGATGATTCTTCGCGTTTTCTTTGTGGACACTGGCAAGAGACAGCATTACATGCTGTGCGTGATTGCCCGATGGCCGATCATGGGAGGCGAAAAGTTATCCCGAACAACGCAGTGAATAATTTCTTTGCCATGGACCTTACTGATTGGGTGAAAGCAAATCTTTTAAATTTGCACGATTTTCTATTTGATGATGTGGACTGGCCGACCTTCTCTGGTATCATCTGTTGGCGTTTGTGGAAAAACCAGAATAGGTTGACTTTTGGTTCACACCATGATTCTTCGATATCGGTTGTGAATATTAGTTTGGGGTGGGCTAAAAGTAATAAATATAGAAATATCAAAGAGACGACGGGAGATGGACTGAGGAGGGAGTATGCAAGTTGGCAAAGACATTTATGTGGATGGTTTAAACTGAACGTTGATGCAGCTGTTAAAGCTGATCCGCCACTTGCGGCTGCGGGGGGATGAAGGATCTTGGGTGGCTGGTTTTAGCCGCTGTATCGGGATTTGCTGGGTGATCCAAGCTGAAATATGGGCGGTTTACGAAGGTGTTTCACTCGCTTGTAACAAAGGCTTCCGAGGTAGAGTGCGATAATCAATGAGTGGTTAACCACCTAAAGTCTGATGATGCGTAACTTAAGTGTGGCGGTGTTACAGAAGGATTGGAATGTTAAAATAAGGCATGAATTTGGGGAGTCTAAGTTAGTGGCTGATTACTTGGCTAAGATAATGGACGTACAGGATCGGAGGCGAAACATTTGCTTTCGGCTGATGTTCAAGGATTTCATGCTGGATAGTTTGTTGTGTTCTTTCTTTAGGCGTTTAGCCTCTTTTTCTTACCAAAATGAATGCAAATCATAATTAAAGTAATTTTACAATATTTAAATAATGAAGATTATGCGAATCCATGCTGATAAATTAGTTATATTAATCAATACTTAAATAATAATAATGTTATATTTAAATCTAAAATGGGAGGGAGGATTCAGCAATCACTCATGTTTAGGAGAGTTTAACGAATTTTGAAATATAAAGGACAGTGATAGATTAAACATGTTCCTAAAGAAGCTAATACAGTGCCTGATTGTTTGGCAAAGCTGAGTTTAGAGTGGAAAACAAGTTTACGTATCTTCGAGGCCGCTTCTAATAAAACCTTAGAGATATTACAACAAGAGAGAACTAGTGGTCCTTTCAGTAAATTTAATTTTATGTAATTTTATTTTTTATCATAAAAAAATAATAATTCATATTTAGCTTTTGTTATGATAATATCTCTATATAATATTTTATCAAATATAAAATTTATAACCACAAGCTTTATTATTGGAATTAGTGAACAATGTTTGAAAGTCATTTCAATTTTATTTTAGACAACACAAAAAGTTAATGCAAAATTTGATTGTTAAAAATCATTTTTCTGAGGGACGTATTAAGAAAAAAATGTAGATAAACTTGAAGCACCTGCATGGCCAATGGCCATTGTCAAACTCAGCATATATCTTTGTTGCGTATTCCATTTGAGCAATGTGCATTAATTATCATTTTGACATTTGGGTGGATGAAATGAAGTAAAAAAATCTATATATTTTAAACTAGGTGGAAATTGCTAATCTTTAATTTTTCATATGAAAAAAATGCAATTCAGTGTTGATGGAAATGAACATCCCATGCAGACAACACATCAAGATTAGGTGCCACAACATCTTCAGCTCAATGTATATCCCTACCTGCAGCATAGATCCACAAATCTTGCTTTAAACTTGGTTATGACTGCCACAAATATCTACTAGTTGATCACCATTGTTGCAGTGATGCAGCATGGGCGGTCAAAAATATTGCATTTTTATTCAGTTTGACTTTGTCTGCAAGTGGTAAAATATATTTCTTATGTTGGACATTGCAGATTTCTAGGGATATTCTGACAATTAAAAATATAAAAATTCTACAACAGTGAAACAAGGTCAAGGGATCGATTCTCAGCCCCATCAGATAATGAATAATTTTCAGATATATTATGATGATTAGTATTTGTTATTGTGAGGACGGTGAAGGGTATCAGCGACTTGAATCAGGCACATGCAATGTCCATGTTCACTGCTTTCTTACTCTTCTTCATCATAGTCTTTACATCCAAGTCAACCTCTGTTAATAAATTATATATAATGATGTTTACTCTGGTTAATGGATGCATGATTAGTTGACTTTTTCAGAAAAATCAAAATGGGGTTTTGAGTTTGACTATCAATATCCAGGCAGGAATACTATATACATATATATATATCAACACACACAACTTCATCAGCTATAATTTCTTTGCTTCTCAGTCTATTTTCTTCACACACACACCCTCCCCCTCCCCCAAAAGGAAAATGGCTTTGGAGATGAATAATTTCCTTTCTTGGATTTTGTTTTGTCTAGCAGCAATGGTCTCCACCATTTTCTTCAAACACAGGAAACGATGTTATGGTGCAAAGAGGAAACTCCCACCAGGGCAGCTTGGACTGCCATTGATAGGTGAAACAATGGAGTTCTACAAAGCTCAACGCAGTAACCGGTTGTTCGAGGAGTTCGTCGAACCCCGCGTTGCCAAGTACGGGAAAATCTTCAAAACAAGCCTCATGGGATCACCAACTGTTGTTGTCAATGGAGCCGAAGCCAACCGGTTCATATTGTCGAATGAGTTCAAGCTGGTGGTAAGCTCATGGCCTTCATCGTCAGTTCAGCTCATGGGGAAAAACTCAATCATGGAGAAACAAGGGGAACAACATCGTTTCCATCGAGGTTTAATAACCTCTTCCCTCAGCAGTACAGCGTTGGAGACTTTAGTGCCTAAAATATGCATGGCAGTTCAATTACACCTTCAAAAATACTGGCAGGGAAAGGATAGTGTTAGGCTTTATTGTTCAACCAAACTTTTGACATTCACCATAGTGTTCGAATGCTTGTTAGGGATCAATGTGGAGCCACAAATGTTGGACACTTTCGAGAGGGTTTTGGAAGGTGCTTTTGCTCCACCACTCAACTTCCCTGGTTCTAAATTTTCAAGAGCCAAGAAAGCAAGGGCGGAGATTGTAAAGATATTGGAGAAAGTAGTGGGCGAAAAGAGAAAAGAAATGGAAAATTGCAGCATGGTTGGAGAGGAAAATGGATGTATGCTACTCTCAAGATTGGTGGGTGCAATGATTCGAGGGGAACTCAGTGAGGAAGAGGTTATTGACAATGTAGTTTTGCTGGTGTTTGCAGCTCATGATACAACTTCCTTCGCCATTGCCATGACCTTCAAAATGTTAGCTCAGCATCCAGACTGCTACTCTAAAGTCCTTCAAGGTAATAACATTAATATCAGTATTTGGGCTTTCCTTCCTCCTTAATTCCCTGCTGATGAAACCCTCATTGGTTTTGACAGAACATGATGAAGTAAAGAAGACAAAAAAGGCAGGTGAAATGCTGACATTAGGGGACGTGAAGAAAATGGAGCGCACATGGCAAGCTGCACGAGAATGCATGAGGCTGTTCCCTCCGATCTTCGGGTCTTTTAGGAAAACAGTTGCGGACATTGAATATGAAGGATTCACCATTCCCAAAGGGTGGAAGGTACGTACGTAGCGTAGCTTATATAGCTGTCGTCATAAATTTCTTTGGTTTTCTGTCGTGTTAAATGGGCGCATGCAGGTGTTATGGACAGCGTATGGAACACATTACAATGAGGAATACTTCAAAGATCCATTACGTTATGATCCCAGCAGATTCCAGGAATTCGTGCCGCCCTATGTTTATGTTCCCTTTGGAGGAGGGCCAAGAACTTGTGCTGGCTATCAGCTGGCCAAGTTGAATATATTGATCTTCCTGCATTACGTAGTCACTGCTTACCATTGGTCATTGCTCCATCCAAATGAGCCAATCATTATGGATCCTCTCCCTCTTCCATCTAAGGGAATGCCTATCAACATTTCTCCCAAGCTTATCACAAACCCAAATTGATTCCCCTTTTTTCCCTATTTAATTATTTTCTTTGTACACAATTTAAATATATTATTTTCTATTCTTTGTCCCTCTTATCTGTTTCAACACCAATTGTTTTCAAAGGAAATGAAATCAAATATAATTCTATATTTTTTTTCATGAAAAGTTAACTATTTTCCATTGAAATTTATATATACAAGTAAAACAGGAGCTAGATATATTTTCCATTGAAATTTATATATACAAGTAAAACAGGAGCTAGATATAATTTATAGAAGGAATAAATTTCAAAATTATATATTGATTTAATTTTCACAAATCACTAATATAATCATTTAATGTTGATATGTTGCATATATAAATAATTATATTTATCTTATATATAAATAAATTAATATATTTATTTCTTTAAATGTGTATAATTTAATCAAAATCAATATTTCATGTATACATCTAAACCGCAATAAAAATTTCATATGTATGATTGCATGTATCAAATTACAAGTTGAATCAAAATTCATATATGATTTCAATATTTATCCCTTTATAAAATAATCTCTCTTTTTAATTTTTATCTTACCATCTACTGCAAAGCATAAAATGTTAAAATAATATGATTTTTATATTTTTTTCAAAACTTATATAAAGCAAGAAACAAAAATATAACATTTCTTTTTCATTTTTTTCCCATCTACTTTTGATGTATAAGTGCCCATAGATAATGCCGGATTGACCCAAAATTTTATAAATCCATTGCCTGGGTCTGAAGTAAACAACCTAAATCACAAAGGGAGCTCATATTCCAAACCTACCGACTGAACCAAACCAATAACTTGACCCTTGAACAAACCTACTTCAATATTCCCATGTATACATACATATATACACTTGGGTAACAGCTGCTGAAGGAGAATGAATATAAAACGAGTTGCAAATGTTACACAGCCTAAGCCTATACACTTACTCGGGTAACTGCTGCTAAAGGGGCAACAAAATCCCCGACTAAATGCACCTGTCGGGTAATAGCAACAACACAGTACATTTTTAGAGGGAACTATTAACATGCAATATAACAGTTAATGTGTTATGATGTACTAAATGAAAGAATTAATGAATTCAGATGGTTGGCAAAAGCAAATAATCACGACTAAAAAATTTGTCATCAGCTACATAAACAATTACTTCCACTTATATTCAATCCACAACATTCTTACAGGGGATGTGGATCTTTCACACACTGTGTGGCATCCGATAATAATTTATGACTAACTGGCTTCAAACCCCTTCTAAACCACCAATTTACAAGGGTCAGTTCTAGTTTCCGCACCTGCAAACATTTAGTCATTACAGTTCATCAAGCATTTGAAAGTAATATCAGATATTATACATACTATGAAACAATACCAAAGCAGAGATGAAAGGGGTAATAAACAAGCAAAAACAGAAAAGACAATTGCAGATCATCTTTTCACCAAGGTCTTATCTATGTTATATATTATTTCATCTTTGACTGCACTGTACGTGTGTTTTCCATTTAGAACACTAGCAAATTCAGGGGAAAAAGAAAAGAAAAACAGAGACTTGGCTTTTATTATTAAAAGATTAAAACAGCACATCAATAGTCATATGCTTCACACTAGAAAATTTTAGCACATTATTTCATATATGGAACCCAAAATATTTCATGTTTGACATTAGAAAGAAGGAAACATTCAAGAGAGTCTAAAACAAACAAATAGCTCATAGTAGTTTCATTACATCCAATATTTCTAGAGGCGCTCTAGCAGTTAGCTTCCCAAACCCATCCTCCTGACGTGAAAAGCCTTTCCAACAATGCCTCATGATTGTAATTAATTAAAAATGGTAAGAGGATGATTCAAAAAATTTCCATGTTCAGTATATTTGTCTATCGAAATAACCACCTTGAAAACAAGTGGTCTATCTACCAGTGAATAATTGTTGCTTGATAGAGGAAGTTTATAATAGATCAAATCCATAAAAATATGAGCAAACTGACTCAAGCCTCATGAAACAAAAAATATTGGGGAATGAATTTTTCCACACAGATTTTATCCTAATGTAGTGCTGGTAATGGAACCCAATATCAAGGAAGGCCAGAAGAAACATTTCACTTTAATGCAAGATGCAAGTCAGTAACAACTGGAAGAGATTAAATAGTTCCATCAAAGAAAGGAATACCAAGATCTAGGTGATCCACAAAACATTATATCAAGGAACAAAAAATTCACCACTACAATTCTCATCATTATATATCTAGACATAAGAAGACTTATTTTGAGAGTTGAAGATTTCATCAAGAGTCACAGATTGAATTGTTGCAGAACCCTAAAAGATTTAACTAAAAAAAGCTTAGGTTAGAGGACAGTCTCTAGCAGTCAAACCGAGAACACAGAATAGAAAATAGCAAGTAAATGGATGTCTGGTCTACAAGAACAATAGAGGTAAGTTCCAATATCTAAGGAACAACTAAAGTTTAATTTCCGAGATTAGCCTTCAGCAGCAAGTCACCGTAATAATAAGAGAACAAAGGTACTTTCCCAGGGATTGACTCAATCTTATCTTTTCAGATTGTTCAATAAGATTCTTTAGAGCACAAAAAATTAAAATTAAAAGGAAATAATATGAAGGAAGGAAAGGAAAGGACAACCAACCTGCCTAACAATGAATGGCTCCTCAACAACACTTAAAGGTTCAGTCAATATAGTCAAAAATCCATTTCGGTTTCCATAAACAACATCTGTAAAGGGCCGATCACCAACCTGCCATAAACATGAATTATGTCAGCAACATAATCCATAAACAAGACAAAATCAACCACCTAGTTTGTTCTATCACCCTTTACATACCATGATAAGTTGTGACGACTTATATCCAAAGTGTTTCTCAATTTCTTCAGCTGTTCCAGCTGGTTTCTTCACCTCTACAAAGACATGTCAGATGGAGACCCTAATCAATTCTAGATAAACTAAACATTGTTGACATAAAGTAACAGTACCTGTGTGCTAAACCTTACAATCTTTAGCAGCAATTGTAATTCATCCCAAGCTTTTTACATGCTTAATGTTTTAATATAGGAATGAAACTAAATACAGTAAAAAATCTATTTCTTTCTTCATAAATGCTATAGAAACGAATTTGGTAACAGACTAAAACTAAAAGCTTGAACCGAAAGGGGAAAAAACCTTACTGTGCCTTATTACTTTAATCCCAATAGTCCCTTCCAGTTTCTTCGCCTTTGAACCATCATAATCATACTCTAAAAGACCTTAATTGATCAACAGAAGGGGGGAAACAAAACATCAGCACATTGCACAAAGGCAGGGTCAGTAAAGAATAAAAAGCACTCAATCTCAAAGAGCCAAACAAAAAAATCACCAGCAGAGTTACTAAAGACGGCGATATCAGGGCCAAAAACATCTTTGCACTGCTCGATAGAAGGACGGAGAGGAGGCCAAAGCGTCAAAGAATAAGGAACAGTAATCGTATTATCCTTATCGAAGACGACACCTTTAAACCCTCTTCTACGGAGCTCAGACCAATTAATGCACCTTATATCACGCACTGCAACATGCGGCAACGCCAATTGACGGTCTTTCACGAACACTCGAACCGAAAACACAAGGCCTTCAACATTGATTCTTTGTCCCACAGCCGCTTTCAAATCCGTCCACCACATGTTTGTGAAAATGACCCTTAGAAAACCCAAGAACTTGGTGTTTTTAGGATGTTTATCCTCTTCTTTTTCTTCGTTTTCTGGATCTGGGTCTTGATTGTTTACTGTTTTTTGGCTGAAGGTAGAGTAAAATTGTTGGAGAAAAGTGGATTTCTGATCTGGGTATGTGTAGCTGTTGGTTCTATTGGGGTTCTCTTGCTGGGGTGTGCTGAAGTCGTGGGTTGTTGTACTAGGGAGGGCTAACGAACAGAGGGTTTTGAACTGTGATTGGGTCCTGGGGAAGGAAAGATTGAAATGAAGAAAGTGGATGGGAAGGGGATAGCAGCAGCAGTTGGGGAATGCAGCAAGTACAACCGGCTGCATCTCCAATGTATTGTTTTCCAATTCTTTTTGTGGTTCAATAATGTAATTGTTTTGTAATTACTCCATAAAGAAATGCAATTATATTTTATTAAAATTTGAAGTGAAGTTCTTTAGGTAACTTTCGACCAACACTTGGGTCCGGTGCCTTTGAGGGATGAGGATTGCCTCGCCACCAACCATTGATTCGTTTCTTAGATTTTACCACCAATTTTTTTTTTGGTTAAATCACATTTTGAGACTTAAATTTGGTAATTTTTTCACATTGGGCCTGAACTTCTTTTTGTCCAAGTTAGACCCTAAACTTGGCAAATATTCCCACATTGAGACTTCAATTTTTTTTTATCCAAGTTAGCCCTTGAAAGCCCTAAAATTCAAGCTTTATTGTGAGAACGATTGTCAAATTCAGGCCCCAATATGGGAAAAATTGTCAAATCCAGGTCCCAATGTGGGAACATTTGCCAAATTTAGGACCTAACTTGAACAAAAAAAATTCAAACCATAATATAGGAAAAGTTACCAAATTCAAGCCCCAAATAATGATTTAACACTTTTTTTACAATATTTTTTGGTCGATATTTTTTTGTCAACATAGAATATGGACCATGTCATCAGTTGGTCCCGAGCCAAATCCGAGTTAAGTTTGTAGATAGAATTCACATATTTCATGTTTAAATTCGATTGAGATTGAAAAATAAATATTAATGTTTTTATAATAGTTTATATCCATACTATTATTCAAGTCTTTGACTGAATTAGCGTCACAAGTTAATCGGACACCAGCTCGGTTAAGAAAATTACAAAATATTTTCTTGTATTTAAAATAAGTAATATTATTCGAGGACATTTTAATTTCTTTTATTTCAAAAAACAATAAAAAAAATATGCCTATGGAGGGATTTGAACCCGCACCAATTATATTAATAATGTTGTTGATTGAGATGATGTCATAAATTAACTCGACATCAACTTAGGATTGATAACAACAACATGATAAATAATTGTATTCGGTTAGAATTCTTAATCTAATGTGTTTATGTGTTTAAATTTTATTTTACTTACAATTTAATCTATTTTTATTTTAATAGCATACATATTTCATGTGTTACTATTAATTAATTTCAAATCTAGACATTTCATTTTTTATTGTATATTATTTTTAAACATAAATCTATATTTTAAATATATGATTTCCGCTCACATACATATCTTATAGATTTAATTTTTATATTTTATAAATTATATAATAATCACATCGATTTAAGCCCATAAATAGATAATGAATCCTTTTTAAAGTCTAATTTCGCCGATGATCCCTATAGATTAGCCAAATATGTCCCGGTCCTTTAATTTAGAAACATTAAATCCTTGTACTGTGTCAATTTGAAAATCATGATCCTATCGATAATGTGAAAACTTGATGTTTGTTAATTGATTGAAGGAGTCATATGCATTTTTTTTTTAATCAAAAGATTAAAAATTGAGTTTTTTTTTTCTTACTTAAGTATTAGCTAAATTGGTATTGATATTATTGTCGGTGCTAGAGGACGTAAATTCGAGTGCGCTGAAGTTTATTTTCATCCTATTAAAGGGTTAGAGAGGAGTTATGAATAGTTTTAAACATTGGGTTAAAAAAAAAGATATGATAAGAAATTATAGTGAGATAAAAAAGTAAACTATAAAAAACACTTAAAAAGGACAATTCAATTTATATCCGAAGGTGTTGATTGATATAATAATAAATTTAACTTTTAATATTTTTTTATATTTTGATAATTTAATCTTGCTTGTAAAAAAAATTAATAAATTGAAGATAACATTTGTAGACTAAATTTGTTTATACCAATCAAAGTCATATATAATTGATGGAAACACTAATTCCATAATTAATTATCTTTATCCTTCACTTTCGAGATTCAGGGGTGAGCATTCGATTGAATCAAGTTAAATTGAGTAAAAAAAATTTTGAGTTAATTGAATTGACAAGTCATATTTTATCATCCTAATCGATTTAAATTTTTTTTCGAATCAAGTCAATTCGAGTTGAGTCGAATCGAGTGAAAATATTCGAATTAAATTAAAAAAAATAAACATTTCAAATTAAAATCTTGTTACAATATAACTAATTTCATGTTAGAGCACATAAACTTGAATAGCTAACTAGGTCCCAACATTATTATTTTAAATTATTTTATATATTTTTTAGAAATTTTAAAAAAATATATAATTTTTTAAAAGGTACAAATTTTGAAATATTTATAAATATTTTGAATTTAAAAATTTATTTTATAGTTTTTGTTGAGAATGATCAATTTGTTCAATTTTAAAATTAAATGCGACCAAAGCTCATTTTTAAAATTATCAGGGACTAAAGAAATATTTACACTAATTTATTGCTTGAAATATAAAATTAAATAGACTCAAAATCAAATTTTTTTTAAAAAAAAACAAATAACTAAAAATTCGTTTTTATTTTATTTTTTAAAATAGAATGAAAATTTATTCATAGGTTTAAAATTGTGAGCTAGCAAACAATTGAAAATTAAAAAATAAATTATAACAGTAAACCTGAAGTCCGCATGAACAAAACTGAGAACCCACAAAAATTTTTTTTTTTTTAAATTTGGACACTAAAAACAAAAAATCCTAACCTCATTGATCTTCCACTGCAGCAATCGTTAGTCAGGACCGCTGCCTACTACAGAGAAACACCACAGCAGCCGCAAAAAGGATAGCCACCGCCGGCACTCCCAACAACCACCCTTTAACCTTCGACCTCCCTTTAATGGCTCCACTCGTCTTCCCCTCTACCCCTTCCTTCACTTCCAACATGTTAGACTCCAACAACTTGGCCCTTTCCTCAAACTCTACTATTTCCGCATTGGTTTTGTCCAACTCAGCCTTGGTTCTGGCCACCTCCGCCTGGAGTGCATTCGCTTTCTTCTTGAGTTCATCTATTTTCTCCTTCATTTCCTCTTCGAGTCGAACTTTTTTACTCCGCTCTTCCGTTTCCCTCACTTCTAAAACCCCTAATTTCCTCTCCAAATCCCTCTCCCTCTTCTCGATCTCCAATTTCTCTTTCTTCAACTCCGAGATTTCCTTCTCCATTCCTTCGATCACCCACGCTTTCTCCTCTAATCCTCGTTTTAACTCCACCGCATCCTTGTTCGCTTCATCTATTTCACTCATCGAAGTTATCAGATCATGTTGCAGCCTGGAAACCTCGTTTTCAAGTTCGGCGGATCTCGAGGCCAGCGATTCCAGCACCATTTCATCTTCCCATTGATCCGTTTCTGTTTTCGTTTCTACTTCCTTGTGCCGAAATTCATCGATTTCTAGGGTCAGTTTCTCGATCGTTTCCTTCACCTCCTTGTTCTCGTTCCTCAATTCAAGCTTTTCTTTCTGAAGCGCTTCCAATTTTTTAGACAGTTCCTTTAGTTTGGCTTCATTCTCATCGCTCCTCGTTGTCATTTTCTTTTCTTTGGATGCCTGCAAAAATCACAGAGAAAAAAATGAAAAGTGAAAACCAAATTTTAAAAAAAAATTAATTTCCATGAAAATGTCAAGAAGAAAAAAAGAAAAATTTAGATTCGAAAATCCGGGAAAATAACGGTTTCGAAAGGAACGTATGGTGAGGCGGCAACGATGATAACCGGAGAAAAGTTTAAAAAAAAAAAAAATCATTTAGTAAAATTAAGGTGAGAGATGCGTATAATTTTTAAAAAAATTAAATATTTAGTAAATAAATATTTGTATAACTCAGTGTTATTCGTGTTGAACTTGTATTGGTTTAAAATTTTTAAATTGTGATTGGTTTATTCATTTAATTAAATAAATTTATCCGAGTATATTTTTAAATAATTACAATTTTTTCTTTGGTGATAATAAACAATACAAACGATTACATTAATTTAAACTGGGCAAAAGTGTCATTTGCTTTATCAGAAAATAAGATTTCAAGAATATCTCTAGATGGATTATTAAACACCTGCACACCTATCTCACTCTCAGAAGTCATTTTAGCTAGACAATAAGCAATTTTGTTGATCTCTCTAGGAATATGCTTAAGAATCCATAATCCTCATTGCATCAAAATTCGTTGGATCCGCCTGCGTAACGTAAAACTCAAATCCACTGATGTATTATCTTTAATAGCTAAGACTGCCTGCAAACTGTCAAATTGAATTACCACCCTATTGAACCCTTGTCTTTGGAGAAGAATAAACCCATCTAAAATACCCCATAATTCAGCATCAAAAACTAAACACTTCCCCAAATAATGGTTATACTCGAAAATCCAATCCCTATTCTCGTCTCCCAGCACTCCCTCGGCGGCGACAATTCTTAAGCCCAACTTGACAGCGGCAAAACTAAAGGGTAATTAGGGTGGTAGGCAAGATGACTACCTTATAAGTCCAAGGTGGAAAAGAGAATCTATACTGGTAATTGAACACCCATCTATATGATTAATGATTAAAATTTATGAGTAGAAGGATATCCGGGAAGGGAGATGAATGAAGGAAAGAATGTACGTAAGTAAAGGGCAGAGTCCGCGGTTATGGCAAGACACCTGAGAAAATATCAAAACTTGTCGAATGGCTACAAGGTCAGCCAGGGGAAGATCGCTTAACGGCCTATCCGCTAATATAAAAGTTCGGGAAATGAACCAAAGACTGCCAACCCAAATTGAGAGAAATTGTCTCAAGATAGATCAAGGAGAAATTATTAGTTTAGTGTCATGCACATAGGAGGGATACCTTTAGAGGCTTCGCCTCAAGGTCGAATAAAAATATTAATAAATGAAAAAAAATATAAACAATGATAATTTATAAATTATACAATAACCGGCAATAAGCTAATTTTAAATGATTTATTTAATTAACAAAAATAAGATATAAATGAATTGATCACACTGTTTAATTCACTCAATAAACAAACCTCACTTAAAATCTACAAATATATAAATTCATATTTTTGGTAATAGATTAGAATGAACCAAAATCATAAAAATATATTAATTGAACCGAGCATGAGTATATAGCGCAGTGATATGATAGTACCAAATTTTATTGATTGAATCAAACACAAGCATATGATCCATCACCAATCTTACATTGCATGTAATTAAACCAATAGCATTAATATTGGACGAAGAGTGTTATTATTATTTTTATTCTATATAATAAAATTAAACGTATGACATGTAGTATTTTTCCCATTAGAGCCTATGGTTTACCTGAGAAAGCTAGCTTTCCTCACTTTTTACAGACTCCACTAAACAAAAGGATCCATTTACTTCGTAACACTTCCCCTAATCCTTCACTAATACATCCTTGTCATGCCATATTGAACCGTTCCCGCCTTCCGTTGAGCAGGGCCTGTTGCCGCAGCACTTGCACCAACACCTATTCCACTATAATGACCTCTTGCCTGCAGCAAGTTCGTATCATTGGTGATTCTATTGTCAGCCGGCTCCACCTTCTTCACTCTGGTCATGAAAAACGGGTTCGAGTCGATGTTGATAGCTATATCCGGTGAAAATTTGGCTGCCATGCTGCATTGAGGACCTTGTTTAGCTTGGGAAGGCAACTCCCTTTCGCTTCTTTCTTGATTTCCAATGTTAGATTTTGAATAAGTATATGCAGGGTGGACAGCCTGTGGTGGAAGACCTGTGCTTCTTATGAACGTTCTCGTATCATAGGCATCTTTCATGATTGTTCCATTCTCATATAGTGCAACGGGGCCTACTATCTTTCCCGGTTTAGCTGAATAGAGAAAATATGTCGGTTCAAGCACCAAAAATAGAAGAGCGAGCAGAAGCAGAAGGGAGGGTGTACTAGGATAATCTAAGACATTAAACATACCTAGTGGGATTCTTTGTTGTGCCTGCAAGGATTTTGAGGCTTGATATGCCTCCTCTGCATTTTGTCTCTCTTTTAAGGACTTGAGGCTTGGCTGCTGCTCTTTAGGGGCAATGGTATTGGAATGTACAATTGTTGACCTGTAAAATTCATAGGATTACAGTTTCAACCATCAGATTAAAGAAAAAAAAAATTGCTGTACGAACAACCAACCAGTTCCAATAAAAGGTAACATAAAAAAATGATGCTCTACCAATAGCCTTTTTACTTTCTTTTGGCTCATTGAAGAGCATTTCCACTGCAAAAGTAGAAGCAAGGTATTTGGCTCTCAATATTTTTTACTACACTATACCTGTATACCATACATTATAAGTGCATCAATAGTAATTTTTTGGAAGTCCACAAGCACACGTTCGGCCATGAAATGAAAAATTGAAAGTAAAAGGTAGAGAATAATATCTACCTCGGAAGGGAGACATGCTTTCTTTCGAGTGGAATAACTGGTGCACTTTTACCACCATTTTCCTCGAGATGTGCAAACTGCTTTTTGAATTGATCAACCGCACTGCATTAAAAACTATACATTAGAAATAACTACAAGCAGCAGCAGATTGATTACTAATGAAGTTTGGTAAGTTTAGAATAATGAGAAAAGCAACGAATAAACAATAAATGAAACCTTGGATAGAGAAAGTGTGTCCTCTCAGTTCCATTCATATGATCTTTCAGCAGCTGAGGATGGTACTCCAGTATCTCACGGAAAATTAGCTCTTGTATATCATCTTTTGTGACCCTTCGCCTCTCAAATTCAAACTCCATCTTTGTAATTGGTTGACATGAAGGCTCCCTCTCAACTCTTGCCAGCCCCTTAAAGTAAGGATCAGCAAGAGCCTGAAACATACCAAATTAAAAGATGTTGGTGTTATAAACTCACAATGCGGATTGATATCATTTATGTAGTTAAAAGAAAATTTGCAGCAACAAAATTGTCAGGGAAGAAACCAATACTCTCCAACAACCACAGACCTCTTCAGCTGTTGGCCGGTCTTTTGGATCAAAGGCAAGCAATCTTTGCAGTAGACGTAGAGCCAAAGGATCTGCATTTGGAAATTTTTGTTCAAATGGGATCGGTTGCTTTTTTCTCATGCTAGTTAAGTATCTTCTTGCCTTTTCATTACGAACCTGTGAACAAGAATAGGAAAAAGAAGTTAATAGCAGTTATGTCTTTATGATCAAAAAACTGCTCAGAAGTCTTGACGTGCGTACTCGAGAGATGGTATCTAATGAAGGTGTACCAAGCAGATCAGTCATCAAATCCAGCTGGTGAACTACGTTTTTACCAGGAAAAAGTGGCTTCCCAGTTAATACCTCAGCAAAGATGCACCCTATACTCCATATATCAATTGCAGGTGTATACTGCATTAATTTTAAGCAACAAGGATAGCAATCAGAGATCGGAAAATAAACAGGAACACCACCATGAAGCATTTATTCCAAGTAATATGAACACCAATCAAAACCTCACAAATTAAAAGAAAACCAATCATGCAGCAACCATTAAAAGTAAAAAGAAAAAGAATCAAAAATTGGAAAATGAACAGAAATCCATTGTGAAATGCTTCATCTTATATGTTGCTAATACAGGATGGGATTTATAGGCTGAAGGATATCATAACTCGCATGCTACATTGCTAATAAAATGTTTTTTGAATGTTCTGCTAAAACCAAATTTGAGTTTGATAAAATAATATGGATAAAAGTACACAACACACAACATTTCAAAAAAACTTTGCATTCATTAAAATTTGAAAAGTATGGAAGTGGGAATGACGTGTACTAGAAAATAATTCGAGTTCAGTAAACATTCAGAAAACTCATATTAGCATAAAGATAGATACTTTGAATCATTCATTTCGCATTGGAACATCTAGGCAGAAAAAAAGCAATCATTTCATGATATAAATTGCTCAGTACTACATGCTAGGAAGTTCTTATCAACCTAATAATTCACCTATATGCATTTTAGACAGGAACATATGTTAAAATAGCCACACTTTTAAATTCAAATCTTGATCCAAATTAAAAATTTAGATATACATAAGAAACTGAACAACTAGAAAGAACATTGCATGCACCACAGAATGAACTAATATAGCTTCATCCAATATGATCTCATACAGGGAATAAATGCATCACATGATTTTAGGTTTGTAGAGTTCCAATCTTTAAAGTCTATGCAAGAGGACGTCTTTACCTTGGAGAAAAAGGATCCACAGAGCTCTGGAGCTCTATACCATCTTGTAGCAACGTAATCCTGAAAATGCCCAACAAAGAAGTCCATAAAATCAGCAAATCAGTTCTTTCTATTGTGATAAATGTAGGAAACAGTTATAATCTGAAAACATCAAAGACTGGTAATTTTAAAAGGCATACCGTCCAGAAAATTGTCATAGGTGTATCATTAAATGCAACTCTAGCTAAACCAAAATCACATATCTTAAGCTTGCAGTTTGCATTTGCCAAAATATTCTTGGGTTTTAAGTCTCTATGGTAGACATTTGCTGCAGCCAAAAAAGCAAATATCAGATACATTCTGCAGTCTACAAATATAATCTATCCTGTCCACAGCACAAGACACTGAGGGTGATATAAGAAAACAGAAAACAGAGAACAAATTGAATTAGAAAAATAGCACTGACAAACTTCAGAAAAATAGCAGTTGTTACCAAAGATGAATACAACAGAAAGAACAAAAGATTTGCTAAAGTTGAAAACAGACTTTGGAAACCTAAAAATAATTGGAACTTGGACATTCGGACTAGACAAAATATTTACCAGAAAAATGTTTACCAAATGTTATAGCATATACAACAAACAGTCGTTACCATTGAAAAGGTCAGATGAAAAAGATATAGCTATAAACCAAGTGAAAGTCTCAGCACATGCAGTCGAGCCAATATAGAGTGAAAATTACCAGTGTGAATATATTTCAATGCACGCAGTAGCTGGTAAAGGAAAAACTGGTAGTGCTCTCTAGTCAAATCATCATTAGCTTTAATAACTTGATGAAGATCTGACTCCATGAGCTCAAAAACGACATAAATATCTTTGAAGTCCCTGCGGGATGGAGGCAGCATAATGTGTTTAATCTCAACAATATCAGGATGCCGAAGAAGTCTGAGCAGCTTTATCTCACGAAGAATTCGGGTAGCATCAGAAATATGCTCAAAAATATCATGTATTTTCTTGATCGCCACTTTTTCACCAGTATGGGTGTCAATTGCAGAGCACACAACACCATAACTGCCTTTTCCTATAACTTCTTGAATCTTAAATCTAGTGGCATCACCATATTCAGAGAAAAAGTCCATCTCTGTTGAACTCTGTGGCACAAAAATACATATAAGACAAGATCCCCAAGCATAACTTTTCAACAATACAAGACACAAGTAACGACATGCATATGGTGAATCAGTCAAAGGCAGTCCATTTAACTCAAAACAAAGAAAAACATACAAATGTAGGACGAAAAGATAATGAAAATGCAATCATTAACAAACAAGAAAAAAAAGAATAAGAATACCACAATGTCATCAATAAAGTAATGTATCTTCAACACATCAGTGACAAAACTAAATACTAAAACTCCCTACAATTTCCTTCTTTTCAATCACTATATGATCATACAGATATTAAACTCATAAGCTAAGCAATAAGCAATTACTTTCAGCAGAGGCAACTAATTTTCAAGATGAAAGGAGAAAAGAAAAAGACAATTAAAATTATATGTATAATCCAGTTTCAGACTGGCAGTATAACAAACAGGTTGTAAAGGAAGACAATCTTATTAGACTTAAAGTAACAATAATGGACTACAATTCCCTACTTTCCAAATATAAAATGCAGGGAAACTCAACCATTTTAAAACAGAGAAGAAGTTTAGGAAGAATATATATATATATATATATTGATATTAGAAAGAGTAAATAAAACTGGCCTCAAATGAGAATCAAAGAGGAGTATAAAGCATTTATTTCAAAAGATAGCATCCCAGAAAAAGAATGAAACTTAGATATTCCAAATAAAAAATATATATATTGCATTAAATTTATGCTGTTTTATCTCTCCCTCCCTATAATCGAAACGCATTCTACTTAATTCAACCAAAGAGGAAAATATCTAAAAATAAAATCATTCCTTTCATTGACAAAAAATATCTGCGACATCTTCACACAGCACAAAACACCCAAAAACACAACAATCCCATATGTCTCACCTAACCACCCAACATTTTCACAGCTCAATATAAACTCCCAAAAACCCAAAATAAATTTTAAAAAAAAAGGATTAAAAGAAATGAAAAATCACCTTCTTTTGGTGATCTGGCTGCATTTTTGTGAATCCAAATTTAATCCCAGATCACAAAGAAACAGATGGTAAAAACCCAATGAAGAGAAAAAGGAGAAGTTGAATGAAGAAACAGAAGAAAATCTAAGAAATCATCCACATTTGCCCCATCTCCCTCGACTCCGAATCACAAGTCCATAATCCCATTGATTTCTCCAACATAATAAAATCCAAACTAAATCATTCATACACTCTGCTTCTTCTTCTTCTTCCTCTTCTTCTTCTCCTTCTTTTACAACAGCATTGCAATTCAACCACCATACAAAAAAAAGTAGCTCTCAAGAACTCTCCTTGATAATTCAGTCTAAACTACTCTTCCAACACTTCTTTTTCTTCCTCTTTTTTTTTTTTTTTTTTTACTTTCCCTTCAAGTCTTCAAAAACTTAACCAATAACCCAAAATTCGCCTCCTTTTTATCTTCTTGAAACAAGAAACTAAAGAATAAAAATACATATATATGTGTTTATTTATATATAAAAAAAAGAGTTAAATGTGTGAATGAAGAGTGCAGAGGTTGCAAGATCTGAACACCGACAGAAAGGAAAGAGGATGAGAAAGAGAAAATAATTTCTTTAATATATAAATAATAAAGTTTTTTTTTCTTTTTTTGTGGCATGAATCTAGGGGTATTTTTATACGTATTTGGGAGCGTATTAGGATACAAGAGTGGCAGATGATGTAAATACGGTGAGCATTGAGAAGTTTTTGGTTGGGAAAGTAAGAGAGTTAGAGTGGATTTGGGGAAAAGGTTCCAAGGTTCTGTTTTGGGGGCATCCTCTTTTTTTAAATTAAATTATAATTGTTAGGGTTAGGTATCAGATTGGGTGCCTCCAGAATTTGGAACACGTCATATTTCCACGTGATGATTCATGAGATGGGGTGGTGGAAGCGCAATCACCATCGTAGATTTTGGTTGACGCAGCCGTATGATCAAAATCTCATCATCATCTCATTCATTGTTTATGCTGACACTACCACAAAATTTCCAAATTTTCTTTCATTTTCTGTTTTTTTCAAATAAATATAAATCACATCATGTTTGCTTACAAAAAAAGAAAAAGAAAAAGAAGAATATACACCATTTCATAGTTGCTAGTATTATAATTTTTTAATAAACTTAAAAAATAAATTAATTTTTAAGCAAAATGATTTTTTTTTTAAATTTTATTCATTTATTCCATTAAAAATTAGGGGTGAGTTGTCGATCGAGTTGACGAATCCTATTTTAGCAACTGAACTTAATTTGAATCTTTTTTTGAATTGAATCGAATCGAGTCAAAAAATTTCGAGCCAAGTTGAGTCGAGTTAACGAATCTTATTATTTATACTCAATGTTGCCTTTATATGGACCAATTATTTAACTAGTTGACGAAGTATAAAATTATTTAATTACATAAATAATATAATGGTTTTACTTTTTAACTTAATGAGTAAACATTTATCAAAACGACGTAATTTTACATTTTAACTTAATGGTTTTGATTTTTAATTTTAGAAAATGTAAACATTTATCAAAACGATATAGTTTTTCTTTGTCTTATTCGAATTTTCGGATAACTCAAGTTGTGTAATTCATATTCGAGTTAAACCAAAAAACTTAATTTTTTTATTCGAGTTGATCCGAATAACTTGATTAACTCAAATAACTCGAACTATTTAATTTAAAATTAATTTTTTTTATCAAATTTTTCGAATCGAATCGAATTTTACTTACCCCTAATTGACAAAATAATAAGATAAAAAGATATTGGACATTTCGATTTCAATCACAAAAATCAAAATAAATCCATTTATTGCTAATTATAATTGGTAAACTTCAATGAGATTAGCAATTAATTAATATAAAATAATGAAATGACAGGTAAGTGTATATGATGATTGATGGAGGAAATAAATTTGATATTAAAATGTGAAGTGGGTTTTGCAATTTCATGACCAATTAAACTAAAAGTTGTAGTGAAAAGCAAGCTGTATTTTGTCTAATTTGGCAACAATGCCATGCAAGTTGCTTTCACAAAAGAGTTGCCCAAGTTTCACGTGCCTTTCTTTTCCTACCACAACTCTAATCTCATAGCACCTCCTAATCTTACCTTCTACAAATAATTTTCTCTTTTTTTTTTTTTCATTTTTCAATTTTTATCCATATGTTAGAATATGGGTGTAATTGTTAATTTTTAATTTATTAAGCTTTTGATATAACAACATTTAAAATAATTTTTCATATAATCAAGTGCATTTGAACATGTTTTAAACTTATTTCAAGCATCTCGATAGAGTGGGATTAACCCCCCGTGAATGGGTTCAATCCTATGGCAAGTCAGTAGCCAGATAAAAATTTGGAAGGGAGAGATGAAGGGACCCATCCTATATGTCTGTCTAATGGACATCTTTTCTGTATTGCTCCAAAACATGGTTTTTGTACTTTCAATGGTTATTTTTCATCCTCAATGACTCCAAAAAAAAACCAAGTCATTTGATGTAAATACACTTAAAAAACACTCCTAAAAGTAAGAGACACATATCCAAACTAAAATTAAAGTGCGAATACAAGAGAGCTTTCAATTCCCTATTTAATTTCTTGTACATACATTTTGAGAGCTTCGTTGTAAATATTTGTATACTTTTATTCCATCTTTGAGTAAGCTAAACTTTGTAAACACTCATTTGTTTACACAAATCATCCAGAGGATTACTAATTGAGCCATAAAAACTAGAGAGATTTTTAGTTGAGCCTTCGAAAAGTTAGAAGGTTCTAGTTAAGCTACAAAAATTATGAAATAGTTCTACCTTAACCCAAGTAAATAATAGAGAGTTGTGAAAGTTATATATTGTCCTTGAAAGGTACCAATTAATGAACTGGGAAAACCTTTAGGTTGTGTTTAGAAAGCGACCTAGTAATTGAATTTAGGTGTAATTGGTGAATCTCACTAAATTGAGTATAATTGAAGCATCCAATTACACTTTCCAACTCTTAGGCCAGGGTGAGAATTGGAGTACTTAAGAAAGTAATTACACCAAAATCCAATTATTATATGGTTTTCCAAACACTCATACATTACTTAACTTTTAAAAAATTGTTTTTTTATACAAGTTTAAGTTATGAAAATTATATCATAAGTATGAACATGTATGAGTGTTTGGATGGTTATGTCCAAAAATTTCTAAAGTTATACTATAAAAAAAAAAATTATGTATACTTTATAAATTTATAACAAAAATTATATTATTTAAATCATATAAAATTTCTAAAGTTATGGACAAAAGTATATTATAAAAATAATTTACGTATTAAACGTGTTATAATATACTTTTTTATAAAAAGTGATAGCGAAAAGGTATGGACGTAACCTATTTAAGTGTCCGTGCTATTTTTTTTATAAAAAAATAATATACTTATTTATAAAAAAATGTTAATTTTTTTATCATAACTTATTTATAAAAAATAACTTTCTAAAGTTATGACAAAAAAATAATATTAATTACATGTTATTGGACACTTTATAAAATCTTTTATAAATGTTATATATTATAAAATTTATATTATTTTAACCTAATTTATGTATTATAAAAAATGTTATAACCTAGCATAAGTTTTTCTCCAAATTAACTTTATATGAGTTTTTATAATCAAAGCTATTAATTATTTATACTATGAACCCAAATATTATGTGGCATATGATAGTTACTCAAATAAAAAAAGTTTTCTTGCACCATATCGTGGGGTACGATACCATTTGAGAAAATAAAGTTGGACACAATATTATAGACTGCTCACGAATTCTTTAATTCGAGATATTCAAAGTTTCAAAATGTGGTTGAGATAATGATAAACCGTAATATATACATATTTTAATCCCACATTTAACTTACTTTTGGATGAATTTTGATTGAATTTGATGAATTCGATGCTCCTAATCTCTTAATTTCATGTTTTATACTCATGAGAGCTTAGGGAATCGAAAGGAACGAGAAACGGGCCAAAAAGGGCAAAAAAGGGGCAAAATGGGCTTACCTTAGAGAAGCACACGGCCTGGACTATCACCCACGCCGTGCGTTTGAGTAACAACCGAGACATGGCCTAAAACATCGTGCGGCGGATCACACGGCGGCGTGTGTGCAAGCAGAGATCGACCACGGCCAAGAGAGTCGACCACGGGCGTGTCACACGAGCGTGTCCCTGCTATAGCCAAGATGAGTTTCATTCGGAATAGGATACTTGTGGGCCAAGAAAGACATTCCGAAGCCTATATAAACACCCTAAGTATAACCTAAAAAGTGTCTTTGGTCGGGGGGCGAAGCCAGAGAGGGCTGAACAAAGGGGATTACTCCAAGAAAGCCAATTGATCCATCTCAGAAGCCGGAATCACGCTCAAGACGGAAGATCTTCCCTTCAATTTCCTTCAGGGGGTTTTAGGGTTTTTCTTATGTTTTGTTATTTACTTTCTTACGAGATGTATTCTTTATTAAACATGAACTAAACCCTCAAATACAGAGGGGATGAAACCTAAGACGGATCTTGTTATTATTTTCTGAACTATATGATAAATACTTGATTTGTTCTTAATTATGTGTTCTTAATTCTTGCTTTAATATTTCAGGATATTGATTCAAGTATTGATGTGCTTAGACAATGGAGCAAAAGTCCCTATTTAAGAGTAGATCTAGCATAGTTAAGCGGAGTTGATCGCAACCCTAGAGATAGGATGACGAAAATCTGCCGGATTAGGGTCAAACCTAATATGGGAGTCCATAGATCGAGTTAATGCAACACTAGGGGTTTTAATTAGAAAGAGATTTCAATTAATCAACCTAGGGTTAGACGTTAGTAGCCTCGAAAGAGGTATTAATATAAATTAGGGAATCCTACGGATCAAGTCAAGTGAATAAATCGTCTTGTTCAGAGTTAAATAACAAGTGAAGTCTAGGTGGATTCTTCCTCGGGTATTGTCTTAATCAACTGGCTTTTCCAAAAGTATTTTCCCAATTCACTCTTTTTGTCTTAGCATCCTTAGTTTAGTAATTAGTTAATTAAACAACAATTCCCTTAATACTTAGGCTAGATAATAAAAAGATAGCAACTACTAGTACTATTGGTCCTTGAGGATACGATATTTCCAGTCTTGCCATAGCTATACTACCGAACGATAGGTGCGCTTGCCTTATTCGTTGTCATAGTTAGTTTGGACACGATCAGATAACAATTGTTGTTCTAAAAAAATATTTTCCATATTAACATCACATTAGTATAACATAAAAAAGTAAGGTTGGATCGTACTAGCATGTTGCATACTTCATAACTTCATTCCTAGGCGAAATCGGAATGATCCATACTTTGAAGACTACATGGAAGAACGAGATATTGATAATCTTAATGATACATATTCAGATGATGAAAAGCTCGATCAAGGACCAACAGATGATGACAAGGAGTATATGTTAAATGTTAAAGAGGGAATAGCCCAACAAATATGGAATGCTAGAGCAATTAGATAAAATTGCATATGATATTTAGTTTTCTTATTATTTTTATTAGTAACCATATTATTGACTACTTTCTTGGACTAATATATTACATATGATGATTTGATTTTAATTTTTGTTACTCATTTAAAAAAAATTTTGTCGTACTGATAATTTTTTATAGTAATTAATAGTTTTTAAAATATATTATGTAACTGTATAATTACAATTTATAGTACCAAACATGACACAAAGAATTATGATGTATGTAACACCCTAAGCCCGGCCTAGAAGTTTAGACCGAATCTTGGATGTCACATTGACCACCGAAGTGATCGTAGGTAAATTTTTACAAAACTAGTTGTCACGTCGAACCGAAACATTTAGTAGTTAAAAATTCAGTCAGTCAAATTACAGTTAAGTTTAATATATAACTGGAATTTAAAAAAAAACGAATAAAAATTTAGAACGGAACTTGTACCATAGTTTTATAAAACCTTACAGTTAAAAAACCGAATAACAAAGTAGAAACTGAAAACACAAACTGATAATTTATTTTCCACTGAGACTGTCCGAGACCTCCGCATATCGAGTCCAGCGTCAGAATTCAAAAATGTACCTAAATGGGGAAACACTAAGGGGGTGAGCTACTCGAGCTCAGTGTGAGTTCAAACGAATAACAACAGACTTACAGAAAAGGATTCCAGATGATAAATCAGTAGCAGATTATATTTACAGGAATAAGCAGAAAAAGATACCAACACGGAAACAATGCCTCAACACACGTAACAGTCAGAGCACACCAATTTCACACTGAATATTCAACACAAGTGTTGTTCAGACAAACAGAATACAAACAGATATTCTTACACCCAGAACTCTCAAACAGATGCGCATGTAATGCAGTCGAGTAACAAAACCCACCAATCCAGCCAACACACCTCTCCGTCCCCCGATCACACCCCATAAGAGCTGATTAAGCTCATCCGACCGAAACACACCACATAGGACCTCGAAAGGTCCATCCAACCCTACACACCATGTATGTGGACTAAGCCACTCAGATATTAATATGCAGCAGAGCTGGCGTATATGCAGTACAGTGCAATGCGGTAATTCATTGTACAAACATGTTGCAGTTTAAACTGCTAGATCATATATTTGTACGCAGTAGAGCTGAGTGTAACACCCCCTAACCCTAAACTGTCGCCGAAACAGGGTTACGAGGCATTATAAAACATATCGAACAATTTACAAGTAATATACAAATAATTATCGAACATATTATTAAATAATCAAAAAGTCCCTTAGATGGACCCTCGAGGCCCAAAACACGTATTAGAAGTGGGACGAAACTTGTTCGAGTACTCCAGAAATTTTTTGTAATTTTTTTTATAAAAAAAACTCAATATAACCCCTTTATAAACATCTAACCTTCCCTGCAATTTTCAAATCGAATACAATCCAAAACCAATCTTTCAACCAATACATTTGCACACTTAATATACCTAAATTATGTCTATAACTTTGACTTAACCATATAATCAAATTACATTCATAAAATCATATAAAATTTTACTAAATAGCTTTATTCATTTTTCTTTCCAAGTTTATTACCCAAACTTACCAAATTTGTCATACCATTTTATTAAACTTAGTATCAAAACACCAAATATCATTCATTACAACCAAAAATTATATAACATTTTAAAGTGACCATTACAACACCTATGTACATGCCACTTTCATTTAAGGAAGAAAACATCACCAAAATTTTTGTGCTGGAGTCGGGATCGTTCAGATGCTGGACCGGGACTCTGGACTCCTATTGACCTGCGCATGGAAACAACCGTATGCTGAGTACTTCAATACTCAGTGGTATTACCATAATTCAAATTATAATAATAATAGAATATAATTATCAAGCATATTACTATCCAATTTCTCAAATATCAATTCATTCTTAAACTTTCATTAATTAACAATAACAATTTTTTTTTTTTTTAGCTATTCTTCAATTTCATTCACATATCATATGTCTCAATTTCAATCATTACATGAACATTAAGTTCATGCCTTTCAATTCCAATCTCAATTTCAATCCACAATTCAACTTTCTCACATTTTCAATAGTACAATCGATCAAATTCATTTAATTTTTTTCCCATTTCGGTTATTCACCCTATTAACAAATCCGGACTTTGACGGATACACGGATTCCAACCCATACACACTAGTACAGCACATTGTGCCTAAAATGGTACATAGTACCTGATCAGTATACGACACATAAGTGCCTAAAACGACACACGAGGTGCCTGATACGACACACGAGGTGCCTGAAATACGACACATAAAGTGCCTGATCGGCAAAGCCGATAAATCCCTTACTCTTCCAAATCCTATGGCATGCCAACTATATCCGAATTAGCCCGACCAGTTAATAGGGTATTCCAATTCTCAATTAAATTTTCACTTTCATACCAAATTTAAGATCACTATTCAATTTCAATTTCACATTCAAATCAATATACAATTCAATTATACATACACATTCACCATCCAATCGAATTCCCATTCAACTCAAATATTACTACTTACCTTATACTCATTTATTAAATATAATTTATATAAAATATCTAATAAAAAGTAATTTGAATTATAGTAATACAAACCCGGATTTGTTCGATTACTCCTCGATAACTTTTCCTTTTCCTTTCGATGCCGATACTTCGGGTTCTTTGCTAGCTACAAAAATTAAAGTAATTATACCATTAATTACAGCACTAATTATAACAAATAATTGAATTTCTATTCAATTTACACCTTATTTTCAATTAGGTCCTAATTAACTCATTCACTTTACTAACTTAATTCATACTTCATTCTTATTCAAATTCCTATCAAATTCAACCTAACTATCAAGTGTTCATAATAAAACCCTAATTTAAAATTTCTTTCAATTTAATCCCTCAATCACAAAACTTATAGTTTCTTTTACAATTTAATCCATTTATCAATCCTAACTTTGAAATTCATTCAATTAAATCCCAAATTCAACAATTTATCCAACATGAACCATGCTTAAAAACCTATGAACTTCCAAGACTTCAACTTAATTTCAACAAAACTTTGTTTTAAAGCTTCTAAAACATCAAAATTAAGTAAAAAGGGCTTAATTGACTTACCAAATCAAAGCTTTAAACCTTAAACCCTTAGTTTTTCCTTTTTCTTTTCTTTCTTTCTTTTTCCTGCTCTGTTTCGAATGGTCCTCTGTTACTTTTGCCTTTGTTTATTTCTTTTATATTTTTATTTCTTTTTATTTCATTTACTTATTTACTTATTTTATTTAATTAGCTTAATAGTAATTAATAATTAATATAACAAATATCTATTAAATAAAAAATATATATGTTACAAGTGTATATCATCATTACCTTACAATTGTCACTATTTAATTTATTTATCATATAAAAAATCTTATAATTTAATTATTTATCTAATAAATATCTTTTACTTAATAATAATAAATAATAAATATCTATACTTAAATAAAAAGTAATTAAATATTTATATTACAATTGTATACATATTATTATTACATTTGTATATTTTTATCACCATTCACTTGTCAAAATCATACTTTATTTATCATATAAAAATCTTATAATATAATTATTATAGATTATAATTTAATAAAATAATAATAATAATAATAATAATAATAATAATAATAACAATAAATATCTTATACTTAATTAATAAGTAAATTAAATCTATAAATTACAATTGTTTACATATTTTAACTACACATGTATATAATTTTTATCATACATTTGGCTTTATTTATTTAATTATTTAATTCTAAATTATATTATATTATAAAATGTAAAGAAAAATCCCAGATTTTTCTTTACCTTAAATGGCATATTTTCCATTTTGGTCCCCCTTGCTTTCTATTAATCTATAATTAGACTTTTACCCCTTTATTCAATTTAGTCCTTTTTCTTAATTACTCTAAATTAAGCTAAATTCACCTAATCAAAACTTAATTAGACACACTACTAGACTCATAATTACTTCTAATAATTATTTACGGACTCGGTTTACTAAGACGAAGGCCAGATACTGTACTTTTCTGATGCTTGTGAATTTTGGGTCATTACATATGCAGTACGGTGCGATAAATCGCTATACGAATGAGTTGCGATGAAGCGCGGATCGATCGTAATCGCCTCCTTCTCTTCGCAATCCCACCCAAAATACTTTATGCAATTGCATGAATGCATTCAATCTCACAGAAATGACCACGTCAACAGACAATCAAACAGGAACAGATATGCACACACGCTCAACAAACCAAATTCAGAATCAAACCTCTCACTCAACAGTCGTAACAACACATAAGCGGAGCACATGGCCATGGATATAGAAACTTAAATACCCTCACCTAAGCCTAGCCAAAGGTCAGAATACACAAACACATTTTCAGATCAAAACATACACAAACTAAAGTTTTGGTGTCTTAGGACCACAAGACAGTGTACTCTGGCCGTGTGGAAATTCCTAGGCCATGTGGGAGGTCAAACGCCCGTATGAAGAGGGGCACACAGCCATGTGGCTGAGGCACACGGCCGTGTGAAGAGAGGCACACGACCGTGTGATTGAGGCACACGCTCGTGTGGACCAGGGACATGGCCGCGGGAACAGGCCGTGTAACTCACTGTCCAAAATATGCTAAAATAGAGTATAGGGTAGACACGACCGTGTGAGGGTCTCACATGCCCGTGTGCCCACCAGACACGGTCGTGTGTCCAAAACACACGTCCGTGTGGAATCCCTAAATCCCCAAATTAGCCACACGGCCGTGTGGCACCAAACCACTCAAATCCTAATTCCCAAACGTACACGCATGTGTACCCAGGGGACACGGTAGTGTGAAATTTGACAAAAATCCTCAAATCGGCCACACAGCCGTATGGCCAGGCCGTGTGGCACCAAAACCTACCGAAAAACCCTAATTTATAAATGCACACGGCCGTGTGATCTGGCACACGCCTGTGTGGCTGCCTATGTGGTCATGAAACCACTTCGGAACCAGCCAAAAATGTCGTTCTAGCCATCAAAATGGTCCCTAACCCTTACAATAACAAGGGTATATCAGAATATGCAGTATTTCCCATACTGTTCAACAACTAAATACCCAAAATCAACGGATTCAAGCACACTCAAGAGATGTCGAAATGATGATTTGCAAAATAAAATAGATAAGGTTCGAATCCCACACCTGTTTCGACTACGAAGGAGCAAAATTCTTCGAAATACGCACGGCGAAAATCGTTCCCCAAAAGAAAGAAAGAAAATAAAAGAAACAGAAAAAACCAAATAAAAAATAAAAGAAAACCAGAGGAAGGGGAAAAGAACGTCCAGCCCCCAAAAATAAAAAATAAAAATAAAAATAAATAGTTATAAATATTAACTTAAAACAAAACAAAATAAAGTGTCTCTCCAAAATGCGCACACAAAAACTCGAACCCGGATCCTTAAGGTAAAGTAACTCTAACTCAACCACCAAACCAAGAAGCCCATTCTGACACTTAATCACACATCTAAACACAATAGCACACCCTTCTCTCTGACCCTAACCACAAAACCTAAAGACTTCTAACCCCAAAATCAGGGGTGTTACAATGTAATTATACTATGTCAACTAAACACGTCTAGCGAATTATAATTCTTTGTAATTACAAGATAGTGTAATCACTACCCTAGTAATTACATTTTAATTCAATATCTATGTGTTGTTGAAACAGACCCTTAGTTGCGGGAAGCTAAGATAGCGGAGCTAAGCAATTGAGGTCAAACCACTATAAAGTGTTGCATCAATTTTTAATTTTTCAATTTCTTTTTTTTAATCACCAATTCATCTCCTCTTAGTATTTATCGAGCTTAACAATTATCTTAGTGTAACATCCTAGGAAGGGCCTATGCATTTTTCAGATCAATTGTATGAAATGACAAGTCTTAAGTATTATGAATAAATTTTTGATACTTTTGGAAACCTAGAAATGAATGAAAATGGAAATGAAAATGAAAATGGAAATGAAAATGGAGATGGAAATGAAAATGGAAATGGAAATGGAAATGGACATTTTTGGAAACTTAGACATTTTTGGAAACCTAAACATTTTTGGAAATGATCCAAAAATGGAAACTTGAACATTTCGGGAAACTTGGATATAGGAGAGAAATAAAGGAGTTTTATTCACATAAATATGTGAATAATAAGAGATAAATAAAGGAGTTTTATTCACATAAATATGTGAATAATAAGAGATAAATAAAGGAGTTTTATTCACATAAATATGTGAATAATAAGAGATAAATAAAGGAGTTTTATTCACATAAATATGTGAATAATAAGAGATAAATAAAGGATTATTTTCTAATGAGATAATTGAGGAGATAATTGATGGATTAAAGGCTTTTATCTAAAAGAGATAATATTATCAAAAAGAGGAGTGGTGGCCAAGTAAAGGACTCCTAGGTGATAACTTTGGCTATAAAAGGAGGACAGAGGGCTACTCATCAACATTTGCTCCTCTCTTCCTCTCTGCAGAAATTCTCCTAGGCAAAACCCCCTCTGCCGAATTTTCATTAAGCAAAAATCCTCTCTTTTCTTCTATTTTCTTCTCCGTTCTCTTTGTTAAAAATTTGAATCTTTGTGGATTCTAAGAAAGAGGGCAATCATCCACAACATCAAAAGGGGATCTTTCGGAAATCTAAGGATCTAAGGTAAGGATTATAAATATAAATATGTGGTTAAAGATTATGATTCACGTTTTCAAAGTTAGATCTAATCTAACACGGTTATAGGATTTCAACAGGCTTATAAAGGAATCCTCTTCAGATTTGGAATCCCATCATAAGGTAAGGGATATTCGGCCAAGGCATAATTTGTTTAAGTGTTTTCCATTATTTCAAAAACGAAAACTGACATGGTTACATACCTAGTATTAGCCGATTTCAAGGAAGAGGAATTCTAGCAATCTGTTGGGACTTGATTAAATCAATTCGGCAACTAGGTAAGTAATTCTACTTCTAGTAGGATTTGGTTTTAAGACCAAATAGGTTTATTTATATGTTTTAATTAATGGCCGAATATAGGAGTGAAAGATCTAGATCGGTAGATCGCTCTACGGAATTCACGGAAACTATTAAGCGAAAAAGGTGTGTACTCTTACTAACTTTCAATAAATTGCATGGCAATCATTAGATATGTAAATATGTAACAGTATGTGAATGTGGCTAAGCACCACAAATGTGGTAAGGAGTACCCAAATCGTTTCCTACTTTTGATAGGATTGTGAATGTGATATATTTTGAACATGTGATTAGTAACATGAATGAAAATTAAGTATGTGAAATATGTTATGAAATAATTGGGGCATTCGGGATATTTGTGGAGGAAGAAAGTGAAGGTGATGACTACGGTCTCACCAACGTAAAGTGGTGACTACGGTCACATAAAGTGAAAAGTGGTAACTTCGTTTACATCCAGTGAATACACGATGTCTAATGACACAACATAAGTGGGCGATGAGCACGCCGACCGCAAATGATCGCTTCGGCGATGGTGTGTAGCGGATGGAGGGTCGACTTAGTAGTCCCCGCGGTGTACAAAGTTGGTACGGGTGGTGTGTAGCGGATGGACAAATAGGTTTGGATTTGGGTTGCATCATCCTTTATTTTGTATGAACATGATATTGATATGACTTGTATGCTCGATTTGTTGGAAATTAGTACTATGTACACATTGAGTCTGTTGACTCACCCGTTGGGGAATTATTTTTCGTGTGATGAGCGGTAATGGACCGGGTGGCGGGAGCTAAAGGTGGCCATGCATCGCTTGAAGAAATTATTTGGAATTTGGACTTTATGAAATTTTAGTACTTTAAACTTTATTTTGGGTTTGAATGATGTAATAAGGCCATAAGGCCCAATTGGATTTTCTTTATTTCTGCTTATTTTTATTTGAATATGATACAATTTATGTTTGATTAAAGATAAGTAAATTTATTTCTTTTAAAATAATAAACCCAAAAATTATTTTGTCACCTTATTTAAGTTAGATTTCGTAATTTATTAAATAGGTTTCAAATTAAGCCCAACCTAAAACAATTTTTTTAAATTACACAAATTTTCTCTAAGTCATTTAGAACATTGAAAACCGATTTATTTAAGGAACATACGAGATCCGGTTCGTGCTCGTGGGTCGGGTGTGTGTTTGTGTTTGATTCGTATCGAGCCCGGTTTTAAAACTCTCTACCTGGGGCTCGTGCCCAAAACGTTTTCAATTCGAGCCCAAATGAATTTCTTTGAAATAAGCGTGTTTTATGGCATGGCACCTAAGTCTCCGACCATGATCCACCAGTAAGTACCTTTAACCATCCGTGGTGATTATGTGAATTATGAATTGTAAAAGGGTAGAAAAGGCATGGAACGAGAATAGTGTGATAGGAACTTGAACCCTAGGATTAGACTACTCAAACACTTGAAACTCATAAGACTTAATGAACTTAACAAACCTATGACTAAGTTATTAAGCTAGGGTGTGGCAACCCCCATGCGCATGTCTAGGATTGGATCCTAAGAGCACAGTATTTAAGCGATCCCTAGTGACTCACCTCCTCTTCGCAGTATCCTACCCGTGCGTAGCTTCGGTTCGCCCTAACTCGGAAGGCTCGGTGGTGTGGCAACCTGCATGCGCATGTCTAGAAAGGTCGGTGAGAGCTTGGTATTTAAGCGATCGCGTGACTCACCTCCTCTTCATTCGAATCCTGCAGTGCGTAGCTTTGGTTCACCCCGACCAAGAGGGCTCGGTCATAGGCTAAACACAAAGAATAAAACCCGAAAGGGACTTAGCCGCTTTTTCTTTTATAAAAAAATAAAAAAATGTATAACCAAAATTTAGTTTTAAAACTCTTAGAAACTTATGAGAACTATTTTACAACATTTTCTTCTAAAAAAAAAAATACCCTTGGTTTATAAAATGACCAAACCACCCATAGTTTTAACAAAATTTCATTACTTTATCAAATGTTCAAAAAACCCTAATTTGTAAAATATCAAACTATCTTGATTTTGGAAAATTACAAAATTGCCCCTAACTTACAAAATTACCAAAACGACCTTGATTTCCAAACTTTTGCAATATCATTGCTTTGAAAAGTGTAACTCTCAAAGGAACCCTCAATGTTTTACAATCTTGGAAAATATCCCTAACTTAATAAATTTTACAAATTTACCCCGATTTTTGGAAAAATTATCAAAATACCCCGAGATCAAAAATTACCGAATACCTCTGATTTCAAAGTTCTTCCAAAATTTCCTAACTTTAGAAGTACCAAAATACTTTCGTCAAAATCACCAGGAACTTTTTATTTTTGAAAATTTACTGAAAATACCTGTAGGATAAAATTACGAAAATGCCCCGGGTAGTGGAAAAGCAAAATAACGAAAACAACAACAAGAATTACAACGTTTCTTTGAATGAACGAAAGTTCATATTTGTTGATGGATGAATGAATGAATACAAGATCGTATGCATGTATGAATACGAAAGAACCACTCTTAAACTCTTCTTCATAAGATATCATCATGGGTAATAAGTGAAACAAGAATACTAATACATAAAATTCCTTAATCGGATCTCGTCGATAATGAGCTCAAGAGGACGTGGTCGCCGTGGGAAGAGGTAGAGGAAGGATGACTGTTAGATCGGGACAAGGTTCGACAATGAGATACCACCACCACCATCACCCCACCGCCAATGTTGAGCGGCGCAGCCTCGCATGAGGAAGATGCGCGTGTCGTCGCAGTCAGTCTTTGCGAGTTTTGGAATTGGTGGTGGTGCAGAAACAATTCAGAAATCGTAAGTCCGTGGCTCGAGCGCCCGTGCTAATGGAGTGAAATGTTTAGAGGAGTATCGGGAGTGGCACCCAAAGATACCGAGTCTCGGTTGGAAGCAAATCGAGCGCATCATGGATGAGCTCGACTTGACCCCGAGGAGAAGTTGAAAGGGATGACGCAGCCTTTATTCTGCGATGAAGCGTATCAATGGTGGTTAACCGTCGGGACGGTGCCACGGCGGAAGATCGACACGGGAATATGCTAAGGAAGCATTTCGGAAGAAGAAGTATGTGGGAACCAGGTATATAGATGAGCAAAGGAAGGCTTTTCTGGGTTGGTACAAGGAAGTAAGTCCACACCGAATATGAAGCGGAATTCTTGAGGTTGAGCCGATATGCCCGAGGAGTAGTGGCGATCGAGCATGAACGCTGTGTTCGTTTTGAGGACGGACTTAGGGACGATTTGAGACTTTTGATAGCACCCGCATCGAGCGGGAATTCTCTGCCTTGGTGGAAAAGGCTAAAGTGACTGAGGAATTAAGGACGCCACCAAGCAGTGTGTGGGATGAAAATAAGCCCAAAAGAGGTTTTGGGCCATCCGAAAAGGCCACAATAGGCCTAGAGTTGACAGCCACAAAGTCAACAGCCGGTACGGCCGGCAATTTCGCCCTTGTGAACATTGTGGAAGGAAGCACGGGGAGAGTGTTGGAAAAAGCGGGACGATGTCACAAGTGTGGGTCCAAGGACCATATGATTAAGGATTGCCCCAAGCTATTAGATGAGAGCCAACCAAAGACTCGTAATGCTAACTCAGTGGTAGAGGCGCATGGCACCTCAAAGAGGTCGTGGGTCGACCAACAGAGGTAGTGGCAGAGGCCGTGGAGCTTAGGGTCGAGGTGCGCCTAACGCCAAGCAAGGCAACCGGGTTTGGTTTACGCGGTTTTGGAGGGAAGAGGAGACGCGCCGGATGTTATAACCCAGACGTTCTTTATTCATGACAAACCCTATTTTGCTCTTATTGATGTGGGCTCAACTCATTCCTATGTTGCATGTAGTGTGGTTGAAACACTAGGCCTAGACTCGAACTTTCGATAGGCGGATAATCGTAGTAAGCCCTTTAGGCCAAACGGTGAGGATAGATAGGATCTTTCTAATGTACCCTAGAGATTCGGGAGCGAACTTTCTGGGCCGACTTAATGGAATTACCATTCGGAGAGTTTGAGCTTATACTTGGAATGGATTGGCTAGTAGAGCATCGAGCCGTGTTGGATTGTGCGGCTAAACGTATGGAACTAAGAACCCGGAAGATGAGGTAGTAGTGATGATCGGAGAAAGGAGGAACTACTTGTCTAACGTAGTTTCGCATCAAGGCCGGAAAATGGTTAAGAAAGGATGTAAGGCATTCTTAGCCTTCGTGAGTGCGTTAAGAGGAGAAGAGGAAGGTGTTAAGGGAGTTAGAACAAGAAGGGATTTTGAGGATGTATTTCCTGAGGAGTTGCCCTAATACCCCAGGATAGAAGTGGAATTTGGAATAGATTTGCTACCAGAACCGCTCCGTGTCAATCGCTCCCCTACCGAATGGCACCAAAGGAGTTAGTGGAGCTCAAGGCTCAAATCCAAGAGTTGTTGGATCGTGGGTTCATTCGACCCAGTGTGTGTCTCCGTGGGAGCACCGTTCTCTCTTTGTGAAGAAGAAGGATGGAACTATGCGGATGTGCATAGATTATCGCCGATTGAACAAACCGACCATCAAGAACAAGTATCCTTTGCCAAGGATAGATGACTTGTTCGACCAACCGAAAGGGGCAACTGTGTTCTCAAAGATCGACTTAAGGTCGGGGTATCATCAACTCGAAAGTGAAGGAGGTCGATATTCATAAGACCGCTTTTAGGACAAGGTACGGTCATTTTGAATTTGTGGTGATGCCGTTTGGGTTGACGAACGCGCCGCCGCGCGCTTCATGGATATGATGAATAGGGTTTTCCAACCCTACTTGGATAGATTCGCCGTGGTGTTCATCGACGACATTTTGGTGTATTCCAAGACGGAGGAGGAGCACGATGAGCATCTCCGAGTTGTGTTAGAAGTGTTAAGGAAAAGAAGCTTTATGCCAAATTCAAAGCAAGTGCGAATTTTGGCTCAAGGAAGTGGCGTTCTAGGACATGTGGTATCCGCGGAAGGAATAAGAGTGGATCCTAGGAAGATCGAAGCGTTGTTGGATTGGAAACCACCTAGGTCGGTGGTGAAATCGAGAAGTTTCTTAGGCTTGGCAAAGCTATTACGTAAGGTTCGTGGAAGGATTCTCGCCAATAGCCGCACCTTTGACAAAGTTACTAAGGAAGGAAGTACCGCTTTGTGTGGACGGATAAGCAACAGGAGAGCTTTGAAAAGCTTAAAAGGTCTTGTGAAGCTCCGTGTTAATTCAAATGAGGCGTAAGGACTTCAGAGTATATTGTGATGCTTCGCACACGGGTTAGGTTGTGTGCTAATGCAAGAAGGAAAGGTAGTCGCTTATGCATCTCGACAGCTTAAGGCCGCATGAGGTGAACTACCCAACTCATGACTTGGAACTCGCGGCGGTGGTTTTCGCCTCAAAGTTTGGAGGCACTACCTTTATGGAGAAAGGTCGAGAATTTACACGGACCACAAAAGCCTTAAGTATTTGTTGACTCGTAAGGAGTTGAACTTGAGGCAACGAAGGTGGGTGGAGTTATTGAAAGATTATGACTGCTCGATAGAATACCATCCCGGGCAAGGCGAATGTGGTAGCCGACGCCCTAAGTAGGAAGGTTGTGTCGGATTTAAGGGCTTTGTTCGCTCACTTAAGTTTGTATGAAGACGGAAGCCTATTGGCGAGTTACAAGTCAAGCCAACCCGGGTGAAGGAGGTGAAAGAGGGACAGTTGGCGGATAAGGACTTAAGTACTAAGTTACTGACAAGTACGGCAGGCAAGGAGGATTAAAGGATTATGGCGTCAATGATGAAGGAGTACTTGTACTACAAGGAAAAGGTTTGTATGCCGAGGATAAGGAGTTGAGACAAAGGATTCTTCGGGAGCGCATGGTAGTCCTTATGCTATGCATCCCGAGGCATCAAGTCAGTATAGAGATCTAAGGGAACAATTTTGGTGGTCGACACAAACGAGAGGTGACCGAATTTGTGGGGAAATGTTTGACATGTCGCTAAGTAAAGGTTTGAACACCAAGTCCCATCGATTGCTTTCAACCAATTGAGATTCCCCAATGGAAGTGGGAAAGAATTACCATGGACTTAGTTAGTGGGCTTCCCTTACGCCCACTAAGAAGGATTCGGTATGGGTGATAGTGGACCGTTTGACCAAGTCCGCACATTTTATCCTGTGAGGATCGACTATTCCCTTCAAAAGTTAGCCAAGTTATATGTGGCGAGATCGTGAGGCTACACGGGTACCGTGTCGATCATCTCTGATAGAGACCCAAGGTTTACGTCTCGATTTTGGAAAGCACTTCATCAAGCATTAGGCACTAAGCTAGACTTCACTACGGCTTTTCATCCACAATCGGACGGGCGATGCGAACGCAGGTTATACAAGTGTTGGAAGATATGCTAAGAGGTCAGTGATGGATTTCCGAGGAAGTTGGGAAGATTACTTGCCTCTAGCCGAGTTCGCCTACAACAACAAATATCGTGCAAGCATTCGGATGGCACCATACGAAGCATTGTATGGAAGGAAATGTAGAACACCAACTTGTTGGACCTAGTTAGAGAACGCCGCGTTTTGGGTACAGAGTTAGTGGCGGAAATCGAGGAGAAAGGTGGAATTAATTCGGGCACGGTTGAAAGAAGCTTCCGATGATGAGCGTAAGTCGCACGCAGACCTTAAGAGGAAAGAAATTGAGTTTGAAGTAGGAGACCAAGTGTTTCTAAAGGTCTCACCTTGGAAGAAGGTTATGCGGTTAAGTCGCAAAGGAAGCTAAGCCCAAGGTTTATAGGGCCCTATCAAGTCATCGAGCGAGTTGGGCCGCTGGCATACCAATTGGAGTTACCACCGAGTTGCATCAAATGCACGACGTATTTCATGTGTCCATGCTACGCCGCTATCGATCGATCCGTCTCATGTGGTACCTGTTGAAGAAGTGGAGTTAAGGCCGGATCTATCCTACGAGGAGGAGCCGATTCGGATCTTGGAACGTGACGTGAAAGCACTACGAAAAGAAGTCGGTGCCTTTAGTCAAGGTGTTATGGCGCAATCATGGATCGGAAGAAGCTTCGTGGGAGCCGTAAGAGACAATGCGACAAAGAATACCCTCAATCATTTAGTTAGGAAATTTCGAGGACGAAATTTTATTTAAGGGGGTAGAACTCGTAACATCCTAGGAAGGGCCTATGCATTTTTCGGATCAATTGTATGAAATGACAAGTCTTAAGTATTATGAATAAATTTTTGATACTTTTGGAAACCTAGAAATGAATGAAAATGGAAATGAAAATGAAAATGGAAATGAAAATGGAGATGGAAATGAAAATGGAAATGGAAATGGACATTTTTGGAAACTTAGACATTTTGGAAACCTAAACATTTTTGGAAATGATCCAAAATGGAAACTTGAACATTTCGGGAAACTTGGATATAGGAGAGAAATAAAGGAGTTTTATTCACATAAATATGTGAATAATAAGAGATAAATAAAGGAGTTTTATTCACATAAATATGTGAATAATAAGAGATAAATAAAGGAGTTTTATTCACATAAATATGTGAATAATAAGAGATAAATAAAGGAGTTTTATTCACATAAATATGTGAATAATAAGAGATAAATAAAGGATTATTTTCTAATGAGATAATTGAGGAGATAATTGATGGATTAAAGGCTTTTATCTAAAAGAGATAATATTATCAAAAGAGGAGTGGTGGCCAAGTAAAGGACTCCTAGGCTGATAACTTTGGCTATAAAAGGAGGACAGGAGGGCTACTCATCAACATTTGCTCCTCTTCCTCTCTCTAGAAATTCTCCTAGGCAAAACCCCTCTCTGCCGAATTTTCATTAAGCAAAAATCCCTCTCTTTTTCTTCTATTTTCTTCTCCGTTCTCTTTGTTAAAATTTGAATCTTTGTGGATTCTAAGAAAGAGGGCAATCATCCACAACATCAAAAGGGGATCTTTCGGAAATCTAAGGATCTAAGGTAAGGATTATAAATATAAATATGTGGTTAAAGATTATGATTCACGTTTTCAAAGTTAGATCTAATCTAACACGAAGTTATAGGATTTCAACAGGCTTATAAAGGAATCCTCTTCGATTTGGAATCCCATCATAAGGTAAGGGATATTCGGCCAAGGCATAATTTGTTTAAGTGTTTTCCATTATTTCAAAAATCAAGACTCGACATGGTTACATACCTAGTATTAGCCGATTTCAAGGAAGAGGAATTCTAGCAATCTGTTGGGACTTGATTAAATCAATTCGGCAACTAGGTAAGTAATTCTACTTCTAGTAGGATTTGGTTTTAAGACCAAATAGGTTTATTTATATGTTTTAATTAATGGCCGAATATAGGAGTGAAAGATCTAGATCGGTAGATCGCTCTACGGAATTCACGAAACTATTAAGCGAAAAAGGTGTGTACTCTTACTAACTTTCAATAAATTGCATGGCAATCATTAGATATGTAAATATGTAACAAGATGTGAATGTGGCTAAGCACCACAAATGTGGTAAGGAGTACCAGTGCACGTTTCCTACTTTTGATAGGATTGTGAATGTGATATATTTTGAACATGTGATTAGTAACATGAATGAAAATTAAGTATGTGAAATATGTTATGAAATAATTGGGGCATTCGGGATATTTGTGGAGGAAGAAAGTGAAGGTGATGACTACGGTCTCACCAACGTAAAGTGGTGACTACGGTCACATAAAGTGAAAAGTGGTAACTTCGGTTACATCCAATGAAATACAGATGTCTAATGACACAACATAAGTGGGCGATGAGCACGTCGATCGCAAATGATCGCCTTCGATGGTGTGTAGCGGATGGAGGGTCGACTTAGTAGTCCCCGCGGTGTACAGGTTGGTACGGGTGGTGTGTAGCGGATGGACAAATAGGTTTGGATTTGGGTTGCATCATCCTTTATTTTGTATGAACATGATATTGATATGACTTGTATGCCTGATTTGTTGGAAATTAGTACTATGTACACATTGAGTCTGTTGACTCACTCCCGCTTGGAATTATTTTTCGTGATGATGAGTAAATGGACCGGCCTCGGCAGGAGCTAAAGGTGGCCATGCATCGCTTGAAGAAATTATTTGGAATTTGGACTTTATGAAATTTTAGTACTTTAAACTTTATTTTGGGTTTGAATGATGTAATAAGGCCATAAGGCCCAATTGGATTTTCTTTATTTCTGTTTATTTTTATTTGAATATGATACAATTTATGTTTGATTAAAGATAAGTAAATTTATTTCTTTTAAAATAATAAACCCAAAAATTATTTTGTCACCTTATTTAAGTTAGATTTCAAATTTATTAAATAGGTTTCAAATTAAGCCCAACCCAAAACAATTTTTTTAAATTACACAAATTTTCTCTAAGTCATTTAGAACATTGAAAACCGATTTATTTAAGGAACATACCAGATCCGGTTCAGGCTCGTGGGCCGGGTGTGGGGTGTTTCACTTAGATTATGGGAGTAATTTTAAATTTTGGACCAAATTACTTTTTGTTTTATTATTTTAATTACTTTCTTCATTTTTCCAAATAAAATTTAAGTTTAATTAAAAACAAATATCTCTCTTATTCTTAACGGTAAAACAATAGATGTTATACTTTACAATTATAATTATAGAAAAATATTTGGTACACTACTAGAAGAGTTTTTAAACTCCACAAGCTCCTATTAAGGGGTTAACAAATATCCTATAGGGGTATAATAAAATATTTAAAAAAGAGACACATCACAATTTTTTAAAGTTCCTTGTGTAATTAAAAAAGTACATACCAATGTACCAAATACTCATCCTATAATTATTAGTATTGTATTTAGTCTAAATATTCATTTATTAGTATATTAATTATGATTTAAAAATTAATTTCAACCTCACATATTTATTAATATATAAATTGAGACTTAAAAAAATATGTTTTTAGTTAATCTTATATTCTATCAATCAAACACCAAAATCATATATTCCAACCAAATGAACTAAATAGGGTAATATAATATACCTAATATTCCACCTCATATTCTTATATTCTCGTAATCTTATTATCAAATGTAATATTACATTCCTTGAACCAAACACCACTATAATATTTTTGTCATTTTTATCACTTTAGCTCCCAACCTTTAAATTTTAGTCTAATTGTTCTTTTTTAGATAAAAAAAATCTACTAATTTGTTAAAATTTTAACGATAATAAGGTGACAACTTGTGTGATGGTCCATATGTAATTATTACTGACGTGTATGTATTTTTTTTAAATTATACTTTTTTAAATTTTTAATAAATTTTTTGAATTTTTATAAAGTACATTTAGACTTCTATGTTTTTGTTTTTAAATTTTTTACAATTTAGCCTCTCTCTTTTTCGTAAAAGAAAACAATTTGATTAAACTTTGAAGGCTGAGGGTTAAATTGATTAAAAAAGAATTAGTACAAAAGTGATTAAAAGGGTAATTATTAGAGGCTAAATTTATTATGTCAAAGCTTTATTTATAATCAAGTGAAGCTAGAAAAAAATTAGGGACCGAAGCTAAATTATAAATTTTTTAGAAGTAAAAATGCAATTTTACCATGGTATTAGTTTATAATGTTACAATTTCTAAAGGGATTTAATTGAATTTTTACCATTTTTAGAATAACCAATACTACGCCCCTAATTATTATTAATACTATAAATCCTATTACACACGTATGCATGTAGGAATTATGGATTTAAAACACAAATATGTGTTTAAAAATAATATACAATAAACAATAAAAAGTATGGTTTGAAACTAATTAATCATAAAAACACATGAAATATGTACGATATTAAAATAAAAAAATTAAATTAAATTACGAGTAAAATAAAATTTAAACACATAAATACATCAAATAAACAATACTAAATGCACTACTATTATTTATCATGGTTTTGTCATCAATTGTGAATTAGTCTCGAGTTGACTTGTGGCACTAACTTAATGAATAACATTATTAATACTAGAAATTCTATTACAAGCACATGCGTGTGGAAACCACGTATTTAGAACATATGTGTGTGTTTAAAAATAGCATACAATAAATAATGAAACATAAGGTTTGAAACTAATAATAATAACAACACTATAAACACGATAAATAATTATTATTGGTACGGCGGTAAAGAATTTTTTTAAGTTTACTTAAGAATTACTATTGTTGTAGCAGTAAAGAAATTATTTATAAATCCATTAAACACGAGTTCAATTCCTAGATATGTTAATTTTAATTCTTTTATTTAAAAACTATATAAGAGTATGAAAAGACAAAAAGACCATCAAAATAATAATAGTCATTTAATAAAAGGGTATATTAGTCATTTAAGAGGTTGAGTGAAATTATAGGTAGTTTAAAAATCATATAAAAAAACTTGGGTAAACTTCAAGATGGCCCCTTTTGTTTACTCTAGGTTACATTTTAGTCACTTATGTTTGAAATATTACATTTTAGTCATTTTAAGTTAATGTGTTGTAACATTTTAGTCATTGAGCCGTTAATTATTGTTAAAAGTGTAATGGTAAGCTGACGTGGCACGTTAAATTATCATTTCAAACAAAAATTTTAGGTTAAATTATACAATTGATCCCCATATCTTTTTCGTTTTGAGCAATTTAAATTTTTTCTTTTATGTTCTTTTAACTTTTTTTTCTTTTTTTCCATTCTCTTCTGCTTCTCCCTCTATTTTCCTCCCTTCTCCATTTCTTTTAACATATATTTTTTTTTTTTTATGTTTTCCATTTGTTAAAACTAGTCTCAAAAGTTATAAGAACATAGAAGAAAAAAAAATTAAATTGCTCAAAATGAAAAAATGTAGGGACCAATTATATAATCTAACTTAAAATTTTTGTTTGAAATGATGATTTAACGTGACACGTCAGCTTATCATTACACCGTAAACGGTAATTAACGGCTCAGTGATTAAAATGTTACAACACATTAATGTAAGTGATTAAAATATAATGCAAAGTAAACAAAAGTGACTCAAAAAAACTTGTTGACATGATTGTATTTGGTCTAAATTGATGGGTTGATTTGTTTTATTACTTACATAAAATAATTTTTTTAAAAAAATTCTATTACTTACGTATATTTTATAATTAAAATTGTTATAACAATTACATTATATACGAAGTATTGAGGTGATTTGTTATGGTGTTCACACCATGAGTGGTGCAAAAAGCCATTAAAAATAAAGGTTTTATCTTGTCTCTTTTTTGATCTTGGAGGAGAGGTACTGGTAGGAGAAAGAGGATTCAGAGTAGGTCTCTTATAAAATGATTGCTTTCTTTATATAATCCAACATAAACATATGTTAAGGAATGGCTTGGATGTATCCTAAGTGATCATTTCTGGAATTGGTGTGCTGAAAGAATTAATGAAATTAGATATTGAGATTATGATTGTCTTTGACAACGTTGTTTGTGGCATAAACGTGTCAAGATATGAATACTTACTGTGTATAACAAAATTTAATTTAATTAAATACTAAAAAAAATTAAAATTATCCAGAAATTTGAACTAAGTTCGAATCTTGTAATTATTATTGTTAAAAGAACTTTACCTAAACATCCTCCCTAACTGAAATATAAAAAACGGATGAAAAACATGAGATTATAAAAAAAAAAAAAAAAAATATATTTTATAATTAAAAATATTTTTTTAAAAAAATCTATTACCAACATATATTTTATAATTAAAATTGTTATAACTATTAAGTTATATATTTACTCCACATCATGAGTGGTGCAAAAAGCCACTAAAAGTAAAGGTTTTAGGATAATTTTTTTAATAAGATGGTGGCTAATGGCTGATCTTGTCTCTTTTTTTTTTTATCTTGGAGGAGGAGTATTGATAGGAGAAAGAGGATTCTGAGTAGGTCTCTTGCTTTCTTAATACTATCCAACATAAACATATGTTGAGGAATAGCTTGGATGTATCCTGATGTGATCATTTCTGGAATTAGTGTGTTTGGAAAGTTAAAAAAATTAATGAAATCAGATATTGAGACGATGATTATCTTTGATAATGCTGTTTGTGGTACAGAGGTGTTAAGATATGAGTACTTACTACGTATAACAAAATTTTAAATATTTTTATTATTTAATTAAACACCCACAAAGTTTAAAATTATTAAAGAATTTGAACCAAATTTAAATCTTGTAATTATTATTATTAAAAGGGTTTTACTTGAATATCTTCCTTAATTGGGTGGTGTGGACAATAATAGGTAATAAAAAAGAAAGTAAACAAATTTTTTTTCTTGTTGTCAAGCAAAGAGAGAAACTTGTGCAGATTCATTGTCACTTTCATTGTGTCATTTACTTGCTTTATTAAAGGGAGAAAATTAAAGTTAAGAGGATCTTCAGTTTTAGTATAAAATGGATTTTTTACAATGCACACCAACGTGGATCCAGTGCTAATGGATACAAAATTGGATTCAATTTAATTTTTTATTAGATATGGTAAAAATAATTATTTAATACCCAAAAATCATGTCATAATTAAATATAATTAATTAATTAAATTTTGTAAAAATATATTTAAAAACTACTTCGTTTAAATTTTCTTATAATATACTTTTTCAAACTTTTTTTTGATCTATAACACATTTTAAATATAAGTAGAGAATTTTAAAAAATATGAAAAGTTGAGAGTAAATTTATAATAAACTGTTGTTATGTACTATTCAAAATTTTGGAATTTAGTCCTTTTATTTTTTCTATTAGGAACTTAGTCTATTTACTTTTCAAATTTCAAAATTCAGGTCCAGTTGATAAAACTTTTTCTTTTTGGTAATTTTGTTCATGTGACATTTTGAAATATAAAAAATTCATTTGTTGCCATGTAATTAAAAAAGATGTTCTAATAATACTAAATTTAAAAAAAAAATTAACAGTGTTAGTAATTGGACATGAATTTTAAAATCTGAAAAGTAAAAAAAAAAAACTAATATTTAAATTTACAAAGAGTAGAGAGAATTGTGGCATATTTTAACCAAATACCAAATATATCTTTAGTTGAGGTGATAAAATAGAGTAAAGTCTGTGATGTTTTAGGTTTAAATCTCATTATATGTATTTTTTAGATTTTATATAAAAACATAAAAAGATAAAAATACCCTCAAAATAATATTTACTCCTTTTGTAAAAAATAATTTTTTTTAGTAAATTCACAACTTAATTGGAACGTAATTATTAGTGACACCAATTCAATTCAAACTTTAAAATTTAAATTTTAATATATTTATTGAAGTTAATGCCTTGCTTAGAGAATTATTAATTTTTTTAGTACTTTATTTTATCAAATTATAAAAACTAATTAAAATTAAATTTTATTAAGTAGTAAGCATTTATTTTATCATTTACCAAATAGCATATTTATTTTATCTTTTCAGTCATAAAATATGAAAATTAAATTTATGATAATAATTTAAAATCATATTCTAAATTAATTTATTAGTAAGTTCAAAACAATTATTTTAAATTTATAATTCAAAATAAAAATATTGTAACCTCTCCAACCCGGCTTAAATGTTACGCCCAAATTCGAAAAATTACATTGTCCACTAAAATGGCCCAGTGAGCTAACGGAGTTTATAAAATAGTCATTTTTAATACATTTATTTATCTTAAAAGAAAAAATTGTCTATTTTCAGAAAAATTCGTGAGTATAACAAAACCGTTTAAGTTATCATCTTCTTTGTAACGAAGACTACCTTTGAAAACTTAGCTAATTTTCCCGTTTATTTATTATACAAAATTCATCCATAATCTAGCAACGGAAGAGTGATAGCCACTTATATTTTTAATAAAATCGAAGTTCATGCATAATTGATTAATATCCATAGTTGAATATCCTAAAATCAAATTAAATGGCATGCATGCTATAAAAATCTAAATCCTAAGTCCCTTGCCCCAATTCATGTAACCTCCCAACTCCACCTAGACGTTAGACCCAAATTATGAATATTATATTAATCACCGAAATGACTCAATAAGTTATCGGAGTTTTGAAACCAGTCATTTTAAAACATTTTTTTATTTTAGAAACAAAAAAACTTAGTCTATTTTTAGGAAAAAACCTATCAGTTAAAAAAACGATTTAAATTTTCCATCATATGTACAATGTTTACTTTTGAAAACCTAGTTTATTATCAATTTATTTAATACTTAAGTTCTAATTATAATTTAGCAACAAAAAAGAGATACATGTTTATGATTTTAATAAAAATTAGGGTTCATGTGTAACTATTTAATAATCGTAATTAGATATCCTAAAATTAAACTAAATGTCATGCAAGCTATAAATAAAATAAAAACAACTTACTCAATGTCCCATGCCACAGTCCAAAATAATATAATACAATGTCTAAATAATAAAGTATCAAGTAATATATCTAAAATATTTTAACAAAATTGAGCCAAGACCCTCTGGATGCCGAGTCTTCACCCTAACCTAGCGGGTTATCTGTAAGGATGAAAATAAAAAAAAGGAATGAGCTATGATGCTCAGTGTGAGTTCAATCCAAAGCAAATCAGTACAACCGATTAGACATACAAAATCACATCACATGAAATAAATCACAACAACAGTTTCGGAATAATGGAATATCATATCAACACAACAACATATGTATATACATATATATCATCTCAGAAATCTTAGATTCGTTTGCACATGCTTTGTGAATGCAACATAGTTTCGGATTTAACAGAAAAGATCTTACCCCACCGCTACACACCATAGTAAGAGTTCCCTAGAACTCGTTCATCCCTACACACCGGGTTGTGGTTAAACCATAAAAGTTGTAGGTTAATGCACTACCAGATGGTTGTGAATGCACAACATATTTGCAAATAAAAGCTGTCAGATAATGGGTGGGTGAACCACCAAAGTTGCAGGTTAATATGCTACCAGATGGTTGTGAATACACAACGTGTTTGCAGATAAAAGTTGCCAAATAGTCTGTGGATAATCCACCAGAGTTGCAGATTATTAATCTGCCAGAACTTCCTCCTTTTCAAAGTGTCCTACCCCATGCAATGCAATAAGACATGTTTTATAACAGATTAAAACAGAAACGAATATTATGTTTATAACATATCAATGTGGCAGCAATAAATATGCATTCAACAAGTCACTAAATCAGCAAAACATGCTTATCATGGATTTGATTTAAGACATGTTGTACGTATAATCACAAATACAGAAACAATAGGCATATGTTTATATATTACTCACAGTTCATGCATAGATTCTTTTTAATAATATAGTCCCTAAATTGATTCATTAATAATAGAGGGATTAATTTAATCTTGTCCTTATAATACAGGGACCTCCTAAGAATTTAACCCTTAAAATATGTACAACCCACCATTAGTTTTAATTATCAGACCAGTGGCACAAATAAGACGATGGACGTTTGTCGCAACCTTTACATCATGGGTCTAATCCAAGGCTTTACCTACCAAAATGTCACATTTGTAGAAGTGAAACTAAATAATTTAAAGAAGAAAACATTTAATGTGATGTTGGACCTAATCATGACAATTTTGATGTCGAATTTTAAGGATTATTTTCCATATCTTTTGTCCACATACATACACACTACACTCTTAAGTTTAATTTAGGTTTTCTTTGGGAAGAATATTTTTATTTTGGTTTAAACAAACAAACAAATTAATTGGGTTAATAATTGGATTATATTTTTAAAAAAATTAAAAATTAAATCTTAAATTTTATCAAAATATTAGCGAAATTCAATTTAAGAAAAACTATTTGATTAAAATATACATACTACCAATTTATCAGTTAAAATTCCATCAACCTTATTAAAAACATTAAATTTAAATTCCATAAAAAAAGTATCAACTTAAATAATAATGTGTTTTCTTTATTAATTGAATATATAATTAATTAAATTTTCACATAATCTTAATTATGTCAACAAAGGGATGGTTGAGGAAAGAAGTATATGCTTTTCAATATTAATTCAACCAATTAGATCACGAATTCTAACACTATTAATTCAACATTTTGGCTGAAATTAAAGAGGAAAAATATAGGATTCAGTGGTGGCTCAAACCTGGGCATGCAAGGGGAGAGAAGCAAGCTTTAATTATTGGCCTGCTGCCCATGTCTTAATAAATTTTCACTCCTAATAATAAGGGTAAATATCCAAAATATACCAAAAAAATTTAAAAATTATAGAATTGGGTCGATTTCTAGAAAATTTACGGAAAATGGCTGTTTCCCCACAAAACGCGTCCACGTAAGCGCGTTTTGTGGGGAAATAAGAAAGCGCTACCGAGGACGCGCTTTGTGCCAAATCAGCAAAAAGCGCTTTACGTGGACGCTTTCTTTGCGATTTGGCACAAAGCGCCCTCGTGGGCGCTCTCCCTTCCTCAAATATTGGATATTTATTTTTAAAATTAAATTTAAAAAAATTAAACAAATTCTATTTTATAAAATATATTAAAATTAAATTACAAAAACATATAAGCAACTATTATTTTATGAAATAAAAAAATAAAAAAATTCTTATTTATTAAATATATTAAAACTAAATTACAAAAAAATAAAAAATAAAGAAAACTTCTTATTTATTAAATATATTAAAACTAAATTACAAAAAATAAAAAATAAAGAAAACTTCTTATTTCTTAAATATATTAAAACTAAATTACAAAAAATAAAAATAAAGAAAACTTCTTATTTCTTAAATATATTAAAACTAAATTACAAAAAATAAAAAATAAAGAAAACTTCTTATTTTATTACATATATTAAAATTAAATTACAATTAAAAAATTAAACAATGTCTAATTTATTAAAGATATTAAAATTAAATTACAATAAAAAATTAAACAACTATTATTTTATTAAATATATTAAAACTAAATTACAAAAAATAAAAAATAAAAAAACAACTTTTTATTTTATTAAAAAATTCAAATTAAATTACATACAACAAAAATAAACAACTTCTATTTTAGTGAAGATATTAAAATTAAATTACAAACACAAATAAAAAACAACTTTTTTTTATTAAAAAAATTATTACAATTTTAAAAATAAAAAACACATCCGAATCAATGTTGATGCCGGGTCAAATCAGGTGCCACGGGGCGGTCGTGATTACTGTACCGGATTCCTCCTTCTTCTAGCTTCCACGGGGTCGTGGAACCTCGGGCGGGATTTGGTTCCTCCGCAGTGGGTCCGGTTGTGGGTGTTGCGAGGATGACCCACCTTGATAAAATAACGACCCGGAGGTGTTTGCATAAACCACGGCGGGGGTGTCTCAATCCCGTATGGCGAAGGAGGTGGTAAAAGAAGTGCTCCCGACGGCGGCGCGTCCCGTGATCCTCACGCGCGACGACGGCCTCAAGATCGGCCGCCGGTCGGAGTGTCGAACGGACTCGAACGACCATGCATTCCAACTCGGGTGGGACTGGGAAAAGGAAACATATATGGGTTAGGATACATATAAGGGTAGGGTACGCACCGGCATAAAGGGTAAAGGCGTGATGTCGGTGTCGTCGGTGTGAATCGATGGGCCCGTGGTGTGTGGGGGTGCTGATGATGGCCCCGCCTCATCACCCCTTCTCATTGGATTTAAGGGGCCCGACGTTCCTTTGTTGATGAAGTTGCCGTCGCCTCTCTTCTTCCGACAACAAATACGGCTTCTCAGAACATCCTGGAAAGGGCCTATGCATTTTCGGTTTAATTGTACGAAGTGACATGTTTTGTGTACTAAGAATAAATTTTGAACATTTTTGGAAACTAGGAAATGTAAGGAAATGATGTGGAAATGATTCAAAAGAGGAAAGTGAACATTTCGGAAAACTTGGAAATGTAAGGAAATGTCAAGTTTACAGAGCGAACGAAAATTTTTGGAAACTTAGAAATGACTTAGAAATGTCTAGTTTTAAAGTTTAAAAGAGGAAATTAAGGCAAGGTGGCCTTAAAAGAAAAAGTTTGTGAAATTTGACACACAAACAGGCTTGGAAAAGTGGCTGAAGATGCCACTTAGGGCCTCTGAAATGGCGCCACATGCAAGGTGTTGGGCACAGGTTCGAAGTCACTTGGGAAGCAAATAAAAGAAGTTTTATTTTTGCTTGGTGTAGACGGCACAAGCCTTCTAGAAAGGAGGAGTTTTATTGTCATAAATATTCGATTAATAAGGTGATAAATAAGGGATTTAATTTGGATTATTTTTGAAGAGATAATAAAGGATTATTCTCTAATTATTTTAAATTAAGGGATTATTATTTTGATAATTCAAAGGATAAAGCTATCAAATAAAGAAGAGTGGTGGCCAAGTAAGGGATTACGAGTAGTAGTTTCGGCTATAAAATGAAGAAAATAGGGCTACTCATCAAATTTTCTTCCTCCTCTTCTCTCTCTTGAATTTCTCGAGTACTCTCCTCTCTTCTCTTCTCTTTTTTTTTTCAAGCCGAATCTATAGTCCACCATTTTCAAAATTCTCAAGTTTTCTTTTCTTCCTATTTCTTCTTACCAATCCATTCAAAAGCCGAATCTTGGAAAGGCTTCAAGCATAGGTGTTTGTCGATTTCTTCAAAGGTAAGAACAAGTTTGATTTCCAATCTTTTCTTTTAGATTAGCCGAGAGATAATCTAACCCCATACATATTATGGTTGCCGAATATGGAAGGACCTTTCGGGATTATCAGAGTAGTCGACTAAAAGGAGGAGTATTCGGGATTTCTAAGATTAAGGTAAGACATGTGAATATTCGGCCAAAGGCCTTGATTTATGTTTTGATGATTAAGATTAAGTCTAACGTAAGGTTTTAGGGATTTTGACATTCCTAGGGAAACAAGGAACAGTTTCTGATTTGTTGGTGTTCCAATCGGCAACAAGGTAAGAATACTAATCCTACTAGGATTTGGAATTTTGGCCGAATGGCTTTTTATTAAGGTAATAAGTGATAAATCAATGTAGGGATTAAGGATCTAAGCATTAGATCAAGCTTTTGGGATCTCAAGGAAATTTTAAGCGAATCAGTGTGTGTACCCCACACTATCCCATAATATGTTTTATGGCATGATTAATTAATATATGTGATATTAAGTATATGAAAGTGGCTAAGGTACCATGTTATGGTACAAAGTACTCAGTGCACGTTTCCTACTTCTACTAGGAATATGAAAGATGTTATTTGTAACATGAGAATATGATAAGAATGTGAACTCGGCATATTATGCATATTATTATATGGGGCATATGGGTTATTGAAAGGGGAAGTTAATGTGGTGACCTAAGACTACGAACACGGTGACCTAAGACCGTGATATCTGAAAAGTGGTGACCTAAGACCACAAAGTAATCTGAAAGTGGTGACCTAAGACCACGTGATCACGGTGACCTAAGACCGCGGATTTGGAGTGTAGCGGAAGGAGGGGGTCGACTTAGTAGTCCCACGGTGTGGACCGGCAAATACGGGGTGTGTAGCGGATGGACAATTAGGTTTGGGTTTGGGAATGCATCATAACTCTGTATTCTATGTTTTGAATGTGTAATATGTGATATGCCCGATTCTATTATGATTTAGTGTCGTGTACACATTGAGTCTGTTTGACTCACCCGCTGTGGGACTATGTTTGAGTGATGAATGTGATGGACCGGGACGGCAGAACTTGTGGTGGCCATGCTCAACATGAAGTTTATATTTTTATGGACTCTTGAATTTATTTTAGTACTTTGAATTATTTTTGGGATTTTTTTTTGATGTAATAAGGCCATAAGGCCATGATGAACGATTTTATTTCTACTTGTTGTTTTATTGTGTTACAAATTTTGATTAAGTTAAAGACTAAGTATTTTATTTTAAAATATACTCGATATGTTTATTACTTAAAATTAAAAAGGGGTTTTCAAATTTAAAAATCTAGTTTGTTTTCAACACAAGCCCAACCCAAACTATTTTTTAAAAAAAAAATCACATAAGTTTTTCACCAAGTAATGAAAGAATTTGAATCGGTTTACTTGAGGAACATACCAAATCTGGTCAAAGCTCGTGGGCCGGGTTTGGGGTGTTTCACTTACCATGGATCCTAAACCATGGCATGTATTCCGGCACGCACGCTAACTCCGGAACGACGATCGATTCCCAGTCAGGTAAATAGTCATACCGGTTCTCCCATGTCTCGATATGTGCTGACCAAAATCTTGGCCAATCCATGTGCAACTGCCGTAAGTCCACTGTGTGCTCACCATCGAGCACCTCAGGTGGCACGGGAATCGGTTGCCGGAATCCAAATTTTCGCAGAACCTGATTTGACTGGTGCATCTCCACGGTCGCGTAGGTGATCAATGGGACCTTCACGTGCCAACTGTTCGAATTTTGCAAGAACTCCTCCGGAATTACTGCCCGAATTTCCGGATCCTCGTACGGTGTCCATTGAAACTATATTAACATTACCAAAATATTAGTTATATACATAATACTAGACACTAAATACGAAATACTAAATTATAAATATGAAATTCGAAACTTACTTGTGATTCCGATCGTTAGTCCAATAGAAGCCGTATATCTTCAAGCGAGGTAGGTATTCCAGCATGACTCGCCGAATGGTTCCACCTAATTAAATAAATTTTTAGCATACAATTATACTATAAATCTACGTAATAATTGTAAAATATAACATTAAATTTACCTCGTTATCAGTGGAAATGAATATGGGTGGTCGAGTCAAGGACGTAAAAATGGAAATCGAAACTATGCCCATAACTGAAGTAGTGATAGGCAACCTCCGATTTTCGCTTTACTCGGCCGCGTCGCCCCGCACATCTCCCGATACAACCTCGATAGCACGGCAGACCCCCAACTCAATTCACCGGCTGCTCTAAAATCAACAAGTTTCAGCAGCCATCTCAAGTGTACGAGGTTTCTAGAAAGGTCCGGCATCAGATAGCCTCCAATTATCTGAAGAATGTATGCCCGAGCATGCCGTATTCGCTCTATTTCGGTCGAACCCTCATTCGGCTCCGGGAATGTGTCTCGTAACCAGGCCATCTCGATCCGACCTCCCTGAATTTTATCCGGAATGGCACCCAGAAGCTCGTAGCATACGGCCATCCAATCACCAGAAGTTGCGGACCCGGTGACTACCGACCCGTCCACCGGCAATCCCAACTGCAACTGCACATCTTCCAGAGTGATGGTACACTCTCCGCATGGAAGATGGAAAGTGTGCGTCTCGGGTCTCCACCTCTCTATCAACGCACTGATCAAAGGCGGCTCCAACTTGAACCCCCGACCTATCGTGGCCACGTGCCAAAAACCCGCTTCCCGCAGGTAATTCTCGATCAACGGTGATGGGGGACCATGCATATTGCGAATATAACATTGCAACACCCGATCTACAGACTGTTTAAAAAATTATAAAATAAAAATTAATTAAAATTGCATAATTGTAAAAAATATTAAATAATATTGAAAAATTAAAATTAAAACTTACCATTTTTATTTGATCGACGGAGATGTGTTTATCGTCTAGACGAAGTAATTCCCTACCATTGTAATACGATCGAAAATTTTAAAATTTTCCAAAAATATATTAAAAAAATTAAAAGGGCTTTTTGTAAATAGTAAAGGACTATTTCAAAATTTTAGAGGAAGTTTGAAGGACTTTAAGAGAAATTTGAGAGGAATTTGAGAGAAGAATGAGTAAGGATTAAAGTGTGAAAAAATAATAGGGTTGGGGTTTTTATAGGTTTTTTTTGGTTTGGAGACCCAACGGTCGAAAAAAATTGACTGTTTCGGCCTAAAGCGCGCCCACGGGGCGCTTTGTGCCACCTCTCGACAAAGCGCGTCCACGTCGCGGCGCTTTTGCTGATGTGGCACCAACGGTCAAAAATTTTGACCGTTGCAGGTCTAAAGCGCGCCCTGACGCGCTTTGTGCCAAATCAGCAAAGCGCGTCCACGTAAGCGCACTTTTGCTGATTTGGCACAAAGCGCGTCCTCAGGGGCGCGCTTTCCTACCATTTACCCACAAAACGCGCTAACGAGGACGCATTTTGTGGGAAAACGACCCTTTTCCGTAAATTTTCTAGAAATCGGCCCAATTCCGTAATTTTTAAATTTTTTTGGTATATTTTTGATATTTACCCTAATAATATATATTCCAATGTGGTTTTTATCCTAATTTGTTGAAATTAAAAAAGAAATGGGAGAGAAATGGATAGAACATAGGACATTTAAGGGGTGTTCTAACTACTTAACCATGAAGCATAATTCTTTACTTGGTTAATTTTTTCCAGTTAACCCTATATATTTTGGGTAAGACAGTTAAAAAATAAAGCAATACAATAAGACAGTTAAAAAATAAAGTAATACAATCTCTAAATAACAAAAAAAAAATCGAATAATAAAGCTAAAATACTTTATTAGAAAAAAATAAATCCGAGCTAAGACCCTCTGGATGTCGTGTCCGCGTCCTAACCTGGTGGGTTATCTGTAGAAATGAAAATAAAAGGGGAGTGAGCTATGAAGCTCAGTGCGAGTTCCATTGAATCTCATCATATGTATTTTTTAGATTTTATATAAAAACATAAAAAGATAAAAATACTCTCAAAATAATATTTACCCTTTTTGTAAAAAATAAATTTTTTTAGTAAATTCACAACTTAATTGGAACGTAGTTATTAGTGACAACAATTCCATTCAAACTTTAAAATTTAAATTTTAATATATTTATTAAAGTTAATGCCTTGCTTAGAGAATTAGTAATTTTTTTAATAATTTATTTTATCAAATTATAAAAATTAATTAAAATTAAATTTTATTAAGTAGTAAGTATTTATTTTATCATTTACCAAATAGCATATTTATTTTATCATAAATTAACTTATTAAGTAATTATTTTATCTTTTTAGTCATAAAATATGAAAATTAAATTTATGATAATAATTTAAAATCATATTCTAAATTAATTTATTTGTAAGTTCAGAATAATTATTTTAAATTTATAATTTAAAATAAAAATATTGTAACCTCTCCAACCTGGCCTAAACGTTAGGCCCGAATTCGAAAAATTACATTGGCCACTAAAATGGCCCAGTGAGCTAACGGAGTTTATAAAAAAGTCTTTTTTAAAACATTTATTTATCTTAGAAGAAAAAATTGTCTATTTTCAAAAAAATTCGTGAGTATAACTGTAACACCCCTATCCCGTGTCCGTCGCCGGATTAGGGTTAAGAGCGTTACCTGACAGATCAGAAACTTTAACAGACAATTCATCAAGTAACTCATCAATTACAATCATATTGTCCCCTCGGTAGGTTATTGAGACCTAAAGCATGCTCAAAAATAGGGTCGGGACTAAACCGGAACACATACAGAAATTCTCGGAAATTTAAAACTTTTCAAAGATTCAGGGGTTACACGCCCCTGTGGGTAGGCCATGTACCTCCCATGGCTACTAGACACACCCGTGTGTCCTCCCCGTGGTCGAACCTGATTCAGCACCACGGCCATCAAGCACGCCCGTGTACTCTGGCTGTGGTCGATCCTGACATGGCCAAACGGTTACCAAACACCCCCGTGTGCTAAGACCGTGGTCTATCCTGTTGAAAATCACACGGCTACTAGGCACGTCCGTGTGCCAAGGCCGTGTACCCATAAGCTAGCTACTGACTTTGTCCCACGGTCACTAGGCACGCCCGTGTGCCATAACCGTGTGGCAGAATAGGCCATTTGCAAGGCCAAAATGCCACCCACTTGGGTCATACCTACAAACAATGTTTACCAACATATTTCCTACTCATATGACAAACAAAAACATATCAAATTAACCATTCAATCTATACATCCAATACCAATTCCAAACATGCTAAATTACAAGGTTAAAAACTCATCTCATCACAAATATATTTCATTCATTCACTAAATCAAAACTTGACCATTTTATGCATCAACTAACTATACCGAAACATACTTCATATATCACATTCATTCAAGCAATTTCTCAACATTATAACTAGCCAAATCACATGGCTAAATTCATATAACAAACTTATATCAAATACTAGCCTATACATGCCATATCTAACTATATACATTTCTCAAAATGTACCAAAATGAGTTTAGTAGTGTGATGACGATCCTTGACGGTCCCGAGCCTTCAGTAGCTTTGACGACCTATAAAACAGAGAAAACACACACACAGAGTAAGCTTTCCAAAAGCTTAGTAAGTCATATACAAATAAACTTATTATGTAAAGCATATAAACATATAACCATATTGGCACAATTCATATACATAGCAAATTTCTCACATATATACCTTGGTCCATATCTTTTGCCATATTTACCACATTCATCAATCTAAGAATCATAGTGAGATCACATAGGTACTTACCTTATATACACACTTAGTGTATAGATCAATGTACCTGAAACGGATATACAATTCACTTAGCCATTCGTATCACCGACTTGCCCGTTGAACTGTAAGGAATCTAGTAGGATACTCAGAAAGCTCGAAATGGTCGTACAATGCCAACTCCCAGACGAGGTCTTACATGTAATTGGATATCGATGCCACTGTCCCAGACAGGGTCTTACACGAATCAATACGATGCCGATGTCCCAGACATGGTCTTACACATAAAGATCATATCGATGCCAACGTCCCAGACGTGGTCTTACACGTAACGCTCATGTCGATGCCTACGTCCCAGACGAGGTCTTACACAAAATCTCAAATCAATGCCAACATCCCAGACGTGGTCTTACATGATAAAAACAGAACCAATACCTATGTCATGACATAGCTAATCCTACATATTCTTAGGTTCGTACGGGACTTCTCGGACTTAATACTATATCATCCATAACTCGAAAATTCATATTCAAAACATCTCATAAGCATTCATTTCCACCAATAATCATATAAATAAGCTCAATTTAATATAACAACATTTATTTGCAATATGACTTACCTCGGATTCAATTTATCGGAAATGGAAACGGCTACTCGGTTACTTTCGCTTTCCCGCGATCTAAGTCTGTTTTCCTCGGTTCTTGATCTAAACATATTCAGAATTAACCCTTTTATTCACTATTTCATTCAATTTAGTCCAAGAACACATATTTAGGGCTATTTGCAAATTAACCCTCACATTTGCACAATTTATCAATTTAGTCCATTTTCCCAAAACATCAAATTCACAAAATCATTACACATCTAAGCTTAGCCGAATGTATATATATAACATACAAGCCCATATTTTCCATCAAATTTAAATTTAATCCTTCAAATTACTATTTTCTCAATTTAGCCCTAATTAGCTAAATTCATCAAAAATTCAAGAACAAAGTATGTTCATCTAGCTCAAATCTTTCATTTATCAACTAAACTCATCACAAAGCTCAACATATCATCAATGGAATATTTTACAAATATCATCAATACACAAAATTTATAGATGGGTTTTGTAGCTCTCAAAACAACGATTGCAAAAACGTAGAAATTATCGAAAACCGACTAAAACATACCTTGAATTTAAGCCCTCAAATGGCCGAACCTTAACAAGCTTAAGCTCTTTCTTTTTCTTTGTGTTTTCGGCAAGAATATGACAAAATGAGGCCACTTACTCATGTTTCTTTTATTATAAACTCTTATAATATAATAATATTAACATAACTTATAAAATAGATATATAATAAATTTAACTATTAAAGTAAATATAATAAACATATAATATATAAATATCATCACTCATTGCCGTCCACTATCCATAGAATTGGCTTAATTGCCATATAAGGCCTTCACCTTTACAAAGTCACAACACATTGGTACTTTAACAAATAGCAAGCAACTTTCACATTTAATGCATTTCAGTCCTTTGGTCCAATTAAACACACAAACGAACAAATTTACTTACAGAAATTTACCACATGCTTAATCACATAACAACAGCACAGAAAATAATATCAAAATATTATACGAACTCGGATTTGTGGTCCCGAAACTACTGTTCCGACTAGGGTACAAACCAGACTGTTACAATTCTCCCCCCTTAGGGATTTTCGTCCCCGAAAATCTTACCGTTAAATAGATTCGGATATTGCTGTCTCATTGAATCTTCCGATTCCCACGTAGCCTCTTCTATTCCGTGTCGATTCCACAATACTTTCACTAACAGAATTTTCTTGTTTCTCAACTCTTTCACTTCACGAGCTAAGATACGAATCGGTTCTTCTTCATATGACATGTCAGATCGGATTTCAATTTTAGATGGGGCAATCACATGTGACGGATCGGATCGATATCTACAGAGCATCGAGACATGGAATACATTATGTATCTTTTCTAGCTCGGAAGGCAACAACAATCGATATGCAACAGGTCCAACTCGCTCACTGATTTCATACGGTCCGATGAACCTCAGACTCAACTTGCCTTTACGTCCAAAACGAAGTACCTTCTTCCACGGTGACACCTTCAAAAATACTTTTTCGCCGATCTCAAATTCTATATCTTTTCGTTTCAAGTCCGCATACGATTTCTGACGATCAGATTCTACTTTCAAGCAATCTCGGATCAGTTTCACTTTCTGTTCTAAGTCTTTTATCAAATCGACTCCAAGTAACTTCTTTTCATTGAGCTCAGTCCAATACAGAGGTGTACGACATTTACATCCGTACAGAGCTTCATATGGTGCCATTCTGATGCTCGACTGAAAACTGTTATTGTATGCAAATTCAATCAATGGTAGGTACTGCTCCCACGTACCGTTAAACTCAAGTATACAGCATCTTAACATATCTTCGAGAATCTGAATAATTCGCTCCATTGACCATCTGTTTGCGGATGAAAAGCTGTACTGAAATGCAGTTTCGTGCCTAAAGCTTCTTGCAATTTCTTCCAGAACCTCGATGTAAACCTCGGGTCTCTATCTGATACAATGGATATTGGCACCCCGTACAATCTAACAATCTCAGAAATACAAAGCTCGGCTAATCTATCAAGTGAATAGTCAGATCTTACCAGAATAAAATGGGCAGATTTCGTCAATCGATCAACTATGACCCAAATCGCATCTTTCTTTTTCGGAGTCTGAGGCAAACCAGAAACAAAATCTATTGTTACTCTATCCCATTTCCACTCGGGAATCAGAATCGGTTGTAGCAACCCAGACGAAACTTGATGTTCAGCTCTTACTTGCTGATAGATTAAACATTTTGAAACAAATTCAAAAATATCACGCTTCATACCAGACCACTAATAGTGTCGCCTCAAATCATGGTACATTTTAGTACAATCCGGATAAACAGATAGACGACTGTTATGAGCTTCACTCAAAATCAACTGAATTAATTCCAGATTTCTCGGAACACAAATGTGATCTCGGAATCTCAAGCAATCATCAACAAATCGAAATTCAGATTCATAATTCGAATCACACTAGCTCGTTTCACTAATAACTCATTATCAGATTTCTGAGCATCACATATCTGTTGTATAAATAATGGTTTCGCTTTTAATTCAGCCATCACAGAACTATCATCAGATAAATCTAACTGAGCATTCAAAGCACGTAGTGCAAACAATGATTTTCTACTCAATGCATCAGCAACAACGTTTGCTTTACCCGGATGGTAATCTATCACAAGCTCGTAGTCTTTTAACAACTTTAGCCATCTTCTCTGTCGCAGATTCAAATCTTTCTGAGTCATCAGATATTTCAGACTTTTATGGTCCGAAAACAAGTGACATTTCTCACCATACAAATAATGGCGCCAGATCTTAAGTGCAAACACAATCGCAGCTAACTCAAGGTCATGCGTCTGATAGTTCTTTTCATGAGGCTTCAATTGTCTCGAGGCATAAGCTACAACTTTGCCTTCCTGTATCAAAACACATCCCAGACCATTTAACGAAGCATCACTGTATATAACAAATTTTTACTCGATTCTCGATCGTACCAAACCGGAGCTTCAGTAATGTGAGTTTTCAACTGATCAAAACTTCTTTGACATTTATCTGACCATTCAAATATAACATTTTTCTGAAGCAATCTAGTCAATGGAGTAGCTATCGTCGAAAAGCCTTTTATAAATCATGTAATAACCAAATTAGGCCTAGAAAGCTACAGACTTGAATCGCTTCTGAGGTTTCCAATCCAGAATAGCGTAAATCTTGCTCGAGATCAACTCGTATTCCGTGGCGATACAATATGTCCCGAAAAACTAACCTCACGCAACCAGAATTCACATTTGCTGAATTTCGCATACAATTGCTTTTCTCTCAAAGTTTGCAATACAATTTTCAAATGTCCAGCATGCTCATTATCATCACGTGAATAAATCAATATGTCATCTATGAATACCACAACAAATCGATCTGAGTACGGTCTAAAAATTCTGTTCATCAGATTCATAAAAACAGCAGGAGCATTGGATAGTCCAAATGGCATAACTAAAAACTCATAATGTCCGTACTTCTGCTCAAAGCGCTTTTGAATGTCCAATCTTTAACTCTCACCGGTAGTACCGATCTCGCATCAATATTGGAAAATACAAGAGCTCTTTTAACCGATCAAATAAATCATCAATCCTGGGCAACGGATATTTATTCTTTATTGTCACCTTGTTCAACTGACGGTAATCGATGCACATTCTTATCGTGCCATCTTTCTTTTTAACAAACAGAATGGGAGCACCCCAAGGTGAGAAATTCGGTCTAGCAAACCCTCTATCAGTTAATTATTGCAACTGCGACTTTAACTCCTTCAACTCTGTTGGTGCCATTCTATACGGAGCTATCGAAATAGGTGTGGTACCGGGCAACAACTCAATACCAAATTCAACTTCACGTATCGGAGGCAAACCTGGAAATTCTTCCTAAACACATCGAAAAACTCACTGCACAACGAAAGACCGACTCAACTTTCTTTTCAAACACTTTCGAGTCAATCACATAAGCAAAATATGCCTCATATCCCTTTTTCACATATCTCTGAGCTTTCAATACAGATATCACAGTAGGCAATCCATCTAAATCATTAGACTCAACCCGTACAACTTTATTATTTGGACATCTCAAATCAACAGTCTTTCCTTTACAATTTACAACCGCATCATGCAATGTCAACCAGTCTAAACCCAGAATGATATCGAACTCATCAAATGGCAAAAACATCAAATCAGCAGGGAAACAAATATCTTGAAACATTAACGGACAGTTCTTGCATACTTTGTTAACCAGGATACTTTTACCTAAGGGGTTCGATACTTTTATAACAAACTCAGTAGATTCTACAGGCAAAGTCTTACTGAATACTAAATTCATACATATATATATGAATGCGTAGAACCAGGGTCTATCAATACAATCACATAAGTATCATAAAGTGTAAAAGTACCCGTTATAACATCAGGTGATGAAGCTTCCTCACGAGCTCGAATAGCATACGCTCTAGCAGGCGCTCTAGCTTCAGATCTTGCAACATTGTCTCTCGTAGTTCTCTGACTATCACTGACATTTCTTACATTCTTCGAAGGTCTACCTCTCACAGGTGCATTATCAGGTCTCAGATTCTGAACAGTCTCTGGCTTGATAGATTCAAGGCAATCACGGATAAAATGATCAAGTGATCCACATCTGAAGCAAGCTCTGTCATTTAATCTACAGCTTCCCGAATGCCTTTTCCCACAACATTTACATTCAGGTCTCTCGGATTGTACATTTCCAACACTTGCCACTGAAGTTGCTAGAGCTTTGGAGCTCATTTGTGATCTATCTCGATTTCTATTCGAATATCCCATATTAACTCTCAAACGACTTTGATCATCTCTAAATTTCTTTGAAGCAGACTGAAATGATCTACTCTGAAATCTCTTTCTCACTTCTCGAGCTTCTGACTCAGCTTTTTTTTATCTTTCCCGAGTGCCTCAGCTTTGCATGCTCGATCAACGAGTACTACGAACTCTTTTATTTCTAAGATTCCAACTAGCAAACGAATGTCTTCATTAAGACCATCTTCGAATCTTTTACACATTATTGCTTCAGATGATACACATTCACGAGCATATTGACTCAATCTGACAAACTCTCATTCATATTCCGTAACAGTCATACGGCCTTGTTTCAATTCTAGAAATTCCTTTCGTTTCTGATCAATGAATCTTTCACTGATATATTTCTTCCAGAACTCAATCCGAAAGAAATCCCATGTAACTCGCTCTTTCAGAATAACAGAAATCAAAGTTTTCCACTATTGATACGCTGTATCTCGGAGCAATGATACAACACACTTTATGCATTCTTCCGGAGTAAGGGACATTTCACAAATACCCTGGATAGTATTTTCTAACTGTAATCTCGCCTTTTCAAAGATCATCATTATTGGTAGCTCAAACTCTTCAGCCCCATACTTGCGGATCTTGTCTACCGGAGGCTTATTCAACAGATTTATACCCATCACCGGAGGCACAAACGAGGTTTGAGGGGGATTAACCGGGGCGGGGATTGTGAAATAGTCGGGTTATTCTTTACAAATTGAGTGAACCATTCACTCATCATTTGGAAGAAAGCTTGTTTAGCTTCTTCCCTTGACCGCTAGAAGCCGGGTCTCGATCGAGGGCGCTGCCTTCTTGCGCGAGTAGGCACATTACTTTCTACGCCATCGCCACGGCTTTTTCGGATCCATTACTATACGTAAATCACATTTATACGTCGATTCATCACACTATCACAATTCGAAAATATGGCATGTATAGCTAGACTCGACATGCTACGTTAGTCCGAGAATTGGTTAAACCGTAGCTCTGATACCAACCAAATGTAACACCCCTATCTCGTGTCCGTCGTCGGATTAGGGTTAAGAGCGTTACTCCATGATCGTAAACTTTAACGCATACAATTCATCAAGTAACTCATCAATTACAATCATATTGTCCCCTCGGTAGGTTATTGAGACCTAAAGCATGCTCAAAAATAGGGTCGGGACTAAACCGAAACACATACAGAAATTCTCAGAAATTTAAAACTTTTCAAAGATTCAGGGGTTACACGCCTCTGTGGGTAGGCCGTGTACCTCCCATGGCTACTAGACACACCCGTGTGTCCTCCCCGTGGTCGAACCTGATTCAGCACCACGGCCATCAAGCACGCCCGTGTACTCTGGCCGTGGTCGATCCTGACTTGGCCACACGGTTACCAAGCACCCCCGTGTGCTAAGACCGTGGTCTAACCTGTTGAAAATCACACGGCTACTAATCACGTCCGTGTGCCAAGGCCGTGTACCCATAAGGTAGCTACTGACTTTGTCCCACGGTCACTAGGCACGCCCGTGTGCCGCAACCGTGTGGCAGAATAGGCCATTTGCAAGGCCAAAATGCCACCCACTTGGGTCATACCTACAAACAATGTTTACCAACATATTTACTACTCATATGAAAAACAAAAACATATCAAATTAACCATTCAATCTATACATCCAATACCAATTCCAAACATGCTAAATTACAAGGTTAAAAACTCATCTCATCACAAATATATTTCATTTATTCACTAAATCAAAACTTGACCATTTTATGCATCAACTAACTATACCAAAACATACTTCATATATCACATTCATTCAAGCAATTTCTCAACATTATAACTAGCCAAATCACATGGCTAAATTCATATAACAAACTTATATCAAATACTAGCCTATACATGCCATATCTAACTATATACATTTCTCAAAATGTACCAAAATGAGTTTAGTAGTGTGATGACGATCCTTGACGGTTCCGAGCCTTCAGTAGCTTTGACGACCTATAAAACAGAGAAAACACACACACAGAATAAGCTTTCCAAAAGCTTAGTAAGTCATATGCTTCTAACATATCAATACGGTAGCAATTAATATACTTATAACAGTTCGATACGGTATGTAACGCCCCAATTAATTTATTTCTGCTTCTGTAAATTTTAACACAATTGTGTATCTGCTTCAGTGGTTAAGTGTTCTGGGTGTGTGTGTGAGGTCTTGGGTTCAAGTCCCATCTTTTCCAAATTTTGTTACTTTTGGAGCCAAGCCTTATCTTTGTTCTGTGGGTTTATATAAAATTTTCTGTAAATTCATAGCAGAATGAGCCTGCTGGTTCGAGTAGTAAGGGAATTGGTGTGTTGGAGGTCTTGTGTTCGAATCCCTGCGCGAGCGTGGGTTTTATTTTTGTTTGGTTTCCTGTTAGAGTCCTGTTGGAGTTGGATTCTAAGAAGTGGATTGTTAGTGGGTTTGTGGGGAATAATCTGAGGGATTTTGGGAGTTATCTGATTTTAAATTTGTTTTTTTCAAAATTTTGTTTTCCTTCTTTCCTCCAAAGAAAAAAGTTCTGAAGTGAGTTTTCTTCCTCCCTTCTTTCCCTTTCCTTCGCTTTTTCCCCTTTCAAATTTGTTCAAAATTTTGGTTCGATTCTCGCCTTGTATTTCTGTTTGTGGTACTCTTCAGGTGTTTTCGGTAAGCTATGTTGGTATTTTCTCTCCATAGTAGCGTACTTATTGTTATAGGGAATTTGATTTCTGTAAATCTGTGATGTAAGAGAAGGGTGTGAACGGTGAATTCTTATTCCGACAGTTTTAAATTGTGCTAGTGTTTGTGCGCTTTATCGGTAAGTTTTGTGCGTTATTTCAGGTTTTATGTTGATTCGTGAATTGGTTGCTAACTGGTTCATGGGATGCTGTTTATTACGTTTCGGAGGGCTCGAGTTTGCTGTAGCTTCTTGAACGAATCAGGCTGTACCCGAAATGTAGAAAATGAGGCTTCGGCAAAAGCTGAAAAATGGATCTATTGGTGCCACACAAGCGTGTGGTCGCCCGTGTGGAAGGCCGTGTGTGAGACACGGCCGTGTGGTCGATGAAGACTTGGTCGTGCGTAAGACACATGCGTGTGGTGGTTCGAGTGTGGCCGTGTGGGCTACATGAGCCATGTCAGGTTGGGCGTGTGGGCAACACGGGCATGTCTCATGGGCGTGTAGATTTTGGGCCATGCCTGTGGGCCACACGGATAAGGCTAATCTGGGCGTGTGGGCCCACACGGGTATGTGAGCCCATTAAACCGAATTTTCCATAAGGTCGCATGGGTCGTTTCGCTCGACTGTGGGCCTACTGTAGGGTCGGTAAGGACTAACCAAACCCTAAAATTATATGATCTGATTGTCTGAAATCTGTTATGAGGTTGATACTATTATGCATGTCTGGTTATTATGCTAGGTGTATATCTATTATCTGTATATAAGCATGCCAAATCTGTATATTTGTATCTGATTTGGGTGAGATTTGTATATGAGGAGAAAGTATTTTGATTGGCGTTAACCGCCTTTATTCTGGCAGCTTGGCTGCATATATTCTGATATGTGTCATAATGGCACAATATGGTGTGTAGGGATGGGTGGGTGTTTTTAACCCCACATGGTGTGATAGGATGGCTGGAGTTGGTGTGTAGAGGATGGGGGTAGGACTTTGCATATCTGAATCTGTTATCTGAATCTGAATCTGTATATGACTTTGTACATAACTCTGTATGTTGCATGCTTAATTTTATTGGGTTACAAACTGAGTTTACGAAAGCTCACATCTGTTGTCTATTCTGTCCAGGTAATTCACAGACTTAGGCCGATCGGTGTGGAGGAGACTCAGTGGTAACCATTCAACCGTAAACTGCTTAACGTTATTATTTCCTGGTTTTATTTAAAATTTTGGTTTCAATTGAGAGTTTGTAATTTTTGGGACTCTCTGGATTGTATGGACTTTTAACTGTTGGTTTTGGTTTCGTGTTTTCGACAATGTGCATGCTTCGTTAAAACGTTTTCTTTAAAAAAATAACGACGATTTTATGTAAACAAAGGTTTTCCTAAAAACACGTCTGTATTTTCTGAATTATAACAGTTTCAAAGCTTCTGCTGTAATAAAGTTTTGGCAAATGAATAAACTAATTGGTGTTTTCAGTAATTTTATAAATGTACGCGAATTTTGAAATATTTATGGTTTATTAAGTCAACACCGTTTTCAAAATCCATTCGTTGTGACATCTCCGGATTCGGCCATAACACCTATGCCGGGTTTGGGGTGTTGCATTTAGTGGTATTAGAGCCATGTTGCAAAACTCGGGCTGTGAATTTTGGGTTTTAAAATTTTATTTCAAAAAGAATTGGTTTTCAAATATTTTTGGATAAATTGGGGAAGTATGTGGTACACCGAGTCTCCAGCGTCAATTCTGTAAGTATTTATGAATTTTTGATAGAAAACTCTGAAAATACTGTAGTTAGTACTCTTTGAAACTGTACTGAGTAGTTAGAGACTGAAACCTTTGGAAACAATTCTGAACTTCTGATAATTATTGCATAGAACATCTGCTAATAAATACTAAAACTGATGCATAAAATTTTTAATGTAGAGAAAACTCGTATTATACGATGAGCACTCGTGGAACTCGCAGACGTGGTATTCGAGGCCAGGGCAGAGGCCGTAGGGGGCCGTATCGAATTCTGAAGTGCATGGGACCGATTACTTATCAGTTGGAGCTCCCTCCTGAGCTGGACCGTATTCATAATGTTCTTCATGTCTCGATGTTGAGGCAGTATCGGCCTGACCCATCTCACGTTGTCTCAGTTGAGGAGATCGAGGTTAGGCCGAACTTGACTTTTGAGGAGGAGCCGGTTCAGATTCTAGATCGAGATGTTAAAGTTCTAATAAGGAAGTCCATTCCTTTAGTGAAGGTTCTGTGGTGGAATCATGGTACTGAGGAGGCCACGTGGGAACCTGAGGACTCGATACGTCAGCAATATCATCATCTGTTCTGATCAGGCAAATTTCGAGGTCGAAATTTCTTTTAGGGGTAGAGTTGTAATGCCCCAATTAATTTATTTCTGCTTCTAAAAACTTTGACACAATTGTGTATCTACTTTAGTGGTTAAGTGTTCTGGGTGTGTGTGTGAGGTCTTGGGTTCAAGTGCCATCATTGGTAAATTTTGTTATTTTTGGAGCCAAGCCTTATCTTTGTTCGGTGGGTTTATATAAAATTTTCTGTAAATTCATAGCAGAATGAGCCTGCTGGTTCGAGTGGTAAGGGAGCTGGTGTGTTTGAGGTCTTGTGTTTGAATCCCTGCGAGAGCGTTGGTATTATTTTTGCTCGGTTTCCTATTAGAGTCCTGTTAGAGTTGGATTCTGAGAAGTGGGTTGTTAGTGGGTTAGTAGGGAGTAATCTGAGGGATTTTGGGAGTTTACTGATTTTAATTGTTTTTTTTTTCAAAATTTTGTTTTCCTTCTTTCCTCCAAAGAAAAAATTCTGACGTGAGTTTTCTTCCTCCCTTCTTTCCCATCCCTTCATTTTTTTCCCTTTCTAATTTGTTCGAAATTTTGATTCGATTGTCGCCTTGTATTTTGATTTGTGGTACTCTTCGGGTGTTTTCGGTAAGTTATGTTGGTATTTTCTCTCCGTAGTTGCGTACTTGTTGTTATAGGGAATTTGATTTCTGTAAATCTGTGATGTAGGAGAAAGGTGTGAACGATGAATTCTTATTTCGGCAGTTTTAAATTGCGCTAGTGTTTGTACGCTTTATCGGTAAGTTTTGTCCGTTATTTTGGGTTTTATGTCGATTCGTAAATTGGTTGCTAACTGGTCAAAGGGATGCTGTTTATTAGGTTTCGGAGGGCTCGGGTTTGTTGTAACTTCTTAAACGAATCAGTCGTGTACCCGAAATGCAGAAAATGAGACTTCGATAAAAGCTGAAAAACAAATCTGTTGGCGCCACACGGGCGTGTGGTCACCTGTGTGGAAGGCCGTGTGTGAGACACGGCCGTGTGGTCGACGAAGACTTGGTCGTGCGCAAGACATGGGCGTGTGGTGGCTCGAGTGTGGCCGTGTGGGCTACATGGGCCAGGTCAGGTTGGGCGTGTGGGCCACACGGGCATGTCCTATGGGCGTGTAGATTTGGGCCAGGCCGTGTGGGCCACACGGGTAAGGCCAATCTGGGCGTGTAGGCCACACGAGCGTGTAGGCCCACACGGGCATGTAGGCCCTTTAAACTGAATTTTTCCACATTAAACTGAATTTTTCCATACGGTCGCATGGGTCGTTTCGCTCGAATGTGGGCCTATTGTAGGGTCGGTAAGGGCTAACCAAACCCTAAAATTATGTGATCTGATAGTCTGAAATCTGTTCTGAGGTTGATACTATTATGCATGTCTGGTTATTATACTAGGTGTATATCTATTATCTGTATATAAGCATGCCAAATCTGTATATCTGTATCTGATTTGGGTGAGATTTGAATATGAGGAGGAAGTATTCTGATTAGCGTTAACCGCCTTTATTCTGGCGGCTTGGCTGCATATATTCTGATGTGTGTCGTAATGGCACAATATTGTGTGTAGGGATAGGTGGGTGTTTTTAACCCCACATGGTGTGATGGGATAGCCGGAGTTGGTGTGTAGAGGATGGGGGTAGGACTTTGCATATCTGAATCTATTATCTGAGTCTGTTATCTGAATCTGAATTTGTATCTGACTATGTACATAACTCTGTATGTTGCATGCTTAATTCTGTTGAGTTACACACTGAGTTTACGAAAACTCACATCTGTTGTCTGTTCTGTCTAGGTAATCCACAGACTTAGGCGGATCGGTGTGGAGGAGACTCAGCGATGACCATTCAACCGTAAACGACTTAACGTTATTATTTCCTGGTTTTATTTAAGATTTTGGTTTCAATTAAGAGTTTGTAATTTTTGGGACTCCCTGGACTGTATAGACTTTTAACTGTTGGTTTTGGTTTCGTGTTCTCGATAATGTGCATTCTTCGTTAAAATGTTTTCTTTAAAAAAAATAACGACGATTTTACGCAAACAGAGGTTTTCCTAAAAACACGTCTGCATTTTCAAAATTATAACGGTTTCAAAGCTTCCGTTGTAATAAAGTTTTGGCAAATGAACAAACTAATCGGTGTTTTCAGTACTTTTATAAATGTACGCGAATTTTGAAATATTTATGGTTTATTAAGTCAACACTGTTTTCAAAACCCATTCCTTGTGACATCTCCGGATTCGGCCATAACGCCTAGGCTGGATTTGGGGTGTTACACTGTAGCAAATAATATGCTTATAACGGATTAAAACGGTGGCAATTAATATATTTATAAAATATCATTACAATAGAAAATAAAATGCTTATAATGGATCAATGTTATAACAATTAATATGTTTATAACAAATCAATATAGTAGCAAAAGACATGCTTGTCATGTGTCCAGTTTAACGGTATCATACGACATGCTAAACATACAATCAATAATACAACTGCAACAAGCATATAGTATTCACATCTCATGCATATACAATAATAATTCAGTCATTCAGATCATGCATTTCAATACTCATATTATCAGGGGTTCAATTGAAAGAAATAAAACTCTAAAAATAGTTCAGGGACTAAATTGAACAATTCATAAAATTTTGGGAAAAATTGTAAAATAAAGGTCACATAATCGTGTGGCCAAGCCGTATGAGGTGCTATAGGCCATGTGGAAGGGTTACACTGTCGTGTGGCCAACCGTGTGGAAATTGCAAAAAATAACCTATATGAGGAGACATGGTCATGTGGTTCACAAACTAGCCTAGGGTTTCCAGGGTACATGGTCGTGTGGTCCACTGTTGGAAAAATTCGATTTGAAAACGGTTTTCTTGCACAGTAGAAAATTAGAATTTTGAAAATCGACCCAGCTTTTTATTTTTATAGCAATAAACCTTAACCGATATCGTACTTGTGTTTTTGAATTAAGCGAATCCTTGATGTTTTCTGTCTTTCAACCAAACAATCTTCTCCGCTATTCTTGTACCACAAACTGTTTTGAGTGTAGGCTCGAACCAATTGAATCAAAACACAAAACTAAAAAAAGTTTATTTTCTTTTTTGGGTGAAAACGAAAACTCTATATTTTTTAATAGAAATCGGTAGAATTGTTATTCTGGAAAAATATATTAAATAGTTAAGAATAAATTCTCTCTGTTTTTCGGCAAAGTAACAATCTCTATTTTTCGGCAAAGTAACAATCCCTCAAAGTTGTGTAAATAGCTCCATCGGTGCCATCTATTTATAGGAAAAGAATATAGAACCCTTGTTGAGTTGTAGTGGTTTATTTCAAATAGAAAAACAACTTCCTACTTAGAGTAAAAGAGGGGTGGATGGCACACCTTAGTATTCCTAATAGGGATGTCGCCCCCTTCATGTTACATGAGGGGTTTTGGTCGTCTCTCACATCGGGTCCAATTATAAATACTTCCTAAGCCTTTTTATTGACCCAGTACTTTGTAATTTGATCCAATCCGATTCAGTTTTTCTATTTCCCTAAATAAACTTTAATATTTATATAAAACAATTTTATTATCCTTATTTTACCCCCAGCAAAATTTTAAAGATTTTACCCCTAGTAAAATTTAGACGATTTTGCCCCCAGTAAAATTTCGAGAAAATATGTTCAATATTTCACAGCTCAACATATTCTCTATGATCTAATAGTTTATTCTCATTTTCAGGCTTCAAAACAATCCAAAAATAGAAACTCATTATTTCGATCATTTTTTAAGTAATCCATATATGATTGCAAATTTTCATTTCCATTTCCATTTTTGGAAACCTACATTCATTTCCAAATGATTTCATTTCTCCATTTCGGAGAAAACCATAATCATTCCTGAATGTTTCCCATTTCTCCTTTTCTATTCATTTCGTTCATTTCTATGAAAACACACAATTCATTTCTAGTTTCAACGATCTTGTAGAGGGACCGATTGGACATATGTAATTGAGGCTCAAATGATTTATAATTAAGTTCTGACTTTTCACCTATTAATTATAAACTCATTTAGTCACAAAGTCATTGCACTATATTATCGTGACTGAGCTCTCCTCAACGACATACCATTACGAAAGACTCTACTCAGTGCTTGTCCAATGACCTTGTCATTAGTGTGTTACCCTCATAGGATATCCTTAATCTCTTTTGGGATAATATCTGTTCTCCAAATATGATCCTATTTTATCTCATGGTAACCATTACATCTTCCTTCATGAAAAGTCAATCACTATCAAATAGTGACCAAGTCATCCATCAAAAAGACAGGCGACTCATGGCCACGTTCACTTTTATTCAACCATGTAATGCCAATAAGAGGATATCATTTACCCAAGTTTTGGACTATGAATCCCACTATTGTGAATGACGCTACATACTACAGAAGTCATGCACCCAACACACAAACTTTTGTTTCCTTATTTATTTGAGCTCAGGCTTTTGCTTACATCAAAATGTACGAGTCACGCATACATAATCCACCTTCCACTCAGGATTTAGGTGTGCTACGCTATGAATGTCTGATCTGTTGTAATTCGGTGTAGCAGATTAAACTATTTTTCGCACTTAAGGAGCTTGAATACAATCACTTTTATTATGTTTTAATCAAGTTTTTATAAGTTTAGTTTACATTCAATAAAAAGTGTATTTTGAGTCTTTTATTGACCTTAAGGGTCAAATAAGGCCTAAAGGTGAGCTAACGTATTTAATGAGTGTGTAGGAGACCACACAAGGGCATAGGAACTCAACACTGGTTGATGTGTTGCAACACGGGGGTTTCGAGGTCACACATAGGGAGCAGAATGCAAGAATTCCCATACTGCCTTTGGTGTTGTGACACAACCATGGGATGTCGCGGCACACCCCTGAAGCTACCCTGAACTTAAGCATACTGCCTTCAATGTTGCGCCACAGGAACTAGGGTGTCACGACATCGGCCTTATACGGAAAATACTTACGAGCCAGGGATGTTTTGATCAGCACAATCAAAATTTAAACACGAGAGCATCAATTGACCTAGGGTTGAGGACAACGACAACCTTAACTCTATAAATAGACTCTTAAACACTTGTTAAAGGACAGGTTTTGATATTCTAATTTTTTCTTTGTGAATTTTGTCTTTAGTTTTTCCTTTCTTTTATGATTTAGGTTTATTTCAGTTCTTTTCTATTTTGTGTTATTCGGAGAAGCTGATTTATAAATTCGAACCAAAATTTATGGATTTTGTGCTTACATCAATCAATACAATTCAAAATTCTCTAAACCTTACTCTTTATTTATTCTTTATGCATATCTTATTTTTCAAGTTTATAGTGTTTATGAGATCCATGAGGAACTAATCCTCTTATGGGAGATTAATGAGTGGAGGTGTGATTTACTGATTACTATGTAGGGTTTTCTTAACAGATCAACAGTTCAGGAGAGGAAGGACTTAAACCCTAGGCTTGACGACCCTAGGAAGTTATTTAGGTGGGAATTAACCCAAAATTGGTATGGCCTATCCGTGAACACCTTAGCCTCAAATCGGTTTGGACTGTGAGGTCGAGAGATAAATAGTTCTTGCTGACTTATTAGTTTAGTGGAAGATCGAGAGATCCTGCTAGGTTAATGACTAGTTGATTGAACAGAAACCCAAAATAGGAATTAGTTATAATCACCAAAGCGAGCTAATCACCCATAGCTAGATTTGATAAAATTTATAAATTAGTTTTCTTAAGTTCTTTTTATTTATGTTTTTTTTTTCCTTTATTTATAAAACCCCAAAAAACTTCTATTTATATTTTGTTGTATTATGATTTATTTAAGTACTAATTAGATCTATTTGTGTTTAGTTTAGAATTAATTTAGTACTCGCCTCCCTTGAGTGTGATTCTCGGAGTACTTACCAATTTCGTTGTAACTATATTACAACTTGACCCGTATACTTGCAGACACCGCTTATTTTATATCTTTTATGCAGTATTCTTACTCTGGACATTAGTACGTCTAGAGGTGGTCAACGTCATAAGTGAATAAATCCATAAATAAATTCAGGATCTATTTTGCTTGGCTCTTGTCCGATATAGTGTCAGTCCAGTCAGTCACATCTATGTCTCTATTTTCTAGGAGTCATCCACTCCGATGCCCAAGACAAGGCATCTCTCTAATTGGACTTGATAAACAACATATTAGCCTTTCATTCAGTTTGCTCATTTTTTATTAGACTAAGGATATGGTTAGGTTCATCTACTAATACAAGTTGTCTTTCCATACTACGATCCGACCACGTAATACCGCTTAGTATTAGTTAAACATTAGACAACCAATAAGCAACACTTGCTTCCATTTTGTTTTGCGTGCAAAAACCATGTGAGGACAATATAAAAAGTATTAATGCAATTCATGAATAATTTTATTAACCAACTATTCAAAAAAATTAAAAGTGTACTTAGACAAAAATACAACACTCAGGGCACCAAATCCAACAGTACGCCATTGTGGCAGACCATGTGGCCCTAATCCTAGGCATGGTTTGCCCCGATTTGCTTGGTAAAGAACACGCACCTTTCACTGAGAGTCCAATAGACGTTTCTTGTGATTAAATTTGATCCGATTCACCTAAACCTGGTCCTTCAATGAAAAATTCGCACGAATTAACATTGGGTATCAAGATTTAACTAGATTAATGAAGATTTTGGCAAGATCCGTAAAAGATCATTTAATCAATCGCAAGACTAGTGTGGATAGAAATTCTAAAAAAATTTAATATTAAACACTGGAATGAGATGAACTTACAGATCCTTTGGAAAAGATTAAGGATGTTATTCCACAATACCGCTAAGATTTCAAGAATGAGGTTGATCCTATACGAGAAAGAAAATATTCAATAGTAAAAGATGAAAAATATGATGTAAAGGAGAGGAAAGAAAAGAAAGATGAGAAGAAATATGGAGAGAAAAGAAAATTTCTAATTGGTGTTTGAAGAGAAAACAAAATCCATGTGTAGTTAGGAAAAATTGGACTAAATACCTAGGGTTTGGGAACACTAGGGGGCTACATGGTAATTTTCCTTTACTGTCGAAAATAAAAGGTAATAGATGGGGAATTTGGGCGACTCAAACTCAAGTATGTAAAGGGGAAACTAGCGTGTTAACCATTATGCCTAAGGCTTATTTCTTGTTTAGTTTTTTCTTCTAACAATATTTACTTTAGTGTGGTTTTTATCCAAGTTTGCTGAAAATAAAAGAAAGAAATGGAAGAGGAGTGGCTTGAACCTAAGACCTCTAAGGAGTGCACTAACTAAGTAACCATCAAGCCTAATTTATTTCTTAGTTAATTATTTTAATTACCCCCTATATTTTGGGGTCTGACAAATATTTTTTTAATACAAATTGAATGTGAATATCATTTTTTTACTATTAATTTTCATGTATAATTATTCAATAATTAAAGTATACATATGTTAGCTCGATAATTCAACTCGAAATCACCAAAAGGAGGGTGAATTGGCCTCTTAAAAATTTGTAGTTGCTAAGAAAAGGATAGAGCCAATAAACACTTCAATTTATAGTGGTTCGGCCCCAGTTGCCTACTCCATTACCTTAGCTCTCCACAACTAAGGATTTTCCAAATATCATTGATTTGATAACCTTTGAGGACAATGTTTAACTTTACAATATCCCTTAAGATTTCTACCCAAAATCTTAATATTGCAACTCCCTCAAAGTTTCTACCTAAACCTTAAGACTCAAACCCTCTTAAAAATTAAATACAAGTAGCAAACTAAGAAGTAATCCTTACTAGATCAGAATGTTTGCCAATTAAGCACAAATAAACAAGAATACCCTTGAGCTAAAGACTAACAATGAAGGCTTACAAGTGAGTACAAGGAAAGTATGAAAGAATTAAGCACTGAGATTGTATTGATTGATCTTTAGGCTTGATGATCTCTCTTCTTGTTGTAGGACCTTTGGAAGATGATATTTATACACTCTAATTCATTTCCAACCGTTGTAGTTGTTGGAAACATGAATAGAGCCGTTGGGGGATGGAAATACCAGATCATTAAATTCACCTACAACAAAAGGTATTAATACTTTTTTCTACGAATATTGATACTATTAGCATTTAAAGCCTGATTTAGTAACCGTTAAAGTTAGTTTACAATGATACCAAAAACAATTTATCGGTACCTGGTAAAAGGTATAGATACTTTTTGAAAAGGTATTGATACTTTTTGTAATTGATGGAAAACAGAATGTCAATTTGGTATTGATTTTAGAATGGGTATCGATATTTGAAAACTATCGATACTTGGCCAAAAAGTATACCTTTTGGCCTGAAATAAAACTAAAATGTTTTAAAACTCTTTTAACATGATTGAAAATATTTAACTCAATTGAAACTATTTTAACTTGATTTTATTATTTTGCTAATTTTTTTCAACTTTAACTTTTATTCAAAACATTTTTATTTGTTATATCAAAATATATTATCAAATAAAGGTAGGTATAATAATCTCCCCCTTTTTGATATAACAAAATATTTGGTAATTTTTTTTTGAATAAATTGCCCCCCTTAATAAAAGTCATTTTCAATTTAAAGTTTAAAAAGAATTGGCATAAGATCAAATTTGACGTTCATTTTACTTTAAAAACATGGTCACTAAATTTGGCATAAAATCAATTAATCCTAACCAATCAACCATTAAATTTAGCCTTCTCTTATCCCCCTTTTTGTTATATAAAAAATAATCAAATAAAGCTTAAGAGCAAAAGAAAGTGGTTAGTCCAAAAATAGATATTAAAAATAAGGAACAAGTGAACTAACATACCAAGTAAACATTAAGGTGCAATCACATAGAATAGCATTAGTGATGTTCTCCTTGAAGCAATGCACCTTTTCCTACAAACATAGAATTAATTTTTTTTGTTTTTGGTACCCAATTTCTTTTAGGTCCATAATTAATAGTTTCCAAGATTCTAGTCCCTTTAGGTATCCATTTAGAAAGGATATCCTTATCTTTAGTAGTTATGAGTCCTTTAGGGACTCATACACTTTTAACAATTTTTCCTTTGTAAAAACTTGGAGAACATCTCTGTAAAGCTATTTTTAACAAATTTTTGTTTTGAATTTTCTCCTCTTTTAGTCCCTTTTTCCAAAACTTTGCTAGAGTGAGTTTTTTCACTCTTAAGCAACTTAAGTTGCTTTTGATGATCATCATGAACTTTAGAAAGTAAATTATGCAAGTTACAATTATTTTTCTCAAAATCATTTATAATAGCTTGCATATCATTTATTTTACTTTCAAGTTCATGCTTGACTTTAGAAAGTGAACTATTTTCATCTTTTAGTTTTGGAATAGTTTTCTTATATTTTGAAACCATTAATTCAAACTCCAAGCCTAATTCATCATAGGCATCTTGCAACTCATCAAAAGAATAAGAATTTGAAATAGATAAGTTAGAAGTTACCTTAGAATCATTGATGGCCATAAGGCATAGGTTGACTGCTTCTTGATCTTCATCATCGAATGAATACTCATTACTCAAAGTAGTAACATTAACCTTCTGTTTTTTGTTTGCTAGACCCCTTCTTCTTCCATTGAGGACAATCATACTTGATGCGTCCCAGTTTCTTGCATTCATAGAAAATAATGGGATTTTTCTCCTTGGTAGATTCAAGCTTTAATTCCTTCATCTTTTGAAATCTTCTTCCTTTATTGGACTTGAACCTCTTGAATCTCCTGGTAAACATTTCCATCTTTTTGTCTTCATCCACCTATTCACTTGATTCACTATCTTCATTTGTGATGGATTTTAGAGTAACGCCAACCTTCTTCTTCAGCCTCTTCGTTGAGTCTCATCTCGTGTGTAAGCAAAAAACCAATGAGCTCATCCAATGTCAAAGTTTCTAAATTATTTGCTTCTTCAATTGATGTCACATTGGCTTATTATGATTTAGGTAAGCTTCAAAGCATCTTCCTAACCACCTCTTAATTTGGATAAATCTTCCCATAAGACTTCAATCTATTTATGATGGTTGTAAACCGATCATGCATCTCCTTAATATCCTCTTCGAGCTTCATCTTGAAAGTTTCGTAGTTGAGTGTAAGGATTCTAACTTTAGACTTCTTCACTTGGATAGTGCATTTATGGGTGACTTAAAGCTTATATCATATCTTCTTGATGTTTGAACAAGAAGAAACTCTACTATACCTATCCGGACCAAGTGCACAAAATAGAATGTACATTGCCTTGGCATTGAGTTGAATGCTTCTCCTATCTTTCTCATTCCATTCCTTCTTACTTTTTGGAACTAAAAGCTCTCCTTCTTATTTGGATAGAATTGAAGGATCATCCATAATAATGTCCCATACAACAAGATTATTAGCTTGGATAAACAGCATCATCCTAGTCTTCTAATAGGAATAGTTAGCACCATTGAAATAAGAATGTTTGGAGATAGATTGAAATAAGGAGGAATAGATGCTATTGTTGTAGAATGAGTTGATGATCATTTGAGCTTCTCTGAGGATATTCTCTTGGTTGTTAAACCATCTTTAGAGACAAGCTCTGATACCAATTTTTAGCTCGATAATTAAACTCAAAATCACCAAAAGGGTGTGAATTGGTCTTTTAAAAATTTGTGGTTGCTAAGAAAAGGATAGAGACAATGAACACTTTAATTTATAGTGGTTCAACCCAAATTGCCTACTCCACTACTTTAGCTTTCCACAACTAAGGATTTTCCCAATATCACTAACTTGATAACTTTTGAGAATAATGTTTAACCTTTGAGGACAAGATTATCTTCACAATCTTCATAGCAGAAAATGCACCCTCAGTAGTAGATGTTGAAATAGGAAGAGCCAACACAAGTCGAATTAATTTATCAACAAGCAAGTAAATGACTGACTTTCCTGTCTTCGTCAACTCTTGGCATAATTTAGGAATTGAGGACAAATTCTACAAAGTTGTATATTGACGAATATCAAGCTCAAAGTGTTCTAGTTGGCATTTCAAAAGTATTAGAACAGAAATATGAGAGAAAACCAAACCTTAGAAAATAAAGGACAAGCCCAAAAAGAGAAAACCTAAATGAAAAAAAGAAAACAAACAGATCCCAAGCAAACAGATGAGTTTCCAGCAACCAAAGTAGAAAAAATAGTAGTGAAAGTACAAAGCTCAAAAACATTCGATTTGCCACAATAGCAAAGATGAAAAAACCACTAGCTCTATCATGCTCGAAAATCCAATTGTCCTTACATACATCAATGGCCACAAACAATATCAATCCCCTTCCCAAATGTCGACCAAACCAAATTAACCATCGCCCTCAATCGGACCCCCATCACTAATCCTCTCAGCTCCCCCTAGTCCGTCGATGCAAGGAAACCAAAGCCACCCGCAGGTCAAACATGCAAGCCTACTCTTGCATCCTAACCCTCGATTGCAGGAAAGTCGACGATGAATCCCTTCACAAACAACCCATGCGCCCTTACAACAACAATAACCACCGTCGAAAGCCCCCCAACACAACTGAGGAGTATAGTAGCCTGAACCTAAAGGATCAAGCCTCCTTACCCATAGTCTACCAACCCTCCACCCATCCATTCTCACTACCCAGCACGGCCAATCCCCCGGCCTAGAATTGTAACATAAAAGTCAAAGAGAAGAAGATGCTCGAATCGCAGCCTCCCGGTCAAGAAATAGAGTATGATTAATGGCCTCGAGACCATCTTCAACCTAATAGGAATCACATTTCCGTTGAAATCCCTCCTTAGACATCAAGTGTGTGGCCTTGTTACCATCTCGTTTCATAAATTGAAGTCGACATTCATTAAAAGCCTACACAATTTCTTTAATGACCCAAATTAACATGCTAATTTTTTATTTGTCAAGACATGCAGATCAGAGTTTTGTAATGATCTACCATAATTTGAAATGCAAATTAGGCTTTCCTAGTTTAAGCGAGCTTATTCTCGAACAAAGTAGCATATTTTTCTTAGTTTTTCGCAATTTTTAGATTTTTAGTTAATAAGTGTAAATGTCTCGCTTTACTCATTTTATGATCCAACTTGGCCAATAGTGTCATTGAGTGGCCTAACATGTGGTTGAGTGGTGTAGGGATGTGTTGGAGGTTGAAAACGAGCGAAAATGGCACCAAGGAAAAGGTATCGCAATATCCATACCTTGGAATTGCGATATCTTCAACGGTATGACAGATTGGAGAGCACTTTTTAGTGGTATCGTGATATCCACCATTCAAAAAAGACCCTAAGGTTCGAAACTGCCTAAGGTATCACGACACCGACATTGTGAGGGAGACAAAATTGGACAAAATGGTAGTTTTTGTCCACCCGATCCACCAATCACCCAAGGCTCGTGCAGGGGCAATTTTTGAAATAGAAATTCATCAACACTCAACCTAAAACAACCAATTTTGGCTGAAGCGGAGAGACACACACATTATTTTAGTTTTAGCCTTAGTTTCTCTAGGTTTTCTCTTTGTAACACCCCAATTAATTTATTTCTTCTTCTGTAAATTTTGACACAATTGTGTATCTGCTTCAGTGGTTAAGTGTTCTGGGTGTGTGTGTGAGGTCTTGGGTTTAAGTCCCATCTTTTCCAAATTTTGTTATTTTTGGAGTCAAGCCTTATCTTTGTTCGGTGGGTTTATATAAAATTTTCTGTAAATTCATAGCAGAATGAGCCTGCTGGTTCGAGTGGTAAGGGAACTGGTGTGTTGGAGGTATTGTGTTCGAATCCCTACGCGAGCGTGGGTACTATTCTTGCTCGGTTTCCTGTTAGAATCCTGTTGGAGTTGGATTCTGAGAAGTGGGTTGTTAGTGGGTTGTGGGGAGTAATCTGAGGGATTTTGGGAGTTATCTGATTTTAATTGTATTTTTCAAATCTTTGTTTTCCTTCTCTCCTCCAAAGAAAAAAGTTCTGATGTGAGTTTTCTTCCTCCCTTCTTTCCCTTTCCTTCATTTTTTCCCCTTTCTAATTTGTTCAAAATTTTGGTTCGATTCTTGCCTTGTATTTCGGTTTGTGGTACGCTTTGGGTGTTTTCGGTAAGCTATGTTGGTATTTTCTTTCCGTAGTAGCGTACTTGTTGTTATAGGGAATTTAATTTCTATAAATCTGTGATGTAGGAGAAGGGAGTGAACGGTGAATTCTTATTCCAGCAGTTTTAAATTACGCTAGTGTTTGTGCGCTTTATCAGTAAGTTTTGTGCATTATTTTGGGTTTTATGTCAATTCGTGAATTGGTTGTTAACTGGTTAATGGGATGCTGTTTATTAGGTTTTGGAGGGCTTGGGTTTGCTGTAGCTTCTTGAACAAATCAGGTGTATACTCGAAATGCAGAAAACGAGGCTTCGGCAAAAGCCGAAAAATGAATCTGTCGACTCCACACGGGCGTGTGGTCGCCCGTGTGGAAGGCCGTGTGTGAGAGACGGCCGTGTGGTCGATGAAGACTTGGCCGTGTACAAGACACGGGCGTGTGGTGGCTCGAGTGTAGCCGTGTTGGCCACACGAGCCAGGCCAGGTTAGATGTGTGGGCCCACACGGGCATGTGGGCCAATTAAACTGAATTTTTCCCTAGGGTCGCATGGGTCGTTTCGCTCGACTGTGGGCCTACCGTAGGGTCGGTAAGGGCTAACCAAACTCTAAATTTATGTGATCTGATAGTCTGAAATCTGTTCTGATTTTGATAGTATTATGCATGTCTGGTTATTATGCTAGGTGTATATCTATTATCTATATATAAGCATGTCAAATCTGTATATCTGTATCTGATTTGGATGAGATTTGTATATGAGGAGGAAGTATTTTGATTGGCGTTAACCACCTTAATTCTGGCAGCTTGGCTGCATATATTCTTATATGTGTCGTAATGGCACAATATGGTGTGTAGAGATGGGTGGGTGTTTTTAACGCCACATGATGTGATGAGATGGTCGGAATTGGTGTGTAGAGGATGGGGGTAGGACTTTGCATATCTGAATCTGTTATCTGAGTCTGTTATCTGAATCTGAATTTGTATCTGACTATGTACATAACTCTGTATGTTGCATGTTTAATTCTGTTGGGTTACACACAGAGTTTACGAAAACTCACATATGTTGTCTGTTCTGTCCAGGTAATCCGCAGACTTAGGCGGATCGGTGCGGCGGAGACTCAGCGGTGACCATTCGACCGTAAACGGCTTAACATTATTATTTCCAGGCTTTATTTAAGATTTTGGTTTCAATTGAGAGTTTGTAATTTTTGGGACTCTCTAGACTGTATGGACTTGTAACTGTTGGTTTTGGTTTCATGTTCTCGATAATGTGCATGCTTCGTTAAAATGTTTTCTTTAAAAAATAACGACGATTTTACGCAAACAAAGGTTTTCCTAAAAACACATCTGTATTTTCAGAATTATAACGGTTTCAAAGCTTCTGCTGTAATAAAGTTTTGGCAAATGAACAAACTAATCGGTGTATTCAGTAATTTTATAAATGTACGTGAATTTTGAAATATTTATGGTTTATTAAGTCAACATCGTTTTCAAAACCCATTCCTTGTGACATCTCCGAATTCGGCCATAACGTCTGGGCCAGGTTTGGGGTGTTGCACTCTTAGTTTTTTCTGCACTTTTTCTACGGTTTTCATTTTCTCTTCTTATTTCTTAGTTTTAGAGTTTATTTTTCAGCATTTACTTCTTATTCTTAGTGTTAGTTAAGTTAGTTATCATTGTAGCTTAAGTTTATTTACACTTTTAGTCCTTATAATTTGGTTGTAAGACTTTTCTAGCTTTAGTTTAATGTATTTCAGTTTCTTTTACTTTATATCAGCTAAAGTTTGTGTCTTTTATGTTTATTGCTTTAGATTTTCTTATTAAATGTCTTTAGTTTCATGTTCTTTCAGTTTTCTTGCATAAAAATCCAAACTTTTTATGTTTTTCTTAAGATATACTTTAATGGCTTCTTTGATTTTCATTTTCATGTCTATTCTCTTTATTTTCAGCATGAGTAGCTAAACCTAAAAAGAAGGTTGGTTGATGAAGATGTGTGTAAGTTGATTTTATTAGACAAGGGACTAAATCGTAATAAATTATACTAAATCAAATATACCTAAAAACTTAGGAAGTGACGCCCTTAAGGGAATATCTAGAGAAGTGAGACCGAGAGGTAATCTTATAGTGCACCAATTCATTATTCCCGGATTAACCAATGAGATCGAGAGATAAATTAGATTAATTATTCGAAATTGGGAAAATTGAGATCGAGAGATAAAATAGAGCCACTTAGTAATTTAAGTGATTTAAGTCCCTCATTCGAGAACCAACGGTGTAACACCCCTAACCCGTATTCATTGTCGGAATAGGGTTATGGAGCATTACCGTAAAAGCATAACATAAAAACATACATTTCCAATCATTGATGTAACCATAGCATAATTCAATCATATACATGCACATTGTCCCTTAATCGAGCCCTCGAGGCCTTAGAATCACTTTATAAATGATTCAGGACTAATTGAAAACATTTGAAACATTGAGGACAAAGTTAGAAATTTTAAACTGTAGGGGTCACATGGCCGTGTGACTCACATGGCTGAGACACACGTCCATGTCTCAGGCCGTGTAACATTCGAAATGCAACCTTTAAAAACCTACAGGGGACACACGGCCGTGTCGCATAGCCATGTATCACACATGGCTGAGACACACACCCGTGTCGCATAGCCATGTATCACACACGTCTAAGACACACACCCGTGTCTTAGGCCTTGTAGATAAGAGATTGGCCAAAATGAATCCATTTCCTTCACCCACCTTAAACATGCACCTAAATATCATTAGCACATATGACCAAAACATCATAACATGTTCAAACATGTATAAAATGTCCAATTTCAAATGACCAAATTCCATTCAACCAATATGCCATAAAGGCACCTCAAATGTAAACATACAATTTACCTAAACATATACATGTACTTAACATATTTCATTCATCAACACCTAATTCATTTACCATCTCAAAACCCATCATAAATTAACCTATATCACTTTAACATAAACTCACCATATTTGACCACATTTATACCATTTCAAATAGCTCATATCTACCTCAAAGCATAACTTAACTTGGCCTCATTATAAACATACTAAATATGGTCATTCCAAACATGCATCAATTTAACCATATTAACATAAAAAAACAAGACATCAATATACCATAATAACATCAACCATAATAACAATTATACATATCACAACAATTAGATCATTCAACACAAGTCCACTTATACATGCCATTATAACCATGACCCAAAACGTCAAAATCTACCAATATTATCGCTTGATAGTGTGATAAATCTGCGATGAGCTTCCAAACTAGTTGACCTTCGCATAAACTGTAAAGTAAGGGAAAAAACAACAACGTAAGCAATGAATGCTTAGTAAGTTCGTATAAACTTTAAACACAACATTCCATTTCAACAATGAACTTTATAAATTAAATATAAACCTATACCAATGTCTCAAGATTTATCAACTACATAACCATCAACTCATAAATAAGTAAGTCTATGTAACACCCCTAACCCGTATCCGTCGCCGGACTAAGGTTAAGAGGCATTACCGAACATATCGAAAAATTTTACTCTCATTTTACAATATCAATCATACATCATCATTTCATAATGGTTCGTACACATAAAGTCCCTTTAGAAGGTCTATGAGACCTTAAACATACATTGGGAGGGGGTCGAGACTAAACCGAGCACATACAATTTTTTTTCCAAAATTTAAACATATTTTTCAAAGTTACAGAGGTCACATGCCCGTGTGGACAGGCCGTGTGCCTCACACGGCATTAGACACACCTGTGTGTCTAGGCCGTGGCAACACAGAGCATACATACTGACTTGTCCACACGGCCACATGACACGCCCGTGTGCCAGACCGTGTGAAATTCTGGAGGTTACTGACTTGCCCACACGGCCAGTCACACACCCGTGTGTCCAGCCCGTGTGGCTTCCTAACTAGCTTCGAATTACAACCTTAAGAGACACCCATTTGTTTACATCTATTCCATAACAAATCAAGGATCATATTATTAACTAAATAACAAACGTAACATTTAATATACATTATACATACGCCTGTTAAACTATTTTGGCCATATCTTACGATTTAATAATCATTTGCACATAAAACGTTAGGTGACTTAATACATGACCAACTATATTTTTTTTTAACATCATCCAAAATAACTTCCATATAAAAACTAGATCATATACATTCTTTGACATTCAAAACCGAGCCTAAATAGTCAAATACCATAGCCGAACATAACTACTTATATATATAACACATTTTATAATCACACATTGAACCAACAATTTGACCTTTTTAAACTAAACTACAAGCAAACATTAAATAGGTATATGTATTCAAATCTCATATGTCTAACAATTTAAATAAACAACCTTTCGGTTATCAAATTTAACTCAATAAATCATAAGATTTCCATCACTCAATCTATAAGCTAAACATGTTATCTCATATCTTAACATCAAAACAATATATCATTTATAGTTATTCAAATGACCCTTTTACCTAACCATATTATACCACTTTTCATGCTTCCAAAATGAGTTAATAATAATAAGCCGAATATATACCCTACTTACCACTTCTCATTGCCAAATCATATAACCAACATCACAACATATTTACCTTAAAACATACCTCTCAATTAAGCTTATAACATAACCAAATATAATTAACAACATTTGCATAATGAACTAGCCATTTTCGCATGGCTATATACATATACAAATTTCAAAACCAAATATATTAAAACTAGCCTATACATGCCACATAACCAAATCTCAAAGTATTTATTTACCGAAATGAATATTGGATAGTGTGATGAGATCTCCCATGACTTCCAACCCGAGCAAGTCCCCGCAACTCTATAACATAGGAAAAACACACGGAGTAAGCTTTGAAAGCTTAGTAAGCTCGCATTTTAATAAACTTAACATAGCAAATAATTTCATTACAATGCCATAAGCATGATACTTAACATAGCAAATGATTTCATTACAATGCCATAAGCATGATATGCTATCGCACACAACTTTTCTAAATTTATAACAAGTTTTCATTTCGAATTATCATCATTCAATATTATACTACATAACTAGCTAACTGTAGCTTTCACAAGCTTATTCAATTCAATTCTCATATATCATTTAATTCACATTTTCATATAGCCAAAAGAGCACATTATAGGAAATAACCCATTGAATCATATATCTTCCTCATATAAATCTCATATCATCATTTATACTCAAATTCACCTTTCATTCATAAAATATCTAACAATTTCACATATGCAACTTTATAAATCATAACTTATACATTTGTTCATATTTCCTTTGCACATATTCACATTTCATTTCCATATACATCACATAACATTCTTTGCACATATACTTCCCTTTCGTTTCCAAACATTATATACCTTTCAACGTACCTGAATCGGAATGTCATTCACTTAATCACTTATTTCTCGGAATGCCCGTTGAACCATTTGGAATCAATAAGGATACTCGGATAGTCGAAAATCTCGTACAATGCCAACATCCCAGATGTGGTCTTACATGTAATCACATATCAATGCCACTGTCCCAGACAGGGTCTTACACGAATCAAATACGATGCCAATGTCCCAGACATGGTCTTACACGTAAACACAAGTCGATGCCAACGTCCCAGACGTGGTCTTACACGAAAACACATATCGGAATCCTATGTCATGACATATGTATCCTAACTATTCCTAAAGTTCGTACGGGGCTTTCGGACGTCATCACATTGTCGATGCTTTCTCGTATTCATATATTCCGCTTCTCGAACAATTTAATATCATAATAACATATATAAATTATTCAAAATACATATATATTTACATTACCATTTGGCATTGAATTCAATCACACAAATAATATGCATTTATAACATGATTTCGTAACGTCTATTAAAATACGAACTTACCTCGTTCACAGTAACGACAAATTAAGTCGACTAATTCGATACTTTGATTTTTCCTCGATCTAGATCCGAATTCCGCTTTTGCCAATCTAATTAATATAAAAATTAACTTACTTATTCAACATTTCATTAAATTTTCATCCAAAAACATATAAATGGGCAATTTGTATTTTAGCCCCTAACATTTCACCTTTTTACAATTTAGTCCCTATTGCACAAAACACAAAATACTCGAAATTTCAACAAACCCAAGCATGGCCGAATCTTCCCTTGGTCCCTAGCAGCTCATTTCTTTCATTTATTTCACAATTTAACCTCTCAATTTACAATTTTCACAATTTAATCCTTAATAAGCATTTTTATCAAAAATCACTTAATAAAATATGATAATCAAACATCAAAGATTTATTTTTCATCATCAAACTACAAATTCATCACATTATCAACAATGGAAAATCTCAAATTTATCATCATTTCTGAAAATTAAAGTATGGGCTAAGTAAGATTCGAAGCAACAATCTCAAAAACGTAAAAATTATCGAAAACCGAGCAAAACACATACTCGAATTAAGCTTCAAAGTGCCGAACCTAGGTGAGCTTCCATGGCTTTTTTTTTTCTTTATATTTTCGGCAATGGTCATTAAAAAGATGAACAAATGATGTTTGTTTTATTTAATATAACATATAATTGTCTTTTTATTATTTAACCTTTAATAACATTTAATAATTTCAAAAATACCAAGCCAACAACCTCCACTATGTCAATAAAGGACTAATTACCATACAAGTACTCCCATATTTCAATTTCATAACTATAAAGTGCTTTTAACAAGTAGAACCCTAATTTTACACTTTACGCGATTTAGTCCTTTTTCACAAATTGAGTACTCAACCGGTAAAATTTTCACACGAAATTTTCACACATATTAATTCACATACTGTAAACACCAAAAATAATATTAAAATATTTTTCTGACTCGGATTTATGGTCCCAAAACCACTGTTCCGACTAGGGTCTAAACCGGGCTGTTACAGTCTATCAACATCATATACATTTTTCATTCCTAACTTAATAGGATTTTATAAAACAATATACACCACCATTAACCTTTTCATAAAACTATGAATTACTTCATTTACTTACTTTCATTTCCATTTAATAAGCATAAACTTAAATAACAACATCAATTCATTAATTAGTATATTTATTCACATCATAGGTAAGTTCATCTATAACATACGTAATTTCTCATATAAAAGTACATCTTTCAATTCATCAATCCCTTTTTCTTCATATCACATTTCAATAATGAACTTACTGTTTCATTACCTTTCTTACCCGTTTCATTTGTATAATACCAAATATAAGCCTAATCATCATCAATACACAAGTTAGTGCATTTATGTATACAACTCATTTGGGGCCAATCACATAATAATCCATTTTATAAGAAAATACACCTTTTGAATCATACCACTTTCTCATGAACATAAGCATATTCTCATTTTTGTCATTTACCATTTCAATGTATTTCATTAATATTAAACATGATATAATGTATCCTTAAGCTTAGTATAAACCTAATCATCATCCACAGTCTCAACTGTTGAATTCATTTATGTACAGATCAATATTCAATATATAACAAATCTTTCAAATTCATTATATAGATTACCTTACTAAGATTTTCCATTCAAAGAACGATTTACGGATAAGAGTACATTGTCAGTCCAACCAAACACACTAGATGCTCACACGAGCCAATCCCTCCAACACACTAGATGCTCATAAGAGCTAATCCAACCAACACACCAATGCTCATAAGAGCTAATCCAACCAACACACCGAACAAAGAGTATAACACGAGAGTTCACAAAAAATGTTGAACCTCGGTTTACTCGGGTAATATGAATATACATCACTCCATAGTCATCTCCACTCTCCAATCCCCCGTAACACACCGAATCACGATTGTACTCTATCCCGCGATCAATCCAATTCGAACATCAATTTTCAATAATATTTCTCAAATAATCATTCATTATCATCAATTGAATAAATACTTATTGTATCATGTTATACAATTCAACAATTCATATAAATACTAAAATTTTAAACCGTACGAACTTACCTGGCCAAATCGCAGAAATGTCAAAGTATAAGGGTTATTTGGTAATTTTCTATTCTCCTCGATTTTCCACTCGATCTTGATCTAAATTAATAATTTCATTAAATTAAATAATTTAGACAGTAAAACAATGTATTTTATGCAATTTAGTCATTTTTGACATTTTTACAAAATTTCCCCTAAAATTTTACTTTTATTTAATTTAGTCCCTAAGCCTAAAACATGCAAATCAACCATTTTTATTGCAATTTCCCACTAGAAGAATATTCATGACATCAAAATCGACCCATTTTTGGAATAATTTCACAAAAACTACTTGTACTTTATTATTTTAACAATTTAGTCCCTAATCGATAAATTTATCAAAAATCACTTAACAAAATACATTTAAATAACAACTAATATTTAAAATTAATCATTTAACATAAAAAATCACTATATTCATCAATGGAAACATTCAAAATCTTTAACAGTTTCAAAATCGGAGGTACGGGCTAACTGGACCTAGTTGCAACGATCTCAAAAATATAAAAATTATTAAAAACGGGACTAAATCGGACTTACAAGAGAAAATATTGGCCCAACCTCCCAAGCTATGTTTCCATGGTGGTTTCGGTTACGAAGAAAAGAAAAATGAAGAACAAAACTTGTTTCCTCTAATTTGATTAGTTAATTTCTTTTTATTTACAATTTTGCCATTATTACTAATTTCTTTCAAATTTTTTTTCTTTCTTTAAAATTAGCTCCATTACCGTCCACTATCTAAAATAAGGAATAATTTTCTTATTAGTCCTCCCACATTACTAATTAGGTCATTTAATCATTCAAATCTAATAGTGACCAAATTTTACATCTTTTATGATTTAGTCCTTTTTAATTAATTAACCATCGAAACATTAAAATTTTTTAACGAAACTTTAATACAACCTTAATAATACTATGTAAATATTTATAAAAAATTATGGCTCGGTTTATAGAAATGAGGTCCCGATACCTCATTTTTTAAAACCACTTGACTTTAGCGTCTTACCACTTGAACTTAATTAATCATTCATAAAACAAAAATTACCATATCAAAAACCTTTTTAAAGCCAAAAGTGACTCGTAAAAATTAAATAATAATATTTACGAACTTAATCGTCGGAATTGTGGCCCCAAAACCACTGTTTCTGACACAACTGAAAAACTGGCTGTTACAGATGAACCACATCAAAATCAACCAACCACCATTAGTCATTTACTGATTAATCTCTTAATTTTGTACTCTTTACAATTTGGTCCTTAGATCAACTTTTTTAATTTTCTTGCAAAACTTTCTTGTTATGATTTGTCATACTATAAAATCATATCAGTAGCCGATTAGACTCTATAGTTTCTGCTATTTATCACTCAACCTTCATCTCCTTTGGGTTCGATCCTTGGAATACTCTAGTGTTCCATTGTAACACTACTAATATTACAATTGACCTGTACGCTTACAGTAAAACCACGCTTTAAAATTATTTTATAAAATCATTTATTTTTTGTGCACATAGGAAAGCGATCAGGTGACTACCCCTAAAGAATCCCCTTCAAGCTCAACCGATCTGAAACCCATCTCATGAGTGAAGCGTGCTGCCTGAAAGCAGGCCCAAGTTTCAGCCACAAGTGGGTTTGAAGTAAATTCCCTCCAGAAACAAGCAGCACCTATGGTCAACCCAGCACTATTTCGAACAACCACCTCTACACTTGTAGCCCTCAGATCACTATAGAAGCCAGCATCAAAATTAACATGCACGAACGGGTCTCTCAACAGGTGCCACATCCCTGAAACAGACTCTCCCCCACTGGTTTGTGACTGGTGTAACCCTTTCAAATGGCAAACATAACCCAAAATAAAGGTAACGATCTCGGACTATGATTACCATTTTCGCTCATGAATTAAGGTGTTACGAGAATACCACAAAGCCCAAATAGTAACGAGTAGAATTTGCCTTTTTCTGAAGGTACTATGAGAAAACCCAAGACGGAGCCACCCACCCACAGAATCTTGCAACTAAACATCATACCAATAAAAACCAAGAACCTACCAAACTAGCACCACAAAAGGGTAATCTTGTACTGCATAAAGAGAGGTTTTAGCCCTTGTTCCACAGCAAGGGCACATCGAGTCACCCTGTAATGAAGTACATAGAAATTTGAATTAGTAGGCACATAGTTATGTAAGAATTTCTAGCTTGTAATTTTAATTTTTGTGGGGCATTGTAGATGCCATAATTGTCTATAAAAACAACAAGTGTCATGGTGTACATCTTTGTATCTATTGCTAATCATGCCTAGAAAGCCCCGAAAAAGGAGACGATAGCCACTTCGCATAGTATACTCCCTCGTACTCTCAAGACACCATCGAAGCCTGTCACAAGTCACTTGTGCCAATGGTATAAATAGAATTCACTGAACATCTTGGTAATCGAACACCGATGTCACAATATCCCTCTTCCGTTTACACACGTGTGCATCAATTAAGTCTACCATTACAACATAATCACTAATACATGAGATAACAATCGTGTAAGGCACATCGTTCGATAGCCACGGAGTGTCCCAAATAAAGATCAATCAGCTGCCTCCTACCAACCAACTACAACCCTTGGAAAGAAGGCCCTTGGCAGCCCAGATACTTCGCTAAATAGCAGAACGTTGAGGGCCCAACCTAGACGTCAAAAAGGTATCGTGAAAATAGTATTTCGCTTGAAGAACTCAAGCTAGCAGAAAATCCAAGTCACAAGCCAACCATCACCCCTGCTTTGCTAGTAAAGCGGTATTAAACTTTGCCAAATTACGGAAACCCATACCCTCACCTATTTAAAATCACACAACTTCCCCTAAGAGCACCAATGATTTCCTTATTTTGAATAGGATTTCTACCACAAATACCTACTAACAATAGACTCCAACTCCCTAAAAATGAACTAGGTAGCAAAAAACAAGACATAACATAAGTTGGAAATGCTTGTAAGACAGATTTGATAAAAAATCTCCCTCCTTTCTTGGGATAAACAACGAGTACACCAACCATCAACTCGTCTTTGCATCCTCTCTTTAATGTGATGAAAGCCAGTCTCTTGTTCCGACCAACCACTATAGGCATACCGAGATACTTTTCGGGATCAACAGACAGGCGCACCCCAAAATCAACACCATCTCCTTTCGAATAACATCAACCACATTGGGACTAAAATAGATAAGGGATTTATCAAAATTAACCATTTGCCTCGAACACTCTGCATACTCACACAAAATCTTCTCGACATTAGTAGCACATTCCACTGAAGCCTCCTTGAAAATCAAACAGTCATTCGCAAAGAATAAATGGGTCACCACCGACCCTAACTTGGAGGATCGGGCTATATGAATCAGACCATCTTAGGTAGCCATACAAAATAGTAAAAACAAACCCTTGCTACAAAAAAGGAACAAGAAAGGGCTTAATAGATTACCTTATCGCAGACCCCTTATTAAAACAATATGACCATATGCCTGCCCATTCACCAAAACCAAATATGTCATTGGTCGTACACAGCTCATGACAAGAGCTAGCCATTTAGTAGTGAAACCCAATCGTAACATAATCGCCTCCAAAAAATGCCACTCGACTCGGTCATACACCTTACCCATGTCTAACTTCAGTGCACACATCCCATGATGCCCACTTCTTATTCGCTAAAATGAATGAAGTAACTCAAATTCCACAATCACATTATCAGTAATCAATCTACCAATAACAAATGCCCTTTGAGCCTCATCAATACAGTGGTGCATAATCATCTGTAATCTATTAACAATAGTCTTCAAGATGATCTTAAACAACATATTATAGAGGTTGATCGGTCGAAAGTGGGTCATGATAAAGGGATCTACTCACTTCTGAATCAACACAATGTTAGTATGATTGATGAAAGGCATAGGCATCTCCCCATTAAAAACGCTCAAATGGAGCCGACTAACACTCATTCCTATAATAGGCCAGAAGGTCCGATAAAACAATGTTGGCAAACCATTCATACCTGATGCTTTAGTTGGGCACATACTTTGTAGAGAACTCATTTTAGCAATCTAGCTACAATGGTAGAATACACAAACCAATTCAGACATTCAATAAGAAGATTTCACCAGTTCACATCCCAAGAATTTGCTACCGATTACAATTTAAGTATCACAATCTATATAACAAAACAGAAATACTTACAGAGTCAGCGTCGGAGGCTCGGTCACTAATTGAAGTTTCAATTTTTTTCTTATTAGTTTAGATACTAATTATTGCTAGCTATTTTTCTCACACATTAAGAGCTCAAACACAGTTCGAATGTTGACAAACCTAGCTCTGATACCACTAAATGTAACACCTTAAACTCAGTCTTGACGTTCAGACCAAATCTGGAGAGTTACAACATCCGTACTAGAATTTCATATGTTCATAACACAGTCGAATTAAACCATATAATGCATAACATTCATCACAACGAAAATAACACATAGTCATCCAAAATTCCATAACATAATAGAACGTCAATCCCTATTAATAAACCTTAATTAAAAGATAGAAGTTTGACCGAGCTTTCGCAACCCTGACCCGATCAAGACTGGGAACCACCTGAAACTAAATCAATAAAAGTGTGAGTTGTGAACTTAGTGCGTAAAGAAAATTAATTCTGACTGACTTCATTCATAATGAAATTTCAATTTCAGATATCCAATTCAATTCAGATGTACTTGCAATCCATTTCAGAATAAGCCAATTACGTGTGTACGTATATGCAATTTTTGATCATGTGTAGAACCAATCAGACTCAGATGTGATTTCCTAATACCACCTGCTACACACCATCTTCTACCATCCCAACACACCATTAAGGACATTCAATGCCCAACCAACCCTGCACACCATCAAGTGTTCGTTGACACTTTCACAGAGACGCAGCTTAGCTGCTAATTCAGTATGCGACAAGCGCCTGAGTCAAATATAGTTTTAGTGGCAAAGCCACGGTTCTAGAATAGACTTCTTCTTCCTTCACAACATCTCACCCCATACCAATACAGATATACTATCGTGACACATGTTTAATCATCCCAATACGTTACTAAATTAACCCAAACAGTTCGATGACAAAGTGGTATTACAGTGCATATTCAATTATGTAATCCACAGATCAGTCTCAGTGCATCAGATAGTTCTCGTAATAACAATTTCAGTCATTCATACATTGGGGAAACCAATATCAAAGCTTAGCATCGTTCTCGGCCTCAGAAACAGTTTTTTGGCCCAACACCCTGCCACACGGCCTGGGCACATGCCCGTGTGCCTTGGTCGTGTGGTTTTTAAGTACAAACAGTGGGTTACACGGCCTGGGCACACGCCTGTGTCCCTGGCCGTATGATTCTTAAGTACAAATAGTGAGTTACACGGCCTGGGCACACGCCCATGTCCCTGGCCGTGTGTGTGCACTAGCATTGGTCACACACGGCCTAGTCACATGCCCGTGTGACCGCCCGTGTGGCCTTAATTCAGTAAACAGTGAGTTACACAGCCGTTTGCACGGCCTGCCACACGCCCGTGTGGCCCACACGGCCTAGTCACATACCTGTGTGCCTGGCCGTGTGGCGTCGACAGTCACCATTTTCAGCGATCCGAAACTTGAAAAGTAGAGTTTTCGATACACACCTGAACAAATTTTAAATAAACAACGATTCTAGAAATCCCCAAAACCTAAAACAAGTATTCAATAACACAATTTAGCCAATTAACCAATAGAATTTCCCGATTTCTCGCTTAATTCCCACGTCGAAAATTTCGACACAAAACCTTCAAACATTCCAAACTTACCGAAACTTCAGTAACAATCACAGGGACTGTCTTGTTGCTACTCTTTGGTGTTAAAAGCTTCGCCTGTTAGGCAAAACACAACCATTAAGTAGAAATTTCTGAACTCATAACGGTATTCTATCCTAAACAATGAATAAGGCGAAGAAGAAATAACTATCGCGAAGTTGCTCACAGATACTTACCGACGACCTCCAAAACAGTGACTAACAATAGAATTCCTGTTAATCTGTACTCTCTCACCCCTTTCGATTAACACACAATCAACCGAAAAAGAAGAAAACTATTGAAACAACAAAGCAAAAAGAATAAGGAAAAAGAGAAAAAAAATAAAAGAAAGAAGAAAACTATCATTAATTAATTCCTAACTTCCAAACAGATTCCCAACACTTGACAAAAATGTATTCCTAACGCATTCTATGGGATTCAAACTCAGAACCAGATAGAATACAAACAGATGCTTAACCAGTGAACCAGCAGGCTCATTCTTGTCAAACTTTCACACTGAATCGAACTTAAGTGGGAAACGCGTGCTTATGGGTTGATTTCAAAATAACAAAATTTTAACTCCCGACCTTAAACTCAATTGCAGAACACAGAACCACATATACAGAATTTTAATTACTGCAGAATCTCGCAATTAAAATCTTGAAAATTTTGGGGCGTTACAGCTGATCGATGTAAATAGATCAGAGAAGTACTGACAAGTAACCCGACCAATCTCCACATCACCCTCTACCCATTGTCCATCGAGGTCCCTGATCTTCTCGATGTGCTTTAAGACTATTCTAGTGAGTAGCAAATCAATGAAAAAAAGTTGTATTTTGATCCCCATCACGAAGACAATTGGCTCTTGCCCTTTGTTCCCAATATTTCTCGCCCTTACCAATCTTCATATTCAGTTGCATCTTGGTGATAATCAAATCCTCTAGCGTGCCATCATTCGAGTCCGACTTGCAAAGATCATCCAAATGTTTCTAAAAGGAATCAAGTGTCCTCTTGTTCACTTGAATCTGAATACAAGCATTCTAGAATAAGCCCTGACACACCCTCACTAGACGCGTAGGTATATCCCCCTTGAAATCCCTCCAAAGACGATGAACTTCTTCCTCACAAGAATGCTCGAGTAACCAAGAAGCCTCAAATCATAAACACCCTACCACAGTCTGAAAAGGACTTTTACCATTCATCGTATCAAGTAACAAAGGGAAATGGATCGAAATAGAATGCATCCGATGAGAATTTGTAGAATGCGGGAACAATTCATGCCACTCTGTATTGGCAACCCCTCTGTCCAGTCTCTCCCTAATAGTCGTCTGAGCAAATCTCCCCTTCTCCCAAGTATACCACCATCCTACAAAATGCAAGTCAGATAGATCGTAGTCCTGCACAACAGAACGAAAAGTCGCCATCCCTCTTTCATCTCTCAATCGACCACCTTGTTTTTCATACAAGAAAGTAATCTCATTAAAATCCCCCAGAACCAACCACGAAGACCCATTCCCCTGCGATAGGCTTCAGGTGCAACTTCATCTCTAGACATAATATTTGGAGAAGGAATAAAGCGAGATAAGACAACCCAATTTCCAACAAAGTGACAAATCACCTCTGGACCCATCACTGCTAACCTCAATCCCATCAGTATAGCCGCAACTTCGTTGAATGTTTTCCATTCTCAAACTTTGTAGCTTCATTTCCATGAAAAAAGCTACATTGAGGTTCATCTCCCTCAACATATGCCGAAGGCGCCGAATAGCTTGAGGGTTCCCCAAACCCCGGGTATTCCAACTAAGAAGTTTCATGGCACTCAGTTGCCCCGCTGCACAGAACTTGCCGATGATTCAGCATTATGAACCTGATCCTATTTATTCAAAGTCTTCTTCGAATCCAATACCACAAAAATATATAATTTTAAATACACATAAATGTAAAATACAAAAGATTTCTTCATTTCTTTTCTTTCGCTCTTTTTTTTCAAACCTCCTCCTTCCATCCGCATCACCTATTGTATCTTCCTTTTATATATATAAAATATATGTATATATTACCTTTTTTTCCCTTTGCAATGCACCAATTCATTATATTTAATATTATATAATTTTTTATTTAATTGTTTTACTTTAAAAATAATATTTGATAATATTAAATTATTGAAAACAATGTTTAATTTTGTATAGTACTTTAGAATTAAGTTTTTCATAAACTAATAATTTCTAAAATTATCTCGTAAAAAAATGCAATTAGCTAATTAATTACAAATGACATAAAAAATGTGAATCAATTTTTCCTAAAAATAATTGGGATAAATACTAAAGTTATACATAAACTATGATTTATTGTGTAATTGTATACATAAACTTTGAATTTGTGTAATTTTATACATGATTTTGATTTGATCCAATTCTTATAAATTATTAACACTATTGATATAACATCATTTTATGTTTATATATTGCATACATAAATAATTATATTTATCTAATAGAAAAATAAATTGATGTATTTATTTATTTTTAATGTGTATGATTAAATCAAAATTAAAGTTTTAAGCATATATTTGAACCACAATTAAAGTTTTTTGCGTATATAATTGCACCAAATTAAAGTTCATGTATACAATTGCACATTAAATCAAAATTCATGTATAATTTTAAGATTTATCCCAAAATAATTTTACTAAATTAAAACTAATACAATAACATTTTTCTTTAAAATTTACCAGCTTCTTTTTAAAAAGAAAACATTTTAATTTGACAAAAAATTGATTTAAAGTTGTTTTTTTTTTTAAAAAAAAATCTTAAAGCAGTAATTAATGTATTATTAATTTTAAAAAATTGTTTTAGAATTATTGTTTTTAAATATATATATATATATATATATATAATACATTTTTAACTGATTTTTTAAATAATTATATTAAAACGAATGTATTATTAATATGCAAAACGTTTTTTTAACATTTTTTTAAACACTTCATAGAAATATTTTTTAAACAATTTTATAGAGGAAAACATTTTTCAATTTGATTTTTTATAGAAAACATTTTTTAAAATTGGTATTATTATTTTATTTTTTTATAAAAAATATTTTTTAAACTAATTTTGTAAATAATTAATAGTAAGTCTCACCTAATTTTTAATATTAAAGTGATGTGTTTCGAATTGAGAGTGTCCACTTGTCATTTTAGATATGCCAAATAACATACTTCCCTAAATTGCTCCAATATTCAGGGAAATGATTGAATGAAACAGTGATGTCACGTCATCCGTATCCCTTTCCAATAAATTTATGCCACATCAGTAATTTTATCCTGAATTTCAGCATTTTTATCCTGAAAAAAATCAAATCCAAATTAAAATCCTGAAATTCAGGATAAAATGCTGAAATTCAGGATAAAATTGCTGATGTGGCATAAATCTATTGGAAAGGGATACGAATGACGTGGCATCACTGTTTCATTCAATCATTTCTCATATTATATATATATATTGATGGTTTAGAATTTTGGCACATTTATAGTATTAAATAATGTCATATGTTTTATATTTAATTATATTTAATTGTTTTTATTAGTTTTTGTTATACATCAATGATCACTAACTCGAAATTTAGATAAGATCCCAGTTACTTACTTATGGCTCGGCCAGACTCCACCAGATAGATGTGTGCGAGACGTACAATGAGAGGACAATAAGAGGAGCTCGCGGTATCAGTTCACATATACCCAAGGAACTCGCATGTGGGGGGTCGCGAGGTCTAACAAGCGACCCAGAATGGTAAACCAAAATTTAATCACTTATGTATGATTTATATTATATTTTAGTCACCAAATTTTTAAAAATTACAATATAATTAATTATGATTAACAGTATAACAACAAGCTAACTTAACACAATATAACATCGTTTCAGACACAACTAATCCCTAAACTTGTTTTTCTTTTTGAAAAATTTAATTATTTTTCTTTTAACTTTCCCTTTTCCCTTTTATTTCTTTATTTTGTTGTCTTCCATTTGATGAAACCACTGGAAATCTTTTCATGAATTTTTAGTATTTCATTTTATTTGATTCATTGGACATCTAAAAATGCAAAGAAGGAAGGTAATATTTTAGAGGAATGTATTCTGGGTAAACTATAAAAATGTCACTAAGTTATTGTTTTCGTTCTATTTTAGTCACTAAACTATTATTTTTTCTGATTTAATCACTAAACTGTTCAAGTTCAAATATTTTGGTCACCTGATTTAGGTTTTTTTATTGGTCTAATAATAAATTTAGTCCTCCAATGTTTACATATTATATCAATTTGATCTTAAATATAAAATATTCAACAAATTTACCCTTCAATGTTTACAAAACTTGTCATTTTAGTTCGAATTCTAAGAAATTCACATAACTTTATCTATAACTAAACAATCCTTTTCTCATAATTTTATCTTCTATTTTGAATTTGGAGATGGCAACTTGAGCTCACTTTTTTTTTCTTTCTATTTTGGGTATTGAATTTTGTTGTTTAGTGATGTTTTTATTATTGTTGCAACATCTGCCAAAGATTTGTAATCTTTGATTCATCAATTGTAACATTTTAAATATCATTACTTTACGGTGTTCTTATCATTTTTTTTCCCTTTTTTCATGTGTTGGGTTGGTAAACAGGGTGCATAAAAACAATCTATGGCAAAGACAATGTTAGAAATTTCATATTGGAGTAGGATAAAATCATAAAATTTTGAAACCTAAAGGTAAGGTTTTTGGGTTAAGAAGCTTAAATTATTAATTTTTGTAAAGGACCAAAAATTAATTTATCGATTTTTTTTTATAATTAGAACTAAATTAACAAATTGTGTGAATTCGGAGGGCTAAATTTATTGAATTTTTTAGAATTCAAACTAAAAAGACAAGTTTTGTAAACATTAAGGGCTAAATTTGTTGAATATTTTATATTTAGATCAAATTGATATAATGTGTAAACATTGGAGGGCTAAAAATTTTTATTAGACCAATAAAAAAGCCCAAATCAGCTTTGAGTGATCAAAATATTTTTTATTTCGAAAAGTTTAGTGACTAAATCGAAAAAAGTAATAGTTTACAGGCCAAAATAGAACGAAAATAATAGCATAGTGACCAGTTTTAGAGATTAATATATTTTTTATGAAAGGTGAGATAAAAGGTAGAGAAAGAAAAAGAAATAAATAGGGACAAAAACTTAGTTTGGATGAGCAATATATTTATCTGTATAAAAATAGCAATGGCAATAAAATTTGATATTATAACGTGAGACAAAAAATAATCTAAACGCATTACACCACACCCAACTGCTGGTCCAAACCCACAAAATATTATAAAAATAATTGATGATGAGAAATAAGAATATGATATATTTGGAACCTTAAACACACACAAATTTTTCACTATCCCAAAATATTACAAAATTTACAATTGGGGGAATATTAAAAATATATACATTTTTTCACTGTCTTTATATATATATATATATATATATATATTGTAATTTGACATCCGATTTCTCCTTTCTATAGAAATATGAAAGAGACTTCTTATTCCTCAAACAAATGTCATTAATTTAGAAAAAGGATTTGTTTTATTGTGAGAGAGATAATGACAAAACAATAATGACTTGTGTTGCAATTGTATTCTTTTGCCGACAAAATTAGGGATGTTTAAACACGTCAACCTTCTCCAAATATAGCACGTGGCTTTATGGTAGGTAGATATAAATCAATGGAATCTTTCTTCTTTTGCTTCTTAACAGTATTGGGCTTTTTTTATATTAATGTGGTAAAAATTTAAAAATAATTTAGAATAATTTACGTTTCGATGTTTATAGATGTCGAGTTTTTTATTAGTGTTAAATTTATTGTTAATATAAATTGAAACTTACTTTAATACGACATTTAAGAATGATGCTTCCCTAAAGAGCATAAAAAAGAGGATTTCAAGAAAAACCCAAACTAAAACTATTAAGTGGATATCAAACCTAAAGTATATGTTTTTGAAGTCTAACAAGAAAGGGTATAAATATATTGCAATAGATCTCAAAGATGATGAGACGATGGTGTTTGAGCATTAAAAAAGCGGAGATGTTACAATGGGGCTATAAGTGGATGTCTAACTTAATACTAAGTATGAGGTTTTGAATTATACCCGATCATCCAAAGATTCCATTAGTGTATATTTTGAGTATCTTTCTTTATTACTATACCCAAGAGTTTACAATGTTAAATATTTACGAGTAGCATGAGAGGATGTTGGTTATGTCATTGTTTGGATGAGCTCCAACAATCGAAGCATATTATCTGGCGAAGCCAACATCTTCTAGTTGGGCCAATCCCCAGTAAATGCAATGATAATTAAATTGGTGATATCACTGAAGCCCAAACCTAGTAAAAGGTTTATATTAAAGCTGAATCAGCTAATGATCCCAAGCTGAAAGATGAACCAATAATTGACGTTGGCAGTCTACCTACATATGAGTCACCAAGCTGCTATCGACGCTCAACGCTCATGGCATCAATTTCCCTAAAATAGCCATAAACTATTCAATTTGAATTACCCGCTGGTTGAAGACAACGGTTAACTCACAGACAGCCAACTTTTTTTGTGGGTTGTATTTGTCTGGTAGCAAGAAGATTTTAGAACTTTTGTTGATAACTTCTTGCAGACATGGAGAGGTTCAAGGGTGTTTATCAACTCCTTCCTATCAGGCCCCTGTTTTGTCGGGTGTGCGGATGGTCTCTGTTGCTAGTTGGCTTAAATGCAACCTTGATGCAAGTATATTTCAAATTCAAGAGTCCACAAGCTCTGTTGTTATTGGAGACGGGGAAGGGAGGTTTCTTAAGGCTCTTTCAGGACATTTTCTTGGTCACGTGGATGCTCATATGCAGAGATTGTATCAGTCTGTGAAGCTCTTTCATGAATGCTCTTGTTCATAATGCTTGTTCGACCGTCTAGAAGTTTAGAAGGTGATTATCCTGCTTGGGATTCAATTCCTCCTGCTTCAAGTTCAGTTCAATACTCTAAATTGATGAACGATAAGACGTTGTATACGGGATAAGCTTGTTGGTTTGAGTCTAGAGTTTGTCTTCCTTAGTAGTTAATTGTTTTTATTTTGACTCTATTTTTGTTATTTTATAATGTTTTGATCCTTTTATTAATATAAAATCTTTGCTTAAAAAATCGAAAAATTATCATTAAATATCCCTACGCAAAATTATCTGTATATACCGATTTCAAAAAAATAAAAATAAAGATATAAGTTAAATTTCTGAATATTTAAAAAAAAAAAAATCGATTTTACTTATGTTGAGGTAAAAGTGCTTCCCGTGAGATGTGCAAAAAGCACTTCTTTTTGACATGTCATCATCCTTTACTTGATGATTAAATGTTGGTGTATTGACTTTTGTGGTCTAGGTTTGATTCTCCTTCTAACCATATCTAATTTTTTTTTAATGTTGCTTTAAGTCTTTTTTATTTTACTTTTAAATTGTTAACTCCTATATTTATATATACAAATAATTAAAAAATAAAATAAAATAACTTGAAAAATATATTTATTAATTAATAATTAAAAAAATTAGAAACAACATGAAAAAATATAACCTAAATATGATTAAGAGGAGAATAGAACTAAGGCCACAAATGCAAATGATCACGCTTAACTATATGACATGTTAAAAGAAAATACTTTTTGCGTTTTTTTCTAAAAGCGTATCTCACTTCCATATCAGTAAAATTAGTATATTTTTTTTAAATATAAAAAAATTCAACCTCCTTCCTTATTTCTTTTTTTTTTCTAAAATTAGCATATACCAAAATATGGTGATGTATGTGAATGGGAGTATATACAAAAATAATATTTGGGTCATGTAGTGGAGGAGAGAGAGAGGCTATGAGATATTATTAATCTTCCCTTATAAGTATATAATACTCTCTCTCACTCTCTCTCTTACTATTACTACGTGTGTTTTCAATTGACCAAAACTACCGCAAAAATTAAAATATAAAATAGGGATAAAGGTAGGACTAGACTTATTCAAGGACTGGGCTTGGACAAGAATTTTTGTACCTCGAGTTGGTCCGACCTAACTAAATTTCAATTTAAATAATAAAAAATGTTTTTAAATTTAAATTTAATTATAAAAGTATAAAATATCAATTAAAAATATATATTTTTAAAGGGATAAATATCAAAACTATAAATGAACTATGGTTTAATGTACAATTATATACATGAACTTTGATTTTATGCAATTTTATACATGAAATTTTGATTTGATCTAATTTTTTTAAATTATTAATATAATTATTGATATAACATCATTTTATGTTTATATATTGCATACATAAATAATTATATTTATCCAATATAAAAATAAATTGATATATTTATTTCTTTAAATATATATGATTAAATCAAAATTAAAATTTCAAATATACATTTAACCCACAATTAAAATTTTATGTATATAATTACACCAAACTAAATTGCGAATTATAATACAATTGAGATCAGCCCATTCTATCCGACTAATAATATTCAGTTGTTTCCAACCTGTTTCTTGTCTTTGAAAAGTGCCAATTATGCAAGCCTGAACTCTGAACCCTTTTGGGCATTTTTTTACCATAGGTATAGAGTAGGCCAACTTCTAACACAATGTAAGCCCAAAGAAATCAAATATATTATTCTCAGACTTCAACCTAATGGACTGGACCGCCGTAATGATAAATTTAACTTTTAATATTTATATTTTTATTAATTTAGTTGTTATTATTATTTTAATTAAATTTGACGTTAACATTTCTAAAAAGTGTCAAATCATTTTTTTTAATGGAAATAATGATTAAAACATTAATCTTTCAATGTAACAACTCGCATAGCAATCCATGTACAATTCATGCTAATATAACATCTTTTGTTTTATATGTCATATCAATAAATAATTCAAAATTTATAAAAATATAAATAATTAAATCAAAATTTAAATTTAAAATATAAAAAAGTTCAAAAAAATAAAAAATTAATATGAAGTATACGTGAATTGTCATGTAGGTTGTCGTGTTTAAAAAACTAACATTTTAATTAGTATTCTAGTTAAAAGCTTCATTTTAACTATTTTTCAAAAGATTGATGGTCAAATTAACTTAAAAAAATATGGGTTAAATATGTTCTTAATCATGGTAATTGGTACCGTTCCAGTATCGATCGTACCGGTCGGTATGTACTGTTTCGATCCTAAATCGACACCAAGTATTCTATTCCGTTTAGGTCGAAATTTTGGTGCGTTTCAGTCATTTCCGTGTGCTTTGGCCTATTTCGATCAATATCAGCTTGTACCGATTGGTACAAAATTTTGATATTTTAAGCCTAACTTTTTTAAAATTTTTATCTTAAACCATTTTAATTTTTTTTTATAATTACATTTAAAATTAATAATTATTACATTAAATTATCGAACATAATTAATAATTTTAACACTTATTTTTGTATATAAATTGAGATATATTTGTATGTATATATAATATATTTTTTTGCCTAAATAATAATAAATTAATGGCTAAACTATTTTAGTAGTTACCCAACTATGATTTTTTTTCTTTTTTTGTCACTCAACTATGAAAAGTTACAAAATAGTCATCCAACTATTTAATTTTGTTTCTTTTTTTCTTTTTTCTTTTTTTGCCATCAACTGATTAACGTACAAATGAAAACCTCCAAAAATTCAAGATAGTTAGGTGACTACTAATGTAGTTTACCGCAAATTAATATTTATATTGATGTAATTGAGAAATATTTGTATATATATTACCATAGTAATACATAATTTATTAAAAATTATATATTATATATGTGAAAACTATTTAAAAATATCAATAAACCCAAAAGAGAGAAAATAATATCTTTTATATGGAATTATTCGAATAAAATAGTACTTCAATTCTATTCTTAATTTAATTGATCACGGTTAATTCTTGCTCTTCTTTAGAGATGCTTTTCAATTTTTTTATGAACTAAATTTCTCTTCACTGATTGCAATGGAGTTAATCAAATTTGTTTAGTTTTATTCCTTTTTATTGTTGATAAAGACTTAGATGGGTTAAATCTTGGTTCGTAATTAGGATAGGAATATACTTAATTATATTAGGTAGCCAAAAATTGAGGTTTGTTCTTAATTGATTTGGTCTAAATTATTGACATAGGAATATAACACAATAATTAGATTAGATAGTCCTTTAATTGATTAGAAGAGAATTTTAGTAGATAGGTTAGTAATCAACTTTATTAGGATAATTAGTTGAAGATAGAACAATTAGCTAAAATTGGATGAAATTGTAATATTAGTTATTGATTAGTTATTCTTTTAAATTTTGTTTTGTTGATTATTTACTAGATTTGGTTTTAAAAAATCTATTGTCAAATTATTTGGACAGGTTATAGAGTAATAGTTGGTAATTAACATTATAATTAACAATAGTTCACTTTGGGACTGATCTTTTTATACTACTTGTCATGTTATGTATACTTACATGTGCAATATTCAATCACACTCATGCAAGGCAAAATATGTTAGTGCAATCATCCATGCATGTGTTCATTTTTGAAGTTTATTTGTTGAGATCTCTTCAAGTTGATAAGGAACTTATGAAGGGGTGGTTATGTGAACGACAAGTCAAATATGGAATTTGATGTCACTTGTATTGCAATCATTGGAAAAGTGATATGAGGATTATGAATTGCCACCAATTCTTTTACGGTTCTCGTGATTTCTAAGTTTCTAGCCTTATACAATTTCATATGAGAATTGACATTGCTTCATGAATTGGGGGGGGTTGATTCGGCCTATATTTCTACCTAAATTTTGTTCCCTGCCCATGTTGGGTATTGTTACCACTTTGTGGAGATGAGACTCCATTCCTTAGATTAGTAAAGAGCTCGTCAATAATGTTCACTCTCACCCTTAACTTAATCACCATAGTTGAATGCTAGCCAAGTAAGTTTCCACAACCCCTCTCATCAAACAAGCAACCAGAGCTTTTGGAATCCATTAAGTATTTTACCTTATGTTCCCAAATATTTGGTACCTTATTGATAGGTGCCTTGGAAATATTGAAATAGGCACGGGTAAGATCAAGCTAGGAAGTTGGAACCAACCCCTCACTTCAGCCCCATTGGGTTTTGATTATTAATGATAGCACCTTTAATTATAAAGTTAGATCTCTAGTGTTGCCACCTCTTCGAGTTATGCTCATTGCTTCTCGTGGGTAACATTTCTCTCTAATTTGGTGAGCTTGAGAGGTGTTTGAAGAGGACTAGTCCAAATGGGGAGTGACATGGGGTAGTTGGGGAGCCCTCTTCATCCTTTGATTCAGACATCGTCATATCCTTTGAGCAGCATTCATACCCTTGAATGGGGTGCTGCTTAGACACAATTGGGTCTATTGATTCTATTTATGTATTGGAATTTTAAAGAGTTAGGTGAATAGTTTTTGTTTAGAACAATCAGGGGTGAAACATAAACTATTATGAAAGTAATTTAACTCAAATTTTCTTATAGGAAAAAAAAAGGGTGTAACAAAATTTTCAAATCTTTTGCCTATATGCTAAATCCTTATCATGAGTAACCAAAAAGCAATCTTTTGTCCATGTCTGAACCCTTTCCACTAAATTTCCTTAAAAATGAGAACCTGTGTTTGGTATATTTACCTAGTGACTAGTTCTCCGTCCCTGATTAGGAATTTTCATCCATTGGGTTGATGTTAAATGTTGTAGCCATTGGTAATAGCTTAGAGGAAGTGGTTTTTCCATGTTGGTTGTTGTTAATGTTTTTACTAACAAGATGTAACCCTTTTGCAGGAGTTAGTTGTTGCTCCCCATTAACCAGCTTAAACACCTTTTGTGTCTATTTTGTTGTAGCTTAGGATAGAGATCCTTGATACATTTTCACATTCTACTATTTTTTTTCTGCTACTTCATTATTTCCTAGGAAAGAAATTTTCCTTTTTGCCCATTTTACCAAACATTTAGCCTTTCCATTTTATTTGGACTATCATCTAAGGCCCAAAATCATCCCCTTGAGAATATTCCAATGTTTCCTTTAGTAACATCGATTACGAACATTTTATGGTGCCCGGAGGTATCAAATTCGCCCCTCCTTTAGGTTGTGGGAACTTTTTTGGCTTGGATTGATCAAATTACACGAATCAACCTTTTGTCCTAGAAACTTACACTTAGAGCATAAGAAATCAGTTCCTTCATCCAGAATGTCTTGCTGCCATCCTTCCATCATTGCATATTTCTTGAATGGTCTTTTTAGGTAAACTTGAATGCATAATCTAGCAAAGTTACCTCTTTCAATGGACATGATCTAGTTATCAACCCACAATAAACCCTTTATATTTTTGCCAATCTTCATTAATATTATTATATTGTAACTCAATGAAGAGTTCTGATAGACGAATCCACACTGCCACTAAGTTAAAAGAGGCTTCAAGCAACCTAAAGTTTTCCGTCCATTTGCAGATGGTGAGGAAGCGTCCACATATAAACCACGACCCTCATTTACTAACATGTTTATAGACTTCAATGTTTTCTAGTCTGTCCTTGAAGTAGTTGTTTCCTAGATCAATCAACTTTAGCTCTCCTTTAGGCCTTCATATTTGTTGTGGCTTGAATGATAGGTATTTGTACCTTGCTATTTTACCAAATACTTTGATTGCAAGTGCTTTCTTTCAATAGTTTCAGATAAGTTGCCTTTCTTCTTTAAACATGGATGATATGGATATCCTCATTCAGTTCCATAGGATTCTATTAGACATCAGTATCATCCTCGTCGGAGTCTATCTCCATTTGTTCCATTCCTTTATCAAGGAACTATTACTCATAATCATAGAAATTACCTTCCAATAAGGAGTCCATGTATGACAGTTTTTTATTTGATTCACCTCCTAGTGATATGGCTACCATGCAATCATCCTTGACTTTCCTAATCCAGGCGTTCTTTCTCTTCTTAATTGGAGAGCAAAAACTCAAATACCATATTAATTTTAACTTTAGATTCTTTAAGTCATATACTTTTTGGTGATTTTATTTATGATTAAATCTAAGAATCATTCTATCATTCCAGTTTCGACAAAATAAATTTTAGTCCAAATCAACATAATATTTTTTATTTAACTTTTAATTTTAATAAATATGAGCTATTTAAGTTGACCCGATTGGACTCTATAAAAACTATTTAAAATTTCTGCAATGATAATCCAATCCAATTTCATGGACACTTGTACCAAAAATATCCCAAGATAGAGAGCAGCTGAATCCAATCACTTTTGCCGACACGCAAACAACACGTCATTGGTCCCCACCAACACAGATACAAAAAGCATAGATAAATCACCTGTGCTCATTCTCACCTAACACCTCTACTCCGTTAACCAAAATCTACACGTCTCCTCTAAAACCAGCCGTTCGATGTTCACGCCGCATCCTGATTAGATTCCCTCAGAATTATTTCGAAACCTTTTCACACTAACAATCCTTGAACCAATAACCAAAAGCCACATCACCCAGAGACAGAACCATGGCAAAGTTGTAATATAATGGAATATAAAGGGCAAACAGGCAAACCAAAATTATGTTTTGTTTGTGTCTTGTGTGGGCTATATGTGTCAACGGACGCCAAACAAAATTCAATTCAGCAGAATCTTTTTTTTTTTTTTATGTTTATTTTTTTCAAAGACCGAAAAAACACAGTGCCTGAGAGAGAACTTTGTTTTTTATTTATTTATTTTTTCTCTTTCTCTTTCATTTTTTTTTTCTTTTTCTTTCCCTCCAATCATGTTAAATTTTCTCTCACTTTCTCTTTAATATAGTACTTTTAATTTTAATTAATTTTTGTTTATTATAATAATTATTAAATTTTCTAGTTTCCCGGCGAGAGAAAAGGAAGTAGAAGTGTATAAGGAAGAAATATCTCTGCTTCTACGAAACTCTCTTTCTTTCTTTCAGTTGTTCTCTTAGTTTTTCCGTTTGTGTATATATAATTTTGGGTGATTAAAGACAAAAACTTTATTTGGAATCAGGCCTGTCAGTCAAGTTAACTTCTTCAATGGACTCTCTTTAACTATCTTTTATATATATATATATATATACACCATTTTCTTGTAAAAAGGTAATTTTTTTCTTTTAACTTTGCATTTATTTTCTTTCCATATAATTTCTGGGTAATTGTTTGCTTATTTATTTATTTTATTGTTTGAGAGAAATGTTTCTGGGAAGTGTTCAAAAGGGGTAATTTTTGTTTCTGAATTTATAAGTCTTTTTGACTTTGTTAATTAGTGAAGTTATTGTTGGCTGCTGGGTTTGATGGTTGTTTTTTCCTAGTAGAGTTCAAAATTTCATTTTTATTGATATAGTTTCTTGTTTTGGGTGTTGACTTATATTGGTGCAATGATTTACTGTTGTTATTTTATCATAATTATCAGCTCTTTTAGAGCTTACACTGTAGATGACTTTTTCAATTTTCTGTTTGATCTTGACAATTTTGTTTGCTTTATTTGGACTTTGTGTTATCTGTAGAGAATCATTACTTGATTGACTACTCAAAAGTGAATTCCTGTAACCAGTATTTACTGTAAAAGCTGTGTGATCAAGAAGAACTAATTGGAAATATTGTAGTTGAAAGGTTGCGAATTTGATTTGGCTTTTGCACATTATACTGACTGCTAGTTGGTTGAATTGCTCAGGAACTGCTGTATGTATTGAAATTCAATATGAACTTGAAAATTTAGTGAATGCTTTGCGATGATATGCTATGCTATTCTTAAGGTTTCACATAGTCTGTGTTATATATGCTGAATTAGTCTGCATTATTGTCATATTTTGATAGTTAATGTTTGGAATTCTTTGTCTTCAGAAAGTGATTAAATGGAGGAAAGTTCTAAAGGTCCAACCTCAAGTCAAGCTGGAGGTATAACATTGTTCATCATCCGATTAAATCTAGGATACAAATGCATGTGATCTTATGCATCTTGCTTATCTATTTTCACTAGATACTGATTGGTTGTTCTTGTATTATAGGTCCATCCGATACTCCTTCAGTCAACATTTCTAGAAAGTGGGAAACTGGTGCATGGGGAATCCCGCGTAGAACTGAGGCATATCATTCATCAAGTGATGCAAGCTTATTTTCTAGTTCATTACCTGTCCTTCCTCATGAAAAACGTATGTGTTTTCTCTTGATATGAAAATGCTGTATATTGTGTTATACTTGGAACAAGACTGAGGATTTTCTTTTGCTAAAATGTAGTGAACTTTACTGATGGGGAAAATTCTGGTCATTCTGTTGATGATAACTCGCCTGAGTTACGTAAGCTAGAGTTAAAAAATGAAGGAAAGGACCCACTCGAAGATGTTGAAACAAATGCAATTGGAAATTTACTTCCTGATGATGAAGATGACCTCCTTGCTGGCATAATGGATGACTTCGACTTAAATGAGTTGCCTAGTCAGTTGGAGGACTTGGAAGAATATGATGTCTTTGGTACTGGAGGGGGAATGGAGTTGGACTTTGAACCTCAAGAGGGCCTTAATATTGGTATATCAAAGATGAACCTATCTGAAGGGGTTCTTGCAAATGGGATTGGTCATTACCCTCTTACAAATGGTGTGGGAACAGTGGCTGGGGAACACCCCTATGGTGAGCATCCTTCAAGAACATTGTTTGTACGAAATATCAATAGTAATGTTGAAGACTCTGAATTGAGATCTCTCTTTGAGGTATTTTATGTTAGTCTGTTATTCTTATTTACATTGGTTACCGTTCTACCTGATAAATCTCTTTGCTTATAATGGTGTTATTTTTCGGTCTCTTGGATCTACTTTGGTGTTTTTTCTTTATTTTGTGCATGTAAGAGTTTTCATCTTGTTTATACTAGGCTAATAATTATCATCTTTGAAATTCCAACACATTTTGCAGCATTATGGGGATATCAGAACTTTGTACACTGCATGCAAGCATAGGGGTTTTGTAATGATTTCATATTATGATATTCGAGCTGCACGCACTGCGATGCGTGCATTACAAAATAAGCCGCTAAGGCGAAGAAAACTGGACATTCACTTCTCAATTCCAAAGGTTTGAACTAGTGTATTTTGTTTATATATTTGAGTTTGACATTGTAGATCCCATCAACGAATTTAACTTATAATATTCCAGGATAACCCATCGGAGAAAGATATAAATCAGGGAACTCTTGTAATATTTAATTTGGATCCATCAGTATCAAATGATGACCTTCGCCAAATATTTGGGGCTTATGGAGAGGTCAAAGAGGTATAATATAATTTTGCCTAATTTGTTTCTTTGCCACTTTCATTCACCATTTTGACATGTCTGGAGATTTGCTGATGACTTATTCGCTTGCGAGAATGCAGATCAGGGAAACACCACATAAGCGACACCATAAATTCATAGAATTTTATGATGTTAGAGCTGCAGAGGCTGCTCTTAGAGCATTGAATCGGAGTGACATAGCTGGGAAACGCATAAAGCTTGAACCTAGCCGTCCCGGTGGAGCTCGTCGAAAGTAAGTGTTAATTTTAGCTTCTTTGTATCATCTGATTTCTGGTAGATGATTCTGTAAGATAATCTTTAGCAGGATATAATTTCTGAAACACTTAATATGTTCTGTTATTGCTATTATGGTCTGGGAGAGAAACTTGGAATGAATGTGAATATTAGGAGTTAGGTATGAAGATACTATCTTTCTTTGTAGTTGACGACCAAAAAAGGGAATAGGGGAGATGGTGGATGCATTTTCTTTTTCCATAGATTAGTGGGAGCCCTACTGTTGTGGTGTCCTGGAACACTTTTGCAAATTTCTTCCTGTCAATGCTTAATGCTTCTGGCAACTGGCAACTGGCAACTTGGCTACATGCTAAATTGTTTTTTCTTGTTTCAGTAAACTAAATTTCGGGTTAGCACCTAGCCAACTAGAAAAATTCCCCTTGACACTTTCTATGCTTAGCATAACTTTGTGATCCATTTTTCTTAAGCATCTGAAACATTTATGCATATTTATGTTGGATATCTTTGACAACCTAAAAAGGAACTCTGCTATCTTTGAATCTTATAATTGCTCTTTCCTCATGGCTGCTAGGCATATTTTTGAACTGGTATAAAGAAATTAAAATTGATGCCCCTTCTTTGTTAGCTTGATGCAGCAGCTAAGTCAGGAGCTTGAACAGGATGAAGCACGAAGTTTTAGACATCACATTGGTTCTCCGGTTGCTAGCTCTCCTCCTGGTAAATATCGTAGATGCTCTACGTTTGTGTGTACTCAACAACTTTATGCTTGTACAACCAGTTTTTTCTTTTTCTATAATTATTCTGAGTTATGCATTGCTGTGACAGGTAATTGGGCACAATTTGGCAGCCCTGTTGAACAAAATCCGTTGATTGCTTTTAGCAAGTCTCCTGGTTTGGGATCTTTTAGCCCTGTAAATAACAATAATTTGCCTGGACTAGCTTCAATTCTCCCACATCAGTTGCCTAACTCTCCAAAGATTGCACCTATTGGGAAGGATCAAAGCAAGACCAATAATACAAACCCAATTTTTACTAATTCTGGAGCAATGCAAGGAGCATCCTACCAGCATTCGAGATCCTTCTCTGAGCAAAAGGTAAGTGCAAGCCCTGGACCAATCTCTGCCTTTGGTGAATCTACTTCAAGTTCATCTGGTATTGGAACATTGACCGGTCCTCAGTTTCTATGGGGAAGTCCCACTCCTTACTCTGAGTGTGCTAATTCTGCTTGGCCAACACCATCAGTGACGCACCCTTTTTCATCAAGTGGACAAGGTTTTCCATATACTAGTCGGCATGGCTCATTTCTTGGTTCAAGCAACCACCATCATGTGGGATCTGCTCCTTCTGGTGTGCATCTTGATAGGCACTTTAACTATCTCTCTGAGTCGCCTGAAACATCCTTTATGAATCCTGTTTCTTTTGCTGGTGTGGGTTTAAATCGTAGCAATGGAAGTTTTTTGATGAATATTGGTGCTCGTGGAACTATTGGTGCTGGTGTTGGTCACCTAGGAAATGTAACTGAAAATGGTTCGCCTAGTTTCAGAATGATGTCAATGGCAAGACATGGTCCTATTTTCCTTGGGAATGGTTCTTATCCTGGACAAGGTACAGCTGGCAATGAAGGGTTGGCTGACCGCAGTCGAAGTCGGCTAGTTGAAAATAATGGAAACCAGATTGATAACAAGAAGCAGTATCAGCTTGATTTGGATAAAATAATTAATGGAGAAGATACTAGGACCACTTTAATGATTAAAAATATCCCCAACAAGTAAGACAAGTTAATGAATGGTGAAGAACTCAATGTTTTGGGTTCTAAGTAAAATGCTGTTTTTCTTGATGGTTTCTGCTTTTATTCTATTTGTTTAGGTATACTTCGAAGATGCTGCTTGCTGCTATTGATGAGAATCACCGGGGCACTTACGATTTTCTCTATTTGCCAATTGATTTCAAGGTACTCTCGGGGTCTTTGACATGTATGGTTAGGTCAAGTTGATTTACTGGTTATTAATCAACTTCTCTGATTGCAGAACAAGTGCAATGTAGGTTATGCTTTCATCAATATGATCTCCCCTTCACATATTGTCTCCTTCTACCAGGTTCAACCTTTTCTCCTTTGTCAAGTGTGTCAAGAAAGAGTAGTATAGAATATCGATCAATAAATAGTATTTGTTTAACTTCATAATAAGTGTGCATACTTATAACTAAATTTAATTGTTCATAACATATCCATAAAAGAGAAAGATCTGAGTTTTATGCTTCTGTAAATTTATCTTCTTCGTAAAAAAGAGGAGTTAACTCTATGGAAATTTCTGCAGGCTTTTAATGGAAAGAAATGGGAGAAGTTCAACAGTGAGAAGGTGGCGTCATTGGCCTATGCTCGAATCCAGGGCAAGGCTGCTCTTGTGGCACATTTCCAGAATTCAAGCTTAATGAATGAAGATAAGAGATGCCGGCCAATTCTGTTTCATTCAGAGGGCCAAGAGACCAGTGATCAGGTAGTAAAAATTTAAGTATGAGTTGGAGAGCATTTACCAGTATTTATTTTTGTTTAATAAAACTCCTTGCCAACAGTAGATTACATATATTGATTCTAGTATTTTTAATGCTTACTAATTCATTAGATATAGCCATTTCAGTAGAGACCAAGCCAGGAATATTGCAAAAAACGAATTAAGTAAATATAAAAATATTTCATAATCTTCTTAAAAAAAAAGTATATATGAGCTTTGAACATTGCCTCTGTTGTATTAAAAACTTTATAAAATGCATGGAGAGATTAATTAGGGACATATTTTTGTCGAATTTTTCTGAACACCGGTGTAAACCAACCTTTTGATACTTACCAAGTGTATGATCTTGCAGGAACATTTCCTTTCTTGCAATTTGAACATCTGTATTCGTCAACCAGACGGGTCCTATTCCGGGGATTCATTGGAGAGCCCGAAGGGCCTTCTGGATGAGAAGCCAGAGAAGAGTTAACAATAAATTTGGTAATCTTACCCCTTAGCTTGAATTAAGAAAAGGGCTAAGGATGCTAACAAGTTGATTATTTTCCTTTTTTAAGTGTATAAAAGTTGGACGACAAATTAAAGCACAAGCGTACGAAAAAGCTTGTGTCATGTGCAGTGTTCGCTTTTCAGCTATGGACACTCCATGGTAAGTAACTAGAGACGTCGAAAATTAAAACGAGGCAGGAAGTGTTATCTTTGTTTGTAGAGCAAGAAAATTGGTATGAATAAGGCGGAGCATGTTGCTAAGGATCGGAATTTTCTTCGCAGCTGTATGCATTACTCGTCAACCTGTGCTTAGATCTCCTCTGGGTTCTTTCTTTCTAAACTGTTAGATGATGTCGGTCATTCATGTCGATATGCAGATATGGTTACTTGTTTGTATGTAAATCTTTGTTGGTGGGGAACTCCAAAATGTGAAGGTACAGGGCTGTTCATAAACTGTATAGGGAATGTAATGATCTATATTTTTGTCAATATTTATGTATGTACAGATATTTCTATTACCCTCTTTCTCTGTGCCCCATTTATTTTTAACTTGATATTTCCTTTCCACCCATATAGTGGGTGTATTATGGGAAACCAGAAAATATTTATTTTTTTATATCACCTGTCAAGAAGAAAATAAGACAAATAAATAATAAAATAGAAAATGTCGAGAATAGCCGAAGATATGTAGATATATATATATTTTGGATGAGTGATCAATATATTCTAAAAATGTAATTTACTAATATAAGGTCTATTTTATAGTTTGGGTTTTACATACTTCTTTATTAGCTATGAATAATAAAAATAAGTGCAAGTTTAAATTTGCTTTTTTTTTTTTTTGGAAAATTCAGTAAATAATTGCTTTTTTGAAGATTTTGTGTTTAATATTATTGTTACATGTTAAAATATTTATTTCAGACATGATGTTATAAAATAAAAAATAGGTTAAAATTCTTTTTGAAAGTGTTACAAGCACAATATGAATACAAATGTATATCTAAATAATTACAAGTATCAAACAGTTATAACACAAACGAACTGTTTAAGTAACTACAAAATATAATCAAACTATTACAATACAAACAGACTAAAAATTGGTACAATTCAGACTAAAATCGACAAACTAAACTAAATCCCACGCATGACAATTGCACATGATGGGACTCAAAGATTGTATGCATATATATAAACTGGATACAAACCCACCCATGGCTAATCTCAACAAAATTGATTCAATAAGGGACTTTACTAATATGAATATTAGATTTTATTCATAAAAATAAATTATTTAAATTAGTATGCAACTTTTTCATACTAAATGATACTTTTATCCTCAAAACATGATACATTTATTTCGTCATTTCATACTAAGATGAAATTGGCACATACTTTCTAAACTTTCGGCTTAAATAGAGTTCATATGAAGCCTCTTGGAAATTGGACTTAAATTTGGAGAGCATCAGCAATTGATCCCGCGAGACTCAGAACTTCAAAAGGAGCTGTGTTTTCAATTGCTTTCACAGTGTGGGGGCATGAATCTGTGATCCAAAAGTAGGCAAATCCCTTCTCCGACCCTTCCACAATACCAAATCAAATACCAATCAATACCTCCACAAGTTGCATCACAGACACGAGATGAGATCGAACAAGTACTTACTGTTGTTCTTCTGCGTAAACCGCTCCCAGGAACACTTCGGGAAAACACCATGAGTGACATATGCGCTCACCTTTGCCGCACCATGAGCAAACAGAACTTTCTGGAAGAAGAACAAGTTCCATGAACCAACAAATCAAGCTTATTATTTCAAGTCCAAAGCCATATGAACGTTGACAAGTGTAGCGTCCATTATAGGACAAATATTATGCATATCAACAGTAAGTAAACATATGATGCATGGAAATAAAAACTGTTCCGGAATCACAAATGCGTGTCATGGCAGAAAATAAACACGAAATTATCCACATGTCACGGCCACAGCCTGAGATCGGGACATATCGTGAAATTGTAATGGACTAAGGGAAAAAGTACATAAGAAAGGGTATAGGCTATAAGTACCTGGCATTCAATGAGAGTGCTTCCAGATTGCACTAAGTCATCAACTATAACCACATGACAACCGGTGGGATTTCCCTCCTTGAGTCGAACTATCCTCTTGTCACCCTCACGAACCTTTGTGCAGATAACCTGCCATCAATTACCATGTACTTTAAATCTACATATAACAAAAGGGAACAAAATATAACAAAACTTAATAGGTAAGATTCCAAACTGACCGTTGGAAAATGGTCCAACAACTTGTGAAATCGTTTCCAAGCTCCATCATCTGGAAATGCAACAACTATCTGAAAAAACAAATCGAGTCTAATTCAGGAGGGTGTAAAAACATAGAATAAGGGACCACTCCTAAGAAAAGAATATTGGCATCAAGTTAGTAGAAATCATGTAGAAGACAGCACTGACGAGCACCGTGACCACAAAGAAAATATATTTTGCACCAGACAACATTTTGAGATGATATACTTACCTTATCAGCATCAGAGAGCTGATGAAGACGCTGCTTTAGAAGAGGAATCCCAGTCTCAAATAATGGCAACACATGGTCTCCGAAATAAAATCTTTCCTATATTATAAGGAAAATTAACAAATTAAGTCTCCTTATAAAACAGAAAACAAGTAAATTACCAAGGGCAACTCCGTCTTACAACCAATGAATCACAAGTGATCATGTTTGAGAATTTGGATGTACAACGTTATTGCTCATTAGATCCACATTAAATAGCACGAACATATATTTTTATTTAGAATAAGACAACTTGGAATCAATCACCTATCCTGCATTATTACTTCAGGCATATGTCTACTCAGTAAACAAAAGTGTCTATCACTTTCCTAGGCCAACAATGAACCCAACTGCTAATAACATCAATGTTAACCATATTTTGTGTTCAGAATTATCCACAGGGTTCAAAGATTAAAATACCAAGTTCAACAATCTGAATATTTGATCACTAGTAGTTGAATTATTGCTTGTTGGTCAAAGGATTATGTTTCCAGACTTATCACCATATACTTTGGACATTATGGGGAGAATATAAGCAAGTCTCCTTCCCTCATCATTTGCCCTTTCAATTCAGTTAAACCAAATTCTAAAAGAAGAAATCTTATGCTTTAATGTTCCAACATACTTCTTCAACTACCCTTTTTCTTTTCCATTTTAGAGAAAGACCGCAAGGAATCAAGACCATAATGGAAATAGCTAACTAGAGTCAAATAAACAAAGATTGTAGGTGGTTTGTGCTTGGTACTTGGTAGCTATTTGAACATGCAGAGATGATGAGAAACTTCACAATAATCGAATAAGAATGAAGATCAAATGTCACAAAATCCAAGCCTTGAAAACAACCAATGAGACTTAATCCTCTCTCCAAAAAAAACCTATCACAAGATGCTTTGTATGGTAATGATTTGAAATATAAATATTTCGGTTCAGTAAGAGAATACCCAAATATAAAGTTCTAGCCATGCACTAAATAAAATAAAAAAACAGGTATTGCTCATTAGAATTACGCTGATGCAAAACAAGAAGATGAAACTTTCCAGATTAATCTGATAAACCGCTTCAGCTATAAACATTTAAATATTGTAACAAGGGAATATATATGTTAATCATATTCATTGTTGAAAAGAAAAAAAAAAACACAAAAACAAAACCAACCTGCAAAGCATGGATGTCATAAATAACTACGCTTGTAGGACCACCCCTAGATATGGGAATATTTGACAAAATCCTTGCCATGGTAAATGCAGTTGCAACATCTCCTTCTTCTTCCATTCTCTCAAAGGAGCCAGTTGGAAAGAATGGCAACACCAAAGTGAAGGAAGCAACAAACAATCGCGGAAGATTATATATGACGGAAAGCTGTTCAAAGATAACAGCTGGGGAACTGAAGGATGCGAGAAAAGCAACATGCTGACCTCGGATATCATGTGCATTGTTTATGAAAAGATTTGGAAATCCATCATCAAAGCTCCTGTAAATGAAAGAAGTTCAGTATTTCTTCTTCATATAACAATACTCTTTGTTTAAAAGTATTAATATATATCTCTCACTGAAATCAAATCTAGATTTGTAAACATTGGAAGTTTAAAGACAGAAAAATAAAGTCACTATTGAAATGCCAACATAATGTTGAAAGGATTCAATGTTCTTAATTTGGCCATGATACAGGCTTCAGCAATAAAAGAAAGCAAGAAACACATGGTAAGTCAACATACAAAATTGCAAAACATGTGTAACTAAAGAAAATAGTAGATATTAAAAAATTGACAAGTAAAGGAGTTTGCATCTATCAACATATTGGCTCAGTTTCGGTGAAGGACTTAAAAGAAAGAACATAGACAGGTTTAGCGTGTTCTTGGGACAAAGTTAAAACATGAAAATAAGTTGATTTTCCATGTTATTGAACATGATGACCAACTTATGAGTGGGTTTAGAACTGACAGACTTGGACCGAGTTACTTCAAGTCTTGACAAAAGCTCCCAAGTCCATTGTCAAGCAGGCACCTTTGGATCAACGATTACTATTCATTGGCTGTAACAAGGTTCTCAGAACTACATTTGCAAATTGCATGAATTGCTCATCTAAAAAGATAACATATAGAACCCAGAAGTAAACACACAAGGAAGTTGATCAGAATCTCATAAGACTGAAGAATAAGAACAAAGTGGCAGAAAACAAAGATGATCCAAGAATTCACATCCAAATAAAGAGCACAACTTTTCCCCTTTTTCCTCAATTTTTTTTTAAGAAAATAAAAATACAAATGCTTTGTTATAAGAGTTCATGAAATTCTTTGCCACTTATCCTAACACACAATCTGACCATATACCATTTTATCAACTTTTTTTTTTTAAATTCAACCTTTTTACAAACAGATTAAACAAAAAGCACGAAAGAAAAACACCCACCTTAAAAAATGCAAAAAGAAAAGAAAAGAAAAGAATCAAAAGAACAGAAACATGAAAAGTTGTCATTCAAAGGAGAAAACAAACCAAAGATTTTGAAGAAATAATTGAGCCAAGTGAGTATACCTCCAGTTGATAGATTGAAGGGTAATGAGTTGGGAGTGAGCAGCAACTTTACGGGCAAGCTCTTCACACTCCATACAGTAAAACAATCGAACTTGCTTCTTATTCCCAGACTTCAACTCTCCCGTGACCTGGTTGTTATTGTTCTCCATTTTTTTTTTGTTTAAGCTTTTTTACAGGGGAGGAAAAAAGAGAGACTTTAGAATTCAGACAGAGGTAGAGAGAGACAAAGATATATAAAGAAAGAAGTGAGAAGTACGAGGGTAGGCTTTACGATCTCTCCTCCGCTTTCCCTCACAGTTTATATATAATACAAACTCTTCACTCTTCTCTACTTTCTTGGGGGTCTGTCTGTCTTGACCTAATACGACAGAAATAAATATAATAAAAAACTAAGCCAAGGTTTAATTCTGGTTTTAGTCCTTTCCTAGAAAAAATCTGGTTTTAATCCTCTAATTATTTTTTTTCAAAGTTAAATTTATTAATTTATTCAAAGAAGGAAAGCATACTGTCGAAACCATTTTTTAATTTGGAAAATGGGGTCGACTTTAAAAATAAAAATGGAGTTGTCACCAATCTTTTTTGATGTGTGATCGAGTCACATTAAGATTGATCGTTAAAGCATTTTGATTTATTAAAACGATAGTTTTGGTCTACGAAATTTAAAAAAACGGATTCGAGAGTCGATTACGCACGAGGAAGGATTAGCACCCTCGTGACGCCCAAAATTGGTACCTAATTGATTATTTGATGTCTTTATGTCGAAAATTTGAAGAGATTTTAAAATACGATCCTTTTTATTTAAAACTTAAATGAATTAAACTAGATGCCGAGACCCGCTTATTTCGAAGGAATAAAATATCATACCCAGTGAGTTAGGATACGACATTTCGAATCCTCGAAACTAAGCTTGTCTTTTGCCAATTGAAGCCCGTGCATTTAAAATTAAGAAGGGTATTCAATTATTTGGGTCAAATGAGAAAAGAAACCCAGTAAGTTAGGGTACAATTTCTCAAAATTCTCAAATACAGAATATTACCTTTATTTTTAAAAAATTCTTACCTCGATATAACAAAATATCACATCCAGTAAGTTAGGACACAACATTTTCAAAATCCCGAGAATAAGTTTTTTATTTAACATATGAGTTTTGATTCAAAAATAATTGGTTCTTTAGACTCGAGGAGAAAAAATCGAAACCCAGTAAGTTAGGGTACGATTTCTTTCGGATCTTAGAACACGGAATGTTTGTTTATTTCAAAACGAAAATTGTAATGCCTCAAATAAAATGTGATATGGCCGTAATAAAATGGAAGACGAATTATAATACAAATACATGATAGAATAAAACAAGGGTAATAACGTAAATAAAAAAATAAAAGCAGAAATAAAATACAATAAAATAAAATTAAAATCAACAATCTATATGAAATAATAAGAAAAAGAATAAATAAATAAAAGAAAATAATAGCAGAAATAAGTGCTAATGGTAAATCAATAAATAAAAATACTATATACAATAGCTTAAAGACAATAAAATAATAATAATAGTAGTAACAAAAAAAATACAATAATAATAAATTATAATGAAAATATGTTAACAAATAAATGATAATAAAAATAAATAAATAAGAGTAATAATAATAATCATAATAATAATAAAAGTAATGACAATAATAGTGGAAGTAATATTAAAAAATGGAAATAGTATTAGTAATAATAAAAAATATAGGAATAATAAAAATAGCAATAATAATGTAGATAATAAAAATAATAATAGTACTAATAATAATATAAATATAATATAATTATAATTATAAATAAAAAAATAGTGGAATAAAAAAATATATCAAAAATCACAAAAAAACTAAAAGAGGACAAAATTGAATTTAAAACCAAAATCTGGGCCAAATCTGAAAATAAATAAAAGAGGAAAAGACTGAATTGAATGCGCGGATGATAAGGAGGGACCAAAGGGGAAAATATCCCCTCCCCTCCAAAACGACGTCGTTCGAATAAGGGCCCAATTGGAATTGCGATGAATTATGGGGCTAAATTAAAAAAATAAAAAGGACTCGATTGCAGAACAATAAAAATGCAGAAGGGCTAAAGGTGCAATTAGCCCTTCCATTACAAAACGCGCGGATCCTTCCCCAGGTCGGGTCAACGCGCGGGTCTGGAGGGAGAAAACGATGTCGTTTTGGGCTATTGAGGCCAGCCCCAAAACGGCGTCGTTTTAGATGTTTATAAAAACTAATTTTTTTCTAAAAAAATTCATTCTTCTCTGTTCTTAAAAAAAAAAAAAAAACCAAAATGCTCTCCCTCTCCCCTCTATCTTGACGATTTCTGGCAAGGATTCTGGCGAAACTCGGCGCCGATCACCGCCGCCCGCTGGTAGCCAGAATTCAAAAACAGGTAATTTTCTCCCCTTTTTTATACTATATATATATATATATATATATATTATATGTGGTTTCAAAAAAATAAAACAAAATAAAAAAATAACAGTACTCAGAAATGAAAAGAAAAAGGAAAAATAAATAAAAAACCTTTGCTGATTTGGTATTGATTCTAATTTTCGTATTGATTTCGTGTCAAAAAAGGTCCTCGTTACAAATGATTTCCTTCGGTTTTATAGCCAAAAATTTGAAATAAATAAACAAAATCCTTTTTCTTTTGCTGCTCCTTTTCTGTTATTCTATTTTGCAGGTGCAAACGTCGTGGAGGCGCACGTTGCGGCCGCGGAGGGTTCGAAGGCGACGCGGCTGAGGCGTGCGTGCGGCGCTGGAGGTTTCTGGAAACCCCTAGGGTTTCCGATTTTTTTAGTGCATTGGGCTTTAGGGTTTGTAATTGGGCTAGGTTTGGGTTAATTTATTAATTGGGCCTCAATTTGTATTTGGTTTTTAGTGGTTTGTTGTTGTTTTTTTGTTTAAAGTATTTAATTGGGCCCGGGCGAAAATTGGGCCCTACACATACAATTTAGATAAAAAAATAGTAAACACTTGTCGTAGATGATGAATGACAATTTCCATCGACATAACAAAAGTTTTAGCTTTAGTATTAATAAAATATTATGACAAGTACTTAATACTATAAGTAAATTAGCTCCAAATGGTCCAAAGCGGCGAGTAAAAATCGACAAATGAATCGAGCATTCACCAAACTAGAGAGGATGGCAACAAAATCGTCCCTAAAATCACTTGTAAAACTAAGATTACATGCATAAGCAGGACTAAAAAATCTGTTATAAGAACAGACAAAAACTTTTAAAATTGAAAATTTATTAAACAATGAAAAAACAAATAAAAAAACATAATAAAACTTAAGACAACAGGGTCCAAATCGACACGTAAAATCATTTATTATTCTAAAATACTCGTAAATAAATATCACATAATTTGATCTCTATTCTTATTCTTATAGACTATCCCAATTCATAACATTGTAAGTTGTCACAATTAAAAGAACGAGGAGAATTTCTTTTAAGGTTATTTCATTTAACACAACATATTTAATCAAATAGAAATTTAATCTGATGTTTTAAAAATATTTCAACTCAATATCACTTTAACAGTAGTTAATGTGTTACCCATTTGGATTAAAGAGGTTCATGAGTTGGACCAGGTCAGGTATGTATTGGATCATTATATAATATTAATATAATATATGTATGTTCAAATTTAACCCGGCTTGATGTAAATATAGACTTTAAATTTTACTTAAAATCATTTATATTTGTTTAAAAAAAATTAAGCTCTTTTTTAGTTAACACTGTTGTTTTTAATATAACATTTAACAATTTTATATGTTTTTCTTCTTTCATTAAAAAAAGTAGGGTTAATAGAGTATTTGATAGTTAAGTTTAGCTTCAATGTTTAATTTGGTATCTATATTAAACGAAATCATGTGGCACAATGAATATTTTTACATATGTGCTATAGTTAAAAAAATATATATAGAAACTTAACTGGGAAAAAAGTACTAAATTAAACATTGAAGTCAAATTTAGGCGCTTAACTAGGACATAAAAAACTTAAATATAAAATTGAACATTAAAGTCAAACTCAGGTGTCAAATAGTATATTAACCCAAAATTTTAAGCATGGTTAACATATTTTTTTAATGTTTACATTATAGTATTAAATATTACTCTAAATTTAATTTGTATGTGTTATAAAATACAAAAAATATATAATAAAATAAAATAATATATATTACAATATTAAAAATGGGCCAAACTAGACTAAGCTCCGATCTTAAATATTAGAGCCCTAACCTAGTCAATTTTTATTTGTCTTAATTTTTTTGTCGAAACCTATTGTTTGGGCCTAATATTTTTGTCCAATTCCTTCCAAATATCAGATCGAATATTAGGCTTGTGAGTCAAACCCTTAATCAGATCTAATTTGAATAGACTAGTAATATTATAAAAGTAGAGAACCTAATAATGTTAAATTAAAGTGGGGATTAAATCTTAATTTTTATCTTAGTAAAAGGACTAAAACTAAAATTGAACAAAAATTAAAATACAATAATTTATGATATAACAAATAAATGAACATGTGAAAAAATTTTATTTAATAAGCTTAAATGCAAAAAACAAAATCATAAAAAAATTTAAAAAATCAATTGAACCCTTAATCGAGAATTGCAATCAATTGTGCTCTTAATCAAAAGTTAACAATCAATAGAGTCCCTGAAATATAGTTTTCCCCGTCCAAGCTCTTGATATGTTGTTAAGTGATGACATGCCAGCTGGTGTGAAAAAATAATGAAGTGGCAACTGACGCAGTGTCTCACGTGAAGGGTTTAATTGATCTTTAATTATTTTACAAAGGGCTTAATTGATTTTTAAAAATCAAAGAAAAAAATATTAAAACTATTAAAAGTTTATAGTAGAGGTAGCAAATTTTTAATTTTTATAAATTTTAATATTTTCAAAATTTTCTAAAAAATAGAATATTTTAATAATTTTTAATAAGTTTAAAATATGCTATTAGTCATTATACTTTTATAAATTTTGAGATTTCGTCCTTATACTTTAAAAGTTAAAAAGTAAATCCTTCTACAATCATTGTCATTATTGGTAGTTTCCATAAGAATTTATCAACTTAACATATTTATTTTTTATTCATAGACCACATCATATGATGACAGCCTAATTAATATACCAAGTTGACAAGTTTTTACAAAAAATACTAACAATGTTAATGATTGGATTGATATTTTTAAATTATAAAAATAGGAGGACTTAAATTTTAACTTTTTAAGTACATGGCTTAAATCTCGAATTTTACCAAATACAAGGACTCATGTATTGTCGTACACCATACCTTAATTCATGCTTATCAACTTCTTTCACATCACTTCTCCTCAATCAAAACCATCACTCATCATGAACAAAAATAACAAATGAGAAATAGATAGCATGAATTATTATCCGCAGTAAATGCATTTTCTCAAAAAAGCAAGAGATGACTCGTTGGGGATCAACTTGTACAAACAACAAGAAAGAATGAACAGAGAAAAATTGGGCACACAAATTTACGTGGAAAAACTCGTCCAATCAAGAGGATAAAAAACTAGGGCAAAAGAGACTTCACCAATGAGCAAACAAATGAAGAGTACAAGACAATCCACATATTACTATCCATTACTGTAACACCCCTAACCCGAAACCGTCACCGGAACAGGGTTAAGAGGTATTACCAATCAATCAAAACATTTAACATCTAGAATTTACGACACAAAGTCAATCATCTTCAATCTCATTCAATTACAATCATGGTGTCCCTTATCGAGATCTATGAAACCTAATTCACATGCTATAGAGGGGTAGGGACTAATTTGAAACACATACAGAATTTCTCCGAAATTTAAAACTTTTCTAAGATATAGGGGAGACACGCCCGTGGAAGGAGGCCGTGTGCCCTCCACGGCTACTAGACACCCCCGTGTGTCCATCCGTGTCTATATACTGTCAATTTCAACACGGTCACTAGGCACGCCCGTGTGCCCATTCGTGTCTATATACTGACTATTTTAACACGGTCACTAGGCACGCCCGTGTGCCATAGCCGTGTAATACTAGGCTACATTCTCGCCAATTTACCCACAGCCTTAGGCACGCCTGCAGTGTTGCCTCAACCGTGTGACATTATAGGCCATTTACAAGGCCAAAATGCCACCCACTTAGGGTCAAACCTACAAGCAACACATACCAAAACATATCATGCACATGAGGCAACCAAAAACTTACCAAAATGACCATTCAATTTATGCATTCAATTCCCATTCCAACCATAACAAATTCAATACCAAAACTTATCTCATCACAAGCATAAAACATTCAATATCAAACATCATTCCTCCTCGATTTCATTAACTCATACTAGCATTTTACCAACACAAAGTTACCATTCATGAGTCAATTTCTCAACCCACAAACCATGCCAAAAGATGCATCGCATATATCAAATTCATTCTTGTTAAGACTAGCACATATCTAGCCATATCTCATGGCTACTTACAAATATCAAACATGATTCAAATGGCCAGCCTATACATGCCATATTTAACTATATACATCTTTCCAAAATACCCAAAATAGATAGCCGATAGTGTGACTGAGATGCTGACGATCCCCTGATCCGAGCAAGCTTTACTGACACTGCAAAGCAGAGAAACAAATCACACAGTAAGCTTTATAAAGCTTAGTAAGTTCATAACATAATACAATTATCATATCAAATTAAACCAATGTATAAAATAAACAATCACATAGGTCTATTATCTCATATTCTTGCCTTCTCATCCATAGCTAAAATACTTATTTCCTCAATCATAACTCGATTATACTCATCAACCACAAAGGTTCAATACGTACCTTAACCACACATAGTTATTAAACATCCAAGCTATTCAATGCTCGATATTATTTACCGATCATCCTTTAGTTTTCATTCAATTTGATCGCACACTCGATTGCTATATACATGCTCATAGCATATTTGTCATCGCACACTTAGTGCCTAATCTTTTAACCGACTTATCTCGTAACGCACACACAAAGTGCCAATACTATAAGCCGTAGCTTTCATATCATCGCACACACAGTGCCTTTCATTTCTGTTTCGATTTACATTTTCGCACACTTAGTGCCATCACTAAATCTTGCACATAGCATCTCAATTTCATACTCATATACCTATTCAATTCATAGTACTAAAACATATCTCATTAACATGTATTGTATCCGAACTTACCTCGGACGTCGACTATCGATACGATTGATTAATCGAGTACTTTATCTTTGCCTCGACCTCGATCCGAACCTCTTCTCTCTTGGTCTATACACATTCAAATTCAATCCGTTCAATCACTAACTCATTCAATTTAGTCCACACACACACATTTAGGGCCTTTTACAAAATAGCCCTCACATTTACACATTTCGACACTTTAGTCCCTAATTCACAAAATCATCAAATTCATCAAATTCCACCTAGCACAAGCTTAGCCGAATTTTACTAGTGTCTATACGAACCCATACATTTCATTTATTTCACAATTTAACCCTTCAATTTGCTATTTTCACAATTTAGCCTTAATTAACTAAATTCATCAAAAATTCAAGAACAACACATGTTCATTAAACACATATCTTTCATTTAACACCAACACTCATCATAAAGCTCACCATTTCATCAATGGTACATTTCATAGACATCATCAATTCACAAAATTCAAGCATGGGTTTTGTAGAGCACAAAGCAACGATTACAAAAACGTAAAAATTATTAAAAACCGAGCTCAAACATACCTTAATTCAAGCTTAACCCTAGCCGAAATTTTTAAAGCTTTTCTTCCTTCTTTTCTTTTCTCATTTTCGGTTGATATAAACAAAGATGAGCACTCTTTTTCCTTTTGTTTCATTATAAATTAACTTAATAATCAAATACCAACTTTGCCCTTTTATAAGTCATATAAAACAAATACATTTTAAGGCTAGTTTGTCATTTAACACCCCACTATCTTAAAAATGGTTCATTAACAACATAAGGCCTCTTCCTTAAAAAGCCATCAACATTTAAGTACTTATAATTCAGCATGTAGCTTTTACACCTTATACAATTAAGTCATTTCTCTTAATTCGACACTCAAACAATCAAATTATCACACAGAATTTTCACACAGGCTATTTCACATGCTATTCACACAGAAAATATCATTAAAATATTTTTACGACCTCGGATTTGTGGTCTCGAACCACTGTTTCGACTAGGGTCTAAACTGGGATGTTACAACTCTCCCCCCTTAGGGATTTTAGTCCCCGAAAATCTTACAGTGAATAGTTGTGGATGTTGCTCTCTCATAACGTTCTCAGGCTCCCACGTAGCCTCTTCAATTCTGTGTTTGTGCCATAATACTTTCACTAAGGAAATTCTTTTGTTTCGTAACTCTTTAGTCTCTCGTGCCAAAATTCGGATCGGTTCTTCACTATACGACAAGTTTGATTGAATCTCAACCTTAGTAGGAGCAATCACATGGGACGGATCTGATCTGTACCGTCGAAGCATTGACACATGAAACACGTTATGAATATTTTCTAACTCAGATGGCAATCTCAATCTATAAGCAACCAGCCCAACTCGTTCAGTAATCTCATACGGTCCAATGAACCTCGGACTCAGCTTGCCCTTTCGGCCAAATCGAAGTATTTTTTTCCACGGAGATACTTTCAAAAACACTTCATCACCGATCTCAAATTTGATATCTTTCCGTTTCAAATCTGCATAAGACTTCTGACGATCTGAGGCTGCTTTCAAACTATCACGAATCACTTTCACTTTCTGTTCAGTCTCTTTTATAAGATCAACTCCGTGAATCTTGTTCTCACTCAGCTTAGTCCAATACAATGGGGTTCGACACTTTCAACCATAAAGAGCTTCATATGGTGCCATTTTAATGCTAGATTGAAAACTATTGTTATACGCGAACTCAATCAATGATAAATACTTTTCCCACGCACTTTCAAATTCTAGTACACAACATCTCAGCATGTCTTCGAGAATTTGAATGATTCATTCGGATTGACCATCCGTTTGTGGATGAAAAGCAGTACTGAAATGCAATTTCGTGCCTAAAGCATCCTGCAATTTCTTCCAGAATCGCGAGGTAAATCTCGGATCTCTGTCAGACACTATAGATAGAGGTACCCCATGCAATCTCACGATCTCATCGATATATAATTCAACCAATCTATTAAGTGAATAATCTATTCTCACTGGAATAAAGTGAGCTGACTTCGTCAATCTATCAACTATCACCCAGATCGCATCTTTCTTGCTCGGAGATAAAGGCAACCCCGACACAAAGTCCATCGTAATTCTCTCCCATTTCCACTCAGAAATCATAATCGGTTGTAATAAACTGGACAGAACTTGATGTTCGGCCTTAACTTGTTGACAAACTAAACACTTCGACACAAAGTCGGAAATATCTCTTTTCATACCATGCCACCAATAGAACTGTTTCATATCATTATACATTTTGGTACTCCCCGGATGTACAGTCAAATGACTATTGTGAGCTTCATTCAAAATCATTTGAATCAACTCTGAATTTCTAGGAACACAAATCTGATCTCTGAATCTCAAGCAATCATTACTATCAACTCAAAATTCCGATACAAAGATCCGAATCACATCAAACTCTTTTTGCCAATAACTCATTATCAATCTTACGAGCATCACATATCTCGTTGTATAAACATCGGCTTTACTTTCAATTCAAATACCACCGCACTATCATCACACGATTTATCTCGATTACTCATAGATCTCAAAGCCTATAACAATTTTCGCTTAAGGCATCACTACAACATTAGCCTTACCCGTGGTAATCTATCACAAGTTCGTAATCTTTCAACAATTCTAACCATCTTCTCTCGCCGCAGTTCAAGTCTTTCTCGAGTCATCAAGTACTTTAAGCTCCTATGATCAGTATAGATGTGACATTTTTCCCCGAATAGATAGTGACGCCAAATCTTCAATGCGAACACAATCGCAATGCCCAATTCAAGATCATGCGTTGGGTAGTTCCTTTCATGCGGTTTTAAGCGTCTTGAAGCGTAAGCAATGACTTTCCCTTCTTGCATCAAAGACAGAGCCCAATCCATTCAACGACGCATCACTGTAAACTATGAATTCTTTGTCTGATTCGGGTTGAATCAAAACTGGTGCTTCTATTAACAATACTTTCAACTGCTCAAAACTTTGCTGGCACTTTTCTGACCACTCTAATCTAACATCTTTCCATAACAACTTTGTCAATGGAGTCGTGATCATCGAGAAGCCTTTCACAAATCGCCTATAATATCCCGCTAATCCCAAAAACTACGGACTTGGACACATTCCTCGGAGGCTTCCATTCTAAAATAGCGAGAGATTTTACTCGGGTCAACTCGTATCCCAAAGAAATTGATACAATATGTCCTAAAATCGACCTCATGCAACCAAAATTCACATTTGCTAAATTTTGCATACAACTGCTTTCTCACGCAGAGTTTGTAGTACAATTCTCAAATACTCGAAGATGTCTGCGCCTCATCTCACGAATAAATCAAAATATCATCAATAAATACCACAACAAAGCGATCCAAATACGGTGCAATATCCGATTCATCGGATCCATAAACACCTGCAGAGCATTGGTTAGCCCAAAAGGCATCACTAAGAATTCGTAATGTCTATACCTCGCTCAAAGCGCTTTTCAAGCACATCGATTCTTTAACTCTCAACCGATAGTAACCCGATCTCAAATCTATCTTAGAAAATATCAGTAGCTCCTTTCACCGATCGAACAAATCATCGATCACGAGGCAATGGATATTTGTTCTTTATCGTCACTTTGTTCAACTGTCGATAATCGATACACATTCTCATAGTCCCATCTTTCTTTTTCACAAACAACACAGAGAGCTCCCGGGGTGAGAAACTCGGTCGTGCAAAACCTCTATCGATCAATTCCTGCAATCGAGATTTCAACTCTTTTAATTCGGTTGGGGCCATTCTCAGATGGAGCTATCGAAATAGGAGCGATTCCCCAGACACTAACTCAATACCAAATTCCACCTCTCGAATTGGAGGTAATCCTGGTAACTCTTCAGGAAATACATCTGAAAACTCATAAACCACAGACACAGATTCCACTTTCTTTTCCGACACCTTGGTATCAATCACGTACGCCAAATAAGCTTCACAACATTTTCTCACATAGTTCATAGCTTTCATCGCGATACAACGGTAGTAATCCCTTCATATCATCGGATTCGATTCGAACTAGCTCACCGTTCTGACTTCTCAATTCAATACTCTTTCTTTTACAATTCACAATGGCATTATGCAGAGTAAGCCAATCCATACCCAGTATTATGTCGAATTCATCAAAAGGAAGCAACATCAAATTAACCGGAAAACATATATCACGAAACATCAATGGGCAATTCTTGCACACCTTATCCACCAAAACACACTTGCCTAAGGGTTCGATACTCTAATCACAAATTCGATGAGACTCAACAGTAGAGTCTTATTCAATACTAAGTTCATACACACATAGGAATGGGTTGATCCAGGATCTATCAATGCAATGACATCAATATCAAATAAAGTGAAAGTACCGGTGATGACGTGCGAGATGATGCTTCCTCTCGTGTATGCGTATAGCATAGGCTCGGGCAGTGCTCTCGCGCTTCGACCTCACAAACGTGTCGATTGTCCTCCTTTGACTTTCGCTCACATTTCTGTTGTTTCTGGGTGGTCTACCTCTAGCCGTCACATTAATCGGTCTTTCATTCTGAACATTCTCCTCTTCGACCATCTTTGGGCAATCTCGAATAAAATGATCTCGAGATCCACATTTATAACAAACTCTATTGTTGTACTTGCCCCAGCACTCTCCCACATGTCGTTTTCCACACTGTCTACACTCAGGTTTGTTACTCTTAACACTACCAACACTTGGTTCATTCGGAGCTTGAATTCGTAAACTAGTACTTTATCTCGAACGATCTCTACTTAGATGTCCAAATGAAGCATTTGAACGGTTACTTGCATCTCTGTATCTCTTAGTAGAAGGTTGAGAAAATTTATTCATCGATCTCTTTCTTTCATCACGAGCTTCTGAATCGGCTTTCTTCTTTTCCTTACTGAGCTCTTCAGCTTTACACGCTCTTTCAACTAACACAACAAATTCATTTATATCGAGTATCCCAACCAATAGCTTGATGTCTTCATTCAATCCTCTATGAAATGTTTGCACATAGTAGCTTCAATGAGACACATTCTCTCGCATATTGACTCAATCTTACAAATTCTCGCTCGCACTCGATAGAATGACAACCTACCCTGCTTTCAATTCTAGAAACTCTTTACGTTCGATCAACGAAATGTTGATCGATATACTTCTTTCTCGAACTCAACTTGAAAGAAATCCTGGTGATTCTCTCCCTGGAACCACGGATATCAACGTTTTCCACAAGTTGTAAGTCGTGTCTCTCAACAAAGAAACGCACACTTAATGCATTCATCGAGATTCAACGACATCTCATCAAATACTCGATTGTATTCTCAAGCCAAAACTCGGCTCGCTCAACATCATCATCGATGATGGCCCTAAACTCCTCATTTCGTATTTTTGAATCTTATCTACAGTGGTTTATTCAACTGCTCGGATCTACAACTTGAGACACAACAGGTACTTGCGGGGGTGGAGGTTGTGGAGTAGTCGGATTCGTTCGAACGAACTCCGTAAACCATTCACTCATCATACGGAAGAAGGCTTGCTTAGCCTCTCCTCCCTCACTACCTTCATTCGGCCTAGATATGGTAGTGCACACATCCCTTGAGCGGGAGCAGCGCATTACTCTCTACGTCGCCGATGAATCGCCGATCGGGATCCATTACTATAAGAAAACACATTTTCAACTGTCAGCATTCATCACACTATCGTAATTTCATATATGACATGTATAGCTAGACTCGCACGTACTACGTTAGTCCGAGAATCGACTAAACCGTAGCTTTGATACCAATAAAATGTAACACCCCTAACCCAAAACCGTCACCGAAACAGGGTTAAGAGGTATTACCAATCAATCAAAACATTTAACATCTAGAATTTACGACACAAAGTCAATCATCTTCAATCTCATTCAATTACAATCATGGTGTCCCTTATCGAGATCTATGAAACCTAATTCACATGCTATAGAGGGGTAGAGACTAATTTAAAACACATACAGAATTTCTCCGAAATTTAAAACTTTTCTAAGATACAGGGGAGACACGCCCGTGGAAGGAGGCCGTGTGCCCTCCACGGCTACTAGACACCCCCGTGTGTCCATCCGTGTCTATATACTGTCTATTTCAACACGGTCACTAGGCACGTCCGTGTACCCATTCGTGTCTATATACTGACTATTTTAACACGGTCACTAGGCACGCCCGTGTGCCATAGCCGTGTAATACTAGGATACATTCTGCCAATTTACCCACAGTCTTAGGCATGCCCGTGTGCCTCAACCGTGTGACATTATAGGCCATTTACAAGGCCAAAATGCCACCCACTTAGGGTCAAACCTACAAGCAACACATACCAAAACATATCATGCACATGAGGCAACCAAAAACTTACCAAAATGACCATTCAATTTATACATTCAATTCCCATTCCAACCATAACAAATTCAATACCAAAACTTATCTCATCACAAGCATAAAACATTCAATATCAAACATCATTCCTTCTCGATTTCATTAACTCATACTAGCATTTTACCAACACAAAGTTACCATTCATAAGTCAATTTCTCAACCCACAAACCATGCCAAAAGATGCATCACATATATCAAATTCATTCATGTTAAGACTAGCACATATCTAGCCATATCTCATGGCTACTTACAAATATCAAACATGATTCAAATGACCAGCCTATACATGCCATATTTAACTATATACATCTTTCCAAAATACCCAAAATAGATAGCCAATAGTGTGACTGAGATGCTGACGATCCCCTGATCCGAGCAAGCTTTACTGACACTGCAAAGCAGAGAAACAAATCACACAGTAAGCTTTATAAAGCTTAGTAAGTTCATAACATAATACAATTATCATATCAAATTAAACCAATGTATAAAATAAACAATCACATAGGTCTATTATCTCATATTCTTGCCTTTTCATCCATAGCTAAAATACTTATTTCCTCAATCATAACTCGATTATACTCATCAACCACAAAGGTTCAATACGTACCTTAACCACACATAGTTATTAAACATCCAAGCTATTCAATGCTCGATATTATTTGCCGATCATCCTTTAGTTTTCATTCAATTTGATCGCACACTCAGTGCTATATACATGCTCATAGCATATTTGTCATCGCACACTTAGTGCCTAATCTTTTAACCGACTTATCTCGATAACGCACACACAGTGCCAATACTATAAGCCGTAGCTTTCATATCATCGCACACACAGTGCCTTTCATTTCTGTTTCGATTTACATTTTCGCACACTTAGTGCCATCACTAAATCTTGCACATAGCATCTCAATTTCATACTCATATACCTATTCAATTCATAGTACTAAAACATATCTCATTAACATGTATTATATCCGAACTTACCTCGGACGTCGACTATCGATACGATTGATTAATCGAGTACTTTATCTTTGCCTCGATCTCGATCCGAACCTCTTCTCTCTTGGTCTATACACATTCAAATTCAATCCGTTCAATCACTAACTCATTCAATTTAGTCCACACACACACATTTAGGGCATTTTACAAAATAGCCCTCACATTTACACATTTCGACACTTTAGTCCCTAATTCACAAAATCATCAAATTCATCAAATTCCACCTAGCATAAGCTTAGCCGAATTTTACTAGTGTCTATACAAACCCATACATTTCATTTATTTCACAATTTAACCCTTCAATTTGCCATTTTCACAATTTAGCCTTAATTAACTAAATTCATCAAAAATTCAAGAACAACACATGTTCATTAAACACATATCTTTCATTTAACACCAACACTCATCATAAAGCTCACCATTTCATCAATGGTACATTTCATAGACATCATCAATTCACAAAATTCAAGCATGGGTTTTGTAGAGCACAAAGCAACGATTACAAAAACGTAGAAATTATTAAAAACTGAGCTCAAACATACCTTAATTCAAGCTTAACCCTAGCCGAAGTTTTCAAAGCTTTTTTTCCTTCTTTTCTTTTCTCATTTTCGGTTGATATAAACAAAGATGAGCACTCTTTTTCCTTTTGTTTCATTATAAATTAACTTAATAATCAAATACCAACTTTGCCCTTTTATAAGTCATATAAAACAAACACATTTTAAGGCTAGTTTGTCATTTAACACCCCACTATCTTAAAAATGGTTCATTAACAACATAAGGCCTCTTCCTTAAAAAGCCATCAACATTTAAGTACTTATAATTCATCATGTAGCTTTTACACCTTATACAATTAAGTCATTTCTCTTAATTCGACACTCAAACAATCAAATTATCACACAGAATTTGATCACAGGCTATTTCACATACTATTCACACAGAAAATATCATTAAAATATTTTTACGACCTCGGATTTGTGGTCTCGAACCACTATTCCGACTAGGGTCTAAACTGGGATGTTACAATTACAGCGGCTCTCGGTTACGAGATCTGGCAAATGGATGTCAAGATAGCATTTCTAAACGACTATCTTGAAGAGAGTATCTATATGATACAACCCATAAGATATATAGCTAAAGGTAATGAGCATAAATTTTGCAAACTGCTTAGATTCATATATAGACTAAAGTAAGCATCCCACTCATGGAACCAAAGATTTGATTAAGCGATAAAAACTTTTGGATTTGAGAAAAACGTAGATGAACCTTGTGTTTATAAACATTTAGAGGATGGAAAGGTGATCTTTCTCATTCTATATGTCGATGACATTATACTCATTGGAAATGATGTAGGGACATTGTCATCGATTAAACTATGATTAACTCAACAGTTTAGCATGAATGACTTGGGAGAAGCTAATTTTGTTCTAGGCATTCGAATCCTAAGATACCGAAAGAACAAAGTAATAGCACTGTCTCAAGCTTCATACATAGACAAGATATTAAAGTGTTATGCAATGACCGATTCGAAGAAGGTAAATCAACCCATCATGTCGGGATTTCATCTCTCTTTAGAGGACTATCCTAAGACATCAGAAGAAAGAGAGAACATGAGAAATGTTCCTTATGCTTTGGCCGTAAGAGGTCTTATGTATGCTATATTCTGCACACGCCTAGATATCTATTTTGTAATGGGGTTGGTAAGTCGATATCAGGCGTATCTAGGGCCAAGGCACTAGCAAGCAGTTAAGCATATACTCAAGTATTTACGGAGAATGAGGGATTATATACTTGTGTATTCTAGAGGAGATCTTACTCCTATACGATATATTGATTTTAACTTCTCAACGTGTCAAGATTTGAGGAAATCGACATTGGACTGTGCTTTTGTCTTAAACGACGGGTCTATAATATGACTAAGTGTCAAGTAGGGTTATACTGCTAACATTACTATGGAGGGCCGAATATGAGGTATGGAAAAGATATGACACTATAACAGTACGGATAGCTAAACCTAAAAGAAACCATATTAGAAAAAAACACATTAAGGGAGACAGTAGTGTTTGACACAATAGTGGATGTAGTAAAAGATCGCATATAAGGACAAACCTTATGGATATGTTTTGCCAAGACTCTTCTAGTTAAAAAGATATTTGGGAAACATATGGAGGGTGTAACACTCCCGACCCAGCCTAGGAGTTTTGGCTAAGTCAAAGGCATTACATTGATCACTGAAGTGATCCAGTAAAACCATTCTTTTGCTTGAGTTGAAGTGTACGAAAATCGCTCTTTTGTTTTTAAGAAAAACATTCATTAATCAAACCAGCTTTACTTAGTAATCCAATTAGAATATTATTAATGTGAAGTTTTGAGAAAAACAGTTAAAGTTTAAAAAGACTTATCAAAACTTTAAGTATTTAGCAAAGCAGCGGAAAGCATTATTAAGAATATTAGTTTTCTAAATCAATTAACATGCAATTATCAAAGTATCAACCAAGTATCATGCTTAAAAATTAATAAGATAAATAATCTCAAACCACAGATATAAATTAGATAATTAACAATTTACAACCCGATAAATAAACCAATAAAACGACTAATGAATGTTTTAATGGGAACTTTTAAATAATAATATAAAAAATGAAATCCTAATCTGAGGTTTCTCCGATGCCATTCCGAGTCCTAGTTTTCTGCGTTACCTGAGAGATATGAAAAGGGGGGAGTGAGCTTATGACAGCCCAATACGAGTCTAATTTTTAAACCATTATATATAATTGTTCAGACAGTAAAACATTTAATTTATAACATCATAGCAAATTAAACATAATGTAAGAAACATTCAGTAAATCAATGCATGTATAGATTATGTTCATTATGCAATGCAATTTTAAATTTTAAGTTCCCACCTATCCATCCTATTCGCTTTTGAGCATCGCCCAACACTCCAAAACACATATCAATAACTGACCATCCCGAATTTCCTGGTGACGATGACCGTTCACTTGTCATCTGTGACGATGACTTTTACTACAATAACTTGCCATCCCGGGTTGCCCGGTTTCGATGGCCTTTTTAAACTATCATCTCAGTTTACCCGGTTTTGATGACATTGTTGCTTACTTTGTGTAGTACTAACTTTTGGTGTGGACTTAAATTGTCACTTTCTCTTAAGGAACTCTTCTGTCCTCCATACCCAATTTCATGTAATCATGCATATAAACTCATCATATCATGCTATTTGTCAACAATCGATGCTATGCTTGTCAAGCACATTTATTATTTCATACTATCATCTAATGGCATGTATTCATGCATTCATTCATATCAATTTCACATATACAATTTCTTCATGTGAACTAAAAACTTGTATCGATATATTAATATTAGGTTGTTAACATGCTAGTTCGGCTAACACATACATAACAGGTTCATATATAGGGTTCGCATACTAAATCACATAAGGCTTCGTATGAAGGTTCACATATTGACTATAGTTCATCTATCAATTTAATAGAGATCGCATGTATATCTGTTTATGTAAGGGTTCACATTCAGTTTGTATTCATATAATGTTCGCATTGATATAAGAGTTCGCATACCTATGTACATAAGTGCTCACATACATATTTACCTTAAGTTTTGCATACTTATTCACATAAGGTTTCGCATGTTAGTTCAAAGGGTTCACATAATATCATTAAGGGATCGCCTAACATTTACTAAAGGGTTCGCACAATATGTACTAAGGGACCGCACGACATTTCACCTAAGGGTTCATAGGTTTATTTACATAAGAGGGTTCGCATGTTTATTATTTTTAACTTAAACCTTAATTTCTAGTGATTTAACTAATTAATCATACATAATGACTTAAATTAGATCCCACACCTAATTGAAGGTACAAAAACCTTAATTTTTTGATGAAGAATTCGACCACCACTCGGAATTGTACAAATTTACATTAAAAAACTCCTCCAATCAAGAGGATAAAAAACCACGGGAAAAATGAGATTTTACTAATGAGCAAACAAACGAAGAGTACAAGAGGGAGATATTCGAAAACAAACCTTAAACCCTAAAAACAAAGCTCTCTAGCTAAAACATAAAATTCCCTTAAAGCTCTCTCAAAGCTTTTTCTTAGTGTTATTCAATGATCTATTTTTCTGGGGTTACTAAAGCCCCTTTTATAAGCTAAGATTAGAGGACTAACTAGACTTAAACATCTCTTGAGAAATTAGAGTTTAACTGGGAAAAGTAACCCTGCTAAAAGTCTAATACACAGTTGCTTTAATTGGGGAAACCGTCACGTCGTTGCGACATCAAGAGTCTCCTTACTGCAATGTCGCCTTTGCTTTGCGTTTCGATTGGCTTCGCATCGTTGCAACATTGCATGAATCTTCATTGCAACGTCACCTCTGTTTCGACTCTGGTTTGACTAAAAAATGCGAGACACACTCCACATGACCTATGATTAATTCATTTTTTTGGATTATTAAGTCATTGTAGTTTAATTTTATTGGGATAATTAAATAAGTTTGCACATATATTCTAATACGATAAAGTCATCGTGGTTTTAATTGAATATTTAATTATTTAGTTAATTAAATATATGAGCTTGGTTTTTTATTTAAATTAAAAGAGATAAGATCGAAAATTTGGATTGACTTGGACTAGCACAATAGGTCCAATAGGGTTAGGATGCCACGGCAAAGGGGTCTTATTCCCCCTTGGAGCCACCGTACACGCCAAGTGGGAAGTCCTACTCAGACTTAAACTTCTCCCTTTTAATTAATTAAAAAACTCTGAATGGCTTTCATACTTTCCTCTATATATTCCCCAAGCTAGCAAAATATGATAGAGTATCAAATACTAAAGAAAACTCTGTTGATATTTAGTGAGAGTTTGAGAATAATTGAGAAGACCAATTGGTGGAAAGCTTGAAGATATGGTTTGGGTTGATTGGAAAGTTCGTACACCTTCGCAGAGCCCTATTACAATTTGGACTATCTCCTTAAGCTTCAATTAACAAGTACTTATTTTATCATATTTATTACTTTAAATATAATGAAAAAGGCCTGTTTTAGAGTTTTTTTTTTAATTCCACCGTGCCATGTCTAACGTCTTTTTCTAAACGACTTTTCAACAAATTTAACCTTTAATGATTTGTTTGGATGAGAAATTTTAAATTTCTAGAGATTTTTAAAATACTAGTATTCTAAAATTAATCATTTTAAAATGTTAATACTTGTGATTATTCTATTTAGGTAGATAATGTTTTTTGAAAAAAATAGATTATTAAGATTTTATAAGTGTTTTTGGGCCAAAATTGAAAATTTATAAGTTAAAAATAAAATAATAAGATAATATTATTAAAAATAAATAATAAAAATGCAACATAGATATCATTAGTTTCATAAAAATAAAAAATGTTTTTAATAATATAAAATTATATATTAGAATAACTAAAAATGATTTTTTGAAGTTTACATTTTTTTTATTTTATGGTCTAATTAAATGGAATAATGAACCACCTCTTCAAATGGAAATTGAATAAAAAAATTGAGTTCCTCAAATCTCATTTTGGAATTCCTTATATATTCTAAAATTCCTCATTATTTTTTTACTAAAACAAGTAAATTAATTTTCTAAATTTTGAAAATTTTAATAAAAATTAAACTTCTACTTCAAATATCTCTCTTAAACACAATTTTTTAATTTTTTAATTAAAATTCTTCTACTTTGATTTAGGGTTTCTCCCCAAAGATAAAAGAATAAAAAATGTGCAAAAATATAGAATATAAATATATCCTTGATCTAAAAACGAGACTTGAGTCAATTTCATAGAATCATTTTTCATTAAAACATTTTAAAATAATAATTAAATTCCAATATATGCAATCTCTTTTTTTATTGTCAAATTATAATCTCTGTTATACCTGTGTGTACACTAGACTTGATGATGAGCCAAGTGGGTAGTTTAGCCCGCTTTAGACAAGGGTTTTTGACTTCAAGTTGATACGATCATGTTTGAACTAAAATTAAATATTTTTACTTAAATTTAATTATAAAAATATATAAATATTAATATAAAATCATTTTTATTTTTAATATTGTTGATATAAGTGTTCAATAAGGGAAGAGGTAAGAAGAGATGGTGGTGGTGACAAAGAAGCTGTTTCACCTTGATAGGCGAAGAACTAAAGTAAGAGAACTAAGAAGAAGTGAGCTTAAGGTAAATAAGGGAGATTGTGTCCCAAGTTGAATGTATAAGGTTGCTTAAAGGGAGAGAAGATCCTTCTACTACCATATGTTGGGGTATATATAGGGGAGGATCCCTTGTGATAGTGCCACGTTGCTAACAAACTCGAGATATGGAGAACGTGCAGTCGGCCAAGTGGTATGGTCGTTACACATTTGTTGTCATCAAACGTAGTACTGCTCTTACATTCCATTTGCTGAGGTAGTACGAGGTTGTAACCCTTAATGGTCCCCTCTTGGTGAGAGTGCACGGGCTAAAAAACAAGTGGCCTCATGGAGAGTTTGCCATTTAGCAGGTGGTCGTAGCTGATCAACTAGTGAATAGCCGAGTGGTGTAAGTTGGAGGGCCATTTGCGGGTGCTTCTTAGGTTGTTTCTCGTGATGTCACATGTCTAGATCAGGGTAAGGGTAAAACAATTGCCCCTACTTGAGAGGGAGGTTATAAAGTGGCTTGCTTGAAGACCATCCTTGGGTTGTCTCAACGGGTGATAATTGTCGCAGAGCAGGTGATTCAAAATACCAAAATTTGTTTGTTATGGATGTTGAGGATGTTGTTAAAAGTGAGGCGTTCCTTCAAAGGTTCCAGAATGCACTAAGTAAATACAAAATCGAATCTTTCTTCATGAGGAGTGGGGCTAATGATGAATTGTACTGCTACATAGGACACATGTTCAGTTGGTATTGGCCTTGAAGTGTTGAGATAGTTGTGTAATAGAACATGTTGTTTTGGAGGATTTCCACATATATAGCCTTCTTCTTCCTCAAGCTATTTTGTTGCCTCAAGTTTTCCAAGCCTTTTTGTGTTGTTTCTGTGACTATTCTTCAAGTTCCTTAAGTTCTTATCTTTTTTGGGCTTTTTGAGCCTTGTTCTTGCTCTCCTCTTTTCATTCTACTCATTATTCTTTTCGTGCTTTGAGCTTTTAGGTCAAAACTTCACCTTTTGCATTTGGTTTCATCTCTCATTTTGTACTTTTTCGATTACTATGGTTGGAAACAACCGCGATGGGGGAGGCCGAAACTTCCAAGGCGGTAGAATATAGACCAAGCACATCTTCAAAGAAGCATAAGGAGTCGGCAGTTAGTTCCAGTTACGAGTGTACCACTACGGTACTACGACGATCAAAATCATGACCGTTGGAGCTTGATGTATTGGTAGAAGTCCACTTGTACTGGTAGAAGTCTGATGGTTTCAAGGGTTTGGACTTGTATCGATAGTTATATTAGTAGAAGGTGTTGGAGAATCCAAAAATTGCTTACTGACTTACTTGTATTAGTAAAAGCCTCCCTGAGTATTGGTAGAAGTCTAATCTTATGCTTGAAGTGCTCTCTGACTTAGAACATATAATACACATAAAATCTGTCTTAAAAGCTGTTATATTAAAAGTTTGAAACATCAAAACTAACACATACTAAATATTGAAATCAACAAATTAATTTAAGGAAAAAGAAAAGTAGTTAAAACTAATATTCAAATTTAAATTTAAATTAGAATTAACCTAACACAAATATGAAATAAATAACCAAAAAGTGAAATCAAATAATAATAACATAAAATACCAACACAAAGTTAATAAAAAATCAATTATTAGAATTACATCTAACATAAAAATAGAATTAAAACTAAACAAAGAAAATTACTTCAATTTAGATATACCAAACATAAAATTACAAAAAAAAAAATTTGATAAAACGAAAATTACAAAAATATTCAATGTTGAGTTAGAATTTCTTTTTTTATTTCATTTATTTGAAAATGCAATGGTATTTATAGGAGTCTTGAAGATGTTATAAATAAATTATCAATTTAAAAAATAACTAGAAATAATATAAATAATATATAAGTAATAATTATTTAAGGTAAATTAAGAGGATAGATTAATTTTTTAAAATTTCTATTTATCTAAATAACTATTTATTTTAAACATAAAATTCTAAAAATAGTAACTTAATAAATGTATATATCCATTTATTAAGTTAATGTTTTTAAATTTTTACCTTTAAAATAGTTGATTATACAAACAAATATTTTAAAATTTTAATTTTTACATTTAAATATATTTTTTTATTTTTTAATTATATATTATCTAAATTTTTTAAATGAATATTTTAAAAATTTTATGTTTAAGATACATAGTTAATTAAATAAACAAAATATGAAAAATTTTAATTTATCCATTATATTTAAATTATATAAATAAACTGTTTAATTATTTATTTAAAAATATTAAAAAATAGAAATTAAATATAAAAGGATAAATGCACCATTTGTCGCAATATTGATGCTTGCATACCTTATTATATTATACACTAGTTTTTTATCTTGTGCGATGCATGAATTGCTCGCGTGTTTCATAAAATTATTATTTAAATAATAATATAGTAAAATAAAATTATTGATAAAAAAATATTTAAAATATATGAACAAATTTAAAAATATACTTAAGATTTTGAAAGATAATTTATACTTTAATATTTGTAATATTATGAATATAATATATACTTTAATTATGATGAAGGAAATTTGAATGATAAAACTGTTATAATAAAGTTTAAAATAATTTTTAATTTTTAATCTTAGAAATTATATATATATATAATAATTTTTTAATTTTAGAAATAAAGTTTTTTTTTAATCTAGAAGTAAAGTTTTAAATAATGTATTTTGGTACAAAATAAAATTTTAAATAACATAGAAGCATATATTTGACTTATGAAATAAATAACCCTAAAATTACTTCACTAATTTTTGTTTGTAATATGGATAGTGTTGTAGGTAGAAGTAAAATATTTAAAAATTATTACATAAGATAAATTAAATCACATAAAATGTTTTTAAATTAAAAAAAAATCAGTTTTGAGAGAAAAATAATTTAACTATTATTAAATTTATTTTATATTAAATACAATTTAATGCAATAAATAAAATATATGAACTTACATATTAAATATAGAGGAATTAGTCATTTAATAATTGTGATTATGATATAAATATTATGATAAAGAATATTTACCTTTATGATAATTAAATAATATTTATTTATTTTTATGATAATATTATTTATCTTTATGAAAAATATTATATTATGTTTTATTTTGAACTTTAAACTATGTTTTTTAAGGATAAATAGAAAAAATATTATTTAAATAAAATATTATATGATATTTTTTTTGATGAATTACAACAACAAGCTAAAACCCAAACAATAAGCGCAACTAGCGCAACCCGATCCCAAGCCACACTTGGGGCGGTAACCACCCTTGACTATCAGGCCATCACATAAAATTAAATATTTTATAATATTTTTAATTGTAAACTAAATATAAAAATTAATAAATTTAAAATTATAATTGTGTTATGGATTTTTATGAAAGGACGTTAAACTATATTTTTTGAGGATAAATAAAAAAAAGATTTCAATTAAATTTTCTATGAGATTTATAACTTTAAATTAAATATTGAAATTAATAAATTCAAATTTAAATTTTAAAATTGAAAATTAAAAATTAAAATTGTGTTATGGATTTTAATTATCTTGTTCTTCTTTTGGCTTTGTCTTGCAGGAAATTTCTTCATCTTTTGAATGGAGTCTTTACTGTTCTTCTTTTAGTTTTGTCTTGAAGGAAAATTCTTCTCTTTTTCAGGGAACCTATCTTGTTGCAGGAAATTTCTCATTTATTTATTTATTCTTGTTTTGGTGATTATTACAGAGGTGGTATCTTCTGCAAAATCCACTGTTTTGATTAAAGACGTCAAAGATTTCTCATCTTCTTCATCTTCTGATTCAGAATCCATTGAGCTAAGCATTTCAACTATAATTTTCTTGTATTCCTTCTTGGTTTTGGCCTGAACTAACATTGCACTGCCATTTGATTTTGCTTGGAGGAATTATGTCGTAGTTTGGTACGGAATAACAAATTTAAACAATCTTGGGTTCTTATTGAAAAAGTCATCTAAATATTTGGAGCCATAGTTTTCATCATTAAATTTGTCCCACCATTTTGTTTTAAAATTTTGGACTAATAATGGGATTCCCATGTAAGAATCTTGTTCATATGAATAACTTCAGGAAACAATCCAGGAGATGCATAATTTTGAGAAAAAATAAATGTTTGTGTAAATGTGTTTTTGATCGGGTTCGAGTTGGAACTTGTCACAAAAATTTGGGCCATAGGTCTTGGATTTTTGCTGGTAAGATCTCAAAGCAGGTGTAACATCCTAGGAAGGGCCTATGCATTTTTCAGATCAATTGTATGAAATGACAAGTCTTAAGTATTATGAATAAATTTTTGATACTTTTGGAAACCTAGAAATGAATGAAAATGGAAATGAAAATGAAAATGGAAATGAAAATGGAGATGGAAATGAAAATGGAAATGGAAATGGACATTTTTGGAAACTTAGACATTTTTGGAAACCTAAACATTTTTGGAAATGATCCAAAAATGGAAACTTGAACATTTCGGGAAACTTGGATATAAGAGAGAAATAAAGGAGTTTTATTCACATAAATATGTGAATAATAAGAGATAAATAAAGGAGTTTTATTCACATAAATATGTGAATAATAAGAGATAAATAAAGGAGTTTTATTCACATAAATATGTGAATAATAAGAGATAAATAAAGGAGTTTTATTCACATAAATATGTGAATAATAAGAGATAAATAAAGGAGTTTTATTCACATAAATATGTGAATAATAAGAGATAAATAAAGGATTATTTTCTAATGAGATAATTGAGGAGATAATTGATGGATTAAAGGCTTTTATCTTTTAAATAAAAGAGATAATATTATCAAAAGAGGAGTGGTGGCCAAGTAAAGGACTCCTAGGCTGATAACTTTGGCTATAAAAGGAGGACAGGAGGGCTACTCATCAACATTTGCTCCTCTTCCTCTCTCACGAAATTCTCCTAGGCAAAACCCCTCTCTCGCCGAATTTTCATTAAGCAAAAATCCCTCTTTTTTCTTCTATTTTCTTCTCCGTTCTCTCATGTTGTCTGAATCTTTGTGGATTCTAAGAAAGAGGCAATCATCCACAACATCAAAAGGGATCTTTCGGGAAATCTAAGGATCTAAGGTAAGGATTATAAATATAAATATGTGGTTAAAGATTATGATTCACGTTTTCAAAGTTAGATCTAATCTAACACGAAGTTATAGGATTTCAACAGGCTTATAAAGGAATCCTCTTCAGATTTGGAATCCCATCATAAGTATTAGCCGAGTTCAAGGAAGAGGAATTCTAGCAACTGTTGGGACTTGATTAAATCAATTCGGCAACTAGGTAAGTAATTCTACTTCTAGTAGGATTTGGTTTTAAGACCAAATAGGTTTATTTATATGTTTTAATTAATGGCCGAATATAGGAGTGAAAGATCTAGATCGGTAGATCGCTCTACGGGAATTCACGGAAACTATTAAGTGAAAAAGGTGTGTACTCTTACTAACTTTCAATAAATTGCATGGCAATCATTAAATATATAAATATGTAATAAAGATGTGAATGTGGCTAAGCACCACAAATGTGGTAAGGAGTACCTGTGCACGTTTCCTACTTTTGATAGGATTGTGAATGTGATATATTTTGAACATGTGATTAGTAACATGAATGAAAATTAAGTATGTGAAATATGTTACGAAATAATTGGGGCATTCGGGATATTTGTGGAGGAAGAAAGTGAAGGTGATGACTACGGTCTCACCAACGTAAAGTGGTGACTACGGTCACATAAAGTGAAAAGTGGTAACTTCGTTACATCCAAGTGAATACAAAGGTCTAATGACACAACATAAGTGGGCGATGAGCACGTCGATCGCAAATGATCGCCTTCGATGGTGTGTAGCGGATGGAGGGTCGACTTAGTAGTCCCCGCGGTGTATGCGAGTTGGTACGGGTGGTGTGTAGCGGATGGACAAATAGGTTTGGATTTGGGTTGCATCATCCTTTATTTTGTATGAACATGATATTGATATGACTTGTATGCCTGATTTGTTGGAAATTAGTACTATGTACACATTGAGTCTGTTGACTCACCCCGTTGGGGAATTATTTTTCAGGTGATGAGCAGTAATGGACCGGGTCGGCAGGAGCTAAAGGTGGCCATGCATCGCTTGAAGAAATTATTTGGAATTTGGACTTTATGAAATTTTAGTACTTTAAACTTTATTTTGGGTTTGAATGATGTAATAAGGCCATAAGGCCCAATTGGATTTTCTTTATTTCTGTTTATTTTTTTATTTGAATATGATACAATTTATGTTTGATTAAAGATAAGTAAATTTATTTCTTTTAAAATAATAAACCCAAAAATTATTTTGTCACCTTATTTAAGTTAGATTTCCAGAATTTATTAAATAGGTTTCAAATTAAGCCCGACCCAAAACAATTTTTTTTAAATTACACAAATTTTCTCTAAGTCATTTAGAACATTGAAAACCGATTTATTTAAGGAACATACGATCCGGTTCGTGCTCGTGGGCGGGTGTGGGTGTTTCATTGGTATCGAGCCCGCTTTTAAAACTCTCGGCCTGTGGGCTCGAGCCCAAAACGTTTTCAATTCGAGCCCAAATGAATTTCTTTGAAATAAGCGAGTTTTATGGCATGGCACCTAAGTCTCCGACCCCATGATCCACCGGTAAGTACCTTTAACCATCCGTGTGATTATGTGAATTATGAATTGTAAAAGGGTAGCAAAGGCATGGAACGTAGAATAGTGTGATAGGAACTTGAACCCTAGGATTAGACTACTCAAACACTTGAAACTCATAAGACTTAATGAACTTAACAAACCTATGACTAAGTTATTAAGCTAGGGTGTGGCAACCCCAGACGCATGTCTAGGATTGGATCCTAAGAGCCTCAGTATTTAAGCGGTCCCAGTGACTCACCTCCTCTTCGCAGTATCCTACCCGTGCGTAGCTTCGGTTCGCCCTAACTCAGAAGGCTCAGTGGTGTGGCAACCTCTGTGCGCATGTCTAGAAAGGTCGGTGAGAGCTTGGTATTTAAGCAGTCCGCGTGACTCACCTCCTCTTCATTCGAATCCTGCGCTGCAGTGCGTAGCTTTGGTTCACCCCGACCAAGAGGGCTCGGTCATAGGCTAAACACAAAGAATAAAACCGAAAGGGACTTAGCCGCTTTTCTTTTATAAAAAAATAAAAAAATGTATAACCAAAATTTAGTTTTAAAACTCTTAGAAACTTATGAGAACTATTTTACAACATTTTCTTCTAAAAAAAAATACCCTTGGTTTATAAAATGACCAAACCACCCATAGTTTTAACAAAATTTCATTACTTTATCAAATGTTCAAAAACCCTAATTTGTAAAATATCAAACTATCTTGATTTTGGAAAAATTATCAAAATACCCCTGAGATCAAAAATTACCGAAATGCCCCTGGATTTCAAAATTCTTCCAAAATTTCCCCGGAACTTTAGAAGTACCAAAATACTTTCGTCAAAATCACCAGGGAACTTTTTATTTTTGAAAATTTAAGAAAATACCCCTGTAGGATAAAATTACGAAAATGCCCCTGGGTAGTGGAAAAGCAAAATAACGAAAACAACAACAAGAATTACAACGTTTCTTTGAATGAACGAAAGTTTATATTTGTTGATGGATGAATGAATGAATACAATACCCTATGCATGTATGAATACGAAAGAACCACTCTTAAACTCTTCTTCATAAGATATCATCATGTAATAAGTGAAACAAGAATACTAATACATAAAATTCCTTAATCGGATCTAAATCGATAATGAGCTCAAGAGGACATGGTCGTCATGGAAGAGGTAGAGGAAGGATGACTGTTAGATCGGGACAAGGTTACGACAATGAGATACCACCACCACCATCACCCCCAAATTGTCAATGTTGAGCAAAGAGGCTCGCATGGGGAAGATGCCGTGTCGCAGTCAGTCTTTGCGAGTTTTGGAATTGGTGGTCGTGCAGAAACAATTCAGAAATCGTAAGTCCAGGCGCTCGAGCGGCTCCGTGCTAATGGAGCCGAAATGTTTAGAGGAGTATCGGGAGTGGCACCCAAGATCACCGAGTCATCGTTGGAAGCAACCGAGCGCATCATGGATGAGCTCGACTTGACCCCGAGGAGAAGTTGAAAGGGATGACGGCACCGCATTCGCGATGAAGCGTATCAATGGTGGTTAACCGTTCGGACGGTGCCACGCGGAAGATCTCGACATGGGAATATGCTAAGGAAGCATTTGGAAAGAAGTATGTGGGAACCAGTATATAGATGAGCAAAGGAAGGCTTTTCCGGGGTTGGTACAAGGAAGTAAGTCCATCACCGAATATGAAGCGAATTCTTGAGGTTGAGCCGATATGCCCGAGAGTAGTGGCGATCGAGCATGAACGCTGTGTGTTCGTTTTGAGGACGGACTTAGGGACGATTTGAGACTTTTATAGCACCGCATCGGGAGCGGGAATTCTCTGCCTTGGTGGAAAAGGCTAAAGTGGTGAGAGAATTAAGGACGCCACCAAGCGGTGTGGATGAAATAAGCCCAAAAGAGGTTTGGGGCCATCCGGAAAAGGCCACAAGAGGCCTAGAGATTGATGCCACAAAGTCAACAGCCGGGCACGGGGCGCAATTTCGCCTTTTGTGAACATTGTGGAAGGAAGCACGGGGAGAGTGTTGGAAAAAGGCTGGACGATGTCTCAAGTGTGGGTCCAAGGACCATATGATTAAGGATTGCCCCAAGCTATTAGATGAGAGCCAACCAGCAGCTCAGAATGCTAACCAGGCTGGTAGAGGCGGACAGCAGCCTCAAAGAGGTCGTGGGTCGGCCAACAGAGGTAGTGGCGGGCCGTGGAGCTCGGGGCCGAGTGCGACTAACTAACGCCGCAAGGCAACCGGGTTTGGTTTACGCGGTCACGGAGGAGAAGAGGGAGACGCGCCGGATGTTATAACCGGTACGTTCTTTATTCATGACAAACCCTATTTTGCTCTTATTGATGTGGGCTCAACTCATTCCTATGTTGCATGTAGTGTGGTTGAAACACTAGGCCTAGACTCTGAACTTTCTGATAGGCAGATAACTGTAGTAAGCCCTTTAGGCCAAACGGTGAGGATAGATAGGATCTTTCTGAATGTACCCCTAGAGATTCGGGGAGCGAACTTTCTGGCCGACTTAATGGAATTACCCTTCTGAGAGTTTAAGCTTATACTTGGAATGGATTGGCTAGTAGAGCATCGAGCCGTGTTGGATTGTACGGCTAAACGTATGGAACTAAGAACCCCTAAGATGAGGTAGTAGTGATGATCGGAGAAAGGATGAACTACTTGTCTAACGTAGTTTTCGCAGACTGAAGGCCGGGAAAATGGTTAAGAAAGGATGTAAGGCATTCTTAGCCTTCGTGAGTGCGTTAAGAGGAGAAGATGAAGGTGTCAAGGAGTTAGAACAATGAGGGATTTTGAGGATGTATTTCCGAGGAGTTGCCCTAATACCCCGGATAGAGAGTGGAATTTGGAATAGATTTGCTACTAGGAATGCGCTCCTGTGTCAATCAATCGCCCCTACCGAATGGCACCAAAGGAGTTAGTGGAGCTCAAGGCTCAAATCCAAGAGTTGTTGGATCGTGGGTTCATTCGACCCGATGTGTCTCCGTGGGGAGCACCCGGGTTCTCTTTGTGAAGAAGAAGGATGGAACTATGCGGATGTGCATAGATTATCGCCGATTGAACAAACGACCATCAAGAACAAGTATCCTTTGCCAAGGATAGATGCCTTGTTCGACCAACCGAAAAGAGGCAAAACAGTGTTCTCAAAGATCGACTTAAGGTCGGGGTATCATCAACCGAAAGTGAAGGAGGTCGATATTCATAAGACCGCTTTTAGGACAAGGTACGGTCATTTTGAATTTGTGGTGATGCCGTTTGGGTTGTGACGCACCGGCGCGCGTCATGGATATGATGAATAGGGTTTTCCAACCCTACTTGGATAGATTCGTCGTGGTGTTCATCGACGACATTTTGGTGTATTCCAAGACGGAGGAGGAGCACGATGAGCATCTCCGAGTTGTGTTAGAAGTGTTAAGGAAAAGAAGCTTTATGCCAAATTCAGCAAGTGTGCGAATTTTGGCTCAAGGAAGTGGCGTTCCTAGGACATGTGGTATCCGCGGAAGGAATAAGAGTGGATCCTAGGAAGATCGAAGCGAGTTGTTGATTGGAAACCACCTAGGTCGGTGGCTGAAATCGTAAGTTTCTTAGGCTTGGCAGAGCTATTACTGAATGTTCGTGGAAGGATTCTCGCCAATAGCCGCACCTTTGACAAAGTTACTAAGGAAGGAAGTACCGTTTGTGTGGACGGATAAGCAACATGAGAGCTTTGAAAAGCTTAAAAGGTGCTTGTGAAGCTCGGTGTTAATTCAAATGGGCGGTAGGACTTCGTAGTATATTGTGATGCTTCGCACACGGGGTTAGGGCCGTGTGCTAATGCAAGAAGGAAAGGTAGTCGCTTATGCATCTCGACATTAAGGCGCGCATGAGGTGAACTACCCAACTCATGACTTGGAACTCGCGGCGCGGGTTTTCGCCCTCAAAGTTTGGAGGCACTACCTTTATGGAGAAAGGTCATGAATTTACACGACCACAAAAGCCTTAAGTATTTGTTGACTCGTAAGGAGTTGAACTTGAGGCAACGAAGGTGGGTGGAGTTATTGAAAGATTATGACTGCTCGATAGAATACCATCCGGCAAGGCGAATGTGGTAGCCGACGCCTAAGTAGGAAGGTTGTGTCGGATTTAAGGGCTTTGTTCGCTCACTTAAGTTTGTATGAAGACTAAGCTTTGTTGGCGAGTTACAAGTCAAGCCAACCTGGGTGAAGGAGGTGAAAGAGGGACAGGTTGGCGGATAAGGACTTAAGTACTAAGTTACAAAGCAAGTACGGCAAGGAGGATTAAAGGATTATGGCGCCAATGATGAAGGAGTCTTGTGCTACAAGGAAAAGGTTTGTATGCCGAGGATAAGGAGTTGAGACAAAGGATTCTTCGGGAAGCGCATGGTAGTCCTTATGCTATGCATCCCGAGGCATCAAGTCAGTATAGAGATCTAAGGGAACAATTTTGGTGGTCGACTTAAACGAGAGGTGGTAATTTGTGGGGAAATGTTTGACATGTCGACAAGTAAAGGCTGAACACCAAGTCCCATCGAGATTGCTTCAACCAATTGAGATTCCCCAATGGAAGTGGGAAAGAATTACCATGGACTTAGTTAGTGGGCTTCCCCTTACGCCCACTAAGAAGGACTCAGTATGGGTGATAGTGGACCGCTTGACCAAGTCCGCACATTTTATCCCCGTGAGGATCGACTATTCCTTCAAAAGTTAGCCAAGTTATATGTGGCGGAGATCGTGAGGCTACACGGGTACCGATGTCGATCATCTCTGATAGAGACCCAAGGTTTACGTCTCGATTTTGGAAAGCACTTCATCAAGCATTAGGCACTAAGCTAGACTTCACTACGACTTTTCATCCACAATCGACGCGGCGATGCGAGCGGTTATACAAGTGTTGGAAGATATGCTAAGAGGTCAGTGTGATGGATTTCCGAGGAAGTTGGGAAGATTACTTGCCTCTAGTGAGTTCGCCACAACAACAACTATCGTGCAAGCATTCGGATGGCACCATACGAAGCATTGTATGGAAGGAAATGTAGAACACCAACTTGTTGGACCGAGTTAGGAGAACGCCGCGCTTTGGGTCCAGAGTTAGTGGCGGGAAACCGAGGAGAAGGTGGAATTAATTCGGCGCACGGTTGAAAGAAGCTTCGATGAGATGTAAGTCATACGCAGACCTTAAGAGGAAAGAAATTGAGTTTGAAGTAGGAGACCAAGTGTTTCTAAAGGTCTCACCTTGGAAGAAGGTTATGCGGTTCGGTCCGCAGCGGAAGCTAAGCCCAAGGTTTATAGGGCCCTATCAAGCAATCGAAGCGAGTTGGGCGGTGGCATACCAATTGGAGTTACCACCGAGTTGCATCAAATGCACGACGTATTTCATGTGTCCATGCTACGCCGCTATCGATCGGATCCGCCTCATGTGGTACCGTTGAAGAAGTGGAGTTAAGGCCGATCTATCCTACGAGGAGGAGCCGATTCGGATCTTGGAACGTGGCGTGAAAGCACTACAAAAGAAGTCGGTGCCTTTAGTCAAGGTGTTATGGCGCAATCATGGATCGGAAGAAGCTTCGTGGGAGCCGGAAGAGACAATGCGACAAAGAATACCCTCAATCTGTTTAGTTAGGAAATTTCGAGGACGAAATTTTATTTAAGGGGGTAGAACTCAGTAACATCCTAGGAAGGGCCTATGCATTTTTCAGATCAATTGTATGAAATGACAAGTCTTAAGTATTATGAATAAATTTTTGATACTTTTGGAAACCTAGAAATGAATGAAAATGGAAATGAAAATGAAAATGGAAATGAAAATGGAGATGGAAATGAAAATGGAAATGGAAATGGACATTTTTGAAAAACTTAGACATTTTGGAAACCTAAACATTTTTGGAAATGATCCAAAAATGGAAACTTGAACATTTCGGGAAACTTGGATATAAGAGAGAAATAAAGGAGTTTTATTCACATAAATATGTGAATAATAAGAGATAAATAAAGGAGTTTTATTCACATAAATATGTGAATAATAAGAGATAAATAAAGGAGTTTTATTCACATAAATATGTGAATAATAAGAGATAAATAAAGGAGTTTTATTCACATAAATATGTGAATAATAAGAGATAAATAAAGGATTATTTTCTAATGAGATAATTGAGGAGATAATTGATGGATTAAAGGCTTTTATCTTTTAAATAAAAGAGATAATATTATCAAAAGAGGAGTGGTGGCCAAGTAAAGGACTCCTAGGTGATAACTTTGGCTATAAAAGGAGGACAGGAGAGGCTACTCATCAACATTTGCTCCTCTTCCTCTCTCTGCCAAATTCTCCCTAGGCAAAACCCTCTCTGCGAATTTTCATTAAGCAAAAATCCTCTCTTTTTCTTCTATTTTCTTCTTCTCCGTTCTCTTTGTTAAGCTGAATCTTTGTGGATTCTAAGAAAGAGGCAATCATCCACAACATCAAAAGGGGATCTTTCGGAAATCTAAGGATCTAAGGTAAGGATTATAAATATAAATATGTGGTTAAAGATTATGATTCACGTTTTCAAAGTTAGATCTAATCTAACACGGTTATAGGATTTCAACAGCTTATAAAGGAATCCTCTTGATTTGGAATCCCATCATAAGTATTAGCCGAGTTCAAGGAAGAGGAATTCTAGCAACTGTTGGGGACTTGATTAAATCAATTCGCAACTAGGTAAGTAATTCTACTTCTAGTAGGATTTGGTTTTAAGACCAAATAGGTTTATTTATATGTTTTAATTAATGGCCGAATATAGGAGTGAAAGATCTAGATCGGTAGATCGCTCTACGAAATTCACTAAACTATTAAGTGAAAAGGTGTGTACTCTTACTAACTTTCAATAAATTGCATGGCAATCATTAAATATATAAATATGTAACAAGATGTGAATGTGGCTAAGCACCACAAATGTGGTAAGGAGTACCTGTGCACGTTTCCTACTTTTGATAGGATTGTGAATGTGATATATTTTGAACATGTGATTAGTAACATGAATGAAAATTAAGTATGTGAAATATGTTACTGAAATAATTGGGGCATTCGAGATATTTGTGGAGGAAGAAAGTGAAGGTGATGACTACGGTCTCACCAACGTAAAGTGGTGACTACGGTCACATAAAGTGAAAAGTGGTAACCGGTTACATCCAAAGGAATACAATGTCTAATGACACAACATAAGTGGGCGATGAGCACGTCGATCGCAAATGATCGCCTTTGATGGTGTGTAGCGGATGGAGGGTCGACTTAGTAGTCCCCGCGGTGTATGCAGTTGGTACGGGTGGTGTGTAGCGGATGGACAAATAGGTTTGGATTTGGGTTGCATCATCCTTTATTTTGTATGAACATGATATTGATATGACTTGTATGCATGATTTGTTGGAAATTAGTACTATGTACACATTGAGTCTGTTGACTCACCCGTTGGGGAATTATTTTTCGTGTGATGAGCGATAATGGACCGGGTCGGCAGGAGCTAAAGGTGGCCATGCATCGCTTGAAGAAATTATTTGGAATTTGGACTTTATGAAATTTTAGTACTTTAAACTTTATTTTGGGTTTGAATGATGTAATAAGGCCATAAGGCCCAATTGGATTTTCTTTATTTCTGTTTATTTTTTTATTTGAATATGATACAATTTATGTTTGATTAAAGATAAGTAAATTTATTTCTTTTAAAATAATAAACCCAAAAATTATTTTGTCACCTTATTTAAGTTAGATTTCCAGAATTTATTAAATAGGTTTCAAATTAAGCCCGACCCAAAACAATTTTTTTTAAATTACACAAATTTTCTCTAAGTCATTTAGAACATTGAAAACCGATTTATTTAAGGAACATACCAGATCCGGTTCAGGCTCGTGGGCCGGGTGTGGGGTGTTTCAGCAGGACGGTTTGTACCAGTTCCACCATTCTTGAAACTAGTTGAGAAATTTAAAATAGGTGTCATCTTTGAAATATATGAGCCATGAATGTCTCATATGCTGATTATTGATAAGGAAAGCATTGTACCAGGCTGTTTGGTAGTCCCAATATGTGAAATATGAATAATGGTCTATTTTAGTGGTAACTTTGGTTGGGAATTTCTTTGGAGAATTTGGGTTCTCACCCCAATCTCTTGGTCGAAGAATTTTAATAATTTGAGCCATGGAATGGGTAATAAAAGTTGGATCTTTTGGTTCGGTGTAATGTTTGAACTATACTGACCCGGTTTGAATCAGTATGTTTTCATAATATTAATGCGGTTTTTGTAATTCTAATGGCTTAAAATGTCATCTTTTGAAAAGTTCTTTAATAAGAATATGTGGAGGTTTTTCAAAAAATTCTTTTTCTATTTTTTTAAAACATTTTTTTGGGAAATATTGGGAATATTTTTGGGTAGCAATTTGCAAAGATGCTACATCTTTTGGGAAAACTTCTTGTACATATGTTTTTGAGAGATTTTGGTTTGTACAAAACAATCTCTGTTTTTTGAAACCTTTATTGCTTCAACAGTAATTTGTGTGAGAGGAGTTTCCTTTTTTTGATTGGGCAAAAGCCAATGTTAATTTTAAGGACTGAGAGAATGTCACACCCCAAAATATAGGGGGTTAGTTGTAATAAATAAGGAAGAAGTAAGCCTTAGGTTTGATGGATAAGTTGCTTGTACATTCTTTAAAGGTCCTAAGTTTAAACCACTCCTCTCCCATTTTTCCTTTTTAAATTTTCAGCAACCTAGGATAAAAGTCACACTAAAATAAATATTAATTGAAGTAAAAATTGAACAAGAAGGGGAAGCAACCCAAATAGTTTAACATGCTTGTTTCCCTCTTCCTTACCCAAGTTTGAAACACTCTTACCCAATTCCAATCTCTTATTATTTTTCAGTCAAAATTTTGGGAAAATTACCCATGTCTCCCCTAGGGTTTCCAAACCATAGGTATTTAAGTAATTTATCTTCTAATTGGTTTTCTATTGCCCTTTTTTTTTTTCAAATCCTATAAGGATTTGGTCTTTTCTTTCCCTATATTTTTCCCCTTTTTCTTTTTCATCTTCTTTACAATAAATTTTCTCTCTATTGCCAAAATTATTTTTGCTTCCCAAAACAAAATCAAATCTCAATTGAATAGTTTCCTACCAAATTCATAATTGCCATTAGCATCAACCTTAGCCTTACCCAAGAATAGGTAAGAATGACTCGATCCCAATGTTTGAATTTGAATCTTCATAGAATTTCTATTTAAACAATAATCTTGTAAGTGAATAAACGATATTTCTCGGTTTTAAATCGAATCTTTCAATAATCTTGATTAATCTTGATGAATCCTGAAATCAATCGTTAACTCATGTGAAATTGTCCTTTGAATGACTTGTTTTAGGTGAATCGAACTAGATATGAGTGCGAGGAACGTCATTCGAGATCCCGGTGATAGGTGTGTGTTATTTTATAAGCGAATTAGGAAAAAATCGAGCCTTAGAAGAAGGCCTACATAGGCATGTGGGCCACACGTATGGACCACATGATCCCTCACATGGCCATGTGGCCTGAAACCCTAGTGTTGTTCGTGAACCATACAGCCTAGACCCTTCCAAATGGTCGTGTCTCCTATGTAGGCTAATTTTGCATGTTCCACACGGTCGTGTAACCCTTCCACATGGCCTATAGCCTCTCACATGGCTTGGTCACGCGGCCATATGCCCCCTGTGTTATAGTTTTTCCCAAAAATTTATGTTTTGTTCAATTTAATCCCTACTTGATCCTTGAAGTGTTCCTAAGAGTTTCTGTGCACTTAATTGATCCTTGATTTAGTGTTTATACAAAAATCTATAACATATATGCTTGAATGATCACTATTATAATGTGTTTAGCAATATTGATTAGGTGAATCATTATGATGCTATGAATAAACATGTGTTATTAACCTTGCTTAATGTTAAAGCATTATTGATAAATTGTGAAGTGCTATTATTTCTATCACTTTACTGAATACATGATGAACATGTTTATTGCTAGTGTTGAACGAAATAAGTGTTAAGCATGCCTACAAATTTTTGCATTATTATGTTGTAAAGTAGGTCATATTACATTGCATGGGGTAGGATGATTTGTACGAAGGAAGAGTGGCAATTTAATAATTTGCAAACAAATGGTGGCTTGTCCACAAACCTAGTGGCAGTACGTTTCATCTGCAAATATGTTGTGCACTCACAACAAGTGGTAATAACTGCAAATTGTGGTTCGATCTCGAACCAAGTGGCAACATAGTTTCAAATGTTTTTATCTAAAATATGGGTGGTTTACCCATAATTTTTACAAACCCAGTGGCAGCTTTTATCTGCCATTACATTGTGTATCTACAAGTGGCAGTTTATTTACAAACCAGTTGTGGTTCATCCACAACCCAGAGTGATACGGTAGATGAGTTATGGCGAACTCATAAGTGAGGTGTATAGTGGAGTTGGGTAAGACCTTTCTGATAAATTGAACTTGCATTACCATACATTAGCATGTGTATTTAAAACTATGTTTTCTGAAACAGTGTGGTGAAGTGATGATATGATAAATTGTTCCTCTAAAGTGCTTTATGATTGTGATTATTATCAGAATTGCTAAGTCACGTGCTTTGCCTACGATTTTGTTTTGGTTTTCTTATGAACGAACTCACACTCAGCTTTATAGCTCATTCCCCCCTTAAAATTTCATCTTTACAGATAACCCACTAGGTTAGGAAGCGGAATCGACAAATTAGAGGGCTCGGCTTGGATTGAAGTTTTATTAGTATTTATACCTATTATTATTTATAGTTCCTATTATTTAAGAACTGTAAGATATTATTTAAACTGTGACATGGGACTTAATTTTGGGTTTATTTAGGGCATGCATGGTATATTTCGGCTATTAATGCTTAGGTTTTGGTTTTATTTAGCATCCATGTCTTTTAAATTATTTTTAAAATAATGAATTATGGATTATAATCAAATATGCATGAAATATGAATTTTATTAAAACTACGTAAAAATCACTTTTCCGCTACCAGATTCTAATTAAACTCTATGTAATAAATAAATTAGGAATTAGCTAAGTATTCAAAGGTAATCACCATTACAAGATAACTGTTAAACTTAATTGGTTTTTATTAACTCATGAGTTTTTTCAGAAAATAGGCTAAGTTTTTCTTCTAACATAAAAAAATGTTTCTAAATGACTGTTTTATAAACCCCGATAGCTTATTGGACCATTTCGATGACCAACGTAATCTTTTGAATTCGGGTCTAATGTCTAGGCTGGGTTGGGGAGGTTACAAAGAGGGACTCAATCCATTTTCTGATTTCAAAACTAACTTCATTCGGGTCTTGTGCATCTTGGAGAGATGCATTCTTTGCGATTTTTTATGAGGATGATGATTCCTCATTTTCTTATTGCATGCATATTTCATACTAGATTTTATTGGTTTTGACGAAATTTTGGGTTTTGGGGATGTTTCTTCTATTTTCCCTTTTCTTTGTCTCGAAATTTTGGGGGCATTTTTGGAGAAATTTTTTAGTAAGGAAATCAGAAAAAAAATTAGTTTCTCCTTTAATATATTTAATGTCAAAATCAAATATGCTCAAAATTGCTTGTCATATTGCAAAAATCTGTTTTGAGGCTATTTTGAACATTTTTTTTGTAAAACTTCTTTTGCTGATTTGCAATCAATTCGTAAAAGAAATTTTTGGTTTAATAAATCACTTTGAAATTTCCTAATACATAAAACAATTGATAAAATTTTGTTTTTTTGATAATACTATAATTTTGCTGAGTTGGATTCCAGTGTCTGGAAGTAAACTGGATTATTTTCTCTTTTCCTCCCTTAATTTGTTTTAAGATCTCACCATCCCCTATTTCACAAGCATCTATTTCTACTATTTTAGGAGCATTTGGATCAGCTAAATATAAAAAGAGAAGTTTAGTAATTTGCTTTTTGATTTGGGTAACAATATTGGTGTGATCATTTGTCTAAGGTTGTGGATTCTTTTTTAGTCTATTATATATGGGTTTGCATAATTTGCTAAGATCTAGATAAAAATCTATGACATTTGAGGCTTGGGCTTGCATTGGGGTATCAAGGGCAATTAATTCAGGCTTGTAACTTTTCAAAGCATCAAGTCTATTTTGGATTTCTGTTAAAAAATCATTTTGGGGGTTTTGGAAAGGTTTTGAAATTTCATATGGTGTAAAAATTTGTTCTTTAGAACTTTTTTTCAATTATCTCTTTTACAGATTCTTTCTCAATTGGCTGGCTTACTAAAATTTTAATATGATCTAATTGTTTTCCTATTGTATAAAGACTGAGATTTGTATAATTGTTTTGTTCTACTATCATTTTAATATCTTTTGATGAGATATGTTCTATTGTTTATTTTTGTTGGAATAAAAGTGTTTTCTACACCTTTCTTTATTGATTTCAAAAGATTTTTCTAGAACAAAAATTTCTGAATTTTCTCCTAGTATTGCATTATTAGTCATTGATGAGTATGTTGGTGATATATTAGGTGAATTTTGGGCTATATTTGAGGAATTACCTATTCCTTGTAAATTGATTCTAAATGTTGTTGGGATGAAAAAGACAAAGAATCTAGTAGTTTTAAAATCTGTTGTTTGTGTTTCGAGGTTTGATTCTTCTTCTATATTTGACTTTCTAAAGGATGTACTGATACTTTCTATATCAAAGGAATGTCTTGGAGGCAATATATGTGGCCTATTGAATATTAATTCAACTGTGCGATCTTGGTGTTGGGAAATTTCACTTAAATAAACATTTATAATTGGGGTTGGTGCAATAGGGTCTGTAGCACCTTCAAGTTTCCATCTGTTAGGGAGATTGATTTCATGCATCTGTATTGTTTTTGGGATTGTGGTATGAGATCTTAAGGTGTCTGTTTCTATTAAAAGGGTTTCTCCTTTTGGGCTTTGGAGTAAAGCCTTGGTGTAACATCCTGGAAAGGGCCTATGTATTTTCGGTTTAATTGTACGAAGTGACATGTTTTGTGTACTAAGAATAAATTTTGAACATTTTTGGAAACTAGGAAATGTAAGGAAATGATGTGGAAATGATTCAAAAGAGGAAAGTGAACATTTCTAGAAAACTTGGAAATGTAAGGAAATGTCAAGTTTACAGAGCCGAACGAAAATTTTTGGAAACTTAGAAATGACTTAGAAATGTCGAATTTTAAAGTTTAAAAGAGGAAATTAAGGCAAGGTGGCCTTAAAAGAAAAAGTTTGTGAAATTTGACACACAAGCAGGCTTGGAAAAGTGGCCTGGAGATGCCACTTAGGGCCTCTGGAAATGACGCCACATGCAAGGTGTTGGGCCTGAGTTCGAGTCACTTGGGAAGCAAATAGCAAATAAAAGGAGTTTTATTTTTGCTTCAGGTGGACGGCACAAGCCTTCTAGAAAGGAGGAGTTTTATTGTCATAAATATTCGATTAATAAGGTGATAAATAAGGGATTTAATTTGGATTATTTTTGAAGAGATAATAAAGGATTATTCTCTAAATATTTTAAATTAAGGGATTATTATTTTGATAATTCAAAGGATAAAGCTATCAAATAAAGAAGAGTGGTGGCCAAGTAAGGGATTCTGAGTAGTAGTTTCGGCTATAAAAGGAAGAAAATAGGGCTACTCATCAAATTTTCTTCCTCCTCTTCTCTCTGCTGAATTTCTGAGTACTCTCCTCTCTTCTCTTCTCTTTTTCTTTTGTCAAGCCGAATCTATAGTCCACCATTGTCAAAATTCTCAAGTTTTCTTTTCTTCCTATTTCTTCTTACCAATCCATTCAAAAGCCGAATCTTGGAAAGGCTTCAAGCATAGGTGCTATCGATTTCTTCAAAGGTAAGAACAAGTTTGATTTCCAATCTTTTCTTTTAGATTAGCCGAGAGATAATCTAACCCCATACATATTATGGTTGCCGAATATGGAAGGACCTTTCGGGATTATCAGAGTAGTCGACTAAAAGGAGGAGTATTCGAGATTTCTAAGATTAAGGTAAGACATGTGAATATTCGGCCAAAGGCCTTGATTTATGTTTTGATGATTAAGATTAAGTCTAACGTAAGGTTTTAGGGATTTCGACATTCCTAGGGAAACAAGGAACAGTTTCGGGATTTGTTGGTGTTCCAATCGGCAACAAGGTAAGAATACTAATCCTACTAGGATTTGGAATTTTGGCCGAATGGCTTTTTATTAAGGTAATAAGTGATAAATCAATGTAGGGATTAAGGATCTAAGCATTAGATCAAGCTTTTCGGGATCTCAAGGAAATTTTAAGCGAATCGGTGTGTACCCACACTATCCCATAATATGTTTTATGGCATGATTAATTAATATATGTGATATTAAGAATATGAAAGTGGCTAAGGTACCATGTTATGGTACAAAGTACTCAGTCACGCTTTCCTACTTCTACTAGGAATATGAAAGATGTTATTTGTAACATGAGAATATGATAAGAATGTGAACTCGGCATATTATGCATATTATTATATGGGGCATATGGGTTATTGAAAGGGGAAGTGAATGTGGTGACCTAAGACCACGAACACGGTGACCTAAGACCGTGATATCTGAAAAGTGGTGACCTAAGACCACAGTAATCTGAAAGTGGTGACCTAAGACCACGGTGATGCGGTGACCTAAGACCGCAGATTTGGAGTGTAGCGGAAGGAGGGTCGACTTAGTAGTCCCACGGTGTGACCGGCAGTGCACGGGGTGTGTAGCGGATGGACAATTAGGTTTGGGTTTGGGAATGCATCATAACTTTGTATTCTATGTTTTGAATGTGTAATATGTGATATGCCCGATTCTATTATGATTTAGTGTCGTGTACACATTGAGTCTGTGCTTTGACTCACCCCGTTGTGGGACTATGTTTCTGTGATGAATGAGTGATGGACCGGACTGCGAGAACTTGTGGTGGCCATGCTCAACATGAAGTTTATATTTTTATGGACTCTTGAATTTATTTTAGTACTTTGAATTATTTTTGGGAATTTTTTTTTGATGTAATAAGGCCATAAGGCCATGATGAACGATTTTATTTCTACTTGTTGTTTTATTGTGCTACAAATTTTGATTAAGTTAAAGAAAAGTATTTTATTTTAAAATATACTCGATATGTTTATTACTTAAAATTAAAAAGGGGTTTTCAAATTTAAAAATCCAGTTTGTTTTCAACACAAGCCCAACCCAAACTATTTAAAAAAAAATCACACAAGTTTTTCACCAAGTAACGAAAGTATTTGAATCGGTTTACTTGAGGAACATACCAAATCTGGTCAAAGCTCGTGGGCCGGGTTTGGGGTGTTTCACTTGGTGTTGACTACGGAGTACATAACTTTGAAATGGAGCAGATAGATTAAAGTAAGTACTTCGGATCGAGGAAGCATCTTGTAATTATGGGTATAAATTAAAAATGCCAAAGATTGTAAAATGTTTTTATCAGTTAAAGAAATCACAAAATTTGGGTAGCAATTAAAATATATTGGGTTAGTATATAGGCTTGTTTCTATTGTTCCTAATAATGAATCATTAAACATGACGTGTCTTTTGAAACACCCCACACCCGGCCCACGAGCCTGAACCGGATCTGGTATGTTCCTTAAATAAATCGGTTTTCAATGTTCTAAATGACTTCGAGAAAATTTGTGTAATTTAAAAAAAATTGTTTTGGGTTGGGCTTAATTTGAAACCTATTTAATAAATTCTGGAAATCCAACTTAAATAAGGTGACAAAATAATTTTTGGGTTTATTATTTTAAAAGAAATAAATTTACTTATCTTTAATCAAACATAAATTGTATCATATTCAAATAAAAATAAATGAGAAATAAAGAAAATCCAATTGGGCCTTATGGCCTTATTACATCATTCAAACCCAAAATAAAGTACTAAAATTTCATAAAGTCCAAATTCCAAATAATTTCTTCAAGCGATGCATGGCCACCTTTTGCTCCTGCGCCGACCCTACCCATTACTTGCTCATCACACAAAAAATAATTCCCCAACGGGTGAGTCAACAGACTCAATGTGTACATAGTACTAATTTCCAACAAATCGTGCATACAAGTCATATCAATATCATGTTCATACAAAATAAAGGATGATGCAACCCAAATCCAAACCTATTTGTCCATCCGCTACACACCACCCGTACCAACCTTGTACATCGCGGGGACTACTAAGTCGACCCTCCATCCGCTACACACCATCGAAGCGATCGCTTTGCGATCGACGTGCTCATCGCCCACTTATGTTGTGTCATTAGACATCAGTATTCACTGGATGTAACCGGTTACCACTTTTCACTTTATGTGACCGTAGTCACCACTTTACGTTGGTGAGACCGTAGTCATCACCTTCACTTTCTTCCTCCACAAATATCCCGAATGCCCCAATTATTTCATAACATATTTCACATACTTAATTTTCATTCATGTTACTAATCACATGTTCAAAATATATCACATTCACAATCCTATCAAAAGTAGGAAACGTACCTGGGTACTCCTTACCACATTTGTGGTGCTTAGCCACATTCACATACTTTTTTACATATTTATATATTTAATGATTGCCATGCAATTTATTGAAAGTTAGTAAGAGTACACACCTTTTTCGCTTAATAGTTTCCGTGAATTCCCGTAGAGCGATCTACCGATCTAGATCTTTCACTCCTATATTCGGCCATTAATTAAAACATATAAATAAACCTATTTGGTCTTAAAACCAAATCCTACTAGAAGTAGAATTACTTACCTAGTTGCCGAATTGATTTAATCAAGTCCCAACGATTGCTAGAATTCCTCTTCCTTGAAATCGGCTAATACTAGGTATGTAACCATGTCATCTTCGGTTTTTGAAATAATGGAAAACACTTAAACAAATTATGCCTTGGCCGAATATCCCTTACCTTATGATGGGATTCCAAATCAAGAGGATTCCTTTATAAGCTGTTGAAATCCTATAACTTCGTGTTAGATTAGATCTAACTTTGAAAACGTGAATCATAATCTTTAACCACATATTTATATTTATAATCCTTACCTTAGATCCTTAGATTTCCGAAAGATCCCCTTTTGATGTTGTGGATGATTGCCCTCTTTCTTAGAATCCACAAAGATTCAAACAACAACAAAGAGAAACGGAGAAGAAAATAGAAGAAAAAGAGAGGATTTTTGCTTAATGAAAATTCGCAGAGAGGGGTTTTGCCTAGGAGAATTTCTGAGAGAGGAAGAGGAGCAAATGTTGATGAGTAGCCCTCCCGTGTCCTCCTTTTATAGCCAAAGTTATCACCTAGGAGTCCTTTACTTGGCCACCACTCCTCTTTTTGATAATATTATCTCTTTTATTTAAAAGATAAAAGCCTTTAATCCATCAATTATCTCCTCAATTATCTCATTAGAAAATAATCCTTTATTTATCTCTTATTATTCACATATTTATGTGAATAAAACTCCTTTATTTATCTCTTATTATTCACATATTTATGTGAATAAAACTCCTTTATTTCTCTCTTATTATTCACATATTTATGTGAATAAAACTCCTTTATTTCTCTCTTATATCCAAGTTTCCCGAAATGTTCAAGTTTCCATTTTTGGATCATTTCCAAAAATGTTTAGGTTTCCAAAAATGTCTAAGTTTCCAAAAATGTCCATTTCCATTTCCATTTTCATTTCCATTTCCATCTCCATTTTCATTTCCATTTTCATTCATTTCTAGGTTTCCAAAAGTATCAAAAATTTATTCATAATACTTAAGACTTGTCATTTCATACAATTGATCTCGAAAAATGCATAGGCCCTTCCTAGGATGTTACTGATTCTACCCCTTAAATAAAATTTCGTCCTCGAAATTTCCTAACTAAACAGATTGAGGGTATTGTTTGTCGCATTGTCTCTTACGGCTCCCACGAAGCTTCTTCCGATCCATGATTGCGCCATAACACCTTGACTAAAGGCACCGACTTCTTTCGTAGTGCTTTCACGTCACGCCCAAGATCCGAATCGGCTCCTCCTCGTAGGATGGATCCGGCCTTAACTCCACTTCTTCAACAGGTACCACATGAGACGGATCCGATCGATAGCGGCGTAGCATGGACACATGAAATACGTCGTGCATTTGATGCAACTCGTGGCAACTCCAATTGGTATGCCACCGCCCAACTCGCTTGATGCCTTGATAGGGCCCTATAAACCTTGGGCTTAGCTTCCTTTGCTGCGGCCGAACCGCATAACCTTCTTCCAAGGTGAGACCTTTAGAAACACTTGGTCTCCTACTTCAAACTCAATTTCTTTCCTCTTAAGGTCTCAAGCGACGACTTACGCTCATCGGCTTCTTTCAACCATGCCCGAATTAATTCCACCTTCTCCTCGGTTTCGCCACTAACTCTGACCCAAAACGCGCGGCGTTCTCTAACTCGGTCCAACAAGTTGGTGTTCTACATTTCCTTCCATACAATGCTTCGTATGGTGCCATCCGAATGCTTGCACGATAGCCGTTGTTGTAGGCGAACTCACTAGAGGCAAGTAATCTTCCCAACTTCCTAAATCCATCACACACCTCTTAGCATATCTTCCAACACTTGTATAACCCGTTCGGACTTCCCGTCGATTGTGGATGAAAAGCCGTAGTGAAGTCTAGCTTAGTGCCTAATGCTTGATGAAGTGCTTTCCAAAATCGAGACGTAAACCTTGGGTCTCTATCGGAGATGATCGACATCGGTACCGCGTGTAGCCTCACGATCTCCGCCACATATAACTTGGCTAACTTTTGAAGGGAATAGTCGATCCTCACGGGGGATAAAATGTGCGGACTTGGTCAAACGGTCCCACTTGTCACCCATACCGAGTCCTTCTTAGTGGGCGTAAGGGGGAAGCCCACTAACTAAGTCCATGGTAATTCTTTCCCACTTCCATTGGGGAATCTCAATTGGTTGAAGCAATCTGATGGGACTTGGTGTTCACCTTTACTTGCTTGACATGTCAAACATTTCCCCACAAATTCGCTTAACTCTCGTTTGTGTCCGACCACCAAAATTGTTCCCTTAGATCTCTATACTGACTTGATGCCTCCGGGATGCATAGCATAAGGACTACCATGCGCTTCCCAAGAATCCTTTGTCTCAACTCCTTATCCTCCAAGCATACAAACCTTTTCCTTGTAAAGTACAAGACTCCTTCATCATTGACGCCATAATCCTTTAATCCTCCTTGCCGTACTTGCTGTAACTTAGTACTTAAGTCCTTATCCGCCAACCGTGTCCCTCTTTCACCTCCTTCACCCAAAGTTGGCTTGACTTGTAACTCGCCAACAAAGCTTAGTCATCATACAAACTTAAGTGAGCGAACAAAGCCCTTAAATCCGACACAACCTTCCTACTTAGGGCGTCGCCTACCACATTCGCCTTGCCGGATGGTATTCTATCGAGCAGTCATAATCTTTCAATAACTCCACCCACCTTCGTTGCCTCAAGTTCAACTCCTTCGAGTCAACAAATACTTAAGGCTTTTGTGGTCCGTAAATTCATGACCTTTCTCCATAAAGGTAGTGCCTCCAAACTTTGAGGGCGAAAACCACCGCCATGAGTTCCAAGTCATGAGTTGGGTAGTTCACCTCATGCGGCCTTAACTCGTCGAGATGCATAAGCGACTAGCTTTCCTTCTTGCATTAGCACACACGCCTAACCTCATGTGCGAAGCATCACAATATACTACGAAGTCCTTACCTGCCTCCGTCTGAATTAACACCGAAGCTTCAGTCAGCACCTTTTTAAGCTTTTCAAAGCTCTCTTGTTGCTTATCCGTCCACACAAACGATACTTCCTTCCTTAGTAACTTTGTCAAAGGTGCGGCTATTGACGAGAATCCTTCCACGAACCTTCGTAATAGCTTGCCAAGCCTAAGAAACTTCTCGATTTCACCACCCACCTAGGTGGTTTCCAATCCAACATCGCTTCGATCTTCCTAGGATCCACTTTTATTCCTTCCGCGGATACCACATGTCCTAGGAACGCCACTTCCTTGAGCCAAAATTCGCACTTGCTGAATTTGGCATAAAGCTTCTTTCCCTTAACACTTCTAACACAACTCGGAGATGCTCATCGTGCTCCTCCTCCGCCTTGGAATACACCAAAATGTCGCCGATGAACACCACGACGAATCTATCCAAGTAGGGTTGGAAAACCCTATTCATCATATCCATGAACGAAACGCGGCGGTGCGTTCGTCAACCCAAACGGCATCACCACAAATTCAAAATGACCGTACCTTGTCCTAAAAGCGGTCTTATGAATATCGCCTCCTTCACTTTCGATTGATGATACCCCGACCTTAAGTTGATCTTTGAGAACACAATTGCCCTTTCGGTTGGTCGAACAAGTCATCTATCCTTGGTAAAGGATACTTGTTCTTGATGGTCGGTTTGTTCAATCGACGATAATCTATGCACATCCGCATAGTTCCATCCTTCTTCTTCACAAAGAGAACCTGGGTGCTCCCCACGAGACACACCGGGTCGAATGAACCCACGATCCAACAACTCTTGGATTTGAGCCTTGAGCTCCACTAACTCCTTTGGTGCCATTCGGTGGGAGCGATTGACACGGGAGTCGCTCCTCGGTAGCAAATCTATTCCAAATTCCACTTCTCTATCTGGGGTATTCCGGCAACTCCTCCTAAATACATCCTCAAAATCCCTTCTTGTTCTAACTCCCTTGACACCTTCCTCTTCTCCTCTTAACGCACTCACACGAAGGCTAAGAATGCCTTACATCCTTTCTTAACCATTTTCCCGGCCTTGGTCACGAAACTACGTTAGACAAGTAGTTCCTCCTTTCTCCGATCATCACTACTACCTCATCTTCCGGGTTCTTAGTTTCATACGTTTAGCCGCACAATCCAACACGGCTCGATGCTCTACTAGCCAATCCATTCCAAGTATAAGCTCAAACTCTCCAGAAGGGTAATTCCATTAAGTCACCAAAGTTCGCTCCCGAATCTCTAGGGGTACATTCCGAAGATCCTATCTATCCTCACCGCTTTTGGCCTAAAGGGCTTACTACGCTTATCCGCCTATCGTAAAGTTCGAGTCTAGGCCTAGTGTTTCAACCACACTACATGCAACATAGGAATGAGTTGAGCCCACATCAATAAGAGCAAAATAGGGTTTGTCATGAATAAAGAACGTCACGGTTATAACATCCCGCGCGTCTCCTCTTCCCTCCGGCGAACCGCGTAAACCAAACCCGGTTGCCTTGCTTGGCGTTAAGCATTGCACTCGCCCCCGAGCTCCACGGCCTCTGCCACTACCTCTGTTGGCGACCCACGACCTCTTTGAGGTTTCAGCCCGCCTCTACCACCTGGTTAGCATTCTCGAGTGCTGGTTGGCTCTCATCTAATAGCTTGGGGCAATCCTTAATCATATGGTCCTTGGACCCACACTTGAGACATCGTCCCGCCTTTTTCCAACACTCTCCCTGTGCTTCCTTCCACAATGTTCACAAGGGCGAAATTGCCACCCAGAACCAACTGTTGACTTTGTGACTGTCAACTCTTGGCCTCTTGTGGCCTTTTCGGATATTTAAAACCTCTTTTGGGCTTATTTGCCCACACCGCTTGGTGGCGTCCTTAATTCCTCACCACTTTAGCCTTTTCCACCAAGGCGAGAGAATTCCCGCCTCCCGATGCGGTGCTATCAAAAGTCTCAAATCGTCCCTAAGTCCGTCCTCAAAACGAACACAGACGTTCATGCTCGGACGCCACTACTCCTCTGGGCATATCGGCTCAACCTCAAGAATTCCGCTTCATATTCTGGTGACGGACTTACTTCCTTGTACCAACCCCGAAAAAGCCTTCCTTTGCTCATCTATATACCGGTTCCCACATACTTCTTCCGAAATGCTTCCTTAGCATATTCCCGTGTCGATCTTCCGCCGTGGCACCGTCCCGAACGGTTAACCACCATTGATACGCTTCATCGCGTAACGATAGCACTCATCATCCCTTTCAACTTCTCCTCGGGGTCAAGTCGAGCTCATCCATGATGCGCTCGGTTGCTTCCAACCAAGACTCACCAGACCGGTGCCACTCCGATACTCCTCTAAACATTTCACTCCATTAGCACGAGCCGCTCGAGCCTGCACTTACGATTTCTGAATTGTTTCTGCACCACCACCAATTCCAAAACTTGCAAAGACACGACTGCGACACGGCATCTTCCTCATGCGAGCTCAATGCTCAACATTGACAAATGGGGGTGATGGTGGTGGTGGTGGTATCTCATTGTCGAACCTTGTCCCGATCTAACAGTCATCCTTCCTCTACCTCTTCCACGACGACCACGTCCTCTTGAGCTCATTATCGATTTAGATCCGATTAAGGAATTTTATGTATTAGTATTCTTGTTTCACTTATTACCCGCGATGATATCTTATGAAGAAGAGTTTAAGAGTGGTTCTTTCGTATTCATACATGCATACAGATCTTGTATTCATTCATTCATCCATCAACAAATATGAACTTTCGTTCATTCAAAGAAACGTTGTAATTCTTGTTGTTGTTTTCGTTATTTTGCTTTTCCACTACCCGTGGGCATTTTCGTAATTTTATCCTACAGGGGTATTTTCGTAAATTTTCAAAAATAAAAAGTTCCTCGTGATTTTGACGAAAGTATTTTGGTACTTCTAAAGTTCCGGGAAATTTTGGAAGAATTTTGGAAATCCAGGGTATTTTTCGGTAATTTTTGATCTCGTGGGTATTTTGATAATTTTTCCAAAAATCGGGTAAATTTGTAAAATTTATTAAGTTAGGATATTTTCCAAGATTGTAAAACATTGAGGGTTCCTTTGAGAGTTACATTTTTCAAAGCAATGATATTGTAAAAATTTTGGAAATCGTATTCGTTTTGGTAATTTTGTAAGTTAGAGTAATTTTGTAATTTTCCAAAATCAAGATAGTTTGATATTTTACAAATTAGGGTTTTTGAACATTTGATAAAGTAATGAAATTTTGTTAAAACTATGGGTGGTTTGGTCATTTTATAAACCAAGGGTATTTTTTTTTTAAAAGAAAAAGCAATAAGTCCCTTTCGGGTTTTATTCTTTGTGTTTAGCCTATGACCAGAACCCTCTTGGTCGTAGGTGAACCAAAGCTACGCACTGCAGGATTCGAATGAAGAGGAGGTGAGTCACGCGGATCGCTTAAATACCAAGCTCTCACCGACCTTTCTAGACATGCGCATGCAGGTTGCCACACCACCGAGCCTTACGAGTTAGGGGCGAACCGAAGCTACGCACTGGTAGGATACTGCGAAGAGGAGGTGAGTCACTAGGATCGCTTAAATACCGTGCTCTTCCGGATCCAATCCTAGACATGCGTGCATGTGGGGTTGCCACACCCTAGCTTAATAACTTAGTCATAGGTTTGTTAAGTTCATTAAGTCTTATGAGTTTCAAGTGTTTGAGTAGTCTAATCCTAGGGTTCAAGTTCCTATCACACTATTCTACGTTCCATGCCTTTTCTACCCTTTTACAATTCATAATTCACATAATCACACAGATGGTTAAAGGTACTTACCTGGTGGACTGCGGGTCGGAGACTTAGGTGCCATGCCATAAAACCTGCTTATTTCAAAGAAATTCATTTGGGCTCGAATTGAAAACGTTTTGGGCCTGAGCCCACAGGCCGAGAGTTTTAAAACTGGGCTCTGATACCAACTGAAACACCCCACACCCGGCCCACGAGCCTGAACCGGATCTGGTATGTTCCTTAAATAAATCGGTTTTCAATGTTCTAAATGACTTAGAGAAAATTTGTGTAATTTAAAAAAATTGTTTTGGGTTGGGCTTAATTTGAAACCTATTTAATAAATTCTGGAAATCCAACTTAAATAAGGTGACAAAATAATTTTTGGGTTTATTATTTTAAAAGAAATAAATTTACTTATCTTTAATCAAACATAAATTGTATCATATTCAAATAAAAATAAACAGAAATAAAGAAAATCCAATTGGGCCTTATGGCCTTATTACATCATTCAAACCCAAAATAAAGTACTAAAATTTCATAAAGTCCAAATTCCAAATAATTTCTTCAAGCGATGCATGGCCACCTTTTGCTCCCCGCCGACCCTGGTCCATTCTTTGCTCATCACACGAAAAATAATTCCCCAACGGGTGAGTCAACAGACTCAATGTGTACATAGTACTAATTTCCAACAAATCGTGCATACAAGTCATATCAATATCATGTTCATACAAAATAAAGGATGATGCAACCCAAATCCAAACCTATTTGTCCATCCGCTACACACCACCCGTACCAACTTTGTACACCGCGGGGACTACTAAGTCGACCCTCCATCCGCTACACACCACCATCGAAGGCGTCGGCTTGCGATCGGCGTGCTCATCGCCCACTTATGTTGTGTCATTAGACACTCAGTATTCACCGGATGTAACCGAAGTTACCACTTTTCACTTTATGTGACCGTAGTCACCACTTTACGTTGGTGAGACCGTAGTCATCACCTTCACTTTCTTCCTCCACAAATATCCCGAATGCCCCAATTATTTCATAACATATTTCACATACTTAATTTTCATTCATGTTACTAATCACATGTTCAAAATATATCACATTCACAATCCTATCAAAAGTAGGAAACGTGCACTGGTACTCCTTACCACATTTGTGGTGCTTAGCCACATTCACATACTGTTACATATTTATATATTTAATGATTGCCATGCAATTTATTGAAAGTTAGTAAGAGTACACACCTTTTTAAACTTAATAGTTTCCGTGAATTCCGTAGAGCGATCTACCGATCTAGATCTTTCACTCCTATATTCGGCCATTAATTAAAACATATAAATAAACCTATTTGGTCTTAAAACCAAATCCTACTAGAAGTAGAATTACTTACCTAGTTGCCGAATTGATTTAATCAAGTCCCAACAGTTGCTAGAATTCCTCTTCCTTGAAATCGGCTAATACTAGGTATGTAACCATGTCATCTTCGGTTTTGAAATAATGGAAAACACTTAAACAAATTATGCCTTGGCCGAATATCCCTTACCTTATGATGAGATTCCAAATCAAGAGGATTCCTTTATAAGCCTGTTGAAATCCTATAACTTCGTGTTAGATTAGATCTAACTTTGAAAACGTGAATCATAATCTTTAACCACATATTTATATTTATAATCCTTACCTTAGATCCTTAGATTTCCCGAAAGATCCCCTTTTGATGTTGTGGATGATTGCCCTCTTTCTTAGAATCCACAAAGATTCAAATTAACAATAGAGAAACGGAGAAGAAAATAGAAGAAAAAGAGAGGGATTTTTGCTTAATGAAAATTCGCAGAGAGGGGGTTTTGCCTAGGGAGAATTTCTCTGAGAGAGGAAGAGGGAGCAAATGTTGATGAGTAGCCCTCCTGTCCTCCTTTTATAGCCAAAGTTATCACCTAGGAGTCCTTTACTTGGCCACCACTCCTCTTTTTGATAATATTATCTCTTTTATTTAAAAGATAAAAGCCTTTAATCCATCAATTATCTCTCAATTATCTCATTAGAAAATAATCCTTTATTTATCTCTTATTATTCACATATTTATGTGAATAAAACTCCTTTATTTATCTCTTATTATTCACATATTTATGTGAATAAAACTCCTTTATTTCTCTCTTATTATTCACATATTTATGTGAATAAAACTCCTTTATTTCTCTCTTATATCCAAGTTTCCCGAAATGTTCAAGTTTCCATTTTGGATCATTTCCAAAAATGTTTAGGTTTCCAAAATGTCTAAGTTTCCAAAATGTCCATTTCCATTTCCATTTTCATTTCCATCTCCATTTTCATTTCCATTTTCATTCATTTCTAGGTTTCCAAAAGTATCAAAAATTTATTCATAATACTTAAGACTTGTCATTTCATACAATTGATCTGAAAAATGCATAGGCCCTTCCTAGGATGTTACATCTTTGGTCTCTTAAGACAATTAAAATTGAGGCATTTTAGTGGCTTCAACACTAAGAGGTTTGACACCAACTTGGGCTAATCTGAAATGGATGTATTTATATTTTTGTTCTTTGAGCTTATTAATAACGACTTATCTAATAATTGGATTGTCTCATATTCTTTTTTAATAGGTAAAGTTTTTTATTTATTTATTATAACATAACTACAAAAGGCATTTAAAGTTTCAGAAGTTGTTTTCTTAAATTTGGTTTGTTGGAACTCTTGAAAGAGTCTAATTATCAAATTTTTGGGGAACATTTTCATAATGTTCTTATTGTTAATTAACAGTGTTATTTGAGGTTTGGTCAGACTCTTGGGATTGATTGGAGGTAAAGCTTGCAGAAGAATTGATTCTTTGGGGTTCTACTATCATAATTTTTGGATTACTAAAATTGCCTATAGGGATACTCTGTCCTTAACACGCCTAACCCATATCTAACCGGACTATGTACCAATACTTAGTAAAAATAATAATACATTAATAAAGACGGTTAAATCAGAACTCGAAAATATTGAAAACAAAATTGAAGATTTCCAAAACTTAGAATTACTTGTTCCTTCTTGGCTCGAATACCAGGTAGTCCCAAAGATCTAAGGATCGAGTGGATGGAAGTAGATGAAAGTAACTAAAATTGAAATTTAAAAGTAACTAATTAAAACCCGTAACACAATTTAATTCAAAATTCAAAATTAGTAATAACAATAAATTCAATGTTTATTTATTTTTATGATAATAATATTTATCTTTATGGTAAATATTAAATTTAAATTTAATAAAAATAAATATTAAAATAAAAATTATTTAAATTTATTTTTATTTAATACTTTTTATTTTTTTAATAAATATTGTATTATGTTTTTTTTTTTAATTTTGAACTTCAAACTATATTTTCGAAGGAGAAATAAAAATATATTAATTAAATTAAATTATCTAACAAATTTTTAAATTTAATCTAAATATTAAAAATTAATAAATTAATTAATAAATAAAGTATAAAAGTTAAAATTAATAAATTATGATGCAAATATGATATTTTTATAATATTCAGAATATATTTTTGTTTATTACCTATTGTATGATAAAATTATTATGGTATTTTTAAATATATATATATATATATATATAATTTATAAATTTAGACAAATTTATATATAAATTTTTTTTTAAAATGAATCATTTTGTATACTTTTTTTTAAAAATAATTATTAAAAATGTAACTATATAATCAAATTAACTAAATTTAAATCTAAAATCAAAATATAATTTAAACTTTTACAGAGATCAGGTTTGTTTTTTATTTGAATATTTTATATTTCTCTCAAATAATGAATTTAAAATTTAAAATTATCTTCTATTTTTTAAAAGTAATAACAGAGGTAAACAAAATTTGTGTGTCTTTTTGCACATGTAATAGCATTTTTTTTTTCTAATGATAAGAAATTTAAATAAATTGGGATATAAAAAAGTTTAAAAATAAGTCATTTTGCATTTTTTTTTTTAGAATAAGTACTAAAAACGTCAACTATATAATCAAAATAACTAAATTTAAATATAAAATCAAAATATAAATAAATTTTTTTATTAAGATCACATTTGTTTTTTATTTGAATATTTTATATTTATCTTAAATAATGTATTTATATTTTTAAGTTATCTTCTATTTTTTTAAAAATATAACAGAGATAAATAAAATTTGTGTGTATTTCTCCACATGTAAACGCATGATTATATTAAAAAATAAAAATAAATGTTTTATTGTGTTAAATATAATTTTAAAAATTTTATATTTTGATTTGAGTTATTTAGTTAGGAAAGTTTCTTTTAGGTTTTGGATAATGACTGGTTATTAGCTTAATGATTTAATATAAATATATATAATTATTATTTAACATGTATAATTAAAATTTATAATATAATGTATTTGGGTCGGATCAAACTTGGGTAGAAAAATATTATCTAAGCCCCAACCTATATAAAAATAAATCTTAAATTTACCCAAATCTATTTTTTAAATATCGTCATTTTTTTAAATTTTCTTATTTTTTGAGCAAACCTTCGAACTGTATAATATAGTCGGGTCGAATAAAAAAAAATCCAAGCCCAAAAAACAGTGGACATCACCTTTTTTCTTTTTTAGTTCCCTTTCTACACTCGGCTCGAGAGAAATGGTGGAAGCCTAGGCTAGCCTAGCCTAGCCTAGCCATTGACGGGTATGGAATAAAGGCACCTTCATTGTATGGTTGTGGCTTAAAGTTAGTCCTTATCATTATATCATTCCTCTACCAATAGTAGTGGAATCGAATAAATAATTTATTTTAATATTATAATCAAAATATAATATTAATAATTTATTTCCCCCTTTAAGTAAAACATAGCTTAGCAAAAAATACAAAAAAGTCAAATTAAACCATCAACTTTTTAAAAAAAGAGTTGAAATGATTTTTTTTAATAAGAATACTAATTAAAATGTTGAAATTTTTAATACGGCAACCTGTATGACAATGAACGTGTACTCCTTGTTAATATTTTTTTTATCTTTTATGAATTTTTTATACTTTTAATTTTTGAATTATTGTTTATTGACATGATATATAAAACAAATAATGTTATGTTGGCATAACGTGCGCATGAACTGCCATGCCAACAACATTAAAAATTAATGTTTCTCATATTTTTGAAAGGTTAAGGGTCAAATTTAACTCAAAAAAAATAATAAGAGTTAAATTGACAAAAAAAATATAAATATTGAGAGCTAAATTTATCATCATATTAAAAAAAAAGCAAAAATGTAAGGGCAAAGGTGGAATAAATTTACAAGTTTTCCTCAAGACCTTTAAGGGCCCAATTGTAATTTTATTTCTGATACAAGCCCAATTTAAATTTCGGTTCCATTAATGTCTTACTAGTTCGAAAAGCATCCATATTTTTCATTTTAGTTTCCTTATATTTTTACGGTTAGACTTACTCATAGACAAAGTTTGCTTAGATTCAATTGAGTCCAGTTGTAATTTGAATTTTTTAAGAGTAAAGTTTTTCAAAGTTTGAATATGATATTAATTAAGATTTGAAATTATCACACGATATTTACTATTACACTGGTAGCTTAGTTGATCATGAATTTTAATTTGGTGTCAGTATACATTGATTTTGATTGGATGATATACATGAAGCTTGAGTTTGGTTCAAGTATATACATTTTAAAACAAATAAATCTAGTTATTTTCATATGTGATAGATATAGTTGTTCGTGTGTGCAATATGTAAACATAAGATGGAGGTTAATAGTATGTAAAAAAAGTAAATAAAAAATGTATATATACACAATTGCATCAAATCAAAATTCATATATTGACTTTTTTAATCAAAATTCAAATATATACATAATTGTTTCCTTCCTTTGTAGATCACCACCTTGCGAAACTTGCCGAGCCAGATTAGTGTGAAACACACTATCAAAAGATGATAGAATTATGTTCTGTGTCCAAATTTTATGGCATGTATATAGGGGCACCTTAGTGTGCAAATTGTTATGTTGTGATGGTTATATAGAAATTGTGGCATGGTTAATCTTGAGTAATATGATTTCCTTATGACTTAGTAAATGTACAACATTGATCATGTTTCATGCTAGTATGAGTGATGATATAAACTTATATGTTTTGGCATGTAAAAGATTACAATATGAAGAAAATAGGATAGTTAAGTTGATGTATGATTGAAAATGGTACAAAGGATTGTCATACTTGAAACATCTGTTAAAAGCATAGTTGTTTTGGTTCATTTCAAGATCATTTGGATCCTTGATGCTCAAAATAAGTAGATATGCATATGTTGATCTAAGATAAGCAAAGTTGACATAGGTAAGTAATTGGTGTAATTGAATTTAAATGAATCTCATGGATTGTATGTTATGTTAAATGGTTGGATTCAAATTGTTACAAGCTTGTTTTGGCATGTTTTGTTAGGTTTTGGTATAGGTGAATTGGCAAATGAATGTATGTGATAATATGCTTTGGTTGGAAACATGTGAATAGGTACCTAAATGTGTTAAGTTGCTAAAAATAAGGGCAATGTCACAACCATGAGTCCTTGACGTCGCAACTTAGTCTGACAGTGAGTGGCATCATGACATGGAAGTGTTTGGGGTCGCGGCATGACTCATTGAGTTGCGTAATTGCAATGAGGGAATTATGAAATCGCGATGTCGACTTGAGGTTTTAAAAACTTTACAAATTGGTCTTAGCTCAATCTTGGGTTAGTAAAAGAGCTTTCGTAAACTCGTGTGGGACTTGAAAATGAATATGTTGCATAGTATGAATGTGAAATTATACTTAATTGCATATGTGTATGATTGTATGATGCTTGTGTGATGTTAGTTTCACCGGTAATGATTGTACTTAATTTTTTTTATCTAGTACTAATCCATAGCTCGGACTTGGTGTGTTGGGAATGGGGTGTTACACATCACTTGTCAGGGTCCCTCATTCCAACTACAAGAATTTCATCTAATTTGTGAATTTTTCAGGAAAGGATCGGAGGATTTTTCTTACAAGCTTTTAGTTTGAATACTCCTCTCCTAATGCAAAATCTTGATTCAAAATTTCATAGACCTTAGTATAAAACTATGTCAAAGTCTTGTTCTCCTACATCTTAAAGGATTTGAACTTAATAGTGTCAGCATCTGAAGCTTAGTTGGCTTCACAGTGTCAGTTCCCTCATGTGTAGTCTCAAGAATAACCATGCTTCTTTGGCTGTAATGCACTTTGAGATTCTCTTGATTTCTTTTTTATCAACTCTACAAAAAATAACATTAAATGCTATGGAGTTTCCACTAGCAAGCTTCTCTTCTTCACTTGTCCAAGTTATCTCAGGTTTGAGAGTCTTCACACCTAAAACATCAATAGAATGAGGTTTCCAACCTGTCAAAATCAAACTCCAAACATTCTTATCCATGGACTTAATGAAAACCCTTATCCTGGTTGCCTAATAAACATAATTAGAGTTGTTCAATTTGGAGGTTCTAGTAACTAAAGAACTTTCCATCTTAGAAAAAATCAAAAACATAATCACCACTTAAGGGGGTCAATTGTTTAGTTCTGATACCAATTGAAAGTTTATTGAGTTTTTCCTGTCATATATTAGTCTCGATATATGTTAAGTTGCAATTGGCCTAAGTGACTACTGTAGTAAAAATAGAGATGGACACCAAAAGTTTGTTCATGTAGTTAAAACTTATTATGTCTACGAGGCCTAATCTAGAGAGTTAATCCATGAGTACAACCTATGATATAAGTTTCACTCACTCACGAAGTAGAAAACTCACTCCTATACTCAAATTAGATCACACACTCTCTAAGACTTTTCCCCTATAACTAGGATTTTCAATCGGTTTACTCAATTCAATTCACCTACAATATTTGCACACAATAAAATATTACTCTGTCATTTGTCATTTTAAACCTAAACAAGTAGTGCAAAGCTTGTTAAATTGCAATAAATTACTATCGTTTAATTCCACTAAACTACCATATAAAAACATGTCTTTTATATTTCACACCATGGCACATATCTTCTAGGTATCAATCAACTTCTACATTAGAAAATTTGAATTGCATTAAAAGTCTTGGATTCAATTCTTATATTGTATCTTACATGTTTGAATAAGCTGCTAGTAATTCTCATGATTAAAGGTGAAATATGATACGTTTATCTGCCAACTCTTTTTTTCAAATTGCAATTGGCATTAACAAATATTAATTTTTCAGCAGTGTCCACTACTGCTGTTCAATTTTGTGTTTCACGTCGATTGATATTCTAATTAGTTAAAAGGAAACAACACATCAAACATAAAATATGGCAACTTGACTTTATTTTAGATAAGTAAGATGATGTTGAGCTTGAAGGTCAAGATTCTATGGATTTGAAAATATAAACTTCAACATCAATGCCGTTTCTTACACTCTACAAGCAATATAGATAATCAATGACAAAAATTTATACAAAGAAGGGAAATGATCTGCATTCTATCTATAGAATCAGTTGATAATAGGTGGAGATACGAATATCATATAACAAGACATAACACCCATTTTTAACATGCCTCGTCCATATCGTTCCAACATGAAATAATGGACTGGTTGGCCCCAAACCATGTGAACCCAAATTGTTCCAAAAAAAATTTGACAGCTACTGCCTTCTTCAATCCCATCCATCTCTTAGAATCTGATTCAATCCTTGGACATACCCTTTGTGTTGCTGCTCAATGTAACCCAAAGCCAGTGCCACAATCTTTGGGTCCTTATCATCTTCTTCCCTGCAAACTCCACCTGTTTTTTCCCATTTCCAATGATCGCCACAAATGGCACTAATGTTCATCTTCAACCCAGGCCTCAACTTTCTTGATTTGGAACATACCTGAGAAAGAACTGAACAAAACTGTTCTGGTCTGAATTTTGATCTTGAATGCAGTGCTGTTTCTTTATCATGGTGGCCAAATCCAGCCTGCATCCATATATACTCTTCCATGCCAGCTATGAGCCAAGGTGGAGCCCTGGACTTGCCATCCCAGAGCCATATCCGAGCCATGGCACGTTGTATGGTTGATATGACACTGTACTTGACATTACTTTCCTCCATTATTGATGGACTTAAACTGATGACATAAACTGGTTCTTTGCTTCTGCTTGTGTCCACACTGACTTTGGTCGTCGTCAGGTTGTCGCTGGCAGCCAGCTGAAGAACGACATGGTGAACTGGCTTCTTTGTTTGGTCGTAGGACTGATCTGCATAAAGAATGTTTTCGACCACGGCGCTTGTGTTCAAGATGATCCGAGTGGCTTCATCGTTTGATACGTAAAAGAGATCAAACCGTCGCCCTGCCGGAGATTCTTTTGCGGCGGCGTTAATTATGGTTATCTTGAATCCTTTTGATGCTTCGTGGTTTGCCCATATGGAGATTGTTCCGATGAGAATTACCAAAAGAAGACGGTAAATAATACTGGAACCCGATGAGAAAACCCCATTTTCATCATCTTTTTTGGTTGCGCAGCTGGTAGCGGCGACGGTGGTGGTGAGAGCGCCGGCGGGGGTAGCTAGGAGAGGTATGGAAAGGGTGTAATCCTCCATGAAAGGGCTGAGAAAAGAGGTATAATTTGTGGACAATAGAGATGGGCCAACGCAATTTTATTGGGAATATAAATAAAATAGTACAATGATTGGCAGCCAACTGTTCCACGAGGAACTCTGTTCGATAGCTCAGATTTGGCATTTTGGAATTTTTTTACAGTAAAATATTATAAAAGTTACACAACTTTATTATTTTATTTAGATAAATTTCCTTACATCTACATAAATCTTCATTTTTTTTTATGTTTTTTTTCTTGCTGAGTAACATTATTCATTAAACTTCAACAAAAATTATAGCAAACCAACATGGTGTTAACTACAATACTCCAAAAGGGAAAATACAAATTCAAACTTTTTAGACAACATTATTAGGAGGGACTATCATGAACCCTGAACATAAACTGTAAAACACACATGAAAAATACCAAAAAAAATTATAGCAAACTCCTAAGATCAACAGGTACAAGATATTGCCAAAAACCTTATCGCTAAGGCTTTAGCCACAAGCGCGTTCGATGATCTAGTCTCTGTGTTGATTCCATCGATAGCTTGTACATTGTTATTCCTTACCACAACAGCTAAACCAACCATTTTATAGCTTTTCATGAGCGACGCATCACAATTAATCTTTATAACATCTAGGGGAGAGGGTGACCAGGAGGTACTCACGTTGGTTGTGACTCTTAAGATAGAGATTGAGGGTAGAGAAAGATTAAGGAATTCTGAGAAGTTATCAAGAGTTCATTTCCACATAAGGACAGGATCATCCTTCAATATATGAAAAAGGCAATTATTACGAGAAACCTATAAATTCTAGTATAGCTAAGTTGTGAGGCTTATTCATGAAAAAGAGCCAAAATTAGGAAAGAAATAACATATATTGTTCCACCAGCTAGGAAAGTAAACAAATCCCATTTGATTACGACAATAATAGAATGTTGATGCTCTTCGAGCTACTTGGGCTATTGGACAAAAACCAAAATATGTTTAGTCAATTCAACATCAGCTCCGTAACGAGAACATCCCATTGGCCATGAATGATTGATCGCCTCCGAACGTACTAACGTCCAGAGTGAGAATGCTGCACAAAAGATATAGAATAAAGCAGTGTCCGCAAATATACATGTCAGGTTGTAATATAGTTACAACGAAGTAGGCAAGTACTCTGAGAATTGTACCCAAGAAAGGCGAACACTAAATTAATCCTAACCTAAACAAAAATAGATCCAATTAGTATTTTAAATAAATCATAGCACGATAAAACATAAGTGATAGATTTTTGAGTTTTTATAATTTAATAACTAAAATAACATAATTTATCCATAATTAAGCTTAGTGGCCGGCCAAAATTTGCATGAAATAGTGTTTGGGATTTATTTATTATATTTTTATGTTATAATGTTATAAATTATAATATAATAATATAATAGTAATAAAGCATAAAATAAGTGGAGGAACATTTTTTTTTTATCATCTTGTCTTCCTCATTTGCCGAAACTAAAGAAGAAAGAAAGAGCTTGAGCTCTCAAAACTTTCGGCCCTTGCATGCTTGATTAAGGTATGTAATTGAGTTCGGTTTTTGAAAATTTTTACGTTTTTGAGATCGTTGCTTTGGAAACTAGCTAGCCCAAGCTTGAATTTTTGAATTTGATGAAGTATTCATGAAATGCCATTGTTGATAGTTTGATGAAATTTGTGTTTAGTAATGGAAAATAAAAATATGATGTTAGATTGATAAGTTTAATTAAGACATTTTGTTGGAAATGTTTAAATAGGATTAAATTGTGAAATTTTTAAATTGAAGGGGTCAAAATGTGAGAACAAATGAATTGTATGAGCTTGAATTAAGGCTAGGAATATTCGGCCCTTAAGAAGCTTAGTCCAATTTTGAGTATTTTGTGTTTTGTGCAATATGGACTAAATTGTAAAAATGTGAAATGTTAGGGGCAAAATGATAATTTGCCCATTTATGTGTTTTTGGATTAAATTGAGTGAAAATATGTTTGAATGAGCTTAATTTTTATATGTTTAGATCAAGAACCAAAGAAATCGGACTTGGATCGGGGAAAAACGAAAATTGAATAGCTGTTTTTTTGTCGTTCGACGATATCCGAGGTAAGTCTTTAGGCAATTAAACATCATTTATTTTTTATACAACTTAGTTTAATATGCTGTTTGGAATCTATTGATTCATAAAAGAGCTAGTCGAATGTGTTTGAGCATAGTGTTTAAGTTTAATTCGACGGGGTTATATCGTTTAAAAGTTCGTATGATTTATATGAAATATATGGAGTTTATTTTTGTTATATGAATTGTGTACGAGACAGCATCATAATAGTGATATTCGGGCTTTGAGCCTAGCAAGCTTTATGCTGGTGAATGTAATCGGGCTTATTGCCTAGCAGGCTTATTGCCGGTGAATAAGAATCAGACCTTGAGTCTAGCAGGCCTTGTGCCGGTGTGTGATTCAAGCTTATGCTTAGCAGGTTTTATACCGGTGATTTATTTTCAAGCATATGCTTATAAGGTTTCAAGTTGATGTGGAAATTGAGCTAAAGTTGAGATAAACGACTTCGTATATATTTGGCTACATGTGATGTTTTAAAGAACCTTGTATATTCGGCCATACAAGTAAGTATTATGAGATAATGATGTATCTTGTATATTCGGTTATATAGGTAAGTATTTATGTGGTGTTATAATTGACTTTGAATATTCGGCCAAATAGGTGTATATATGCGTAATAATATATTTGATCTTACATATTGGTCAAATGAGTAAGTATGATGATGGTATATGAAGTTTAATTTGGTTTTGTGAGCTAGTATAAAGGTGTGGAAGCTTAATTGAATTTTATAATGATATTGGGATTTTTAAGAAGTTGACATAATTATAATATTATTGAGTTGATAATTGCTTATGACTTACTAAGTTAAGTTAGCTTACTCTATGTGTTTTGTTATTCTGTTTTATAGATTTTGGTTGTAAGTTACAAGCTCGGGGATCGCCATCGAAGTCATCTACACTATCGTCAACCTTCGGTACTTTTAAAAGTCTATGTTCGAACTTGTGGAATGTATAGACTAGATTATGTTTTGAATCGATGTATTTTGTCCTTGTATATAGCCATGTGAAAATGGCTTGTTTATAAGTTAATGTATAGAGTTTAAATGAAATGGAGTAAAGATGTTATAAACTAGTAAACCATATTTTGCAATGAAACAGTTTTTGGTTAGCAACAGTGACGTGATTTTGAAAAATCACCAAAAATAGGAGAAATGAAATTAGAAAGTGAATAAGGTATAGAATTAAATCTTATTGTGTCTATTTTTATATGAAAGAAACAGAGTAGGCAAAGGAATTTTATATTCTGTGATATTTGAATTTTAGTGAGACAGGGTCAAGATGGTATTTGAAGTTCCCTGTTTTGACTTTAGAAAATCATTAAAAAATTTACAAAATGAGTTATGAGTTATAATTTATATTTCTAGATTTCTTAGTGAGTCTATTTTCAATAGAAACAAGTGGGAACAACATATTAAAGTTGTACAATGAGATATTTGAATTTAGGTTAAGAGAAGTCAGAACCGTTGGTCAGTGAAAAAGGGGAAACTTTAATGAATAAACTGTACTAATTGGCCACACGAAAAATTCTGGAAAAGTTATAGTAAGAATATATATGAGTCTAGTTTCAATGAAAATTTACGGATCTAAACTTCGAGTTTCGTAACTCGAGTTATAGTCAATTTAGTCAACATGACGCAGATGGACAGTTTCAATTTTTATGCCCCGAATTAGTAGTTAAGTCTAGTAATGCCTCGTGCTCGACTCCGACAACGGTCTCGGGTAAGGGGTGTTACAATCCTAACACCAAACCTTATATATGTCATACCATAATGAGACTTACCATTTCACTTGATTTACGTATACTAGTGCACCTTATACACATCTATAGCATATAAGCCTTAAGTTTAACCATCAACTATAAAAACTAGACTACATTTTACAAGCATATTTCAAGTTGCTAATGTTCAAATACATTTCCATTTGACCAATCAAACAAGCTACCATTTCTAACTCATTTCATACCATTCCATATGTCATTCATATAGTTATATATCATCATAACCTTAAGTATGAAATACATATATATTCATCTCCATATATGAATCAAAACACTGACCAAACATATCATATGAAATGGTTAAGTCAAATTGCCAAGAGCAAACACATTTACATACTAAGACGTACCACAAGACACCTTATAACTAATCCATTTAGCAATCATTCTAACTATCCTTTGGCACAGTGTGACATATCTATACATAACATCAATCAAATGCATTAGAGGCATTCTCAAATCATAGATGATTCAAACCCTAATCAAAGTCATGTAATCATACATACATTAACATTGCCAAATACCTTTCATTTTCCATTCAATGGTTAAATTTACATTTTCAAAAAAGTGAACATCGCCCGATAGAATTTTAGTAAAATGGACTTGGATACACACAGGAATGTAATGTTCATACAAGCTGACATTATAACCGAGTTGCTTACACAAGTTGACATTATATCGAGGTTACCTATATGGGCTAAACCTACGATACGTTTAACTCGAGAATCTACAATAAATGCTAGATCTTGTAATAACATGTAAATCCCTGATCAAATACATGTATAACCCTAATAGCATGCCATACGTATCCTAATTTTTTACTAAGTTCACTCGGGCATTACTTTCGTATAAATGTCAATATCAAATCATGTACATATTTCACTTTTTATTTACAACGCATACAATCAATCAATAATCATATTAACATCTTGTATTATCTCCATACAACCAATATTTACACGAATTTGCAATTTAGTCCAATACAAGACATTTGTGCCAAATTCCCTAATTCTACTAAATTCTAACAAGTTCCATATGAACTTACCTGGTCAAAACAACAAACAAATTGAATCGTTAGAGACTATCAACAATTTTGGACGGTAGGAACTTATGATTTAATTAACTTAATTAACCTTATTTACTTAATTAATTAAACCAAAATTTTAAGCTTAAGTGGATTGTGTCATCATCCATTAAATCCTATTGAAAATTTTTTTAATTACCATTTTAAATCTTTCACTAATTGCAATTTAAATATTTAAGTCTTTGGCCAATTAAAAACCTATCAAGATTGGACTTTTACAATTTAGTCCATATACCTAAATTAACAATGAATTTAATAAAATTACTGGACTAAACTTTAGTAAAATTTTATACTAACTTCGTAAATATTCTTATTTAATATTTACGGAATTGGTTTACAGAAATGAGGTTCTAAAACCGTCTTTTCCGACACCATTAAAAAATCAGGTTGTTACATTCTCAATAAAGGCAGAAAAACCATTGGTGACCCAGTTGAATAGACAAGGTGAGAGTGGGTCCCTTTGTCGGAGGCTTCTTTTTGGTTGGATAATTCATTTAACTTCCCCATTGAAAATAATATTAGAAGAAGTTGTCGTTACACATTCCATTATTTGTCGTATCCAGAAATTACAGAAGCCTATACATTTTATGATAAGTTCCAAAAAAGTACATGAAACATTTTCGTAGGCTTTGTCTAGATCAATTTTAATGGCCATAATACCTTTTTTATCCCCATTTTCTCCTTTTGATAACATGGAAGGCTTCATGTTCTATGACAATGTTATTTTAAATCTGCCTTCCAGGGACAAAAATCGATTGTGCTATGGAAATGATTGTAGGCAGAATGGATGAATCATTAACAGTTTGGAGATTAGAGACTGTGTCAGGTTAGTCTCATTGATCCTTTCAGTCATCTCACCACAACTAAAAAAGTTCAGCACTAGATCAACGACTTCTCTCTTGATGGTTCCCCAAACTTGATGGTAAAATAATCTTGCGAACCCATCTAGCTCTAGTGCTTTAAGGGCCCCTAAATTAAAAACAACATTCTTGATCTCATCTTGAGATAATTTCCTTTGCAAAGATGCATTCATGTAAGAAGTAATCACACTCTCAATGTTCTTCAAATCACGAGCAAGAGATTGAGTCGAAAAGATCATTGAAAAAAACCTTTGAAACAGATTACTCACTTTGTCTTCTTCTTCCTCCCATAGACCATTTACGTTCTTAAGTCTTTGGATAGAGTTTATTCTTATATGATTCACTTTTGTCGCATGGAAGTGTTTGATATTTTCGTCCCTGTAGTTGAGCCACTTAACCCTCGAATGTTGGTTCCAATAAGATTCCTCCAATTCTCAGAGAGTCTCATGCTCTTTTCTTGATAGTCTCATTGATTTTCCTCCTAACATTCCCAAATTTCTGCTGTTCCATTGAGTGAGCATATTTCTTACAGATTAGATGCATTGTTGGAAGTGAGGCAAGTTTTCATAAGCTTTTGTCGCATTCAGAATCAAAGGTCCATTTAGATTTGAATTCGAAGAACACTAAGATGGGGGAATGGTACGAGCATATAGTTGGTTTTGCAATGCCATTAGCTTCACTAAAAAGTCCACCCCAATAGGTATTGACAAAGCATTTGTTGTATTAAATCCATATTAAGTCTGCTATTTGAGCAGGTGTATCAACTTCCAGAAATTCACATTTTCCCAGTTTAATTAGTTAAATCCTGATTATCACTCTCCCAAGGCCAGGATTAATATGGCCTTTGTATACTTTAATGTTGGCCACTAGTGTTGTGCTGGTCAGGGACGAAGTCAGAAATTTTTTTTAGGGGCCGAAATTAAATTGTAATTTTTTATTATAGTAAAAAATGCAATTTTTAAATGATTAAATCAAAATTTTATCATTTTTAGGGGGGCAAAGTGTAATTTTACATTTACTAATTTAAAATTTTAAAAATTTTAAATGGTCCAAAATAAAAAAAAAATCATTTTAAAGGGGTCGGGGCCCTGCCAACCCCCTAGATGCGCCCTTGAAGTTAATTTTTGTAATGATCTATATATGATTCAAGCATAAGAGGATTAAGGCTTAAGAAAATATTTTTATATCGATATGAATATTTTATAATTACATTTAAATATTTTTTATTTAATGAATCAGGGCATGAATTAGCTCAAATAATAATAAAAAAGGATCCAATTCAATTTTGAAAAGAAAACAAATATATTTATTAATTTAGTCTCTTTCTCCATTAGGGTGACGCGACGGAATAAACATTCAATCCCGTCAAATGTGCAAAGGATAATTACGAACATAGATCATGGAACTCATTTTGTAATATCTTCGATCAACACAAAGTTGTTATGACTAAATAAACTCTTTATAGTCTTAAAAGTGTGTTCACACCTAAAACGCAACTCGATAGATGGGTCCTCCAAAGAATTTTAAGACGGATGGTGAAATAAGGCATAGTTTCAAATGACTTGTAACGGGTATAACAATAATAATAATATATATAAACTCTTAAACATATTTTAAAATGCGATTATAAAAATTATATATAAACAAATACATGGATTAGCCATCCCTCTATTCCAACGCTAAAGTTAAAAAAAAAAAGAAAGAGAAAAACGAAAATAAAATGTGGTTCTCTCTCATTCTTTCCTTTTTTCTACTACATTTTATCTACTCATCATTCACTAAGCAATTTATATGGTTCTCCTTAGTTTCCATTAAAAATTTTAAAACCTTGTGGCAACCAAGAGATTTAAGAAAAAGAAGAAAATAGGTCTTCATCTGCTTCGTTGAGAGTATATGCCCAGCAACTGCCGCAATACGAGGCATGTCAAAGTGGTGAAAAAGGGCTGCCCGGGTGGTCTTAATCTGATAGCGGCGGCTGACGGCGGAGATGGGTTGTAAGGAACCGCACCGAAAACATTTGAACCATTTGAATTGGTAGTGTTTAAGATGGAAGAAGTTGTGCTACACATTCACCATTGCCAATCAATTATTTATATTCATATAAAGAAAAGTAATAATGGAAATGAAAGTTTACCTCGTGGATTGATACTGACATGTCCCACTACCTGAAATATTTATGGGTCAACAAAAAATGAAGAAGCTTGTACCATTTTATCTAAATCTAACAAATGACCTAACAACCTTTTGATATCATCAATTACATGTTATTGGCCCCTATATTTTTTACCATTTTTGAAATTTAGGAGGGTTTGGATGAACGATTAAGTGCGGTGCGGTGCGTTTAGCTTACTTTTTGTCTCACGCTATAGTATCGTTACAGTATCTAATCTCACCGCCATTACTGTTTTTACACTAACCGCAGGTAAACGCACCGCTCATCCAAACCCACCCTTAGTCTTTATACTTTAAAAGTTAAACCAATTATTATCATTGTTCATAATTTTCGTCAGAATTTATCAACTGCACCAAAGGGGCTAGCAAGGACTAGGCTCCCTAAAATAGGATAATATCATACGGCTCCCTTTATATTTTATAAATTAAAAATTAGTAAATAGTCAAATTGCAATTTACCCCAAAAAATGATAAAATTTTAATTTAATCTTTTAAAATTTATAAAGATATAAGTTAATACAATGATGGAATTGTATTTTAACTCTCATAAATTATAAAAAGGTAAGAGGACTTGATTTTTAATTTATTTTAATCAAAATATAAGGACTAAAAGTAAATTTTAACCAAAATTATTTTATGAAATTTCTTACTACATCATCTATCGGTAATCTCAATTTTAGTAGGGGTGATTATTTTGAAATCTTAATCTGACAGCAGAGATGACATGAAAAAAAAAGGGTGAAGTAGGTGTGTCCAATTGATGGAAAAGTTGCATGAAATACTTTTTAAGTACCATCAATATTTATTTATTTATTTTTTTATTTTTTTAATGAGATGTAAGCATCTTCAATTAAACCTTTTAAAACAGTTTGGGACCAAAATGGAGGGAATACTTTTGGTTAAAATAACCCCAAAAACACCTTTTTAATTTTATTTGAATAATGCTTTCAAAAATTCATTTTAATAAATTTGTATCCTTCAAATCACATAAAAAAATATTTAAAATATTTAGATTTTTGATAATTTTTTTTTTAAAAAATTAAGTATTAAATTTTTAATATAAGTACCAAAATTATATTATTAAACTTTTGAGTATATTACTGAAAATTAATTAAGTATTAAATACATTTTTAAGGGATAAAACTAATTTTGTATGATTTTATACATAAGATTTTGATTTGATTTAATTTTCATGAATCGTTAACAACATTATTGAAGATAGATTGCAAACATAAACAATTATATTAATCTGATATAAAAATAAATATATATTCATTTATTTAAATGTGTATAATCGAATCAAACTCAAAATTCGTGTATACATATGAACTACAATTCAAGTTTTATGCGTCAAACTACACATTGGACCAAAGTTTATGTATAAATTTAATATCTGTCTTTATTTTTAATTATTAAAATCTTTTAATATTTTACAAAGAAATATATTCTTATTTTTAAAAATTGAAGTAATTTTTAAAATATTTCCGGTTAGCAACATATAGGAAAGATCAATATGAATGAAAGAAATTGGGCACATTTATTTAGTCAATACTCAGATGCAGCAATAATTATGTGGTGAGCTGGATCAGATTACGGTCCAAATTACTTATTTTATTATTTAAAATCTTTTATATTAGCATTTAAAATATTAAATTTATTTTGAAAATTATGAATTTAGCCGAGCTAGGTATAGTGAAATGCAGAACTTACTTGGATCAATGTTGGTGGTAACAGCAGTGCCTCCAAAATTACAGCTACTAGGAACAGGGTTCTTCCTGAAATAGCTGTTAAATGCATAGGAAGCATGTGCATGAACCGTGTTGGGATTGTAACACATCCCTCCTGGCTGAATTGCTGCACAGTCTGCACCACCATGCCCACATGCATAGTCTAGTGCTACTTGTACTGCCCTTTCTGATGCACTTTGGCTTGCTACACACCAGCTTCCCCCCAATCCCCCGCTCGTAGTTGTTGCCGGTGCCATCGTCATCGGAGATGCCGTATCCGGGTTCGAAGTTGGGTTCAGTACTGGACTTGATGAAGTAGGAGTCGTGGTTGGAATTATTGTTGGCATCGTTGTTATTGGAGTTGTTATGTCCTTTTGTTCACTAGATATATCGACCTTCTTCGAAACACCTCGACCTGTATCACATTTAATTCCGATTAAGCACAAGATTCGAGATCAACATTAAAGAAATTAGTCTCCTAATATTCAAAATTGGAGTAGCATAGATGTAAACCATGTTGAGACAAGACATAGAAGTACTGTTGAAATGAAGACTAAATGAAAATAATTTAGTAAGAAAAGGAACAGACTGATTAACAAGACAAGCAAGCAAAGAGTTGATTGTTGTATATGCAATAATTAATGATTCAAAAAAAAAAAAAAAAAAGTGAAGTGTTCAAAGTTGAAGAACAATGATTAAGATTTTCAAAGAAGAAGCAATGAGTTGGACTGTACTGTATACTGTACAACTTATACAAAAGGATCTCTCCTCTAAAAGAAAAAAAGAAGGCATTGCCCACATGGGAAAGCCATTAAAATGAGGAATTCACAACTGGGAAACTGATACCACAATTCAAAAACAAGATGAACAAATTGAACAATATAAAAATAGGAAAAAGGAGAAACCCAAATTACCTGGAGAGAATAAGAGACAAAACAGGAGGAATATTTTAGTGGAAATTGTAGGTGAGACCATTTCTGTAACTTCCTGCTTCTTCTTTTTTGGGTTGGGACAAAGAAGAGCGAATTAAAGGGTGTGATAAACTACAGAAAACATGAATGATGGTGCGAAAAAGAAGGAATTTTGGGAATGGATATAGAGAGAGAGAGTGTGTGTAGTGTGGTTGTTTTGAGAGGAAGAAGAAGCAAAGGAGGGAAAAAAGGTGAGAATGAAGGTTGAAAAAAGGAAGCAAAGATGGAAAAGTGCTTTGGAATTTAGGTTTGGTAAGTGGTGATAGTAATGATGGGGTTTATGTGTGCATTTTTGCCTTTCACTTTCTTTTTTTTTTTTTCCTTATATTTTATCCATGACTTCATTCATTGGTGTTTTTTTCTTTTTTTTGGGGTCTAGTGACAAATTTATATGAATTCAAGTAGATTGGTGTTAAGTCTAGAACTTGATCCTTTGTAATCCACTTTATATGAACAATACATTAAATATAAATATACATATTGATGTTTCTCTTTGTTTATGCAATTGTCTCATACTTTCATTTCACTGTTTTGTAAAACTATCAAAAAGAAATCATGGAAGTCTTGTAATCCATGTGAACGACCTTGTCTTTTGCAAGATATCTGCCCTTCTCTTCTTTTTTTTCTTTATATATATTTGAACAAATTAAGCTTTGTATTTGAATATTGCAAAATGGGGTATTTAAACAGCAAATTCATGATATCTGATAAGGAGTAAAACGAGTTCATTTATTTCATATTCTTCAAATAATATTTTTTTAAAAAAAAAAATTCAAGAAACTGTTTTTGTTGTCTTGCTTTTGTATGGGTTTAGATCGAGTTTTGAGGAAGTTTTCGTGGTTGGACTTTTGTCAATGTGACTACCAGCTGCATAAGTTGAATTTGTCTTTCCTTTTCTATTTACTTTATCCTTGTTATAATTCTTTTTATGGCACTAGGTTTTTTTTTTTTTTTTTTTAAAAAAAAAAAACTGCAACATCTACCAGTTTAATTAAAGAAGTTGAAAAAAAGACCAGAGACAAATTATGCAATTAAAGAAGTTACATTAAGAGTGAAGACCCACACCGAAATTGTAATAATAAATGAAAATTAGGATATTTAGATCTATAATATTTTAAAAAATAATTAGCTAGTACAAATAAAATGAATCACTTGAGAATTACTTCCATATAATTTAAGTTTAACTCAGTATTTTTTTTTTTAATATAATAATTATCTATATCCAAGTTAGTCTTCTTCAAACATCTTAATTGTCCCCCAAAATAGCATATTCATTGAATTTTTTTTATGAAAAAAAGGACAGTACTGAGCAATAAAGATGATTCAAAGGCCCAATACAAGGAAGAGAATCAAATAAATTCATGCAACTATCACGTGTTGAAGAAAAGATATGCACCTTTAACTGAAAATTAAATCAAGCCAGCTCGACTGACAAACAATACCAGCCTAGTGAAGTCGGAAGAGAAAAATATGCAAGCTCCATTAAACAAAACCAGATAATCAAAGCCTAGAAGGGTTCCAACCAATAAAAAAACTAATGTGTTGATACCTAGCTTTTGCCAAAGGAGGAACACTCGTCGCTGTAAAAGAATCGAGAAAGAACCATGAAGTCAAGGCCAGCCTTCCTAAGAATCATCACCCCGACAACCTCTGAGGGTGGCAGCCTCACATTGACAGAGAGAGGCAGAACACAGTCAGAAGCCACCTCAAAGGAAGGGGCTTTATTTTTCAGGGAAAAGAGAGGAAAATAAATAAGAGACGAAGAGATGAGAAGAGAAGAAAAACAAGAGGGTGGAAGGAAGAGCTGGAAGAAATCGAGCAATCAGCCTAGTGGGTGGCCGACCACTCAAGCGGAGTAGCTAGAGTTTGAGGAGCCTTGTAGAGAGGAGGAGAAAAGCCTTTTAGAGTCTTGGTTGCCTTTCTCAACCAAAAGCTTAGACTCCTGTAAAACATAATAAATATTTGAGCACCTTGGATATAACAAGGGAACAAAAGAGAGATGTAAATAACCAAATCAATCATTAGTAAATCAAGTGCTCTCTATAATGTTGAGGAGGCAGAGGCAGATGCCATTGCCAGTCAGCTTCTCTTTTCAAGTATGTACAATTGGACATCGCCAAAGCACCCAAAATACAACACATTGAAATCTTTGATTGTAACTGTAATATAATCCTACGTAGCCGCTTTTACAATCCTTTGCTTGATAGCCAGGCAAAACAAAAACAAAATTAAAAAAAGGATTTTAGTAGTTATGCTGCCATGTTTGGGGTAATTGCCTAGGTGACGGCCCTTGCAGATCATTTAAAATCAAATCCCGGAGATTTTGCTGCTGCTGTTGCGGCTGTTCTATTGCCATCGCTGCATGAGAATTGTAAATACTGGGGTATCCCAAAGCTTCATGAAGCTGCTGTGCTAGTTGCTGAGCTTGTTGATAACCTGCATGCTGGTGATTTTGCCCGTTTAAACTGTAATAAGCATTATCCGGAATAGTTGATGTGGTTCTTGAACCATGTCTATAATCCCATTTAGCAGAGCCATCGTTCTGGTAATATGCAAATGATAAAAAGAAAAAGAAACAGTTAATCGTCTTGCTCTAAACAGTATGCTACATGTAGTATTATCAAAAATACTTATTGTTAGTACCTGTTGAAGTAGGTTGAAATTAGCTCCTCCATTGCTGTACTGAGAGCGTAAAAAGTCATCATATGCAACTCTGCTGCCTGCCGAATCAGCCAATAGATCATGAAGAAAGCTACCAGGAGAACCAGAAGAATTCTCTAAACTTCGATAACCAGAGGTGTAAGAACTCGACCAAGGCAAGCTGCTGCTCATACTAGCGCTACTGTAGCGTTGGAGATCATACTTCGTCTCCATATGAGATTCATGGAACACATTGCCATTTGAAAATTCTTGTTGCAAAGCAGATGGTGTATATGTATGCCCTTGAGGTACGGCTCGGTAGCCAGTTTGAGGATAAGAATATGCATACAAATGCTCCTTGAGTACAGGTCCTGTGGCGGGGTCAAGGGCCAGTGAGGAAGGCTGATATACAGAAAAAGGTTCAGAATTTAAAAGCTGAATCATCAAACCAGTTTAAAATAATAATAATTTCTTAAGTCCTTTTAAGTAGAGGCACAGCGAACTCAAATCCTCGTTTAATAGGAATGCAAGGCCAGACTCACCATAGATTTGACAGTATGACATAGTTTAAATAATAAATGCATTGGCCTTTCCATAATGAAAAGATAATCACTAATTTAACTGACACTAATAATGGAGTTAATAAGTGGTCTAAAGATCTTTCATTTGTGAGTTGGAAGTCTATACCTATCCCTACAACATCTCAGAAAATTAACCCAACAAAGCAAAGTCTAGGGTGGGAAAATCCAATAACGTATGGCCAATTGTCAATATGTACATATGAAATAAGGTTAAGCTATACAATAATGCATTTATCTACGGATCATGCAAGTTTTTACTGGCCAATATGCATGATTTCCTTACTATCTCAATCCCATGTCTGTTGTCAAATATTCAAATATTATGAAGTAGATCCTTTGATACTATCTCCTTTCTTACTAGTAAAGGTTCATCTAACAGAAAAACTTCAAAATAAGAGAAAACAAAGAGAAACTTTGATCACACTGCCTTCGTTTTATGCCTATCACATTACAAAAAAACAAAAAGGATGCCTATGCAAACCAAGCATCCACCTCGCCCGAAAGGGTTTAAACTATTTTTGTTGCCTAGCTCTAAGGCCCAAGGCAGTGGTGCACCTAGGCCCACACCTTCACAACACTGATTTTACCTAACTTAAAACTTTTGAGCCACCCAGGAGAAAAGATTATTGATTTCGTACCTCAGACATAGATGCGATTGGATTCTTAACAGATGATGCAGAACCAATGTATCTAGATGAAATTGACTGTGATGCAAGAAATGCAGCAGGATCTCTAGCTTTTGTAGATTGAATAGCCGCTGCCAATAAATTGCTAGGCAAAGTGTTGGAGTATGATTCCTAGCACCCAAAAGTAACAAGATCAGTACAAAGCTCCCAAAAAAGATGAAATCAGAAAAAGCATTGACAAGTAATTGCACAAGCAAGTATAAAGAGCATATTTCATAAATGAACACCAAGGGGGAAAAGCCATTGAAAAATGTAGTAGGCATTAGAGAGAACATGGCATGCTGAGCATTGCACAGGTAACCAACACAGCGGATGAGAAAAAACATAGGCCTTTCATAAACATAATAAAGGCTTACTGATATTCTAATGAAAGAAAGAAAATAGCTCTCAAGTTTTGCATCTTCATAAAATATTGGCAATGCTATTCTGAACAAGCACTGGTAGATATTTCTTTTTCTCAGAAAAGCCGACCATTACCATAGCAGAAAATGAGACAAGATGCTGTCAGGGTATCATAAACACAACAAAGAAAGAAGTATGTACCACTTTATTTGGCAAAATAGGAAGGTTCCTAGCATTTGGATCAATCACAAAAGACATAGAGGAAGATTGTTGGATGTTCTTAAAACTTGAACCAGGTATAGATGCACAGGAGATATAATCATTCCCAAGAGTTGATGCATCAGGAATATCTAGTTTCCAAAGCTCTGGTTGTGAAAATTTAGGTGAATTATCGTTTCTAGCATCTGCAGTTGCTCTATGACTATCAAAATCAACTTCATCATGATAAACTAAGTTCCTGCAAAGAAATACATCAGAATATCATGAACTGCAATGAACAACAAAGCCAAAATTGGAACTCATTAAGGATATGCATACCTAGAGCTCAAATTCATAGAAGATGAACAACCATTTGATGTTGTCAAGGTCTCTTCCAAGTCATTCATCAAGGAACTGGATGTTTGTGGCTGGGACAATGCTGTACTCTTGCCAGATTTGTAGGTACCAAAGCTCAAATGTGAGCAATCAGCAGAAAAGGCTTGCAAATAATCTGGAAGCACCACTCCACGATTATCCTCTTTTGGAGTCACTGCTCTCTCTTCCTTCCCTAAACTTAGTTGTTGCAAGTTCACAGCAATTGATGATGCAGCTTTGATGGCATCATCAGATAAAGAAGCAGCAGGAGTTGGAGCAGATGCATTAGAACCTCTACCTATTACCAAGTTAGATACCAGAGGATCAAAAGCAAAGACCACAACACATATCCAACAATAACCTTTTGCTTCAATGCAAGCATAGAATAAACACAATATAACAACTGCCCATAAAGGCAATTATATTTCTCAAGCTAGAAATAGAAATTTTGAATCCCACAGCTAAACTTAATAGAGCTATATTCCCAAGGGCACTTCTCATTCAACCATTCAAATAGGACACCTAAAGAAGAGCAGAGTGAAAGTAATTCTACTATAGAATATAAATAACAGTTTTTGGTCTCTCCATATAATGCACAAAGAACATTAGAACATTAGGAGCTTTTTTCCAGTCTTCACCCAACCCTTTTCTGTGCATTCAAATATCCGAGAGTTGACAACTAAAAGAAAACTGCTCCATTTTTCATGTTTTCTTCTACAAGGACCAAACAGGAATGTAAACAACCTATCACTTCCCTTGTCCTGTGTCTATTACAAACTCATACATTCTACATAAGGTTTTACAGGCTAAGGACCATGTTGTTATCTTAGGGCACAGAGCATATAACTACACAATCATTTCCTGGTCCAAAATAAATATGTTCTACTAGGCAGTTTATGTTTTAAATATGTACTAAAAATCCCAAATAAAATTATAACAAACATGATAACTGCTGCAACAATAAGAAAAAGAAAATCTTAGAGAAATTCTGTAAGGATATCTAGATGATTCACTCTAATGTGAAGATATACATTATAGATAGCTATAATCATCAAAATACACACATTACATAAGAAGAATCCATGAATATTATATAGCATCTCATGCACTTATGGTACTGAAATCTGTCATAGTTTAATTAAAAACAAAATAAAGAAGTCCTATAAAATCAAAGTCAAAAACTGGAATTTACCTTCCAGGGGCTCATAGGTTTGGCCATAAGAATCAGGTGAACTTGTATCCTTACGGAGGTCATCATCATATTCAGACATTCCTCCAGAATCACTCATAAACATTTGTTTATTTGATGCTTGAACAGAACTGACGTGATTAGGACTAAGATTCTTCCTGGCAACATTGCTCTCTGATACTATAATAGTATCTGACCAGCAGTTATTTGACAAGTTAGCTCTGATGCCATGAAAGCAAGGTTGATTTGAATACCTTGTACCACCAATATCACTAGAAGCTGTCATTGGCTCATTGACAGCCCATTCATTGTCAAAACCATGCTCACTAGATTTCATTCCAGATTCAGAAATCGTGTTCAAATCAGAATGCAAATCTTGGCCTGTTCCCAAATTTGAATCTGAAGTAGCAAGGGATGGTTTGATTTGGTTGATGGTTGAATTTGGCGGAACAGCATCTTGAGGGGAATAAGAGGTCTCACATGGCATTTGTGAGCCTTTGCTCTTTGGTCTACCCATTTTTACAATATCAGCCATAGCAACATGCTGTAAGGTGCTCCCAACCCAAGAAGACTGTGATCCGTAAGATGGTTGCATAGATGAATCAATCATATCACCTGTTCCTATTGATTGTCTTCTATAATCAGCATTAAAAGAATTGCTGCAGAAGAATATAATATGCTCAAAATGGAGGAGTAATCATTTCATCAAGTAGCAAAGCAAACAAAGATGCATATATCACCATATCCATTAATTGAGGAAAGCATAAAAAAGAAAAAAAAAAGGATCAATAGGTACCATACATCATACACGTGTACCAAGCACACATTAACAGTATTTATAATGAAAGAGAATTGGAAAGGTTATGCATACAAAAGTATCAATAAGCCAGAGCAATTTATATTCCATTAACACTGAAGAACCACACAAGGACATATGATAAGCAACAATTTTGCTTCATTATAGAACCAACCTTTGAGGGGAAGGTTGCTCATTCCAAGTTTGTCCCATTGCACATAATTTTGAAGAAGCAGAATATGGAATATAAGAAACTAAGACATTCTCTTTCTTGCATGCAGCTTTACCAAGCTCTGCCACAAAGAGCGGAATGTCATATTAAGAATACCAGAAAAACAAAGTTCAACACTAGTGTCACCAACGCATCCGTGCTCCAAGGACCATACCATTGGAGATAAGCGTTGATCTGCTCCGCCCAAAAGAATGTTCACTACCATCTCTAACACCACGACTAGATGCACGACTGTTGGCTCGAGTTTTTTGTTCTTGTGTCTCTTTCATCTGACATATCAAGAGAAAACAATTGTATTTCAAAGTGAATGAAAAAGGGATAAATCTCAAACTTACACATGAATTTCGATCCAACATGCAAACCGATACATAAACTTTGATTTGTTGCAATTGAATAAATGAAATTTTAATTTTAATCCAACTTTCACTTTCGGAAACCACAAACACCATTCTCAACAGGACACCATTTTACTTTTTTACTTATTGCATATACAAACAATAATATTTATCCCACATGAAAATAAATAGATTTGTTTTATTTTTTTAATATGTACAATTGAATCAAATTGTGTGAACGAGTGCACCAAATCAAAGTTAAACTATCACATTGCACATTGAATCAAACTTGCGAGTAATTTGGAGATTCATCGCAATAAGAAAAAAATGGAAAATGACCAAGCACATTTTAAAAAGAATAAATACCTCTTTTCTTCTCTCCCGTTTGCTTTTTACCTCATGAAAGGTATCTACAAAATTGAAAACTATTAATCTACTAAATATTTTGAAAACAGTGCCAATAGTTGTCAAAGCCTTGTTTGGCATTGTTCTTCCATTAAACTTGAAAAAGCGTGAATCACACAACTCATAGAATTTAAGGATTCACATGATTTCAGTTACAAAATTCTCAGTAGTTTGACTGCTAAGAATAATGAATCATGCATCATAAAGAAAACAAATAAACCTCTAGCCGTCAAAGAGCAACATGTTAATAACATCCTAGCTTTTATTCCTAAGCAAATTTGAAGCTTTTCGAGTTAAAGAACTCAAAAAGCAAGAAATTAAGTTATCAACTATTATTTGGAGCAGAAATTAAAGAATAAATAAAACAAATATTGGGAGAGAAACGCAGGCAACAAACGAAAAATTAAGAACATGACTTCTAGAAGTTCTAAAATTGCTAAAATAAAATTAAAAATATTTTCCCCACAAAATATTATAAGAAACATATTAGAGAAAAAAAAAATAACTTTTTTGCATTATATTTGCTTTCAGTTTTCTGAGCAAACAAACAAATTAGCGGGAAAAAAAAAAGCAAAAACAGATAGAACAAATTTGTTCTCATCATTAAAAGAAAAGAACAAAAAGAGATAGGGAAAACCTTGAGAGAGGAGGCGTTGAACGGCGTCGCTAGGGTCCATATTACAGTCTCTAAGGACGGCGTAGATCTCCCAGTCCGTACAGCTATTATTGACAATCTCTTTAAGGTTCTGCACCACTTTCTTCACCGATGCTGACATCTGTACTCCGCCATCGCCGCCGCCACGTCCATTGGTCTTGCTATCACTCCCCATCGCTCTCTCACTCTATCAACGGCTTATCAGATTAATAAAATAAACAAACAACCAAACAATTTTTTTGAGAAAGAGAGAGTTTCGTTTCTTTTTATATAGTCACGGAAAGTTGCAGTTTTTTTTTTTTTGGGGGTTGCGTTGTGGACTGAATTTGAGTGCTAAAGTGAAATAAAGGTCTAATTTTGTTATTAGTCCCTATATTATATATCTATTCTCTAATTTAGTACTTTTAATTCATATTTTTTTTTAATTCCGAGTAAATCAAATGATAACGGTTACAATTTTTATTTACAAAATCTTATACGAAAAATATATTATTACTTGTAATGTTATGTTAATTTGATGTTTTCGCATAATAATTACAAAAAATCATATAATTTTAATTAATAAATTTAGTAGTTATCGATTGACTCGATATTAAAATTTTAAAATCAAAGTATGAAGATTAAAAATTATTAAAAAAAATAATAAATCGACAATTTATGCTGTGCTAGATAATAACAAAATTTGACCCGAAGGGTGCTACTATATAAGTAAGGAATGAAATTCTAAAATTTAAAAGCATAAGAATTAAATATTTTTATTTGACTAAATTAGAGTACATGGATTAAATCTTTATATTATGCACAATATAAGAACTAATAACAAAATTTACCCTAAGATAAAATATTTTTACCTAGAGAAAATAAAAAAAAGTAAAAAATTTATAAACAAATAAATAACAATAATGTTATTTATTTTCTAAGTATTTGCGTGATTGGGCTAGATAGTTTAAGTTTTTGAGTTGGGCCAATTGGGCTTTTTTTCTTCGGGTTGGGTCATTAATTTGGACTAAAACATAAAAAAAAAAATTGATTCAATCAGTTCACAAGTCATGATTCAACTTTGGTTCTAAGTGGTTTGCTCTAAAATTGATCTATCCTCTTTGTCCAGACCAATATATCAACCAATTTGTGACTCAACTAATATAGTTTAGACTATATAGGTTAAAACTTAAAAATAAAGTGAAACCCGTCAATTTTTAGAATAGTTTATAATATTATACAATTAGAATTTTTTGTTTACATTTATATTTAAAATAAAAAATTTATTTAACTACAAGATAAAGAATTATTAAACTAAATACTTTACTACTATAAAGTTTATGTGTAACACCTATATTAGAAACACTTAGCGGACGAGAGAAATTGTAGAGGTGAGGGATATGGTGAAAGACATGTATGGAATACTATTTAAGGGAAGGGAAGAGATAATGGACACTCTAGAGAGGTTCGTGGTTTATTAGGAAATTTATGTTGAACTTAAAAATCTGGGATGTCAGAAAGATGATTCATAAGTTAGATTTTTTTAAGGATTACTTTTTATATTTAGATTCACATGATTACTTTAGAGATGCAAAGTAGGATAAGTGTTTTTAGGATTGGTGGTGTATGTATTGGGGAAGATTGTTCATACAAAGGATTTGCTAGGAAAAGAGGGTTAGGAAGGGGTTTCTTAAAGTAAAGGTAGATATGGATGTGCAAAACTCCTTAATGGCATTGTAGTAGCCCATTTATGCCCGGGCTTGAATAAATAAAAAAATAATAAAATAAAATAAATCAATGTCCAGTTTGTTTTTACAGTTCATTTACAAAACTAAAACCCATTACACCCAGTGGCCCAGACCTAAACTTATACGGCCCAAAAAGGCCCAACATGTAAACAAAATCAGAAGCCTAGGGTTTCTGAAACCCTAGGCGCCGTAAGCACCCAGCACAGCCTTTAGTCGCGCCGCAGTTAGCGCGAGTCACGCCTCATCACCGCCGAATTCCTCGTCGTTCGCCTGCAAGAAGGAAAGAAAAAAGGCAGCAAATATGGCAAGAAACAACAAGACAGAATCTTTGTATTTATTTTATTTTATTTTATTATTTTCGGGGCTATAAATAATCCCAATACAATCTGTAAAAAAGGAGGAGGGATACACGCAAATATACACAGAGATTAATATAAAAAAAAAACAGAAGGTGATTTTTGATTATTCTATTCTGTTAAGTTTTTTTTTTCTTTTCGATTCATGCATATTTTTTTATACACAAAATAGTACTAAAAAATAAAAAATACGAGTTTACCTTTCGATTTATGCTGAAAAACCGAAGTTTTTAGCCTCCGACCGTCGTCTACAGTGGCGCGTGCGGTGGCGCGTGCGACGGTCTTTCACTGGAGCTAGGGCCGGAGATAGAAAGGGAGAGAGAGCTTTTTGAAGCTCTGTTTGTGTTTTTTTTTTTAAATGGCTTTAAAATGTTTTTTTTAATAGGTTTTTGGTTTATATGGGCCAGGGAAACGGCGTCGTTTTGGTGTGGTCAATTAATGACCAAAACGGCGTCGTTTAGAGGCCAGACCCGCGCGTTGACCCGATATCCAGGGGAGGATCTACGTTTTTTTATAAAAGGGGCAATTTGCCTCTTTAGTCCCTCTGAAATTTTAATCTTTGTGATTTCGTCCAATTTAAATGTTTCTTTTATTTTTCAAATCGGCCCTAAAAATTTGCTTCTGTTTCAATTTGGTCCCTCGGGCTATTTAAAGGTTGATATCAGAATGGCGCCGTTTAGGAGATAGGGCATAATTGCCCAATAAGTCCTTATATTTTGGCACGTGTTCCAACATCGTCCCTTTTTTTTTACAATTTTTACTTCTGATTTTCATTTATTTTCTGATTTGATCCTTGTTCAATTTTTTTTGATTCTTTTTATTTTCATTTTTTTATTCTTATTTTTAATTATTTTAGTATTACTTATGTATTAAATTATTATTATTTATTATTTATATTAGGTTATTTTGTTAAGTTCAATATTATTTATACATTATATATTATTTTAAAATTTGCACATTAGTTATTATATTACATTTTTTATTATATATATTATACATTATTATATTATATTATATATAACATTTAAATCGTTTTATCCTTAGTATTGTATAAAATTTTGTATATTGTATAACATATATTGTGTATATTATTTATTTTTTTAAAATATGTAGTTTTTATGCATATATGTATTAGATTATTGTATTATAAATATATTTTTATTTATTTATTTAAAAATGTATCTTACTAATTTTCTCATGAATATATATATATTTTTAGAATTTGTCATATTGTTTTTTTCTTATTATAGTATTTTTTTTTATACATTATTCATCTTATTTTTATATACATTTAATCTTGTGCAAAATTCTCATGGTTATTCCTTAATTTCTTTTTTAAATAGATTTTTTTTATTGTTTACTTTCTATCTTTTATTTGATCATTCATTTCTTTAAGAATAAATTTGTAATCTTTATTTACCTTAGCATAATTGTTATATTGCTTGTATTATTTGTTATGTTATTATTTCTATTTAGTAAGATGCTCTTTGAAATTTATGTTTGATAATGTTCTAATGTCACATTTCATTCAAATCATTGTTTTAGAAAAATGTATTTCATTTTTTAATTGCAACATTTATTCAAAAGTTTTTTAAGGCAATGTTTTGGTGTTTAGAAATTCGGGAAATAGTGCCCTAACGTGTTGGGTTTCGATTTTCCGTTTGACTAAATAACTAAATATCCTTTAAATAAATTTTGTAAATCATGAAATGATGTTGGTTACGAGGGTTTAAAATATCATGTCCTAACGTGCTGGATGTGATGTTTGTATTCTTTCGGAACAAAGGAATCTCAAGTTATAACTCAAATTGTTCAAGTTTTTAAAGAAATCATGTTTTCAAATCTTTTCGAATTTTTGACATTAGGACAATAACTAATCAATCCGGTACCAATTTTGGGCGTTACGTGGGTGCTAATCCTTCCTCGTACGTAACCGACTCCCGAACCTGTTTTCTAGAATTTCGTAGGCCAAAATTAATGTTTTGAAATAAAATGTTTCATAAGGTGATCCGATCACACCTAAGCAAAAAGAGATTGGTGGCGACTCCCATTTTCGTTTTTAAAAAAAAAGTCGACCTCGTTTTTTCAAATTAAAAATGGTTTCGACAAGCATGTTATTAGGTTCCTAAATCAAAAAGAGAAAAACTATGTGCAAAGATCAAATATGAAAGACTATCTAACCTTTATTACTCCTATGGTAGATTAGGGCATGTTAATAGAAATTTAAAGAAAATAATGAAAGTGTGGTAGTGGAAAGGATGCTTGTTAGGATTTGTGTCTTTAGTGTAGTATTTTCATCATGATTACTTGTAATTTTCAGAATGATTGAATAAATATAAAATTATCATATGTTCATTTAATTAATCTTTGTATGTTTTCTTTCAATGGTTTTTGCAAGAAAAGTAAAATGTATAAACAAATATAAGCTCATTGATTACCTAAAGTTTAACTAATATGAAGTTGTATTATATAGCCAAATTATACTGTGAGAAGACAACTTACATTAGTAGCTAATCTAAAATTTTATAGTCCACATAATCAGATTGAGTAAATGATTCAAATAATAGGGACTATTATGTCGTCTATAAGTTCAATTGGGGAGATAGTTTGTCTTGGTTTTGGAGCAAGATTGACTCCTACAAATAGAGACATAGATGTGATTGTCTAAACTAACAAAACATCGAACTAACTTAAGTTAAATATAAGGGTTTATTCACTTATGACGTTCATGGTATGACTTACCTTAATCATGAGTAAATGTATGACTGACCATATACGAATAACTCATGTACTTTGATATATTAAAAACCTAAGCTCTCATAGTAATTAGTTGAATGTTTGTATGTTTGTATGTGTTTGATTGCGAATTAGTGTAAAATGTGAGATTTGGACTAAATCGTAAAATGATGGTTATAATTGAACAAGAGACCCGTGTGAACTTAATAAATGTTAGGTTATGATTGGCATGCCCATAGAGTTTTGTGCGCGCTTGTACGAGATTGGTTACAGATATTACCAAGATCCAGCATTTGTTGCAGACTCAAAGATACATGTGACACAAGTTTAGCCTGGACTGGTAACCTAATGTCGTTTTAAAGGTTTAGCCCGGACAAGTAACCTAACATGTATATATATTAAGCTTGGACAAGCAATTGATAGTGTCGTTATAAAAGTTTAGCCTAGACTAATAACCTGACACAAATATATATTTAGCTCGAATAAGCAACTAGTGTGATGTAGTTACCTATGTATCCGAGTCTGTTTATTTAAGTTCATTGAGCTAAGTGGTCAATGTAAAATAAAAATTGAAATGACATTATATGATATGAGTTTGATGTTCAAATGGATAAATGTTGAATTGAGCATGAGCATGGAATTGAGATGTTGAATTTAAAATGAATTGGATTGATATATGGTTGAGATGTAATTTGGTTTGATTATATGTTAAACTCACCTTGTTGATATTGTGTTTTGCCATGACTAACTAACTATGTCAAATTATGGTAACATATTGTATTTTATTATAAGATAAGGTAAGTTTTGTTTAATACTTATGAACTTCCTATGCATTCTATATGCTTACCCTGTTTGTTTTTCCCTTTTTCCTTGTAGATCACCACCTTGCGTGTAACAACCCGTTTTCAGTGAAATCAGAACAGTGGTTTTGGGACCACAAATCCGAGTCCGAAAAGAAAAATTATTTTAATATTATTTTATGGTTTTAATTATAATAGAAATATCGTATAAAGATTTCGTTAGGAAAATTTTGCCGATTACATGTTTAATTGATAAAAGAACCAAATTGCATGAAATACAAAAGTTGAGTTCTAGTAGTTATAAGTATCAAATAGCTATGGAATTCAAAATTGGAGGTCCTTATATGACAAATAGACCATTAAGAGGGGTTAGTAGATAAGTATGATGATTCATCCATGGAAAATTAAATAAAGAAAATGACAAAATTGGAAAGATGAAAAATAAAGATGATAAATAATAAAATAAAATAAAATATCATCATTTATATCATCTTTCCCAAAATTAAATACATGGAAACCCTAGCTAAGAGAAGAGAACTCAAGCAAGCTTACTTGGCTTAATTGGGTAAGTAATCTTGTCCCGTTTTTAGTAATTTTTATATTTTCGAGATCGTAATAGCTTAATTTAACTATCTCGGGGATTAATTTGCAAAGTATTAAAGTTTTTCCATGGATGAATATGCATGAATTATGAAATTTATGGTAGAAAGTGAAAGGTTGTTGATAGATAAACAACTTTTGTAAAGGGAATTTTGATGAAATTATGATTTATGGACTAAATTGAAAAGTTGTAAAATTCATGGAAAAATTATGAATTTTATGAAATACATGGGCTGCTATTGTGATATGTAAATATTGGCTAGGCTTGGAATAAGGTTTAAATTGCATGAATTTCATTTTTCGAGTCTAAGGACGAAATCGAAATTAATTAAAAGTATAGGGGCAAAATGATAATTTTGCCTAAAATGTGAATTGGATTGAATTGAATATGAATTGTATTAAATTGAGTTAAATTTACTCGTATAGATCCGAATAGACAAAATACGGAATTAGATTGAGGAAAAGAGAAAGTGTCGGATAAGTAGACAACAAATCAACGAACACTTGTCAAGGTAAGTTCGTGTAAATAAATTGTGTATATTTATATGTTTAAATTGAATGTTATGTATGTGTATGGTATAATTTACATGTATGAAAATCAGTCACATATCCGATAATGCTCAACAAAGTATTAAGTCCCGTTTGAATAAATGAAATTCGATGCATACAGGTTTCTCGTATTGGTTATGACCCTACGTATGTTGCGGACACACCATAGCTCGAAAGAGCGTCCCGTTATTAGCCCTCTCAAGCTTCCCGTTATATGGTTTTTGCGAGCTTCCCGTTAATAGCTCTTCGGAGCATCCCGATCTTTCGTGATCCTGCATGTGTTGTGGGCACACCGCAGCTCTTATGAGCGTCCTGTTATATGGCTTTTCATGAGCTTCCCGATTAAAGGCTCTTTGTGAGCTTCCTGATTAATGGCTCTCCGAAGCTTCCCGATATGGCTCGCTTGAACTTCCCGATATATGGTTATCCGGAGCTTCCTGATTAATGGCTCTTCGAAGCTACTCGTTATTGGCTCACATGAGCTTCCTAAATATGGCTTTTATGAGCTTCCCGTTATACAGCCCGAATAAGCTTCCTGTTACATAGGTCACATGAGCTTCCTGTTATATGGCTCAAGAGAGGGCTTCCCGATTATGTGCTCTAATGAGGACCCCTGAATATGAATTGACGGATTTCAGATTCATACACTTCATGTGTACTACCCTTGTATCCATCGATATTTTAAATGATTCAATGAGTAAAGTTCCGATATGAGATGAAATGAATTCAAGATGAATTGCTATGAAAAATATTTGAAGTATAAAGATATGATATGTACATGTTCATGGATACTTGAAGTGATAAATACATGTATGTGGAAATTGAATATTGATGGGCTCATTCATGTTTCTTGGTATTTATGTGAATTACAACATGCTTGATGAGGATATGTGTTTAGGCAATTGGCCAAATTGGTTTGAGCATATTTAGTTAGCTTACCTTAAATGTGAAATAAATGGTAAGTTAATTTCTTGTTATACGAACTTACTAAGCATTAAATGTTTACTTTGTTTTATTTCTTATGTTTTATAGTAACCCGGAAGCTCGATAAGGTTGGAAGTTGGTTGGAGCCACATCACACTATCAATCACCCTTTTTCAGTATATTTACTAAATCAACTTTGGTATAATGGCATGTATAGGTTAATTTGGCCATTGATGGCATGTAAATGTATTGTTGTGATTAGCCATTTGAATGACTTATGTTTGATACATTTTGATATATATAAGTATATGGCTTTATCATGGTTGATATGTGTTTTGGTATAATTGATTGTTGGTTAACTAATAGGCAAATTGTAACATGGTTTGAGTTAGTATAGTTGGTATAGATATGAATATATATATATATGTAAGTGATCAAATTGTTAAGCATGGATACTTGATTATATAAGATGATATGATATGCATAAGACTTGGTTATGGCTTGATTAAAATGTTTTATATTGGATTGGGAATGTGTTTAAGTGTTAATGTAGGTGGAAGACAAGTTTGGCTGAGAAATAAGGCCTGGAAATGGCCTTATTTTGTCCACACGGCCAGATACACGAGCATGTGTCTTAGCCGTGTGTGACACACGGCCTAGCACATGGGCGTGTGTTTTGGTGTGTGTCCCCTGCATCTTTAAAATTTCAAAATAGAATGCTCAGAATTGATCACACAGCCTGGCACACGGGCATGTGGCTTGGCCGGGTGACCCTTGCACCTACACACGGCCTAGTACACGGGTGTGTGACCCAAGTCAGAGAGTTACACGGGTACAGACACGGGCTGGGACACGGCCGTGTGCCCCATTTCGAATGCCCACACGGCCTGAAACACGGGCATGTCTCCACGGCCTGACCACACGGGTGTGTGTACCCTGTACCTAGGAAAAGTTTTGAAATTTCACGAAAAATTCTATGAGTACCCGGTTTAGTCCCGACTTGTTTCTAATGTATATTTTGGGCCTCGAGGGCTCATATAAGGGACTTTATGAATAAAATTTGACATGAATGTTAAATAATTTGAAATGTCTGTATTTGATCTGTTTATTCCGGTAATGCTCCGTAACCCTGTTCCGGCGATAGATACGGGTTGGGGGTGTTACATTGCGGGACACGCAAAGTCGAATTGTTTTGAAGCTCACACTATCCTATCAGTTAATTAGTAGATATTAGATCTTTTTGAGTCTTGGGATTGTAGCATCTATATAAGTGTTTTTGGTATATATCTTAATGTATAAAAGTCTTGATGAGTTTGGTAACTTTTGATGGATTTGGCATATGATGATTCTCATGTTGTTCATGGTAAATGAATTGGTTAATGCATGAATTAACAATGCTTGATGAATGCGGGAAGTTGAAACATGAATTTACTTAAGCTTGCTATGTAAGTTAGTAAGATGAGGTAAGTAGAATGGCCAAAATGATGATTAGTTGAAATAGTAAGTTTGATTCATATGTTTAAGATATGTGTTGATTGATTTGGTTCAAGTTTAATACCCTTAAATCATTAAGGTATATAATGTTCACATGTATATAAAATGATAAGTTTTAATGCATTATAGCATATAGGTAAGATTGGTAAGGTATATAATGTTCACATGTATATAAAATGATAAGTTTTAATGCATTATAGCATAGGTAAGATTGGTAATTGAAGAGTTAAATTGATTTGTTTGAATGACATTTGATTGATTGTATAGAAATGCTTAGCTTGGTAATAGGCCGAACTTATATTGAATTGGTTTGATTTGAAATGATTAAATGACTTGTTTTGATATGTTTTTGGTATGTTTTGATTCAAATGAAATTGATATTTGATGCACAAATTGATAGGTTTGGTTGGAGAGTATGAAATAAGTACCAAATGGTTCATTTTTACCAAAAACAAGAGCCACGTCGTGACCTCGAATTTTGGACGTCGCAACATTGTCATTATAGTGAGTGACATCATAACAAGCTAAGGCTTGTCATCGCGACGTGGCATACTGAAATGGCCACATCATGACGAGCACTAGATGAAGTCACGACATCGATCCATACATTTTAAAAATTTTACAATTTAATAATATTTCGTACTCGAGTTGACTAAGAGCTTCCGTATGCCCGATTAAGGCTCGGAATTGTTTGTTTAACCTGAAATAAATGTGATAGTCAATGAATTGCATGTGTAAAAGATTAATTTTTGTGAATTTGTATGTAGTTACTTCGGTAACAAATATGGTATCTTATAGCTCGGATGAAGAATGTTCCATTCATACTTTAAAAGTAATGCGCTAATCAAATGGATCTAGGGAGGTAGGAGCAAGCATTTTTTACGCATACAATGGTTCTTCAAGCTTCAGTGACAGTTGGGAAAATTATGCCAATGTTTAGCAATAATAAGAGAGAGAGAGAGCTGGCTGGTACTTCATGCTTCCGTGGCAGTAGGGAAAAATATGACAACTTTGGTGGGAAAGGGTAAAATCTTTGATGAAGGTATTGGATATTTTAGTAAAGTTTGTGCTTTTCCGAAGAAACTAATTAATAACAACTCATTTCGCAGATAAGTCAGTAATAAAGGCATCTAAGTTACTATGATCCATGGCCTATGCAAAAGACCATGAACTAGATAGAACTATCATGTTTACAATTTAATTCAATCAAAACCCAAAAAGAAACAACCATCCATTCTCATCAGATCTCTTTCTACCGCTTTCAATTTGAGGTGTCATATTAGCCCCAGCCACTTGAATGTTCCTCGCATCTTACAAATACATCCACATTGTCAGGTTCTATATTTACACCAATTTTCTGTTGTTTATTCAATGTTAATCAAATCATGTTAATTCCGCAATGGCTATGGTAAACCTACCTTTGTAATTTACAAGCTCAAGAAGAAGTGAAAAAGACATCATGTAATCAACAAACAATTTGATGCAAAATTACAGTTGGTAATCTCAATGATAGTGACTGACAATGATGCTTCTATATTCTAAAGGAAAAAAAGGCAGTAACCATTTCTTGATTTGATTTTCGTATGGAGATTTGCTTGGTTACAAATCTCTTCATACAGTACAAAAGCAGAACCACAAGAATAAGCAAAGCGTAGCCGAGGCAAAATATAGGGCTATGGCTCAAGGTGTTTGTGAGCTTATTTGGCTACAGAAGGTATTGGAGGAGTTGCAACTGTCAAGGAGGAAAATTATCCCTGTACTGTGATAATAAGGCTGCAATAAGCATAGCTCATAACCCAATCCAACATGATCGAACAAAACATATTTAGATCGGCACTTCATCAGAGAAAAATTGAACTCCAGTCTCTTAAACTTAGTTCATGTGGGCGTTCGACGAGCAGTTAGTTGATGTATTCACTAAAGGATTAAGTAATAGAACCTTTCATAATCTAATTTGCATGTTGGGCATGTGTAGTATCTATGCACCAACTTGAGAGTGTTGACAGCCAAGATATTCTTCCTATCACTGTAAATTAGGGATTAGATATACTTGATATTAGGATTATATATTATTTCTTGCCTTAGTTTTTTGCTCTTTGTATAAATACCTATGTTACCATTTTTTAGTATGAGTGAAAAATTATTCAAATCCCTATAAAATTCATCTCTCAAACATCTAATTTCAACACATTTACTTCTATTTCATTTGTTACCCTTTGCTAATTCACAAAGACGTCTACCATCAATAGGTACTAGAGAAAGTATAAAATATATGTGAAGAAAAATTCAGAGAGTAGGTAAATTTGATTATAAATGCAACAATGCAATGGATTTATGCTATATAATTTAAGAGTTCGTTCAGTTATTATATGTTATTGAAGTAATGATTTCACTAAAATTTTGCTTTCTTGCACATGCTACAGGTAACAAAATCCATATGCAGAGCATCAATAATATAAACCCAACATGCATGCTCAAAATCAGAAAGATGAAAGCAGCAGAAAGCCAGAACTCACCGACGGTTTTTTCTACTTATCCCAATTTTTATTTTATCATGATAATACTGGTAATCCATATAATGAAGAGTAGCCAGTGACAATTTCTCTCAATGTGTTGCAGTTTTAAGCAACTTCATGCTGATAGCCTCTGTCTTTCTCTAGTAACTGCAATTTTAACAGTCAAAGCAGGTGTCTGTAAATGAGATTGTCTAATTATAGAAAACAACAAAGTCAAAACATAAATCAGAAAAAGAACGGTGACAATAGCTGAAACAAAATGGTAGATGAAATTGTGGAAACCAAATGGATCACTGGAGGCTTTCATTTATACTTCCATCATGATTCATCGAAGAACCCTAATCACCTTATACAAGAACATAATGTGAGAAGTTTACTGCATTATTTATCTATAAGCTAAGTTTCTGAAAGTTCATGCAGCTTATAATATTTTGTTACTGTTACACGTAGCCTACTGATCACAGAGTATCCTATTAAGAAGCTCCTCCAAGAGCTCCAGTGTTATTCAGACACTTCCCTATGGGCAAAAACAAAGTAGAATTGAACCATCAGCTTGGTTACAAGTTTTTCCTTTTGATAACTTTTACAGGAAAAACATGGATATGGTAAATACTGAGCTCCACAGAGCTTATTTCTTGTTTAAGAAATTAGTCAGCCTCAGTTTCTCACTGGTACTATACTCATTTCTTTTCTTTATGTTCAGATGCAATTGTGTTCCCATTATGTTTTGCAAGGTAATTTTGAAATTTTAAGATGGTTTCTGAGTAGCAAACAGAATAATGTTATATTATTACAATTTATATCCTTTGTCTTTTAATTCTAATACCTGATTTGCCATGAAAATGTTTTAGTTACTAAACTTATCATGAAATGGTTTTCCATATATTCAATCAAGAAATAATTAGTTAGTTACTTCAAAGTTTGCATGGAATTCAATTGAACAACAACTTAGTTACTCTAAAAAAGTCAAAATCTTTTGTTACTGATTTTTGGGGAAAAAAGCATATGATTGTTACGTAAAAAGGAACTCCTAGCTTTGCTGTTTCCCATTCCCTATCAAACACGTAAAATTTCATTATCTTTGTCAAAGAACACCAAAAAGATGGAAGGAAAAGTGTAAGTTTTGAGGATACCATAACTTACCTAGACAAGGTTATAAACTCAATAGCTTCTTCTGCAGTCAGCAATAACTATCATACAGCACATACATACATGCTAACTTGCAATGTAGGCTTTTTGCTTAACAAATCCAAATAGTTTCAGCTCAAACAATGCCCTTACCTGGTAGTAGGAACCTGACCAAGAAACAATGAAGCCTTAACTTATCTCAACCTTCATCTGCCTGATATTTGTAATTCTGTGAAGATACAAGCTTCAGAAACTTAATGATCTATGATATAAAATCTTTAAGCTCTTATTGTTGATTGTTTCAGAGCTGAGAAAAGCACAAAATGATCAAGTTCATCAACTTTTAAATTAGTTAAGAAATTTACCTCTGTCTTAAATCAAGGATACTCTCAAGAAGTCCTGTTGTTTGCTGCACCTTCACATTTTTTGGTTTCTCATCATCAAGTAATAGTGTTGAAACATTTAATATCATGAGAAGTTCTTGTTCAATTTGTTTGAGCTGTTGATCCAAATGTTCCAAGAAGTCCTCATAAGTCGATATTGCTGCCAAGCTGCTAGTTCTATTGTCTTCATTAAAAGCAAATGCTTTATGTTCCTCTAGCTCCTTGTTGGCAGGTTGCTCCACCAAATCATCAGTATCAAGCAACAACTTTTGATCTTCACCAACTGTTAAAGCATCAAGGCCAAAGTCCTTATTCTTATTTTTATTGTTTTCAGCTTGCTCCTTCGGAGATATGATCCGAACTGGACTGGAACCATCTTCTTCACCAATTTCAGAATCTGACACAATATTCCCAATTAGTTGAATTTCTTTGACGTTTATCACCTGAAACCAAGATGACTTGTTAAATATTCATATCAAACCATTTAGCTCTTCAATAAGATCCAAAAAAGGAAAGTCAAAATTTATAGTGAAATATTGTTAAAAGAAAAAGGATAGACTGGCTGCATTTATTGGGAGTCTAAATGAGAAAATCATAGCCTTAAGCAGCAATCAATAAAAGGTTGTTAGTGGGAATAAAGTTTAAAGCAGATAGAACTAGGTATGTTAAATTGTTAATTTGTTACACTGAAAAGGTGAAGAATCCATCCAAAAGAAACCGTTGAGTTTAAACATATATATATGGTATATGTAAGTCATGCAAAAATGTAAAGCACATGGAACTAGGCATGCACAAAAGGACAGATCAGCAAAGAAGCAATAGATTATTAGAACCATCATTTGAACTCCACGAGCGTATTCAATATTCGCAATGAAACCTTGTTTCAGTGGCAAGGAGGAGGCTTTGGAACTTTTAGGTTCTAGGTTCAAGTCCCACCATATGTGGGTTTAGTCTAACTTTTCATTGGTTTGTTTGTTTAGTTGAATGATTGCTTCCATGGATGTACAATTTGATATTACTGACAATTATTTGATTGTGATTGTAGTTTCTAATTGTAATATTTAATCTCATCAACTGGAAAAGAAACAGCAGATTCAATATCCCATGTATCGGAAAAAGCTATCCATGATACAAATTTTATATTGTTTAGTCGCATGAAGTACATGACAATATCACCCTAAGTTTCCATTAATCACAAAATAGCACCATAATAATTTGAGAAGATAAAACTTCTAAAACCATAAACCACATTTAGGCTTTCAAGACACTGTGACATTTTATCATGCCAATTTAAAAAAGAAAAATTAAGGGTCATTGAATCCCTTCCAGTTAAACGAAGAAATTATGTTTGTTCAAATTAATGAATAAACAGATATTTCATGCACTTGTATAGAAATTAGGTAAAGAAAAGGCTTATTTTAATTTGTTTCACACCGAAACAATAATGCACTTATTACTAATACTGTCTAAACTCATAGCTTAATACTTCTTATCTGTTAAATGTTAATTCTACTTCTTTGATTCTACCTTTACATTAATAATAACATTATTAATCACAATCTTGTTTTACCTCATTAAGCTTCGTAGCAAGCTTATCCAATAACTCAATCCGACTCTTAGACTTTTCCAAAGCTTGCATAACCTTCTTTTTCTGAAAAAGCAGGTCCCTTGCCTCATTTTCCTTCCCCCTCTGAATACTAACAGCTGCCTGTCGTCGAAGCTTCTCTGCTGCCTCTGATAGCCGCAAAAACCTCAATCTAGCATTGTTAGCTGAATCAACAAAGACCCAATAACTTCAATTTTCTTAACATTCATTCATTCATTACAAATAAAATTAATCCAAACTAAAAACCAGCAACTAGTCAAAAGTCATCATCATGATTTAAACTGAAATGGGTATAGAGTATTAAATCAAAAAATGAAAAAGGGGAAATGGGTAATTGTGATTTTGGTGGAAAAATATGAAAAGGGAACAGAGAGGAGATATCAGTGGCTACCTTTGGCTCGGGTGGTCTCAGCTTCAGCATGAAGTTGGTCAAGCTGGTAACGAAGCTGCTCTGTGTTGATTTTGGGATTTGAAGCAAAGCATTTGGGGCTTAGGACAGGCCTGTAACCTACGACAACCATTGCTGCACAATTCATTATCACCTTGGCTTCTTTTCTCAGCTTTCACTCCACTCCCTACCTATAAACTTCGAAACTGTATGTAAACACCCTACCTTCGATCGTCATTCATCATCCTTAAAATCTTTATTTAGTTCCACGTTCGTACTTATCCATTGAATTGTTTCATTTGGTTCCCTATAAAGTATTTTGTTTCTACTTTAATCCACTTTAGAATTGGCTGGGTGGAAATATTAAAAAGAAGAGTAAATTACACCAAGGTGACTCAATTATTATTAACTTTACATTTTTGTTACTCAATTTTAAAAAAATTATAAAATGATCGTTAAACTATTCAAAAGCATTTAACCAACCGAAGTATTTGAAATTTTTTTATTTAAGTCATTAAGTTGTTAATTTTTTTTTTTAAGTTTAGCTAGCAAGCTCTAAGCGAAGACTTAATGATCGGTATGGTAAATCAGTACCCATTGACGAGTAGAAGAACATACCTTAGGTCCAAATCAATCGACAATCAGTGCTAGAGATTGGAGAAGAAAGCTGTTTGGATTTTGGTTCGTAGATTCATAACATTTAAAGTTATTTCATGAAAAAAAGCTTAATTAAAAAGAAGAAGAAAGGGAACGAAAACTTTCGATTAGTGTAGGCAGTGCGAATAGAGAATACCATATAACAACGATTTTAACATTAAACTAAAACTTTTGACTAATTCAGTGATCATTTTGTAACTTTTTAAATTTAAGTGACCAAAATATAAATTTATTAATAATTTAATAACATTAGATATAGTTTACATTAAAAAGAATAAAAGTGATAAAAAAGCATAGGTATCAAGAAATGGATATTTTTAAATAAATTAGATAAATGTTGGTACTTCGTTGCGGCTATATTATCTGATTTCAACCAATTTTTTTTGACAATAGTTAGAGTTATTTGAATATGGTGAAGTATATATGATAATTTTAAAGTAGTGCGCATAGGCAGGGTTGAACACGTCTGGTAAGCTGACATTAACATTAGTAAGGTTTGCTTGTGTAATGCGCACTGCTTGAGCAATTGAAGGGGTGGAGAAGGATTTGAGTTTATGATACAAGAGATTGATTTACAAGGCAAAAGGTTCAATAATGGTAGTGATATTGGTCGAAACAGGTGGTACGTTGAATGGTAAAACCATAAGTAAGGTGTCAAGTGAATAAGGGACTTGTGAGCTATAATAATAAGTAAGAGCAAGGGTTTGGCTAACACTAACGGAAGTAAACATTGTGGGTAAGGGGTTAAGTAAGCTAGGATTGGTGGATGTGGATAAGATGGGAATGACAATAGATGTGAAATTTTTTGTTTGACAAGGGTTTTCTACATTGTTAAGTGGGTTGATTTTAGTGTTTGAAAGGTTATTCATTGCTAGCTGGAATGGTTTGGATATCGATAGGGTTAGTCTTAACGATGAGATTCATGTCCTTTTGTTTAGATTTTCATAGACAACTCAAAATATTTATGCAGGAAAATGGGTTGAACTATTTTTGTTACTAATAAAGGCTTCAGGTCAGCAAAAATAAAAGGAAAAGGAAAAGTAAAAGAGCATCAAAGCTTATGTTTTGACATGTTCTTCGATTCTTAAGTTAGTGAAAGAAAGATAATGATTGCATGATGTTGATTGCATGAGAGTGTGCATGATAAAACTATTCATTGCATCTAATTGGTTAGGGTACTTGGTGCCTTTATCCCAGCAAGATTGTGCCTTCATGCTTTTTGTTGATTCTATTCTCTAATTTATGGCTGGTAGTATTTACCGGATTGATGGTCACTAATATATGTTATTTGTCAACTAAGCTTTCTTATAGAACTTCAACTTTGGATTTTACTGATTTTAAGATGTGGGCTGAGGAGCTGGGCCAAAATTATATTGCCTTCTTATATCTTTTATTTGAAAATATTAGTTATTAATTAACAAAATTAGTTAAGGTGTAATGGTAAGACACATTACACTATTAAAAAAAAAGATGTAGATTCGAACTTTGAAAATAGCATTGTTGAGATGAGTAATCACGAACCCTGAATATTAATCATAAAATGGATATAAAGAATACCAAAAAATAGTTGAGCTTCTAATTTAGAGGTTTCCGTGGGCGAAATTGGGTTTGTACTAACCTAGCACCATATTCTTTTTCTATTTTTAAAATAATTTATTTTTATCAATATTTAGTAAATATATATAATTTATTAGGTTTGCATGGACTAAACTGGGTTTGTACTAACCTAGCACCATATTCTTTTTTTTTTTTTAAAAATAATTTATTTTTATCAATATTTAGTAAATATATATAATTTATTAAATATCCATACATAGAAAACTTAACATACTTTCGATTATAAATTTGAAAAATAAGTTGGATTAGGTCTAAATCTTCAATATTTAAACTAACACCTAACGTTTAAAACTAATATCTTTAAAGAAAACCCTTACCCAAAAAAACCTTCAAGCATAAGTGATAAGTGATAACCCAATCATTGGGTGACGTCTACTTGGAATATCAATGGAGAAAGACTAAAGAATGAAGGCATTTGGGAACCAAGCATTGGAATTGTGGTCACTTAAAATGGTGATCACAAAGAGAGAAAGAAAGACACCCAAACATGGATACAAAACAAAAGTGTTGTATTCATAGAGACCCACCAAAAGCTTCTTTTCAGCACTTTCCGCCTTATCAATCACACCTATACCTAATTCGAGCTTCAACCCTCAAAATGCTGGCCTATTTATTTATTCCTTTCGATGCATGCATCTTCTTATATTTTTGTAGCAACAAGCTATCACGATTTTGGCCCACATGTGAGAACCATCACATGATTTGATTCAGGAAGAGTTCAGTATCTTTCATCCAATAAAACATCCGACTAGTTTGAATTTGTTTTTTCTCTCCTTTTACTCGTATACTTAATATTTTTTTTCTTGAATGAAATAATTTTTTTTTTCAAATTTACATTAATAATTTAAAATAAAAGGAGGAGAATTTTTTTTTTAACTATATCGGATGTCACTCTAAAATAATATTGTTTTTATCTTGGTCATTTTAAATTTTTTTGTCAATTTAGTCACTGTAATTAAAAAAATTGATCAAAATGGTCACTCAATTGTTAAACCTTTAACACATTATTCATTGGACCTGCAAAAAAAGAGGAAAAATTATTCTTTTAACCCCTTTAAAAATTACAAAAAAATTTAAGTTAACCCCTTAAATTCCTATAAAAAAAATCCATATCAAACACTGCAATGATGTCGATCTGATATCTCTGGCAGAAATTTTGGGTTTTAATTTTAGTTTTTTATAGGGATTTAAGGGATTAACTTTAAAAAATTATAATTTTTAAAGGGTCTAAAAGAATAATTTTTTTTTTGCAGGCCTAGTCAACAATTCATTGAGGGTTTAACGATTATGTGATCATTTTGGTCAATTTTTCTAACGATATTGACTAAATTGACAAAAAATATTAGAGTGACCGAAATAAGAACAATCCAATTTTAGGATGACCTCTGGTGTATGTCGAAACCATTTTTTTTTGAAAAAACAGGAATCGACTTAAAAAAAAACGAAAACAGGAGTCGCCACCAATACCTTTTTGCTTAGGTGTGATTGGATCACCTTATAAAACGTTTTATTTCAAAACATTGATTTTGGCCTACGAAATTCAAGAAAACGGGTTTGGGAGTCGGTTACGTACGAGGAAGGATTAGCACCCTCGTAACGCCCAAAATTGGTACCGGATTGATTAGTTATTGTCCTAATGTCAAAAATTCGAAAAGATTTGAAAACATGATTTCTTTAAAAACTTGAACAATTTGAGTTGGAACTTGAGATTCCTTTGTTCAAAAGAATACAAACATCACATCCAAAGATGTTAGGACATGGTGTTTTAAACCCTCGTAACCAAAATCATCTCATGATTTACAAAATTCATTAAAAGGATATTTAGTTATTTAGTCAAACGGAAAATCGAAACCCAGCACGTTAGGGCACTATTTCCCGAAATTCTAAACACAAAACATTGCCTTATTTAAGAAAAACTTTTGGATAAAATGTGGTAATTAAAGAAGATAGATATTTTTAAACAAAGATTTGAAAAAAGTAACATTAAGTTTTTACAAAAAAAGTGCAATTTACTAAAGTTACAGATTATATTAACAATTAGCACTAACATAAACAATTAAGTAAAAGAATGACAAGCAATAATAATAATGTTAAGGTAAACAAAGATAATGGATTCAATTTTTTTTTAAAAAAATGAACAATCAAAATAAAAAATATAGAGTAGATAATAGCAATTTTAAGAGAATCTATGAAAAAATTAAGGAAAAAAAATTATTCACAAGATTAAATTCAAATAATAAATAATAATAATAATAATATAAGGTAAATAATATACTCAAAACAATTAATGAATATTATAATAATTTTTAGAATAATGAAATAAAAAAAAAGAAACGATATGGCAAAATCTAAAATAGTTAATATATACATAATAAAATAAATAAATATATTTTAAATAAATAATATAAAAACTTTGAATAAAAATGTATAAGGGATAACTTATAATAAGTATATAATATACCATTTAAAAATAGATAATATACATATTTTAAATAAACAATATATGGAAAATTTTGCCTTAATAAACAATTTAGATGATGTACAACATATAAATTTTCAAATAATACATAATATGATTAAAGTTAAATAATATATAATATATAGATAATATATAACAAATAAATAATAATAATATTTATGATAAAACAATTTAACGTAAATAGGGAAAAACAAAAAAAAAGTTTAAAATAATTAAAATAAATGAATAAATAATGATTAAGGAATTAAATGGATAAATAAAAAAAAAGTTAAAAAAACGCATAAGTCAACCTAACTCCCGCAATATGTAGACTCAACGAAATTCCTCCACCAAAATCTAACTCGAACGGAAGCAACTCAAAAAGAAACGAAGATGAGCGAAGAACAAAATAGGAACAAGCCACAGAAAATAAGAACGTAAAAGAGAGAGAAATTTGAGTGAATGCTCTCAAGAATTTTTTATTACTCCAAATTCAAGTCCTTTACAATGAAGAGAGAGGCCTCTATTTATAGTTCAGCCTCCCCAAATCCAACGGTACAGATCAATTACATTAACGGCTAAGATTAAAAGGTATCTACAAATTAAATCTCTAAGATTACAAAATCATATCTTCTAAGATTGCATACCATATCTTCTAGGATTGCATATCATATCTTCTAGGATTGCATATCATATCTAAGATTGCATATCCTTGAAGATTGTGTTTCCATATACGTCAAGCTTGTAGATGGACCTTCAGTCTTTTCAAGTAATGGGCCATTCCGATCGAGCCAAATGATATATTTTGGACTGGACTTGGACTTTGTTTTATTATTTTTGGTTTATTTTTTTTTTGTATGGGCCCGGGCTAAATTGGCCTATTACAGCTGCCCCTCTTTGCTCATTGTCGTGTAACGAGAATGGATCAAAGACTATAAAAAGACCAATTTTGCCCAGTCTTGCCGAGTCTTGACTTCTTGGTCCTCGTCTTCTCCAAATGGCTTCCAACCCAACTGCAACTTCAGGGGTATTGGAATTTCAACTTAACTTTACTTCTGCAACTCTTCGGAACTTGAGTATTGGACTATCTGTTCTATCGCTTGCTCTTCAGTGAAATAAGACTGCGCTCTTGTAGATTTAATCCATCCTATCAGAACCTCGGAAAGTGAGACTAGTATCTTTGATCTTGCTTCACCGCAATATTCAAAAAGACAAGATCTGCTATTTTCAGTCTGCTCCGCTGCAAACTTAGGAAGGAAAGCTAATATCTTCGATCTGCTTCTTGCAACTTCAGGAAGATAAGATCTGTTGTCTTCAGTCTGCTCTGCTGCAACTTCAGGGAGGCAGGCTAATATCTTCGATCTGCTTCCTGCAACTTTAGGAAGATAAGATCTGCTGTCTTCAGTCTGCTCCGCTGCAACTTCAGGGAGGCAGGCTAATATCTTCGATCTGCTTCCTGCAACTTTAGGAAGATAAGATCTGCTGTCTTCAGTCTGCTCCACTGCAAACTCAGGGATGCCAGACTGATATCTTTGATCTGCTTCCTACAACTTCAGGAAGATAAGATCTGTTGTCTTCAGTCTGCTCTGCTGCAACTTCAGGGAGGCAGGTTAATATCTTCAATCTGCTTCCTACAACTTCAGGAAGATAAGATCTGCTATCTTCAGTCTGCTCCACTGCAAACTCAGGGATGCCAGACTGATGTTTTCGATCCGCTTCACTGCAACCTCAGGAAGGCAGGATCTGCTATCTTTTAGCCTGCTCCACTGCAAACTCAGGGAGACAAGGCTGATGTCTTCGATCTGCTTCACTGCAACCTCAGGAAGGCCAGATCTGCTATTTTAGTCTGCTCCACTGCAAACTCAGGGATGTCAGACTGATGTTTTCAATCCGCTTCACTGCAACCTCAGGAAGGCAGGATCTACTATCTTTTAACCTGCTCCACTGCAAACTCAGGGAGACAAGGCTGATGTCTTCGATCGCTTCACTACAACCTCGGGAAGGCGGATCTGCTGCTTTAGTCCGCTTCATCAGAACTTCGGGAGGTCGGTCGAAAGCGTCAATCTACCCTACTACATTGTCCTATAAAGGACATGACCTGTAGAATGGGTATATGCTTATGCCGAATGATTAGGATGCGCTGATCGAAATGAATCAAATGCTCCTAATTAAACACGCTATGATATATGAATGCAGAAATGTTATGAGCATGATTCCTACTTAAGGTGTCATCACTCATTTGTTCTTCATCCTCGTTCCTCTCAAAGTATCAATCATATTCTGCTCAAATAATTTACCCCACGGTAATTCTGAGTCCACTCCACTTGAACCTTGGGACATAAAGTTTTTACCTCCCACTGCAACTTTAGGGGAATAACATTTGGTTTCTTCCATCCATCCTGCTGCCACTCAGAGGTATAGAATTTGTATCATCTTTAATCAATTTGATCTGTTACCCTATTCCCTGGGTGTAATGACCAGATGTATATGCTTGAAATTTGCATGAATGCAGAGTATCATTTTTCTTTTCCCAGAAATGATCCACTTTTACACTTGGGTTAACATTGCTCATTATTTGTCGAGAAGGTATCACTGACGAAATGTCTTGTCTTTTTGTTCAGCCAATAAAAAATCCAAAGAGATAATCATCTTTCAATATTTCCAACCCTTAGGCTTGGTGAGTTCTAAACAATAGTCTTGTTTCAGATTCTCATATTATTTAGAAGCTTCCAGAGTAATATGCGAAACTCCTTTTATGAAAGTATTATTAGTCCATTAATCGTTATTTCAATATAAAATGCTTGAAAAAGATCATAACAATGGACGAGAAAGAAATTAATCAGGAGCATAGCTCGAAACAAATAAGTTAATCAAAGAAAACCAAGGCAATAAAAGAAAATTGATTGGGGTGTATCTTGCAAAGAATAAAGTAATCAAAGATAGCCAAGGCCATAAAAGAAAATTGATTGGGGTGTATCTTGAAAAGAATAAAGTAATCAAAGATAGCAAATTCAAAATGGGTAAGATAGAAGCTAGGTGCCCCAGATATCGCAGCCTGAGCTTCTCTGTATAAATTTCTTGAGGACCATTTTGAGCTCAATACGTGTTTAGAGGATCCGGAGTACTTTGTCAAAGCCCCAAGACGTAGCATACTTCCTCATTGTTAATTCAGGCCTAGCAAGACTACTACATGCCCTATCTTTGATCACAATTTGAGCCGCCCTTTTTGGGTTTTCGGCTCAAAACCCCTTTGGCCTCAAAGCGCCCTTTGCGGGTTTTCGCCTTGGCCTCTCATTTTTTTTCAAGGAGCCCTTTGCGGGTTTTCACCTTGGTCTTTCCCCTTTCAGGTAAAATACTTCTTGACTGAACCTGAATTCACCAGATTGGGCAAGTCTTCGTCATCCGTCTCGGTCAATATCAATGCTCCTCTAGAATAGGCTTTTTTTTACTACATAAGGTCCTTCCCAGTTTGGCATCTGCTTTCCTCTGGAATCCTTTTGTATAAGAAGGATCTTCCTCAATACCAGGTCCCCATCATGAAATTCCTTTGGTGGACCATTTTCGACATAAATCAGCACCATTCATTTTTTGACTATGATGAATACTTTCAAACCCCTTTTCTTCAGCCAAGTTCACTGGAGACATTCTACTTCATCCAATTCTTGACTCAATCAAAGCTTGGAGCAAAGGAATCTCGATTTTCATGGACAAAACCACCTCTATTCCATAAACCAATGGGAAAAGTATTGCTCCAGCGAAAGTCCTGGTCGACGTTTGATAAGCATAGAGAGTAAATGGTAGCTTCTTATGCCAATCTTTACAAGTCTCGGTCATCTTTCCTACAATCTTTATTTTGTTTTTTCTTTTTGGCTACCTTTTTTGCTTTATGATATGGCGTCTGATATTTGAACAGACTACAAACTTTTGACATTGTCCTTTTTGGCATTCTTTGTCGACGACTGATCTTTTTTTTTACTGTCGACCTTGTAAAATTGACACGTGAAGCTACTTTCTCCTTCTTAGTGAAGTAATCGACGACCACCAAGATAAATTAATGTATACTAAAAATTTTTCCAAGATTGGCTTGCCCCACATAGAGAGAGTCTGTGAAGAAATTAATGAGGCATATGAATCTTGTCTCCTTAAATACGGCATAACTGATGCCATCCCCTTCTATGTAGATTAGCAGTACCCAAACTTTATGATTAGCTTTGCTATTGTAAAACCATTAACATGTGTCCTTCTGACATCCTTATGGACCTCTTTTAAGATTTCAACGTACCCGCGTCTCAGTAACCCAGGCATGTCCTGATATGATCGTGTAAAAACATATTTGAATTCTTGAAAATAACTCAATGATGTCTCACCTTATTTCTGTGGTGAGCTAGGCTACAATCTTCACCTCTTTTCTAGGCTCATAATATCCACTGACCCTTTGTAGAGTAGGGTCTATTTTTCATCTTGTTCTATCATTCTTAATAAATCAGAAGATAGGTTACAATCTCTGTCATCTTCAAAGTCCTGAGATCCCTCTAGACACATATCTTACTCGAAAGGAGACTCTGAGTCAGTAACAGCGTTGCTCACATCATTGATATCTAGAGACCTATTGTAGGTTCGAAGGAAGATTCCAAAGAATAAATGATTCAAAGAATGATTATTTGTATGGTCATGAATGAAGAATGAAAGAATACTTGAAAGAAGGTCTAAAGAACAAATAAAAGAAAAAAAAAACTAATAACAATTGTTTGTACAGTATGAAATGGAAAAAATAAAAGAATATTTGCTCAAAAAGATGCATTTTATTGAAATAAAAATTCCAGACACAAGCCTATTTCACAAAAGGGTTCTTATTACGTTTAGGCTTAAGGCAATAAGCGTGTTTTGAATATTACTCTAGATTAGCTCTAAAAATACAGAGATCTCTTCCACAGTCCCATTATTCAAAACACTCCCAAGTATGCAAGGGCTTGGAAACTTCGTTCCCCGGTTCCCTCTTCGCTTTTGACTTTTTCAAGGAGTCGCAACTTTTTTGTCTCCTCCTTCAATTATCGCATTTATTGCCTCGTCAAAGATCAGGTTCTGATGAAACGTCAAACTTCACAATTCCCATTTTAATGAACCTTTTGACCAACTTTTTAAACATAGTACAGTTTTCAATTGAGTGACCCGTTATTCCCGCGTGGTACTCGCATTGGGCATTCTCATTATACCATTTTGGGAATGGAGGTTGAATGGGTTCCGAGTAGGACGGAGACACCACATGCACATCAAAAAGATTTTGGTACAGCTCTTTATATGTCATCGGGATGGGTGTGAACTGGAGCTTTTCTGTATTTGGCCTCGAATTGGATTCCTGCCTTAAAGAGCCTTGATAGCTAGTGGTTACTTTTGGTTGACTGACAGTAATTGACTTTGAGTACCCTTTGTTATATGTACTCGTATTATTCACCTTGTTCTCCTTTTTCCTTGGAGCTGACCTTTTGGTGTTTTCCCATGTTTCTATCTTGCCACCCCTTATGGCATTTTCAATCATTTCTCCCACCATTACTATATCCGCAAAGCTCTTTGTGGTACTTCCTATTATGTGAGTAATGAATGGGGCCTTTAAAGTATTAATAAAAAGCATTGTTGTTTCCTTTTCTAGGAGCGGTGGTTGAACTTGCACGGCAACTTCCCTCCATCTTTGTGCATACTGCCTGAAGCTTTCATTTGATTTCTTCTCCATGTTTTGCAAGGTGATTCTGTCAGGCATCATGTCTGTCACATGATTGTATTGTTTCATAAATGCTTGTGCTAGGTCTCTCTAGGAATTAATCTTAGCACGGCTCAATTGGTTGTACCACCTGGTCGCTGCCCCCACCAAGCTATCTTGGAAACAATGGATCAACAGTTGATCGTTATTAACATACCCAGTCATCCGTCTACAGAACATGGTAATATGGGCTTCAGGACAGCTAGTCCCATTATATTTCTCAAATTCTGGCATTTTGAACTTGTGAGAAAGCACCAAATCTGGGACCAAGCTCAAGTCTTTAGCATCAAATCCATGGTGATTATCAGCGTTTTCCAAGGCCTTGAACTTTTCTTAGATATGATATGCCCATTCTAGGAATGGCCCATATACGTCAAGCTTGTAGATGGACCTTCAATCTTTTCAAGTAATGGGCCATTCCGATCAGGCCAAATGATATATTTTGGACTGGACTTGGACTTTATTATTTTGGGTTTATTATTATTTTTTTGTATGGGCCCGGGCTAAATTGGCCTATTACAGTGTAGTTTAACCTTTTTTTTTTCTTTGAGAAATAGGAATCATATTCATGAAGTGAATCAATTACATTTTGGTAGATGCATTCACCATATAGAAAGGAAAATGAAACAAACATTCATCAAAACAGGCCCTAGGCACAATCAAGACCTCCCCACTAGACAACAAATTTTTGTATCCTAGGCTCAATAAGACATTTCATCAATTATCAAGACCTTTCAGATGTTAAAGCACGTTCTGAAGAATACTTAGATCTAAGATAAACCCAATCATCACCTAAAGGTTGTGGTAGAGATTTGTTCAAAAAAGGCTAATCCTAATCCTAAAAAGCAAAAGATAAAAAAGAAAGGCCACACAAAATGGTTCCTCTAAAAGGAGCAATAGCCTCAAGACAATTAACACATCCCTTGGTCGGAGGTACACCTAGGAGTCCAGTCCAATGTATCATCCTTCTATTGAGTACATTTATGTCTCTACTCATGGGGTCAACTACTTTGATAGCCAAGACTGGCCATCTCCCTAATTGGAACTGTAGACGACATAATAATTGTTCTGAGTATTTGAATCAAATGCTCACTTTGATTCTTTTACTGGATTACGAACTTATTTAGACTACCTACTAAATTAAATTGTCTTTCTCGCAATGTAAACATTCTTACAGTGCCACTTATCATCAGTTTGAACTTAGACAATGAATGAGCTAACATTTGTTTGTCATAATTTTGCCATGTATACAAAACATGAAAGACAAAAACGCAAAACATGAAAGACAAAATCATAAAACATAGAATATTGAAATGTGAAATTAACTTTATTTATTTATTCATCGTTCAAATACATAGAAAATAGTTACATGTTTACTACAATATGGGCACATTTCTCAATAGTCACACCCGTTGTCGGAGCAATTACGAACATATAAAATTCAAATCAAAACATAAATATTCAAACATAATCATTTCAATTCATAATCATGTTGTACAACTTTTCCCATGTTTTATATGAGCCTATATATGCTCTAAAGTTAACCTGGAATCGAATAAGGACCAATTTGTAATATTTTCAAAATTTTAGGTTGACATTGCGACGTGAGGGAGTGCTATCTTGACGTGACATATGGACTTGGCTCGTTGTGATGACGGGGTTCCTCATCACGCCATGGCCTAAAATCCAGATCTCGTCACGACGGTCATCGCTTGACATCGCGACGTGGACTTTTTTTTTTGTAGAAATTAAGCATGTTGGTACCTATTTCAAACCAACTAAACCATTTACACATTTGGTGCATATTTGCACACTTGTACCTGTATAAAATCAACCAAAATTCATACCAAACATTACATATAACCATTTCCAAAATCGACTAATCCAACATGCCTCAATTTGGCACTAAATCATATCGAAACATACCAATTTCACCTATTTAAGTTCAAATTTACCAACATGCTTATAAGTCATTCAATATCATCCATTTCTATACCATGTCATACTCAATTATGCAATTTTAATGCCATTCACTCAATACAACCTATTACCAACTTAGATACCCAAATTGGTACAACTTTCACAACATTAACAATAACCAAATTCAGACCAAATCTATCAATCCAAAGTCATCACATAAATTACAGCTATGTACATGCCACATAACCGGGTATTAAAACAATCAAAAGACTATCGAATCAATAGTAGGATAGTGTAAGCTTCTCATAGATCCGATCGACATGTTTTGCAAGTTGGAGATCTATAGAGAAAGGGAAAAACAACGGGGTAAGCATATTGAATGCTTAGTAAGTCCATAAGCATTAAACAACAACTTACCTTGTTTTACAATTTAATACAACAAACTATTCGACTTAACAATTTTGCCTAAACATAACAATCACATACCAATAAGGTGAGTTCATTATATAACCAATTCATATAGTGATTCAAACATTTAGCATTTCGATTCAATTCAATACCATTCACGTGGAATCAATAATTAAATACCATTTGCATAATTCAATCAACATTTAACCATGTATAAACCAAACTCATATCATTCCATTAGCATTTTTAATTTTCATTAACCATTTAGCTTGATAAACTCTAGTATAAGAGTCATAACATTTAATCATGTATAAACCAAACTCATGACATTTCAGTTCCTTTTTTGTTCGAACTCAGGCTTTTACTTGCATCAAAGTATAAAAGAAAGTATAAAAGCCGCGCATACATAGTCCATCATCCACTCAGGATTAAGTTATGCCACACTATGAATGCCACAAGTAAATAAATCCATAAACAGATTCAATATTTATTCTGGGGGTCATCCGCTTCGATGCTCAATACAAAGTATCACCCCAATTGAACTTGGTAAACAACATATTAGTCTTTCAATTACTTTGCTCATTTTCGATTAGACTAAGGACATATTTAGGGTTGTCTACTAATATAAGTTGTCTTTCCACATTACAATTAAACTACGTAATACCGCTTAGTATTAGTTGAACATTAGACAACCAGTAAGCTAATATTTGCTTTCATTTTTCTTTGCATGAAAAAACTATTGAGGAAAATATATAAAGAGTATTAATGTAATTCATGAATAATTTTATTAAACTAATCAGTAAAAAAATTACAAGTATACAAACGAATATACTACACTTAGGGTATTGGATCCAACATAATATGCTAGCATAAGATTCTCCTAAAGGAAGGTTATAAGCTTACTATGGACGCTCAAAATCGATTGAATTTAGCAACAAAAGAAATTGTGCTAAAAGAGGTTAAAAAGTAGATAGATGCATGTATTATGTATGTTATTTTAAATGGTGAGTTGTTGAGTCCTACCTAATGTGTTTTGAAGAAGGGGGCATGAAGGCTGTGAAAAATAAAAAGAACGAATTGATCCCTACCACCTTGGTAACTAGATGGAGAGTTTGCATTGGTTATCAAAAATTGAATGATTCCACTTAGAAATTGAAAAGTGTGCTTTGTTCAAGTTCTTTGCCAGGAGAGCTAGTTTTTCCTCCAATTATTTTAGTGAGGAAGTAGTGATGTTGGTGTTTTTAGTAGTGGCCCTATCATTAAAAGCAACAGTATTTTCGGCTTGAACTTTCTCCCTTTTACTCACCTTTAGGTCATTTCAAAGGTGCAAAGCAATCAACTCACCCATCTCATAGAATCAACATCTTTGGCTTCCTTAATGACAACCATTTGATTGCAAATATCTCTGGCAGAGACTTTAGAACTTCTTTCACTAGTTTGGCCTTGGAATATTTCTTGCCTAAAACAAAAGCTTTATTAAAAATCAATCCGAGCAACAAAAATAATCATCAACAAAATTATTTTATATTTATTTTATGTTATTTCTTCTTGTATTTTGTGGTTTAAATGTCTAATTATTGGATTTTGGCTTATATTTTCATTTTTGTGGAATAGGTGAAAAAATTGAAATGAAAAGAGTTTGGAGTTTATTTTTAGCATGACTTATGGTTTAAAGAAGTTTAAAGCTTTCTAGTGAAGATAACAAATTAAGAAACCATCTGTAAAGCTCAAATGAGAATAAAAGTTTAAACAATGAGCTTTTTTTTATTTCTCTGGTGTACTAGGCTAGCACCATATAGTTGGAATGCGAGACAAAATTTATCTTGGAGTGCAATGTAACACCCCTTATGTAACATCTCGTTTTTTAATGGTGTCAGAAACAATGATTTTGGAACCACAATTCTGACTAATATGTCAGTGTTTTATTAACTATTTATTATTATAGAGTTATTACAAGGTCGTATTACAATTTGGTTAAGAAATTTTAATGTTTAGTTGGTTAAATAAGTAAAAAAGGTTCAAATTGTAAATGTTGTAAAAGTTACTATCTATTAGTTAAATGTGTTGAATGGCTATAGAAATGTGATTAATGGACTTAAAAGATAAATATACCATACAGGTACATAGTGGACGACTATGGACATTAGTTTGATAGTTATTATGTAAACTTTTTAAGGGTAAAAAAGTAATTAGATAAGTAAAACTAAAACAAATTAAACTAAAATGAAGTTATCATCTTTCTAAAGTCACTACTAAAATTTTAAAGGGAAAAACACCATTGAAGAAGCTTGGTCTCGGCTTGGTTAAATTCACTTGCATGGTATGTAAATTTTTACCCATTGCTAGTGATTTTTATATTTTTGTGATTGTTTTAACTTAATCTAGCTAACCCGGGGATTAACTCGTAAAATTGTTAAATTTTTTAGATTATGCCATTGATTATTTTGAAGTATTTTTAAAGTTTGAGGATAGTTTATTAAGTTTGGTTGTTAAATAAGATTATTTTGTAAAGTAATTTTAGTGATTTTAATGTTTAAGGATTTAATTGTTAAAGTTGTAAAAATCTCATGAAAAAATGGGGAAATTATGAATTATTGGATTTTTCAAGGACCACAAGAAATCGGCTAGCTTGGTTTGAGCTTAAATGTGTTCAATTTGATAGTTTCAAGTTTTGAGACTAAATTGCATAAAGAGTAAAATTTAGGGGTAAATTTGTAAAATATGATTAAAAGGACTTAAATGCATAAATTTGATTGTTTATGTAGTTTGAATAGATTTAATTTAATTAAACTATACTTTAGATCAAGAATCTCAACAATCGGAGGACGTATGAGGAAAAGAAAAAATTGTCAATTAGTACTTCATAGTTGAATTACTTCAATAGATAAGTTCATACTACTTTCTGTAGTTACAATTTTTTATTAAATGTTGTCAATATATATATAATGCTAAAATGGAAATCAGACTATATGGAAATAAATTGAATTCTATGATAACTCCGATGGATCGAGTAAAAGTTTCATACACGAAATTTCTGAATGATTCCCGTTCTGGACCGAGCTTCAACATTTGTTGCGGACTCAGATATACATGTGACATGGATTTAACCTGGACTGGTAATCCGTTTTCGTTTTAAAGGTTTAGTATGGACTGGTAACCTAACTTGTATCCTGTATACATAGCCCTGGCCAGGCTATTTTTTTGTGTTGTCAATGGTTTAGCCCGGATGGGTAACCTGACACATGTATTTCTATATCCGACTAACTCGAACAAGCATTAAATGTTTCCCACACTTGTGTATTGTGTTCTATTACAAAGTTCCATCAGAAAATCAAAGGATATTGATAAACCTTAAAAGTAACATATTTTAACCCCACATTTAGCATACTTTTGGATGATTTATCCCTTGATTTATGTAAAAAGGTACTCTTAATCCTTTCTTTTCATGTTTTATACTCAGGGAAGCACCGGAGGATGAAAAGAACAGGAAACGGGCTTAAAACGGGCCAAATGGGCCAGATCATGAAATCGACACGGCCTGCACCCAAGACCACACGGCCGTGCCTCCCTAATGGACTCGAACACGGCCTGACCACGACTTACACGGGCGTGGGCCATGGCCGTGTCCCTGCCGTGGCCAAGAGGAGTTTTACTCAGATTTGGATAATTGGAGGCAAAGAAACACACTCCAAAGTCTAATTAAACCCCCAAATAGGAACTGCACTCAAATTAGGATACTTGGAGGCCAAGTAACACATCTCAAAGCCTATATAAACACCCTAGGGGGCAACTTAAGTGGGGGAGTTCGGCAGAAGCCTTCTGCCAGGGCTTTTGTCGGCGGTGAGCTAGGCCAAGGAGCCAAGCTGAAAAGGTCAGATTTGTGGGAAACACTCGAAGATAGCCGGTTGATCCATCTCAAGAAGCCAGAATTCTACTCAAGACGGTGGATCTCTCCTTCAATTCCTTCAGGGGGTTTTAGGGATTTCTTATGTTTTGTTTTATCTTTTCTTCTGAGATGTTTTCTTTTATTGTTATGAACTAAACCCTTCAGATACCTGAAGGGGATGAAACTTAGATGAATCTTGCTATCGTTTGCTGAACTATATGATAAATACTTGATTTGTTCTTAATTATGTGTTCTTAATTCTTGTGTTGATATTTCCGGGATATTAATTCAAGTTTGATGTGCTTAGGTGGAGGAGCAAAAGTCCCTACTTAAGAGTAGATCTAACATAATTAAGCGGAATTGATCGCGTGCCTAGAGATAGGGTGAGGAGATTTTGCCAGATTAGGGTGAAACCTAATATGGGAGTCCATAGATCGAGTTAATGCAATTCTAGGGGTTTTACTTAGAAAGAGATTTCAATTAATCAACCTAGGGTTAGACGTTATTCGCTTCCAGAGAGGGTTTAATATACATTAGGGAGTCTTACGGATCAAGTCAAGTGAATAAATCGTCTGGTTCAGAGTTAGATAACAAGTGAAGTCTAGGTGGATTCTTCTTAAGGGTATCGTCTTAATCAACTGAGTTTTTCCAACAGTATTTCCCCAATTCATTCTTTTTTTCTTTGCGTCTTTAGCTTAGTAATTAGTTAAATTTAGATTAAATAGAAACTTCACTTATTTTAGGCTAGATAATAAAAAGAAAGTTAGTACTAGTACTTTTGGTTCCTTTGGGTTCGACAATCCGGTCTTGCCTAAGCTATACTACTGTTCGATAGGTGCGCTTGCCTCAAATCGTTATCATAGTTAGTTTTCAGGTTCGATCATTATAAATCTAAAACTCTGAAATCAACGATCAAGTTTTTAGCGTCGTTGCCGGGGAACTAAAATATTAAGAAAGCTCAATTTTTATTACTTTAGCCATTATTATTATTATTACTATTATTATTATTATTATTTTTACTTTGCTAAATTTTCTTTTATTTGATTTTGGCAGAGAGAGGATATGGCACTGAATAGCTATCAGTGGCAAGTTATGAGGACAAAGCCAACAAAAGCGTGATATCTACAACCTCGACCCAATAACCGGGCTATCAAACCGCTTAGAGATGTTAAATAAAAGTTTGATGATTTGTGTTCCTCGCAGATACATCCAGTTATGCAGTACGAAACAAGCGGAGGCGTGGCGAATCTTGAGTACCCACCCTACGGATATGGCATAGAGAACGAACAAGTCCACTATATGGGTAACTATTCTAGACCTCAAAAGAATTTTTATAGTGACACTTATAATGCAGGTTGGAGGTACCATCCTAATTTCTCGTGGATGATCAAAGTAGCCAAGGACCTAACTTCCTCCAAATTTTCAACAACCACCTTACCAACGGAAGAGGAGTCAAACCTCGAGGAGATGCCGACAAAATTCATGGCGACTGATATACCGTCTCCAAAAACCGAGACAACGCTTAATAATCAACAAGCATCGATCAAAGGGATTGAGAACCAAGTTGGGGAACTTACTAAGTCAGTTGGACAACTTGCAAAGTTAATTTCCAAACGACCGCAAGGGCGTCTACCAAGCAACACTGAAACTAACCCAAAAGAGCAAATTCAAGCCGTAACAGCTCATGACAGTGAAAGGTTAGTGGAATCTGACCCAAGGTAAGAGCTTGTGGTAAGTGAAGGTAAGGTTGAGGTAAACCATGATTTACCAAACCCAGAAATTACAGAGTACCAACCCCGTGTGCCACACCCCAATGCGACAAAGAAAGACCACACAGAGGAACAACTCGGTAAGTCTCTTAAACTTTCAAAGAAATTTCTTATTAACTTGCCGTTTCTTGAAGCTCTTTTGCAGATACCAGATCCTAGACCTCGTGTCAATAAAGAAGAAATTCATGAGGAACGAAAGCTCTGGATCGATGAACTAGACGAATGGAAGACACACTTCAAGGAGAGACTGAAAACACACGAAGCAAAAACGAGTCAACTCCACGACGAACTTAATAATGGGACAACCCAGCTTAAGATAAGAGATCAGGTACTCAAAATCTTCCCAGATGGAACGGTCGAGGTAACACATTCTAATTTCGACACTTTTGAGGAAAACATTACTTGACTTAAATTTTATATCAATAACCGAATTGATCGCATGAGAAAGGATTTTCACCTCCTCAAACCACTATGACCATACGAATGAGAGGTAAAGTCTAGCTTAAGACTATAAACGAGTGCTTCTCGGGAGGCAACCCGAGCACTAACCCCATTAATTTTTACATTTTTTTACTTTTATTTTTCTTTTTAGCACCTAACCATAAACTAACCAAAGTACATATTTCCATACCACACGGCCTTGCACACGGCCATGGCCGTGGCCGTGTGGCCACCACAGGAAGGTACAAGGGCGGGGCCAACTACCAAATCCATAATTTCTATTTAACCCCCTTCTTCCCTTCCATTTTCCATTATCTTTCTTCTTTCATTTTCCTTTATTCACTTTTATTTTTATTTTTATTTTTATTTTTATTTATTTTCTTTATTATCTTCTTATTATTCTTCATACCATTTAGATTTAGCTTAGGATACAATAAAATCAGGCCGGCTGCTTCGAGGATTCAAATTCAAATGGTTCAAGGCGTTCCCCGACGTTCACCTTTGCCAATTCCTATCCAGTTTCTTTTTATTGACTCCATCCAAAATTTAGGAAGTTTCACTTCTCTCCCTATCTTATGATATCATTATTTTGCTATTATCTGTCTTTGTACATTGAGGGCAATGTACATCTTAAGTGTGTGGGGGGGTTAACTATAGCATTATTTGAAAATCCCTGAATTATGTCTTGTTTCTAAAGTAAGTTTCTCATATTATCATTAGTATGTTTTAGATTAAGTCATTGATAATTGTGTATTGATAATTAAATTCTAAGATACTAGAGAATCAAGCATGATAAGTCTATTTTTCAGAATTAAATTTTTTTTTCTAGGTTGTTAACCTGAATTTGAATATTACTTTGAAATTTGAAATTTACGAGGTTGATATCAAAATACCCATAATTTTTGTGAGATTTTGAGCCTTATAAGAGCATATATCCTTTTTCATGCTCACTTTTTGATTATAAGTGTGTCAACATTGAACTGTTATTCTAGAACTTGCCTCGATTATACATGTTGAGACCACATCTTTGATTTGATATACAGAAATGATAAAGGCACCTAGGATTTAACCCACTTACTCCATAAAAAGCCTACCTTCATAATTAACCCCTAGTGAACCCCTTTGATCCTAACAACCCTTTTTATTGACTCACCCACTAATTTTAACCCAAAACCCTTTGTATATTTGTTATCACCATTCCTTGACTCCCTTTTTGTTGAGATTTAATTTTGAGCAGTTACCTAACTATGTCCTATATTTCAGTTGTAAAAGTTCTTTCCTATTATTACTTGATTTGTTCTTAAAAAAAAAATCAAAGTATATTCAGTATTAGTATGATGAAAAGCGAGCTTATACAGTTGAAGTCTATTTATTGAAGAAGAAGCTCGTATTATTAGTTTCAAAGTTTCAATTCATGTAATTATTTATTTATCAGTTCATTTTTTCTAGTTAGGTAATTTGTCAATTCAATCTCGATTTTAATCCTCTAATTCAGCCTTTATCCACACCTTAACCCAAGCCCCGTTACAACCCTTTCAAAGACCTTTTGATTTGTGCATCATCTCATATTACAGTGGTAGAGATTTGATTTTCATGCTAGCCTATAGGATTAACTTTTCAGGTTTGACGTTTGAGTGCTTAATTTTGAGCCTTAAACACTTAGAGTGATTTGAGTGAATCTTTTGTGAGGATGTCAATCCTTGTAGGTTTTGGATCAGAGGTAATTATTTAGATGAGGGGAAACACCTATGTTTTGTGCTACAAATGTATGACTTATATTGTTTGAATCTTTAGGACTCTTTGAGTTAAGTTATCCATGTATAAATTATCTATGAATTATGATAAGACATTGTTGATAGGAATATTGAATCATGGAAAGTTCGTTTTATTTGTAAGTTGAGAATTTTGCTTGAGGACAAGCAAAAGCTTAAGTGTGAAGGTGTGTGATAAACCTTAAAAGTAACATATTTTAACCCCACATTTAGCATACTTTTGGATGATTTATCCCTTGATTTATGTAAAAAGGTACTCTTAATCCTTTCTTTACATGTTTTATACTTAGGGAAGCACCAGAGGATGAAAAGAACAAGAAACGGGCTTAAAACGGGCCAAATGGACCAGATCACGAAATTAAAACGGCCTGGGCCCAAGACCACACGGCCGTGCCTCCCTAATGGACTCAAACACGGCCTGACCACGACTTACACGGGCGTGGCCCATGGCCGTGTCCCTGCCACGGCCAAGAGGAGTTTTACTCGGATTTGGATAGTTGGAGGGAAAGAAACACACTCCAAAGTCTAATTAAACCCCCAATAGGAATTGCACTCAAATTAGGATACTTGGAGGCCAAGTAACACATCTCAAAGCCTATATAAACACCCTAGGGGGCAACTTAAGCGGGGGAGTTCGACAGAAGCCTTCTGCCAGGGCTTTTGTCGATGGTGAGCTAGGCCAAGGAGCCGAGCCGAAAAGGTCAGATTTGTGGGAAACACTCGAAGATAACCAGTTGATCCATCTCAAGAAGCCCAAATTCTACTCAAGACGGCGGATCTCTCCTTCAATTCCTTCAGGGGGTTTTAGGGATTTCTTATGTTTTGTTTTATCTTTTCTTACGAGATGTTTTCTTTTATTGTTATGAACTAAACCCTTCGGATACACCAAGGGGATGAAACTTAGATGAATCTTGTTATCATTTGCTGAACTATATGATAAATACTTGATTTGTTCTTAATTATGTGTTCTTAATTCTTATGTTGATATTTCCGGGATATTGATTCAAGTTTGACGTGCTTAGGTGGAGGAGCAAAAGTCCCTGCTTAAGAGTAGATCTAACATAATTAAGCGGAGTTGATCGCACGCCTAGAGATAGGGTGATGAGATTTTGCCGGATTAGGGTTAAACCTAATATGGGAGTCCATAGATCAAGTTAATACAATTCTAGGGGTTTTAATTAGAAAGAGATTTCAATTAATCAACCTAGGGTTAGACGTTATTCGCTTCGAGAGAGGGTTTAATATACATTAGGGAGTCCTACGGATCAAGTCAAGTGAATAAATCGTCCTGCAGTTCGAGTTAGATAACAAGTGAAGTCTAGGTGGATTCTTCCTAAGGGTATCGTCTTAATCAACTGAGTTTTTCCAACAGTATTTCCCCAATTCATTCTTTTTGTCTTTGCATATTTAGCTTAGTAATTAGTTAAATTTAGATTAAATAACAACTTAACTTATTTTAGGCTAGATAATAAAAAGAAAGTTAGTACTAGTACTTTTGGTTCCTTTGGGTTCGACAATCCGGTCTTGCCTAAGCTATACTACTGTTCGATAGGTGCGCTTGCCTCAAATCGTTGTCATAGTTAGTTTCCAGGTTCAATCATTATAAATTTAAAACTCTGAAATCAACGATCAGATATACAGTGTATTATTAATATGGACAAAATATGAATTCTGACTATTTATATGGTCATTATTTGCTAATCCCGAATTATTGAACTTTGTTATGATAGGGATAATAGTTTGAATAGCAATTTGTAATTATCTATTAAATGAATAAGGTAAGTTATTAAATGGAGTTGTAGGAGCTTACTAAGTATTTTATATACTTACTCTTGTTATTATGTTTTTAAAGATTTTGGATAATTGGAAAGTGTCAATCATATCAACGGAGCTCACACATATCATCTTTTGACATCAGTAGATTTTGAAGTCTTGAATTGTGGTTACTTGTGACATGTATATAAGATACTTATTTTATAAATGTTGAACATGTTTTGATACTTAGTTGTAAGTGCACTTATATGCAAATGTGATGTATATATTGTACGTTTCACCCTTTGGTAATGTGTTGATAAAGGTCATGTTTGAATGGTATTTTGGATGACTATTTGGTAACAAGTTATATATGTGAATATTGTTGGTTCATGATGCTAGAATTGATGGATTGAAGTAATTGATTGTTGATTAACTATGAATTACATGTGGTGTCAATGAGGGCACATTGGTTAGTCATCTAGGTTGGATGATTTGGTATGATTTGGGCATGTTTTAATGTGTTTTGAATAAGTTAAAGTGATTGGATATGGGTTGGGTTGGTACTTAAGAAATGATTGATGGTTTGCCTTGTTTTGTAAGTGATAAATCGTAATTTATACATATTTTAATCCCACATTTTGCATGCTTTTTGGATGATTTATCCTTTGAATTGTGGAATTTGATGCTTCTAATCCTTTAATTTAATGTTTTATACTTAGGAGAGCATCGGAGGTCGAAAAGAACGAGAAATGGGCTAAAAACGGACCAAATGGGCCAAAGTAGGAAATCAACATGGCCTAGGCCCAAGCCACACGGCCGTGCCCCTTTAGCAGGCTCGACCACGGCATGGATTCGATTCACACGGGCGTGTTGCACGGGCGTGTCCCTGTCATGATAAAGAGGAATTTCACTCGGAATAGGGTACTTAGAGGCAAAGAAAGACATTCCAAAAGCCTATATAAACACCCTAAAGGCCAACCTTAAGGGGCATCCAGCTAGGCCAAGGAGCCAAGCCAGAGAGGTCAGAATTGTGGGATTGAATCAAAGAAAGCCAGTTGATTCATCCCAAGAAGCCGAAATCATACTCAAGGCGGAGGATCTCTTCTTCAATTCCTTCAGGGGGTTTTAGGGTTTTTATGTTTTTTTCTTTTCTTCTCGAGATGTATTCTTTTATGATTATGAACTAAACCCCTCGGATACCCGAGGGGATGAAACCCGAGACGGATCTTGTTATTGTTTTCTCTAACTATATGATAAATACTTGATTTGTTCTTAACTATGTGTTCTTAATTCTTGTTTTGGTATTTCAGGATATTGATTCAAGTATTGATGTGCTTAGGCAGTGGAGGAATATTCCCTGTTTAAGAGTAGATCTAGCATAGTTAAGCAGAGTTGATCGCAACCCTAGAGATAAGATGACGACAATCTACCGGATTAGGGTCAAACCTAATATGGGAGTCCATAGATCGAGTTAATGCAATCCTAGGGGTTTTAATTAGGAAGAAATTTCAATTAATCAACCTAGGGTTAGATGTTAGTAGCCTCGAGAGAGGTATTAATATAAATTAAGGAATCCTACGGATCAAGTTAAGTGAATAAATCGTCTGGTTCAGAGTTAAATAACAAGTGAAGTCTAGGTGGATTCTTCCATGGGTATCGTCTTAATCAATTGGTTTTTCCCACAAGTATTTTCCCCAATTCATTCTCTGTGTCTTAGCGTCTTTAGCTTAGTAGTCAGTTAATTTTAGAATAAACAACAAATCCCTTAATCTTTAGGCTAAATAATAAAAAGAAAGTCAATATTAGTACTTTTGTTTCCTTTGGGTTCGACAATCTGGTCTTGCCACTAAGCTATACTACTGTTCGGCAGGTGCACTTGCCTCAATCGTGGTGATAGTTAGTTTCTAGGCTAGATCATTCATTATATAAATATTAAGACTCTCGACACTACGATCAAGTTTTAGGCGCCGTTGCCGGAGAACTAAAATATTAAGAACGCTTAATTTTTATTACTTTAGCCATTTTTATTTTTGCGATTTACTTTTATTTTGTTTTTAACTTTGCTAATTTTTCTTCTTTTATTTTGTTCCTAGCAAAAATTCGTAGTTTATGACTAGAAGGAACCCGACAGGACCTTAATTTACGATAGTGATATTGAAGGTACTGTTCGTAGAAATCGTAGTGAAATAAGGCGAAGCTTAAATTACATAGCAGAAGAGCAAGAAGATGAAACCAATACCACCGAAGAAATGGCTGAAAATAATCCGCTACCTTCGGAGGTGGCCGAAAATCATGCTCCTCAAACTATGTATGATTATGTTAAACCTAATTTAATAGGAACTGAGTCAAGTATTGTTAGACCTGCTATTGCTGCAAATAATTTTGAATTGAAACCTAACACTATACAGATGATACAACAGTTTATTCAGTTTGATGGTTTGCAGGATGAGGATCCTAACACACACTTAGCAAATTTTCTAGAATTATGTGATACCTTCAAAATAAATGGTGTTTCTGATGATGCCATCCGTCTTCGGTTGTTTCCCTTTTCTTTGAGGAATAAAGCCAAACAGTGGTTGAATTCTCTTCCACGAGGGTCAATCACTACATGGGATCAAATGACCGAAAAATTCTTGTTAAAATATTTTCCACCGGCCAAAACGGCCAAGTTGAGGAATGATATCTCTTCTTTTGTGCAGATGGATCTAGAAACACTATATGATGCATGGGAGAGATAAAATGATTTGTTGAGAAGGTGCCCTCACCATGGGCTACCTTTGTGGCTTCAGGTTCAAACCTTCTACAACGGTGTGAACCCCTCAACGAGGCAATTGATCGATTTAGCCGCCGACAGAATGCTGAATAACAAAACTCTTGAAGCGGCCTACGAGTTTATAGAGGAGATGTCACTAAATAACTATCAGTGGCAAGTTACAAGGACAATGCCAACAAAAGCAACCGGAGTTTTCAACTTCGACGCAGTAACCATGCTATCAAATCAGGTAGAGATGCTAAACAAAAAGATTGATGGTTTGTGTTCTTAGCAGGTACATCCGGTAATGCAGTGCGAAATAAGTAGAGGTGTGGCGAATCCTGAGTAACCACCCTATGGACACGGCATGGAAAACGAATAGATAAACTATATGGGTAACAATTTCAGATCTCAAAATAACCCTTATAGTAATACTTATAATCCAGGTTGGAGTAACCACCCTAATTTTTCATGGGGTGGTCAAGGAAATCAGAGACAACAACCCCCTCCAAACTTCTAACAATAGCCCTACCCACAGGAAAAGAAGCCGAACCTTGAGGAGATGCTGACAAAATTCATAGCGGTGTCAGAAACTCGTTTCCAAAACACCGAAACAACACTTAAAAATCAACAAGCATCGATTCAAGGGATCGAGAACCAGTTAGGGCAACTTGCTAAACTGATCTCCGAACGACCGCAAGGAAGCCTACCAAGAAACACTGAGACTAACCCAAAGGAGCAGATTCAAGCCATAACAGCTCATGATAGTGTAGGGTTAGATGAGCCCAATTTAAGGCAAGAGAATGTGGTAGAGGAAGGTAAGGTTGAGGTGAACCATGACAAACTAAAACCGGTAATTAAAGAGTATCAACCTCGTATGCCATATCCCGATGCAATGAAAAAAGACAACACAGACGAACAACTCAGTAAATTTCTTAAACTTTTAAAGAAATTACATATTAACTTACCATTTCTCGAAGCTCTTTCACAGATGCCAGATTTAAGGAAATTTTTAAAAGAGCTTTTGACAAACAAGCGAAAGTTAGATGATGAGTCGCATGTGGAACTAAACGCAGTATGCTCAGCAATGTTACAAAATAGACTACCGCGAAAATTAAAAGATCCAGGGAGTTTTAAAATTCCATGCTTAATTGGTAGTTTATCTGTTGATAATGCCTTAGCTGGTTTAGGGGCAAGTATAAATGTTATGTCTTATAAAATGTTTAAACAGCTAGGTCTAGGGAAACCCAAACAAACTAGGATGAGCATTAAATTAGCTGATAAAACTATTAGAATTCCTAAGGGTATAATTGAAGATGTACTCGTAAAAATTGATAAATTCGTATTCCCAGTAGACTTTGTCATTTTAGACATGGATGAGGACAACACGATCCCTTTAATTTTAGGAAAACCCTTTTTAGCAACTGTTAGAACTAAAATTGATGTTGGTACAGGTAAACTCATACTCCGTATAGGTAACGAATCAATCAGTCTTTAGGCTCTTGACTCGGCTAGGACATCAAGTAATCAAGGTGAGAAAATTAATTTTATTAATGACCATTTAGTTAAACCTTCTTTTCAGGAAGCACCACAGAACCACACCACTGAGCCCGATCCTAGACATCATGACAACAAAGAGGTAATTCATGAGGATCAAAGGCTTCATATTGATGAACTAGACGAGTGGAAAACACATTTCAAGGAGAAACTAGGAACACACGAAGCAAAACCGAGGGAACCCCCAAACGAGCTTAAAGGAACAGCGAATCACTTTAAAATAGGAGATCAAGTATTGTTAGATGAGAAAGACCTTCGAGTCGCTATCTCAGACCGTAATACAAATGAAGAAATCCTTTTTACGGTACTGAATGTCTTCCCATACGGCACAATCGAGGTAACTAATCCAACTCGTGGCACATTCAAGGTAAATGGTCAGCGACTGAAAATCTATAATAGTTAAGATTTTAGGGATATAAGAGAGGAGCTTCGGCTCTGTGAACCTTCATTTAGAAATGAAAACAAGGTAAGTCTAGCTTAAGACTTTAAACGATAGCTTCTCGGGAGACAACCCGAGCACTAACTTCACTAATGTCATATTTTCAATTTTTAGCACCTAACTACAAACTAACCAATTTAATAAATCGCAAGTTTCCCCACCACACGGCCTTGCACACGGGCGTGGCCGTGGCCGTGTGGACACCACGAATGGGTACATGGACGTGGAGGAGATTGTGCAGAAATAGGATAAAAAATTTCCCAAAGACACGAGCTTCGACTAAACGCCACGACCGTGGTCAAAACTACCTAAAGACCACAGCCTGTGACAAATCCACACACCCGTGCGCTGAGACCATGTCCGATACTGACTAATTGACACGGGCCTGTTACACTCCCGTGCCCACGAACCGTGGTCGATTCTGAGTAAATGACACGGGCATTAGCCACGCCCATGTCTCAAGGCCGTGGTCGACACTGATTAATAAACACGGGCGTAGGATCCTCTACACGGGTGTGGAAGAAGTGAACAAGATAGCACAGGGCCGTGTGATATGGCCGTGTGTCTCAAAATGCCCAAGGCATACGGGCGTGGACTACACCTCAATCGCGCCTAAATTTAAATTCCTCAAAACACAAGGGCCAAATAAATGGAACACGGACGTGGCGACGGACCGTATTCCCTACCCCCTATTTAAACAACCCACACCCGTCTTCCCCAAAAATCTCCCCTCCCCAAACCCTAGCCGTTCCTCTTAAAGCAAGCAACCCCCTTTCCCATTCCGGCCACCGGCACCCCTTTTTCCTCTCCTCCCTTCATCTCCCCTCATTCCCCTCCCCTCTCATTTCTCTCTCTTTCTCTTTCTCATCCACACACAACACACGCAGTCCACGCCCGTGCGAAGTCGCCACGCTCGCACAACTTTCCACGACCGTGCTCTGACCACCGCCTCAACCGCGCCACTTCCCTCAAAAACCCACCGGTCACCTCTCCTTTTCTCCATTTTACTATATTCACCTTTATTATCATAGAGATTTTATTTAGTTTCAAATTAATTTATTCTCAATTCTTAATATTAGTTACACTCATTATTAGATGTTTAATTCATCATTTAGTCCTTGTTTAAATAATAGCGAATAATATTTATGCTGATAAATGTTATACAATATGTCTTGGCTGGAAATATTTCTTGTTGAATATCTATTATTTTCAAGAACAACATAATGTCGTCTTTCTGTAATAAGAAAATCACAGTCCCTATTTCAAAAAAACGAAAGGGACCCGGCTCATCATCCGCAAGCGCATCGGTCGAAGTGAGACACCCATTTTTACGGTTTCCTCCTGGAGCACAAAAGGAACTTTTCCAGATCCTACGAGCACGACCACTTAGTCATGGCAGATGTCTCGACTGGGCCGTCCTGGAACACATTCAACTTGCTGATGATATTCGGGCATTATTGACGACTGACCCTTGGGAGCACTTTTTCGGTATTGTTGAGCCCACTTACCTCGAACTAACATTAGAGCTTTACTCTACTTTCCATTTGCAGGTAGTAATGACAAACCACGACGACCCGGGTACTATTCAGTTTCGTCTAGGAGGCTTAGATCGGGAAATGAGTGTCCCCAAATTTGGAGTTGCTCTGGGACTCTACACGGAAGAATTCATGAGAGAATATGATCTTGCGAAACTCCATCGCCACATCCATAACACCCTTGTGAGATGTTGGTATAATATAGCCCCCGCCATAGCCACTTATGACCCTAGTCGCTCCAAGGTGACAGCTCTAGCCCCATCATTGAGGTACTTACACGCCATCTTAGCTCACACATTGACGGGAAGGAGAGATAGCACCGGGGTAGTTAACACTCATGACGTCTACTTCCTATGGTGCATGGCAAACGAGCACGTTTTCGACCTTGCCTACTTCATCACTCTGGCTATCCAGCATCAGACGGAGCGACATCGTAAGGGGGTCATTTCCATGGGGCCTTATGTAACACGGCTCGCGAGGTACTTTGGTCTCCTAAACACCTCAGCACAATCAGCCTCGCTCACCTTAATAGGCCAGATGTCTCTACAGGGTATCTTGACGATGATTAACATGCGGATAATCAAGCGTCGCTGCGGGACCGATCATCCCTAATATCGGCTAGCCCATACCACCGAGGAGGAGGACCCTGAGGACATTACTAACGATGTTCCACACCCACATGAGGAGCCAATACCGAGCCATCGACCAGTTCATGCGGCCATTTCAGTATCTGACATCTCTGAGCATCTCACTCGGTTCGAGCAGTACTGTACTTAGTAATTCACCGACACCGCTCAAAGATTTGACGGCATTGAGGTAACTCTCCAGAAGATTTGTCATCACTTTCATATATCGCCGCCTCCACCACCACGCGAGTCATCGAACGATGAGGACTTCTGGGTCCTTTTCTCTTCATATGCTTATGTTATTTTTAAATTTTCCTAAAAGACTTATTTTTAAATTTTACTCTTATCGTTATTTTTATGTTTATTTTATTATCTTTATTTCAATTATTTTTAGATTCCATATTAGATGTTCTCCAACTTATATTTTTCGGCAAATATTTGAGTGATCCTTATTCTGAAGAACCTAATGATCTTCTCGCAGTTAAAAATCCTAAAATAGAACTCTGGAATAACCATCTATACTGAGGAAAACATGCCATGCCTCCTCCACTTTATCTTTCACCTCCGAATCAAGTTTCCACACTTCCAACTCAAGGAACCCATCCAAAATTCAGGAAGTTTCACTTCTCTCCCTATCTTTTGATTTTCTATATCTATATCTATCTTTGTAAATTGAGGGCAAGGTACATCTTAAGTGTGGGGGGTAAAAATTATCGTGAAAAGTGCCTAACTTTTTGCATTATTCTCAAATCTTGAATTATGTCTTGTTCTTAAGTAAATTTTCTCATATTATTATTAGAATGAAATTTCCTTTGATTTATGATTTTCATTGATATATTTTGAATTAAGTCCTAGTTAATTATGCAGTGATGATTTAAACTTTAGGAGACTAGAGAACCAAGTATGATAAGTCTATTTTTCAGAATTAAAAATTTGTTAGGTTGTTTACCTGAATCTGATGATTACCTTGAAATTTGAAATTTACAATGTTGATATCAAAAGCCCATAATTCTTGTGAGATATTGAGCCTCTTAGAGCATACATTTTTCGTGCTCACTTTATTGATTATGAGTGTGTCAACATTGATTTGTTATTCTAGAACTTGCTTTGATTATACATGTCGAGACCACACCTTTGATTTGATATACAGAGATGATAAAGGCACTTAGGTTTTAACCCACTTACTCCACTAAAAGCCTACCCTCACAATTAACCCCTAGTGAACCCCTTTTGAGACTAACAACCCAATTCTTGACTCACCCATTAATATTAACCCAAAACCCACTTTGTATTTGTTATCGCCATCTCTCTTGACTACCCTTATATCGAGATTTGATTTGATCGGTTACTTAACTATTTCCTTTATTTCAGTTATCAAATTCTATATTATTGTACTTGATTTGTTCTTAAAAAAAAATAAGGTATATTCATTAGTTCTATGTTATTTGAGCTTAAATTGTTAATTTCATTATCTTTAGAAGAAGCTCATGTTATTAATATTAAGTTTTCAATTGATGTAATTATTCAATATTAGTCCGACTTTCTAGTTAGGTAATTTGTCAATTCAATCTCGATTCTAACCCTCTAATTCAGCCTTTATCCACACCTTTAACCCGAGCCCCGTTACAACCCTTTTTAAAGACCTTTTGATTTGTGTATCATCTCATATTATAGTGGTGGAGATTTGATTTTCATGCAAGCCTATGGGATTAACTTTTCATGTTTGACTTATGAGTGCTTTTTCCTGAACCTTAAACACTTCGAGTGATTTGAGTGAATATTTAGTGAGGATGTAATTTTTTGTCGATTTTTAATTAAAGGTAATTATTTAGGTAAGGGGAAACACCTATTTTTCGTACTATAAAAACTACGACTTTGATTGTTTGAATCTTTAGGAACCTTCTGGTTAAATTATCAATGTATGAATTACCTATGAATTATGATGAAACATTATTGATAAATATTATGAATGAGGAAATTCAATTTTAATTGTGAGTTGAGAATTTTGCTTGAGGACAAGCAAATGCTTAAGTGTGGGGTATTTGATAAACCGTAATTTATACATATTTTAATCCCACATTTAGCATGCTTTTTGGTTGATTTATCCTTTGAATTGTGAAATTTGATGCTCCTAATCCTTTAATTTCATGTTTTATACTTAGGAGAGCATCGGAGGTCGAAAAGAACGAGAAACGGGCTAAAAACGAACCAAATGGGCCAAAGTAGGAAATCAACATGGCCTGGGCCCAGGCCACACGGCCGTGCCCCTTTAGTAGGCTCGACCACGACCTGGATTCAATTCACACGGGCGTGTTGCACGGGCATGTCCCTGCCGTGACAAAGAGGAATTTCACTCGGAATAGGGTACTTAGAGGCAAAGAAAGACATTCCAAAAGCCTATATAAACACCTTAAAGGCCAACCTTGAGAGGGGCGTCCAGCTAGGCCAAGGAGCCAAGCCAGAGAGGTCAGAATTGTGAGATTTACTCGAGAAAGCCAGTTGATTCATCTCAAGAAGCCGAAATCATACTCAAGACAGAGGATCTCTCCTTCAATTCCTTCAGGGGGTTTTAGGGTTTTCTTATGTTTTGTTTTATCTTTTCTTCTGAGATGTATTCTTTTATGATTATGAACTAAACCCCTCAGATACCTGAGGGGGATGAAACCTAAGACGGATCTTGTTATTGTTTTCTGAACTATATGATAAATACTTGTTTTGTTCTTAACTATGTGTTCTTAATTCTTGTTTTGGTATTTCAGGATATTGATTCAAGTATTGATGTGCTTAGGCAGTGGAGGAATATTCCCTATTTAAGAGTAGATCTAGCATAGTTAAGCGGAGTTGATTGCAACCCTAGAGATAGGATGACAAAAATCTACCGGATTAGGGTCAAACCTAATATGGGAGTCCATAGATCAAGTTAATGCAATCCTGGGGGTTTTAATTAGGAAGAGATTTCAATTAATCAACATAGGGTTAGACGTTAGTTGCATTGAGAGAGGTATTAATATAAATTAGGGAATCCTACGGATCAAGTCAAGTGAATAAATCGACTGGTTCAGAGTTAAATAACAAGTGAAGTCTAGGTGGATTCTTCCTTGGGTATCGTCTTAATCAATTGGTTTTTCCCACAAGTATTTTCCTCAATTCATTCTCTTGCGTCTTAGCGTATTTAGCTTAGTAGTCAGTTAATTTTAGAATAAACAACAAATCCCTTAATCTTTAGGCTAAATAATAAAAAGAAAGTTAGTATTAGTACTTTTGGTTCCTTTGGGTTCGACAATCCGGTCTTGCCACTAAGTTATACTACTGTTCGATAGGTGCATTTGCCTCAATCGTGGTGATAGTTAGTTTCTAGGCTAGATCATTCATTATATAAATATTAAGACTCTCGACACTATGATCAGTAAGCCATTTAGGTGCAGACGATCTGGGGCACAGGCTGTCACATGGTCGTGTGCCATACACAGTCACACCACATGGCCATGTGGCCTATTAAATTTTTGGTGCAAATTGCCCCACACGGTCACAGGTTGTTACATGGTCGTCTAACCCTATTTCGAATCACGCATAATTTGGCACACGATCTGCGACATGGTCATATGACCCTATTTCAATTTGCACACGGTCAAGCACACAGTCTGGCGACACGGCTGTGTGACCCTACTTTCGAATTGTACACGATTTGGCCACATGGCCTAAGCTTTGTCACATGGCCTGGCCATACGGCCGTGTGACCCATGTTTTCTGTTTCTCCTATATTTTTCTATTTTGTTTCCAATTAATCCCTGATTATTTCTAAACTGATTTTTAGGTTCCATAAGCTTGATATAGGGCACGTAAATGTATACATGCTATGAATAATGATTGTTTTAGAATTTTTGATATTTAAATTAATAATTGAATGGTTTTATGGTGTTATTCATTTGATATGTGTCGTAACATTTCGTAACCTTAATTCGACGATAGAGATGGGTTAAGGGTGTTACACCTTACTTGGAGTAAACCGATACCTCACGAGCAAAGGATGTCACAAATTGAATACTAAAGCTACTCAACTCGACCATAAATTTTAAAATTTTGTTTTAACATAATTTGACTCCTTTGGAGTTATTCAAGTCATTTCTAGGCTTTCCCTAAAGTTTGGTTACAAATAGGGGCCAATCGGAGCTTATTCGGGTCAAAACAGGGTCAATGTCACGACACTTGAATGATGTCATGACACCGAGAACAAGTTACTCCTATGACTCTAATTTCACGACATTAAATATCGGATGTCGTGACACCAAAGATAGATTACTCTATTAACTCCAATGTCGCAACACCAGAGACAGATTGCCCAAAACATATCTGAAACACTTAAAACCAAGTCTAAACAATCATAAGTCATTCCATATCACTTCTAAACATTATCAAACATGATTCCCCATCAAAACATCATGTAATTCAATATAGAACTCAATCATAATTTAACTAAATTTGTGAGGCTAACAAAATGATCAAGTTTCTATCAAAAGTTTCCATTAGAATTCTTTCACATACACACTTGGTTTAAACCAATGTACATGCCATAAACTATAACCAAAAATCAAAACCATACTTTCTCCCAAGCTTCGGTATGTGATGAAATGAGTAGAGGTTGATCTTCACTCTAGAACTTCAGTCTAATCTTCACCTACGCATTAGAAAAAATAACGCGTTAAGCTCGTGAAAGCTTAGTAAGTACATCAAGAATTAAACTTTTCATTTAAAAATTTAAGCAATACAAATGTGTAAAAATAACTTATGAAATAAATACTATCATACATGAAATTAATTAGAAGATGACTACAATAGAATCTCAAGCTTACAATTTATAAGTCACTTACCAATCTCATTGTTAAATTCACTCACTATTAAAATTTATAACTCAATTGTAGACTCAAGAGCATATATGATATGCGGAAAAATCAATAATTTGCACCAAAGTGCCACTATCACTTGCACCAAAGTGTCACAATCACTTGCATGGATGAAAATTTTCTAATGGCATGTCATTTATATCCCACTAGTTCTCATTTTGTCTACATGGGCATTTAAATATTTAATTTCATTACATTCTCTAAAAAAATAAATGCAATTCAAACTCTACTCTTTTTTTATATTACTATTTAAGCCTTATTTAATAAAAACTCAACAATCATCAAATTTCATTTGACATTTATTTTATCATTATTTAACACTTCACTTAAGTGCTTTATCTTATTATCTGCTCCACTTATCTAACTTTTATCCACTTTGCAATTTAGTCTTTTTCTCTCCAAATTCACTACACATAAGCTATTCAGTATATTTTAAGAATTCATCTTCATTTTCAAATAAGTTCCATAATACACATTAACATTTTCTTATATAAATAAATCTCATAAATATTACAAAAATCAATTTAACAAATTCTCACTCAAGTTTTAATTACGTAAGTGAAAATTTTGAAGTACTTACAATCAAATACTTAGAATGAGCTCTTTTCTTCTTCCTTCACTCTTTTTCCCATCCGTCTAATCTAATCATTTCTTAACTTTACATTTTCACACGTTTACCCCAACATTTTTCAAAATTTTACAATTTAGTCAATACCTCAAATTAATTTCTCTCAATTCAAAAGCCTTTTTTTTTTATTTCCTAAGGTATCCAACTACTTTTTCCACTAACATTAATAATCCCTATTTTATCTACTTAAAAAATTCTAACACGTACAAGTTCCAAAATGACATTGTTCTCATCTCAGGGGTGTTAGATATGTTACATGCAATCTGTTTCTACTAGCACATTGGGCGAGGGCCAAGGCACCCGAAACTTATGATTTTATGCTAAAATGAGACTTTTTTAAGGGTTCTTTTGAGGTCTTTTCACCCCTTATTCTATTTTTAACATACAAATAAACATTATTAAGATCAAACTTAAGTCTAGTTGCATATTGAATAATTTTTTTTGTGTTTTTCTCTCAACATATGTTGCTAAACTCTTCTAGCTAAAGAGATTTCAAAGTTTTGATTCCACAAGCTTGTGAGATCTAATTTATTCTTTATTCTTTGGTATTTACATATCTTCTGCTTTAATTACAAATATTCAAGCTTGTTGAATATAGAATCTGTATTGGATAACTTAAAATATTTTCTTTATCAATTAGAATTGTTAAATACTTAACTGTTTGATTATTCTAATACATGTGATGAATAACATAGTGTTTATGTCGGAGTATACAATTTATGTTACGTGGATTTTTAATCTGGTCTAAATTAATCTTGCTTGTGAATGTATATAATTGAGTCATCTAACTTTTAAGACTATGATAAATAAAACCCTTCACACTTTATTATAAAGTTATTTGTTAATATAAAAAATAATCAAAAGACGTAATGATAGAATGGTTGCTAGGTTAACTTTGCATAAACGAGGAAACCAATGCAAAATATAATTCCTACCTAAACTGAATCAAGCAAACAGCTTAATTTGACCTTTATAATTAGCTCCCATGTCAAACCATAGATAAAGCATGAACTAGTCAACATACTTATTCATTTGGTGAATCTACAGAACCGAATAATATTTTATTTACCAAAGAATAATATCTTCTTTTCGTGGAGAAGATGAGTGATGATTATTAAAATAAATAAGCTTTGGGTTGAATAGATTCTCCATCGCTTTGCCTAAACAACACTTTAGTGGTTGAGAATGGCAATCAAGACAGGTTCAAAGATACATATGAAACCAACATCATACAAAGTTATCAACTTCTTTGTCGGAGAAATTCTCCTTGTATGCATTTCAAAACATTCTTGTAAAAACCTAGAAGTGTTCATAGTCGAGTTAGATTTGAATTTATATTTTTTAATATCGAATCAGCCCGGCTTCATACCTTTTATAGTTTATGAATAATAAACATAATTTTATATTAAATTTAAATAAAAAAAATTATTTTAAAATAGTAAAAAGTAAGCATTTTAGGTGTGCATGGACACAAGCCTTGCTCGATTTGAATTTTTTTTTGAATATATATTTTCCAAATTAGGTTTTGATATATAAACTTGATTAAAAATAAACATGAAGAGAATCCCATGTGATGACCTGGTGGTTAAGGGTATTCACTGTCCCAGGTGTGACTTGAATTCGAGTCGCGCTAGTCGTGTTAGTTGTTCGAACTTTACCCTGTTATTGTAATTTACCAAAAAATAAAATAAACATGAAGAATAGTTTATAGTTACGTTTTAATACAAAAATGTTTTTTTTTAATTCGTGATACATTTATACTCTTTTTTTTTTTTTTAAGAAATATATTCAAATCTCATTTTTTGTGTAGTATGAAACTAATTACCAGCAGCATGTTTAATTTGAAAAAAAAAAAGGCCACAAAAATTCAAGTCTTTGTTTCAATTATCATGTGAAACATGGTCCATGCTTGGATTTTTCCCAAGGGAAAGCGTGTTACACTCAGAAAACTAATTTAAAATTTTCAAATTTAATTTTGTAAGGAGTAGAGATTAAAGTTTTTATCAAACATTTGTCAATTGAGTCTTAGTTTAATTGGTATTAACATTATTTTTAGTGTAAGAAAATATGAGTTTGAGTATGTTGAAACGTATTATTTAAAGACTAGACTTTATTAATAAAAGAACATATATTATAAAAACTTATAATAAAATTAATGTTTAAAAAATATTTTTATCATATTTCTATTCAATAAAGTACGGTCCAAATTTGATTTAAATAATATTAATAAAAAACATTTTTAAATATTTTAGTAATACTTAAACAATGAAATGAATCAACAGGCAGTGTCAATCTAAAACACGCCTAGTACAGCAATCTGTGTCGTGTCATGGACAGCTCTGGCCAGCAGCCACACCACTCCAAATGATGATACCTACTCATAAATTGGCGATACAAAATCAATGGGTAAAAAGTTATCTCAACTAACTAGTGGACAAAAATGAAGACAAGGCCGAGCCCCATAATTTAGTATAATTTCTTGCAGAACCCTTGAAATATTTTAAAATTAAAATTAAGTATTTTATATATGTTATTTTATTTGTTTGGTTTAATATTATATTCACCAGTTATGTAATAATTTATGGAAAAGCAGGTAATCTTCAGAATACAAATCCAAGAATTGATGCATTTATGCATGGATTATGGACAAATATGCTCAAGAATATAGCCATGAAGAACAACGGAACAACATCTTCTATCTCTAATATGCAGAGACGTAGTTCCTCATGTGCATGAGATGTTTTATGATTGAGGTTATTCAAGTTTCTCCTAAAAGACATCACGTAGAACCCATTAGACAAACATAACTAAATGGAAACGAAGGGCTTCATCTCTTGCTCTTTTTTCCCTCTCTCATTCTTCTAGGTAAATGGTCCTTGCCCTAAAATGCTTTTTACACATATTGATTAAATTGTGAATCGGTCGGTATACCAGTCTAAACAAAAGAATTGAATTAATTTTTAATGAACCGTTTAGAATAGATAAAAATTTCAAAAACCGAGATAACGATTTTTAATAACACCAACTTTTTGCACCATTTTGTGTCAAAATGACCACCTAGATTTGTTAAAAAGTGAAACTATGAGAATGGCAATGAAATCATCCTGTTCTTTTACTTATGTTGGGGTTCATAAGGTTTTTCTTTTCACCCTTTTATGGTGGTACAATAATTTTTCAACACAAATAATAGAGAATCATGTTGTTTTTCTTGAAATTTGTAATCTCTTCACTTTTGGAATTTCTGTTTTGGGTTGAATTCAAGGTTGAGTTTTAAAAGATTGACCATCAATTATATACACTTTTACATCTATTTCTTGTATTTTCTCCTTCATTTTCACTTTGAATATACTTAATTATAGCTCAATCACATTGACTTTTCTTATGTTTCATAATTTCCTTTAGGAGTTTATCTTTGTCTTAGTATACAACATTTAAATATTTAAAAAAAAAATATTTTATAAAATGTGTCATCATTTAATTTACTGACAATACACAAAATTATATGTTGTTAATATATTAAATATAAATCCTTTCTGTATAAGTTAATATTTAGTGCACAAATAATATTTAATTTTATGCACTATTAATTACATATTGAGGTATTGTCTAAAATCTTTTCTGTATTAGAAGTTAGATTGCATTTTGGTTTATTTATTCAAGAAATGAGTAAATTAGTCCTTGTACGTTATATCATAGAAAATTTTTTATCTTTTTGTACTGTTAAAAACTGGTGTGGCTGATAAAATAATCAGATAGTGACATTTGACGTGCCATGTGTACAACATATTAACATACAAGGACCAGTTTTTAATAATAAAAATGGATAATTTAATCTAATGTACAAAAATTAATTTATTCAGTTTTTAAAGTAAAGATCAAAATGCAACCCGATTCTTAGTTTAGAAACCTTCATAGTACTTTTATTACGTAACTAATATCATACACAATATCATTTAAGTTGATTGATTTGATCAATGATTCATCCACTTTATGGTGAATGAATTTGTAAAAAGTAAAAAAAAAAAAAAAAAAATTATTGCTAGCCAGGTACCTATTTTGAATTGCATGCTATAACAAAACAGCAGTAGAATCTTTGTGAAACACACATTAAACGATGAGTTGTAGTGGCGAATCCATTTCTTCTGCCCTCAATATAGAACTTCACCATTTTCATATGCATTTCCAAGACATAGAGTTGACACCATGTAAGCAGCCTTTACAACAGTTGCTTGGGAAAAGATCTTCATGTGCATCTATCTATATGCACAACATAACAAATATTTATATTCCTCGGATTTTATGCTTTCTTTTTCCTTTTGCCTAATACAACAAACTTATTTTCTTCACTTACAGCCTTAATACAAGACTTCAACATGTGCTTGAAGATTAGAAGCTCTTCCACGAGGAACTCCAAAAGGACATGAAAAACATGGGAAAATAAATCTTTATATAAATATATTAAGATTGCTCCTACCCAATGCCTTACACATCACATCATTAAAATTTTCAAATTTCTCACCTCAACAATAATAATTTTAATTACTCAGATAGTAAAAATATTATGGGGTCTCTATTCTAAGAGACCGATTGCATTTTATTTTACCTATTCAAAAAATAGGTAAATTAATACTTGTACGTTAGATCAAAGAGCAAATCGGTCATTTTGTTAAAAATTTCATCCATTTCTATTCTTAATGACTAGTTCTGTGCGTTAGCATGAAGTACACACGAAATCCATGTGTCATTGTTTGATTGTTCTGTTAGTTACATCAATTTTTAACAGTAGAAATAGATGAAATTTTTAATATAAAAGACCAATTTACTTTTTAATCCAAGGTACAATGATTAATTTGTCCAAATTTTTTAGTAAAAGAGGCAATATTCTAATACATTTGTAGTAGTTTTACCTATCTAGACATATAAAACTTAAATCTAAAATTTTAAAATTCCTAAAACTTTATTTTTACTATTAAATCAGTATATTAATTCCCCTACTTGAAGAATTACACCACAAGGTGATTGATGTACTAATATGTTGATGATTCATCATTGAGTGACCAGCCCCAACTCATGATTAGTTATTTCACATTAAATGAAAATCAATTTCACATCATCCCATCCAAATCAACTTCCTTTCAGACTTTTTTTTTTATGTATTCTTAATAATTGTTAAGTAATTTTATCTCATATCTTATTAATAAAAATATTTATGTATTTATATATATTGTTACTGTTTATGACATGACTCCATTATTCCTAGGACTGACATTCTGAACGGACTTCAAACATACTGAACACATGTTTTACTCTGGGTTGTCTGCCAGACCACACGGTCTCCCTTCTACTAGCTCTTTGAATATATGCGAACTGAGACTGCGGCCTTCCCTGAGTTCGTGCCTTGCGAGTTGAATCCGCGAACTCCCCTCTAATCATCTGATAAGACTTATCTGAGTCGCGAATAGGCGACCTGGATCCCACCTAAAATTCGAGCTAGTGATTACTAATATATAACAACAATATATGTAAAAAAAAAAAAAAAAGCACCTTATCTCTAAAGTTTGACATCAAGTCATATCATAATACCCTTTTCATATTCTTTAAGTCTAGTCTGGCTAGCAAAAAGATGAAGAAAAAAAATTAATAATTCAATAATTAAGATTTGTACATTGTTAAAATTCTCAATTTTTTCATTTTTATAGAGAAACCCACAATTTTGGTGTTGGGAAAAAAACATCTTACAAGTCTAGTTTAAAATTTATCAAATATATCATTATTTAAAACTAAATGCATAGTCCAATTAAATTAAGTTTTATTCCATTCCATTTAGAGATGATGTCATTCTTATCAATGGGAGAAGATAAAGAAAGTGATATTAATGGAGTTTTAGCACTATAATTACAAAAATATGTATGGTCAAGACTTGAGTCTTGTAGAAGAAGAGGATGTTCATTTCCACGCTTAAATAATTCCAATGGATTTAACATAATATTCCTTGATAAGACAAAAACACCAATCATGTCATTGGGCCTTGCTTGCAATTTTAATTTACTCCTATTACATAATTTCAACACTTTTGGCTCTTATCTTTGTTAATTTTAGATTTTAGGTCTCTACCTCTCTATTATAATTTCATTTTTTTTTTAAATTTTAAATTTTTTTAAAACATGCTTTATTATTTGTAAAACATTATTTTACATTTAAAAAAAAAGAAAATGTACAATATTTATTCAACTATATAAAATAATATCAAGGTGTATAACTGTATACGTTTTATCACCATATGTTACATCAAATTATTTGATAGAATTAATTTAAAAAAAACTGTCATCTAAATTAAAGCACATATTTCGAAAAATTAAGGGATTATAAATGATTAAATTATAATAGATAGACTAAATCCAACAAAAGTGCTTAGTATGCATTTTGTCCTAGATTTTATCGTTTGATGCTAGAAACTTCATGAGATTTTTCTTTTGGGGTTAATTGCACCAACCATGCTCAAACTATTATCTAGATTCTCAATTAGTTGCAAATTTCAGAACGTTCTTATTGAGTTCTCAAAGTATTAGTATTGTATCAATTAGGTCCTTCCTTCAGCTTTGTCATCATATTTGGCATAGCATATGTAAAATACATGAATTAAATTTTAAATATGTTATACCTAGCAGATGGGAAATTAAGATCTAACATGTTAAGGGAAAAAGAAATAGCACACGTAACTTTTAAAGACATTGTTTGGTGTTTTTAAACACTTAAGATCCAAGTTATCCATGCGATAAGTTTAAAATTTGATTCATATGTTTTAAATATGTTCTATGTTATACCAAGCTAGCCTTTAACGCTTAATCTATCATGGAGAATATCTAAAATATGTTGTACTGGAATATTTTGAAGTACAATGATATAAGGCACAATCACTTTACAAACCAACAATAAAAGAAGAGGCACCTTTTGGACCAAGACAAACAAATGTATTATCTTTCCTCACATGGATCTTTCTCTTCAATCTTTATCTCCTTCATATCGCCCCTTCCTTCCTAGCCATTTTACCTTACTTTCTCTAGTACCAAGCTCCCTCATTGACTTAGGCATCAAAGAGCGTCACAGAGCACAAGCTTTGATGTTTACCTTCGTCTTGCACCTGAAAGCTCTTGAGTCCATCTCCAAACCCAACCTGTTTTAGAGTGAGTGAAACAAAACACATGGATCAGATTTTAAACATGTTTGTGCCTATTACATGGACAACTTGAATCTTGTATGTTTAAACAAAGCCTTCATAAATTTGAATGACACTATCTTTTTAATATATATATATAAAAAAACATCATATAAAAGTTGTTCATGCAATAGGTATATATGCATTTAAAATTTAATCTATGTAGTTCAAATATGTTTCACGTCATACTTAAGCTAACATTTAATACCTAGGTTGATGGAAAGACTTACTTGACACATATTGATACTTTAATGACTCAATTAAAATATTTTTAAATTTAAGGACTAGTTTAAAATTTGTTTCATAGTTTGGGATGTCTGGTGCAGTTAACCCTTTTAATTTTAATGTTAATAAAGCATTTATTATTATAAACGCTGGTAATGAAGAAATTCAATAAGACGTTAAAGAAATATAATTTTTTTTGGGTAAAAGTATCGCAAACCCCTATACTATATCCTAGATTGCATTTTAACCCTTCTACTAAAACTTGGGCAAATTAATCCCTATATGTTAGATGAGTGAGTGAAACTGCACCTTCATTAAAATTGCACCATTAAAATTAAAACGGATGGGTTATTTTGCTCACGATTAATTTATCTATTTTTTCAATAAAAAAAACTAAAATACAATCCAGAGTATAATACAATAAATTTCGATATGCTTTTACGAATTTTTATTATTAAAAATATATAACTTAATCATGTTGTTAAAGGTTTTATTATCTTCTAAATTTACGTATAATTTTGTTATATCAAATATATAATTCTTTGACTAACAATTATACATGGTGATTAAATAATAAATTTTAGGATGTATTGTCTCAAAAAGCTACAGCATGTTTTTTTTAAAAAAGGTAAAGCAAGTTGAGAAAAATGAAATAATTAATTATTATTTGTGAAAAAAATAAATTAAAAAACAAAATAGAACAAAGAAAGAATGCATCTTATCTTTGACTTACCTTTTTTATCAACAAAAAGTCTGCCATAAAATTCGGAAGTTAACGGTGATAAGAAGCCTACGTCATTGCCACCTCACCACCTTCACTTGGGGAGATTGATTCATAATAACAGTGAAGAGTTTTGAATTTCACAAATCTCTCCTTTTTTTTTTTATTTTATTTTATTCTCTCAAAAAAGCTTAAAATATTTTTGGGTATACTCCTCTTAAAACTCACTCATCATTTTGCTAGGGAAAAAGCATGGTTTTATTCAGTTCCATTAACCCATCAAAAAAATTTAATTTAATTTTTTTAAAAATATATATAAATATGATCCGAATCTCAAATTTTGATAAACAAATGAGTTGTTATAAAAAGAATTATTAAATAAATCATTCTCACCTTCTAAGGCATAAACCCAAACTAATCAAATTAATACACATAATATTTTTTTTATGTCATAGATACACGTATACATAAATCTCTTACTCATGTTTTGGGTCAAAATACCTAAATGCAAAAAAAAAAAAAAAAGTTTCCTCTCAAAAAATTTCACATTGTCAACCTAATTCCTTTCCTATACTAGTTGCCACCTTTACCAGCCATGGATTCATCCTATGATATGGGAAAAATATGATGTATTAACTTAATTGGTTGGGGTGGGAAGGACATATATAATAATTGCTAGTTATAGAGAAATTTGATTATATGAGATTTTAGATAAGTTCCCCTATAATTTTAAAAATGTTGTATTTATTATTTAATAACTATATATTATTTTTAATCAATATCTAATAGTTTTATATATAAAGATTTTGTAACGTCCTTTTGTTAAATTTTCAGATATAAAATATTTAATTTTCAAATAATTTCTCTTATACTATTTTTTTTTTAACTTCTTTCATATGCTTTTAAGCATTTTTGTTAGGAGGGTTTAAATCACTTCATGGTATTTAAAAGTATGTTTTTTTTTTTTTTTTGCAAGTTGGTATCTATTTTTTTTTCACAAGTGATCCCTAAATTATACTTCATTACGCAAATTATTCCTACCGTTAAAAAAGTCTCTTAACCAATCATTTTATGACACACGGCATTTTTAAAATTTAAAAAGAATCCCCAATTAAAAAAAGTTAAATATTATTTTCTTAATTTTTTTAAAAGAACTTATAAACATATTCATCTCTTTTGTTCTTCACCAAAAACCTCTGGCGACGGAAAATTTAAGAACTCATTAGAAAACTCGTCCATACCTAGTTTTCAGTGAAAAACCCTAAATTCCAACGAGCTTCTTTTTCATTTTTAAATATCGATTTCAATCCCTTTCTCATCTTGATTCAAAATCCATGTATTATTTTTCTTAAAAATAACTTTCTCTGTTTTTTCTATACTTTGCATAAAATAGTTAATATTGGGTGAACCTCTATAATGAAAAAAAAAAAGCCCATATATTGAGAATAAGTCGAGTAGAAAAAAAATAGAAAGAGTATTGCAAAGAAAAGTTATCTAATAGTTAAAAAAGTGCATTAAAAGAGAAGAAATAAGCACGGTGTAGGAGGGAGAGAGTGCATTAAAAAAAATCATTGGCTAAGAGATTTTTTTAACATCTAGGGTAATTTGGATAATTGAGTGTCATGCTCCAAAAATCGGGTTTGTGAAAATCGAGAGTGGTCACGCCTCGATTTATAAGGTTATTTTTGTGCATTTGTAAATAAATCGAGGGTTCGAAACGGATACCAAAATTAGGGTCATGAATAATTAATCAAAGTATTAAAATAATATAATCAATTTTTACTATATTAATTAATCTAAAACAAAACTTGATTATAAGGTTTAATTTGAAAATAGTGTGTTTTAATTGAGTTAAGACCTACTTGGAAAAGGGGTGAAACAGGGAGTGACAAAAAAGGTCAAATTGCCCAATTTTTGGAAAATTAGTCTTCCACTAGGAATTTCCACTGTCTTCTTCTTCCCTCTCCTAACCTAAACCCCATCCTAAATTCCAAGAGTAAGTACTTTAAGAATTTAATTATGTTTAAGTTATGTTAATTAGAAATTATGTCAATTAAGTAGTTTATTACTACTTTAATAATGCTATGTATAGTATTATCAGAGGAAAGTAGTGTTGATGGTACAAATTTTAGTGTAAGTTATGAAATTATGGTAATTTACAATAATAGTGTAAAAAGCACTAAACCGTAAAGTTAATAAAGTATGTCATGACATTGTATAAAATGGAAAGAGGGCTTCGGTGAAGAAGTGTTAAAGATATGGTGTTATACGTAATAAATGTGTAAGCTAATAAATAATATGTAAGTTGAGTCCCTTCCTCCCATTTTATTATTTTCGACAAACTTAGGGAAAAGTCACACCCCGAAATAAATATATACAGTTAATAAATAAGATTAAGTAAGAAATAGGATTCAGGCCTAATGGTTAAGAGTTAGTTTCCCTCCCTTATGATCCTAGGTTCAAACCCCTCATTCCCTATTTTGGGAATTCAACAAGTCTCCAAAAAGAAAGTAATATGTACAATTAAGTGTCACATCCCAAAAATCGGGTTAGAAGAAATTGGGTTAGTGAAACCAGGAGAGGTCACGCTCTGTTTTGGATTAAGGTGGTGAAAATTATGAAAAGTAATTTAATGTGGTTTAGTGGTTGTGTGTTCTATATGTGTGTGAGAGGTCCTAAGTTCAAATCTTATCTTTTGAAATTTTGTTAATTTTTAGCTCAATTCTTATCTTTGGTCTTTTGGCTTAAATTTAATTTCCGCGCAAGTTTTAACAAGAATGAGCTTGCTGGTTTAGTGGTAAGGTATTAGCTTACCCCTAAGTCTTGTGTTTGAAGCCTCGTACGTGCAATATGAAAGTATTTTTTCAATTTCTTGTCTGTGCTGCCCATGTGGATGCAATGGAGATATAGGGGTGGTTATTTTTAAAAATATAATTTTTTTATTTGTTATATGTATTTTTATTTTAAAAACCATCTCCTAATTTTACTCCTCACTCTTAAGGTTCAAAATTTTCTCACTTTCTCCACATCTTTCCTTCTTACTTTTGTTACTGTAACTTCCCTATCCTATTTTCTTTCTTTCTTTCTTTCTTTTGCTTCTTTCTTGCTATCGATTCTTTGTCGTAGTCTATATGAGCATGTTGAGGCGTTATTAGTTTTGGTGTAAGTAATTCAAATGTAAGTATTATGGTTTTAATTCGATGATAAAAGGTGTATTTGTATTGGTACTCAGTTTACGTTTTAGTGCATTTTTGTGAATAATGGTTCTATTTTCTGAATAGGAGAGGAACGAGTGACTTTAGATGAACCTCCAGTAAATTAAGTACTTTGAACGGTTGTTTCTTCGGGGATTTGGGAGTGCTTTGTTGCATGAATTATCGAAAATAATATCAGGTGTGTGAAACTAACCCGATTTATCATTTGAAACTCAAGAAAAATGCAAAACAGGGGCTATTTTCGAATCTACCCAGTGCCACACGCCCGTGTGCTAGGCCGTGTGGTAAACCGTGTGCGCCACACGGTCGTGTGGTAGGCTGTGTGGAGCACACGGTCATGTGAAATCTTGCAACCCATGTGGCTTGGCTGTGTGAAGCACATGGTCGTATGAAAATTTGCAGATCGTGTGGGTAGACCATGTGGACCACACGGGCTAGGTTTTTGGGTCGTATGGGCCTTTTGCCCAATTTTAGGGCCCGGCTAGGGACTGTTCGAGGGACTTGAAATTTGGGTTCATAGGCATCGTATAGGGTTCGTTAGGCTTAAATAAGAATCAAAATGTGACACATCTGTAAAGATGTGTTACTATGTGCTACGGTTAAGGTAAGTGAAGAACTTGCATACGATCTGTGTTTTTATTACTCTGAAAGTGATTTTATATATTTAAATATTTTTATAGATTTATAAATTTTTAATTATTTTATTTTTAGGGTAATTTTTAGTTTTTTTTATTATACTCAATTTACACCAAGAGGGGGTGAATTGGTGTTGAATTTTTTTTAAAAACTATGAGCTCAAAAATAATGACACAAAAGATTTAGAGTGATTCGGTCTATGGGTGAATCTAGTAATTTTTTTAGAGGGGGCTGATATTGAATAATAATTTTTTTAGAGATTAAAACATAATTTTGTAAGGTATTAATTTATTATTTTCATCATTTTTGAAGGGATTAAACATAATTTTCTTTTTTTGGAGGGCTAAAATGTAAATTTACCATAAATTAAATTCTTACTTGATCATCTTATAGGGACTTAAATAGCAATTTTCCATCTGATGGGGAGGGGGCAAGGCCCTTGCTTACCCCCTTCAGATTTGCCCCTGGTTCGGCCCTAATTACCTATATCCACTACCTTAGCTTACCACCATTAAGGATTTCTCAAACTTATTAATTTGAAACATTTTAAGGATAAGGTTTAATATTTACAAAACTATCTTTTCAATTAAGCAAGATAGAGTCACTTCCCTGAAAAACCTTAAGTAACCTTTCACAAATTTTGGAAATACAATAGATAATAAGTAATCACCTCTAGAAGGTAGATATACAATGATAAAACTCTCACAATTACAAAACAACAATTGAAAAAAATGAATAAGATTTGAACCCAAAGTGTTTACAAGTGAAAATAAGAATATTAATAAGAAATGATTGATTTTTGTTCTTGTTCTTTGTAACCTTGTTTCTTATCTATATTTCAATCAAATTTACATCTTCTCATAAATTTTTGGATGTTTGGAGCCGTTGGAGGTAGTTTCTAGACGTTGGGAGTATTAGTTTTGTGTATTTAATGAAGTCTACGACCTATTTCTCGAGGCATTAAAGGGGTTTCTCGAGACAACATGAGCAAAAGATGTTGTTGGAGCACTATGTCTCAATATACGAAAGGTATGTCTTGAGACATCAAGAATATGTCCCGAGACTTAGATAAGATTGTCTCGAGACAAGGTTCTCCCGAAGCAAAACTTCAACTTCGATATTTTATGTCTCAAGATAAACAAACTTATCTCCTGAGACATGACCTGTTTGTTAGATTTGTAAAATAAATCTAAAATAAAACTTAATAAACCAGGATCTATCATGTCAAATCATCAAGAATAAATCAAGAACAAAACTAGATGCTGAGCGTGCACTGAATGCATGAATTCCTTGCGCTTTTACGGTTTTTGGGGATTTGATCTTCCAAATTAGCACACAAGAAATTTAGAGAATATCTCCTCTCTCTTTCCTAACGATGGGATATTAGAAAAGATATCATGTGTATAATTTGGGGACCATAACCCTAATATTTATAACCTTGGCATATTAGTTCTAATAAAATTCTAATTAGCCCATCATTAATTAGAATTTGATTAGAAGAGTATCTACACATATTTGACCCATACTTTATTTAATAATTAAAAGCCCAATAAAATTCTAACCAAATTAGATCACTTTTAATTTGGGCTAACCTATCATGATAGTAAATAATAACATGTAATTATCCTTATTATATATGTGATGTCCAAATTTTCCAACAATCTCCCACTTGGACCACATATATATACTAATTACTTTATAATTACATGTCATTATATAACCTTATGAGCTCAAAATTTTACTATCATATCCAAAAGGTATTCAACAATCTCGTCCATTAATTATGTTAACATAGAACCAAGGCGACTTTACGTTACATATATCGTAACTAAATCCATCCATGATCACGTATATTAACACAACCAAATGACATAGATCAAGTATGGATGTGTAGCATGGACATTACATGCAATATGATCTAAACATGTCTATTTCCAACTGGTCCTCCTTAGTGAGATCAAACCTTACCAAAATCAGTGTGAATAAACCAAATAAACTTTATTTCTGCAGAGAAAATTAACTTAATAACTAAAAAGTGTCTATAACATAAAAACATTTAAAAATACAAACTCCCACTAAAACCAAATATCCTTTAAAAGACATTACACCCATATGAGCAATGTGCTCTTATAAAACCTTAGGTGTAGTTCCTTAGTAAGCGGATCCGCAATCATGGAGTTTGTCCTAATATGCTTTATAAGCACCTAACCACTCTGAACTTTTACTTTAACAACCAGGAACTTAAAGTCTATGTGTTTTTACTTTGACGTGCTCCTGTTGCTACTGGAATAAAAGATTGCAATTTGTTTTCACAATTTGCATCTTAGTGAAAAAATCTTATATCCATATTCCATCAAAATCGGAGTCTATATACCTAATGATCTCTAACTGATTAGACCTCCGATATGTGAGCAAGTAATCTTTTGTTCTCTGAAAATACCTTATAACCCTCTTGGATGCTATCCAATGGTCCAAAATAGGGTTGCTTAAAATATCTAACTAACTTCCCAATAGTGTACACAATATTCCAATGTATACAAACCTGAACGTACATTAGACTTTCCACTGCTAAAATGTAAAAAATCTAATGTATTTTTGTAATTTCAAAATCATTCTTAGGGTATTAATTGAGGATATACTTATTATTAACAAGCAGTATGTCATTAACATATAAAACCAGAAATATGTACTTACTCCCATTGAATTTTTGATACACACAATCATCAACAATATTCATCTCAAAACCAAACGAAACAATTATTTGATGAAACTTATGGTACCGTTGACGGGAAGCTTGTTTGAGTCCATAGATGGATTTTGTCAATTTGTAAACCATATTCTTTGAGTCTTACGACTCAAAATTTTATGGTTGCACCATATAAATTGTTTCTTCAATGTCGCCATTAAGAAACGCAGTCTTAACATCCATCTGATGTAACTCAAGATCAAAATGAGCAACAAGCGCCATGATTATCCTAAAGGAGTCTTTCGATGAAACTGGAGAGAAAGCCTCTGTAAAATCAACACCTTCTTTCTGAGTGTATCCTTTAGCTACAAGACGCGCCTTATACCTCTCCATATTACCATTTGCATCCCTCTTTGTTTTAAATATCCATTTACAACCAATTGGTTTTGCACCTTCAGGTAATGGGACAAGTTCCCAAACTTTATTGTCTTGCATAGATTTATACTTAGCATCAATCCACTTTTGAGAATTAGAACTTTTCATGGCCTGACGAAAGTTGATTAGATCATATTCCATCATTCCATTATCATCCTCATGTTCTTGGAGAAATACAACATAATCATCTGAAACAGCATTTCTCCTTTCTCTTGTGGACCTCCTTAATGGCACTTGTTCTTGAGGTTGTTGAGTTTGTTCTTCTGGAACAATTATCTCATTTTGAATGGGAAGATGTTCAACATTGTCTTGTAGAGGTTCTGGATTCACTTCTTGATCAATGATAGGTATAAGAACCTGAAGATCGTCAAAAGTGATAGTAGGAACTGGGTTAGAATCCAATACCTCCTCAAAAGCAATGTCTCTAACCTTATTTCTCCCCCTAAACTCAACATCCTCAAAAAAATGTTGCAATTCCCGTCTCAAAAATATTCCTTATTATGGGATCATAAAACTCATAGCCCTTAGATCGCTCAGAATTTCCTTAACCCTTAACCTTATAGACATCAAAGAAGTCAGAAGTGATGTCATTTCAACCTTATCATTTTTAGTAAAACGTTTCTTAATTTCAATCAAGGAAACCTTGGCACGAGTAATCTTTTCGATTCTATGCCTTAAAGGCTTACGAAATGTTTGTGCCTCATGATCATTAGACTCTTGCAATTTGAACGATCCCACCTCTCAAAATCCTTTTTTAATATAGGGGGTGCTTTCCGCAGTGAGAGGTGCAAGTAGTTCTTCCCTTAGTGTAAGGTCTATGTTCATACAGCCAAGCACTATAAATAAGTGTCTTTTCCATTCATTTAGTCCCATTAAGCATGGGTATAGAATTTATATTAGCAGATATTGCGGCAGTAGAATATGAATTAGCTGAATATAGAACAATAAATAAATAAAAATAAGCTCACATCAATATTCATAAGTAAACAATAAATTCAGGATAATGGCTAATCCCATCTCAAGATACCAAACACAACATTAATATCAAGTCTTTGGACAGTAATATTAACAGTAAGCGGTACTCTTGTTGTAGCAATCAAACATTGACAATAAATTATGTCAAACAATTAATTAATCTTTGGACTAACTTATTGCTCACATAAAATACCTTATAATTGTCACACATTTATCACCACGAGATGTCGTTGAAATTCGCCAAATATTAACTTACCTTTGGGTCAATTAATAAACGCATGAATCACAAAAACATATAATCATCTTAATATTTCAAATAAACTAATCTACACAAAAGAGGTCACTTTGGCGGCATTTTGTTTTAACTAATTTATTTAAAATATTAGACATCCTTAATTAAAAGCCAAAATCTGAATTTATTTGTTTCAAAATATCTCTTTTAATTTCATCTTTCAATCAAATTAAAAGATAATAGTATATATATGTATATATATTTATCCCAAAACAACATGCAATGATGTTGGCAAAAATAATAGTTGAATAAATCATAAACCATAAATAACCTCACATAAGACTTCAATTTTAAACCAAAATAATTTGAATAAAGGTAAACCTCATTTGGGCCGATCAATATCAACATAACTTAAGTTACATGCACACAACCTTTTATATTTTAAAACAAAATAATTAATAAAAAAATCACTTTGGTGACTTATTGCTTCAATTAAGTTGTTTTAAAATATATATAAACATACCAATATTCAAATTTAAAAATTACCCAATAGTCAAATGTGAAAACTATTTTTTTTATTACTTTATAGACTCCAAAATAACCTAAAATAAGATTGTCTTAATAATGTAATAAAAAAAATGAAATCCTTAATTTTTGACTTTTTTTTTGTTCCAAAATCATATATATCAAAACACAAACATAAATAATATAGTGGTTCAAAGCCAACTAATTAACAAGCACATGTATTCATAATTTTGGCATGGATAAAAACACCAAAGCAATTCATGCATATACATGTATCCATAATCAAATAGAAAAACTTACCTTAAATTTACCATGTAAATCCAAAGTTGTATTTATGATTAAACAAATATTCACATGAATACTTGAAAAATATTTTCAAGCCAATAAATCTCAAAAACAAAATCATAATAGTTGGCATATCCCACAATTCATACAATAAACCATATCATCATAATTTAACCAAATATTTGGAACCATAAGATGCCAAAACTTAAGATTATAGAACCAAACTTAAAACCAAATTATTTAAACACGTATTATGATTAACATCAATTTGCATCAAAATCTAATTTTATCATAATTAAACCATAAAAATATAACCATGATCGACTTGTCTTACATATCCCAAGTAAATCCAAATTCAAAATATATGCTTAAACTGAATAGTATGAGAATAATAAGCATATAAACTCAATAATAAATAATATATTCTATCAACTATATATTGAATTCAAGAATTAATGATTATAAAAATTGAATTCAATTGTACAATTGTTAAACCGGATTTGAATTAAAAAACAATTATAATGAAACCCTAAAATTGAATCGATAAAAAAAATTTTAAAACTAACAAATATTACCATCAATCTTAAGGATTCAACATATATAATGAATTCATTGATAAACAATCGATATATAAGAGACACTTTACCTGAAGCAATTTCTTTTACCAACCATATATCATCATGTAAAATCCTGAACATAATTACCAAAGTGTCTCCAAAACAATATATATATATATATATATATATATATGTATATATATATATAACCGTAAAACCAAAAAATAAGCGATTAGCGATTAACAATCCATCATTGATATAATCAAATATATATCATAAAAAGTTTCTAATGAACCCAAACCTACACAGCTTTTTAAATATTTATTAAAACTGTATAAACAACATAAAATCCTCAGTTTTTTTTTAATTCTCAATTAAAACTATAAATCTTTCCAGTTATACGAAAATTAAAACCTTAAAACTTTATTTAAAACTTTAAAATTTTATTTAAAGAATCACAACCCAAAAATTTATCAAGAATCTCAAAGATTCAACATAATATTTAATTAAAATATTAAATCCATAAAATTAAAAAAGAAAAATGAATCAATCCAAAAATAATAAAGAATCAATTCATTCTCAATGATTCAACATGACAAAGCTCAAATGCCACTTGTTAGATTTGTAAAATAAATTTAAAATAAAACTTAATAAACCAGGATCTATCATGCCAAATCATCAAGAATAAATCAAGAACAAAACTAGATGCGGAAGCGTACCTGAATGCATGAATTCCTTGCAGTTTTACCAGATTTGGGGATTTGATCTTCCAAATTAGCACACAAGAAATTCAGAGAATATCTCCTCTCTCTTTCCTAACGATGGGATATTAGAAAAGATATCATGTGTATAATTTGGGGACCATAACCCTAATATTTATAACCTTGGCATATTAGTTCTAATCAAATTCTAATTAGCCCATCATTAATTAGAATTTGATTAGAAGAGTATCTACACATATTTGACCTATACTTTATTTAATAATTAAAAGCCCAATAAAATTCTAACCAAATTAGATCACTTTTAATTTGGGCTAACCTATCATGATAGTAAATAATAACATGTAATTATCCTTATTATATATGTGATGTCCAAATTTTCCAACACTGTTGTCTCAAGGCTTTGCTCCCTTGAAGCATATTTTACATTTGAAGTTCTATGTCATGAGAAATATGGTCCTATGTCTCAAGACATTGCTGGAAAAAGAAGGAGAAGAAGCAATTTTAGAGTTAGAAACATTTTTAAAAGTCTCGGGAGTATTCAACAACTTTAGTAAAATGCCCAAGTCATTTAAAAATTTTATTTTTGAGTTTGTAACACTTAAAAGATAACTTTAGGTGTGATCAATGTAACTTTTGCAAAATTAATTAAGGAAAATTAAAATTAATTTTATTATATAAAAACATTTGAAAATGAAAGCTAACAATATTTATATATTTTAATTTTTTATAAACTTATAAATAATATAGTTTATATATTATAAAATTTATATATTTTTCAAAATATTATAGGTTTTTTATATATATTTTAATTGTATATTTTTTATATTTTCAAAATACTAATAACCTTTCTATAAAAAAAAATTAAATATATAAACTTAATAAAAAAAATATATCTAGAATGAATCTAGACAACTGAATTTCCAAATTTAGAGGTATTTGGACAACAATTTATGTAGGTTCATTCTTAATGTGAAAAAAGATATTTTTATTAATTTATATATTTTTAAAGATTTTATTTATGTTTGTCACATGACATGATGAGAGGTTGCCACGTGTCACCATCAAATTAGTTATAAATGCCACGTCAGCACAATTAACTATGTTAGTACAAATGTACAACTTGTGTGACGAAATACATGTTGTTTATTAAAATTTTATATTATTTATAATATATGTACAACAATCATATATACACATATAATATGTATATATAATGAAAAAGAAATAAAGAAATTTCAAATTAAACAGAGGTGTCTATATTTCAGTGGATACAATTATACATAAATCTTTTTAAAAGAAAATTTGTGTTCTTTCCAAGAGACATATAGGTACCTCTTGGCACCCTACATATAGACATAATAATAAAAGAAGATAATTGAGTTCATCAATTTCGAGCGAATATTTCTTTCTTTCTTTTTTGAGTATTTTTCTGGATTCATTTTAATTTGTTAGAATAATTCGAGTGTAGCCATATTATTTTAACCCGAGATAAAAGTATTATATCTTGGGAATAATATTTCTTGATTATCCTATACAATAGAGGGGAAATAAACTATTCTACGAAACGTCTTGTCTTTATAATTTTATATATTTTCGATTTGGGATCTAACCAAAATTATTTTATAAAACAATACATGTTGAGGTGCCGATTAGATCCAAAAAATTCAAGCATTAACAATGTACTTTAGAACAAATTTTGAGACAAACTATATATTAACTAGAGGTGTACATGGGCTGGACGGCCCGGCCCGGCCCGAAGGCCCGCCCGAAATATGGGAGAGTTTGAGCAAAAATGTAGGCTTGAAAAATGGGCTTGGACAAAAAAATAAGGCCCGTTTAAAAAATGGGCCGGGCTTGGGTAAGGTATTTTTGGCCCGGGCCCGGCCCGAATTCACTAAAAGAAAAGAAAACTATTTTTTAATATTATTTTCTTATTATTTTTCTCCTTATTTTGCGACCATTTTACTATTATGTTTTTATTATTTTGTTGTTATTGTTTAGATATTATATAAAACTTATTTTATTGTTAATTTTGTTATTATTTTAAAAACATTTGTTAATTTTGTTATTATTTTAGAGGCATTTGCTTGTTAAGTTACATCTATTTTAGTGTTATTTAAGTCTACATATTTTTTAAAATTTATTTTCAATTTGTTGAAAAATATTTATTTTACTTTTTTTAGTATTTTTTATGTATTATATATATTTAAAAATAATATAAAAATTAATACAGGCGGGCCGAGCCGAGCCCGGGTTTTAGCATTTTTATATGGGTCGGGTTTGGGGCCCATTTTTGGGCCCGGCCCGGCCCGAACCCAATGAACGGACCTAAATTTTTAGTTAGGCCTGGCCCGGCCCGGCCCGGCCCATGTACACATTATCCATGAAATATTAGATATTATTATTTGGACTAAGAAAAAATAAACAAATACAAATATCTCCCCCGTGCTAGCTTTGGTCAAAGGACGGTGCCCAATTCCCGACACGTGTAAGCCTCTTCCTCCAAAACTTGATTGTGATTGCAAACATAAGTTTTCTCAGTTTTCTTTAATAATTTTAGGATAAATTACAAAACTGGTAACTTATATTTAGGTAGTTTACGCTTTTGATCATTAAACTTTAGAAAATTACGATATAATCACTATTGTTATCTATTTATCACATTATGATCACTTAGCTATTAACTCCTACAAGTTGATGCTGCTGGACTGCCGCTGTTTGACGTCCGTTCAGTCGGATTCCTCCACCAGATTAATGCCCAAAATATCGCTGATTGAACTTGCATCATCACCACCATGTTCCTCACCATCTTCATGTCTGGCCATACATCCCCATTCATAGAAACAGGGAGTAAAAGGTGACATATTAGCTTTTTGTTATACCTTTAACGAGAGTGTGATCAATTGATAATATTAGTAATTTTATAATATTTTCTTTTAAATTAAGTGACCAAAACATAAATTTACTCAAATATGAATATCTAATTTTGTAATTTACCCATAACTTCATATCCAATTCATGTGTATTTTTAAAGAAACAAGAATAAATAGGGTTGAAGCTCAAATATAATAATGGGTATGAATAACTCAAGAGATCTTTCATGAGAAATTTAATTTTTTTTAAATAAAAGAAGTAATTTAATCCTGTATTATTGACAAATAAGAAAAGAAGATAATGGCATTAATATTTTAGTTAACACACTATTAGGCCATACCTAATCCTTTTTAAATTAAATGAGATAATTTAGTTATTATATTATTTAAAAGTGAATAAATAAAGACAATTTAATGTAATGTTAATTATTTACACTTGTAAATATAGACATGGTAGAAAAAAAAAATATAATTGTGAAAAAAATAATGTCAATCATTGATTTGTTGAGTTGTATTTTGTTTCTAAAGAAAGAATTTTTTTTAAAAAAAAAACATAATATAATATTTAAAAATTTAAATTTAATAATAAATTTTTGAAAATTTTATAAGAAAATAGGAAAAATCTTTGAACAACTTTTTTGAATTTTAAAGAATTTCTTTTCGAAATTTTTAGAATTTTTTTTTCAAAATTTTGGAATTAACTACTATCTATTTAATTTTAAAAATATGTTATTACATTTATGAATATAATATAGTATTTTAATTAATTATATTTAAAATTTTAAAATTAAACTTGTAGTGCCCAATTTTAGCCCGGGCCCATACCAAAATTAAACCAAATCCAACATAAACAAACAGTCCTAAAACAAGCAGGGCCGGTGAGCCCAAAAAGAAAAAAGGCAGAAACCCTAGCCTTTGTTTCTTGCCAGCGCCGCCAGCAGCCCCTAAGCCGCGCAACTGCCAGTAGTCCCACCTTCGCGCGTCGGACGCCACATCCCGCGACGTGCGCTACTCCACCACGCCACGTCAGAGACCTGATCCACCACGCACCTGCAAACAAGCAAGAATCAGTTGTAAAAAAGGCTATAAAAGCCTTCGAAAACAAATGTAAAGGGGGGATTTTTTACGGAAACAGGAAATATACGAAATCACAGAGCAAAGGTTTTTTTTTTATTTTTTTCTTTCTTTTCTTTTTCCGAAACTATACGAATATTGTATTTTTATTTTTTATTTTTCCCTTTTTTTCCCCTCTGAAACTATATACATGATATATATATATAAATAATATTTTTTTTAAAAAAGAAAAACTTACTTTTTTGGAATTTCGGCCACCGTGTACGGTGGCCGGCGGCGGCGCCGATGGTGGTTGGTACGGCGGTGGTTCGCCGGAAGCCCTGGCCGAATTAGGGGAGAGAGATAGGAGTTGGGAGAATTTTTTTGAAGTTTTTTTGTGAAGGAGGGCTGAAAATGAGGTTTTTAGGCAAAAATTTGGCTTTTATAACATAGGTAAAATGGCGCCGTTTTGAAAATTGGGTTCAGAGGCCAAAACGACGTCGTTTTGGGCTTCTGACCCGCGACCCGACCCGCTCCAATGGGAGGATCCGCGTGTTTTGCTTGGATGGGCTAATTGCGCTCTAGGCCCTTCCGTGTCTTTATGGGTTTCTAATTAAGTTTTATCTATTTCTAATTTGGCCCAAACTTTTTTCCCCATTTCAATTTAGCCCACTGTCAAACGCACCGTTCCAGAGGAGGGGTTAATTGCTGTTTTGGACCCTCCAGGTTGCACGTGCATTGCAATTTCGCCCTATTTCATTTTTTTACTTTAAATTTGGCCCAAATCTTCCGATTTTGATTCAATTTAGTCCTTTTTCGACTATTTTGCTATTTTACCGTTAAAATTAATTATTTTTAAGTTTTTTTATTACCACCTTTTTATATATGTTATTACTATAATTATATTTCTTCTTGCATTCACCATTATTATATATTGTTGTTTTATATCTATTATTTTTATTATTATCGATATATTATATTTCTTTGCTACTATTTACTAATACTTTTCTTTCATTATTATTATTATTATTATTACTATTTATCATTACTGTCACTATCATTTTTATTATTATTAATATATTGTTTATTTTAATTTTTTATTATATTTATTATTATCATTCTTTACTATTATCGTGTTTACATTTCCACATTTTTTATTTTTGTTTTTTTCAAAATTCATAAAAAGGGTTTCACAAAGGTAATTTTGTGTGTTTGGAAGTTCGGGAAATCGTGCCCAATCGTGCTGGGCTTCGATTTTTCATTCTTCTAGATCACTAAATATCCTTTAAAGATTTTGATGGTATTTTTTGAAAATAAGGCAATGTTTCGTGTTTGGAAGGCCGAGAGATTCGTGCCCAATCGTGCTGGGTCTCGATTTTCTATTTGACCAAACGACCAAACATCCTTCAGAGATTTTGACTGGATTTTCTGAAATAAAGGCAATATTTCATGATTGGAAATTCAAGGAATCGTGCCCAATCGTGCTGGGTTTCGGTTTTTAGTTTGGCCAAATAGTGAAATACCCTTTTCAAATTGCAACACATGAATTTTGGAAATCATGAAATGATATTGGTATCGAGGGTTTGAAACATCGTGTCCTATCGTACTGGATGTGGTATTTCAGCTTTTCGGAACAAGAGAGTTTTGATATCCAATTCGAGTTATCCAAATATTTTTTAAAGATTTATACTTTAAAATCTTTTCTAATTTTCAACATTAAGGACATTAATCAATCAATAAGGTACCAATTTTGGGCGTTACGAGGGTGCTAATCCTTTCTCGTGCGTAACCGACTCCCGAACCCGTTTTCTTAAAATTCGTAGACCAAAATGTTTTCAAAGGTGGCCCAATCACACTTTTTTAAAAAAGATTGGTGGCGACTCCATTTTCCTTTTTTAAGTCGGCCCGTTTTCCAAACAAAAAAAATGGTTTCGACAGCTTGGCGACTCCACTGGGGATCAATAAGAGAGTCAAGCCGTAAAATTGGTTGATTAACGTCCTTTTATCGAAAATTAAAATTTGATTTTGATTCTTTCATTGCATGAGCTCGTGTTGCGTCATATGTTTGTGTGGTTTGAGTCTTGTAGGATATTCCTGCATCATATTGCACGACCGTTGTGGTCACACCCTTTAAGTGGGAGCGAGAAACTATGCCTTCGTGAGGTTTTCACCTCAGCACGGGCTAGGGGACTGCTTTCGGGATACATCCGTACCTATGGTTCCGTGAGGTTTTCACCTCTGCATGGCCATAGGGAAATGTATTCCCCTGAACTGAACTCGATCCGTATGAGCCTATAATGGGTGAGGATTGAGGAATCTGCTGGTTCAGGTATCCTTCCTTTAGAACTAAACCACATATAGCAGCCCTAGGAGCCTACCCTAGATAAAGCCACGCCAAACCTGAGTGGTCACTCGGACAGGTGTTCTATGCTGTCTATTTCTCTTGCACTAACGTGTTTTCTTTTGTTTATGACTATATTGCATCTCATCATCATAGAAAGGAGGTGTTGATTCATATTCGATTGCTAAAAAGAAGAGTTTGTCATAAGGAAATGGATTACTTGATAAAGTGGGTTATAATACGTTCGTCCAAATATAGTCCAAGTGAACACAATGAGAAAAGATTGATGTCTTCACCCGGACTATGAGGATGAAGCCGCATATGTAATCCGTTTTATATAAAGAAATTTATTTTCTAGAAAATTTCTTCTAATGGAATTGAATTCGGAATCGACGCCTCTCTTTCTTTTTGCATTCATTCATTTGCATTGCATTTTATGCATTTGCATTACATCGCATCATATGCATCAATTATCATAAAAGAACCCTATTAACTAGAAATCGTGTTATAGCTACCCTGGAACATCGCTACTACACTCGAAGAAAAACAAAAGCTATGGATCAAAGGTTAGAAAGGTTAGAACAGATGCAGAAAGAGATGCAGGACCAATTGCAGACTCAGATGCAAGAGCAGTTGGCCAAGATCCAACAGGATATGAGGGATCAAATGTTGGAATCCCAGAGAAGCATGATGAGCCAGTTGACACAATTGTTGACTGGAGGGCATGATAAAGGAAAAGGCCATATAGTCGATACCGAAGATGATAAGGAGAGATCTGCTTATCCTCTAGGCTTGGCCCCAGTAAATTCTCAAGTGCAACCACCAAGAGTGTCCGTCAACATCAAACCCCAGTATCAATACGGCACCTCAGCGCCGGCAAATTTCCCGACAGGCTCGAGCTCCAACCCCGGAGATAATCTGACAAAACCAATGGTCCCTGACTTCGATGATGCGGTAGAAGGGGAAAAAGCAGGGGCAGAGCTCCCAGAACAGTTTGAAGATCGATGCAAATGGTTGGAAGAAAAGTTCAGAGCATTGGAAAGCGCTGATTACCAATACGAAGTGGATGCTAAGAAGTTAAGCTTGGTCCCTGATCTGGTACTCCCACCAAAGTTCAAGATGCCAGAATTCGAAAAATATAACGGGACCAGCTGCCCTGAGGCCCACATTACAATGGTCTATCGGAGAATGATGGGATATGTCAGCAATGACCAGTTGTTGATCCACTGTTTCCAGGATAGCTTCACTGGGGTCGCAGCAAAATGGTACAATCAGCTGAGTTGTACCCAAATCAAATCATAGAAGGATTTAGCACAGGCCTTCATGAAAAACTATGGCCATGTAACTGATATAGCGCCTGACAGGATCACATTACAAAACATGGGGAAAAAGTCGGGCGAGGGTTTCAGAAAATACGCCCAAAGGTGGAGAAAAGTCGCTACACAGGTCCAACCGCCACTGTTAGAAAAAGAAATGACCATGCTATTCATTAACACCCTGAAAGCACCTTTTATAAATCATATGTTGGGAAGCACAACTAAGAGTTTCACGGACATATTGATGTCTGGTGAAATGATAGAGAAGGCGATAAGGTACGGGAAAATAGAAGCTAGAGAGGGCACGAGAAGATCAGCCCCGAAGAAAAGGGAAGATGAAGTAGGTAATGTAAATTTGGGTTATCCAAAACCCATTACTGTCAATCAACCGAGAACGGTAGATACAGGCCAGCGGGCCTCACCGAGGTAAGAGCCCAACACGAGGCAGAATGCCGAGAAGTTCCAGTTTACTCCCATACCCGTGACGTATAGGGAGTTGTATAAAACTCTGTTCAACGCACACGTGGTAGCCCCTGTCTACTCAAAACCGTTGTAACCCCCATATCCTAAATGGTACGACGCAAGCACTCAATGCGAATACCATGCGGGGATAGTGGGGCACCCGATAGAGAATTGCTTCCCTTTCAAAAAACTAGTCGAAAGGCTCATCAAAATGGGCATGGTGAAGTTCGATGATGCGCCTGTTGTAGGAAATTCGTTACCCAATCACATTGATAATGGGGTAAACGTGACAATCGAGAATGCGAGAAAAAGAATCAAGCAGACGGTTGCTGAAGTAAAAACCCCATTGAGGGAGGTTTGGAAAAAGATACGGGAAAGAGGGCTAGTTCCGCAAGAATCGATGAGCAAATCCCAAGATGTAGGGAACTACTGTGAGTTCCATAACAAGAAAGACCATGAGATCCAACAATGTAGCGAATTCAGGGCCCTAGTGCAAGGGTTAATGGATAACAAAGAGTTGGAATTCTTTGGCTCTTCTGAAGGAGAAAACGTGTGCACCATAGAAAGAGAGTCGGTAGAGATGGACACCGAGGTCAAATGGGGATCAATGACTTTTCCCTCTATATCCAATGCATCTGTATCGGAAGGAGTGGTCCATCCGGAATCGGAGAACATGAATGAAGAAATGGTTGAAGATTTGAGCATCGACGCCGTATTTGAAGAGGGTCCGAAGGAAGAAAATTTAGCGGGCATATGCCCCTATGAGTCTGGAAGTGTTCTGAACAATTGGACTGCGGAGGAAATTCCTGTAGTTTTTAGAGCTAACATAGAGTAATGTTCAAAACACACTTGTTGTTTTAAGCCTAGAAACAATAAGAATCTTTGGTGAAATAGGCTCATGTTCAAACATCATTTATTTTCAATGAAAAATGCATTTTTGTGTTTCATGCCGAGCAAATAACTTCTCTTTTTTTTTCCATGTCATACCATATATTCTTTGGTTATCTGGAATGTTCTTTCTTTCATGATTATAAATAATCATCCTTAGAATCATTTATTCTTTGGAATTTGCCTTCGTACCTACAATAGGTACCCAAATATCGGGACATGAGCAACACTGTTACGGACTCCCTTTTGAGTGAAATATAGGTCTAAAAGGATCTGAGGATTTTTGAAGATGTCAAAGATTATAACTTAACTTTTGATTTGTTAAGGATGGTAGAACAAGATGAAAATAGACTCTACCGAACAAGGGGTCAGTGGACATTGCGAGTCTAGGAAAGGAGTGAAGATCGAAGTCTTACCCACCACAGAAACGAAGCGAGACGTCATTGAGTTATTTCAAGAATTCAAAGATGTCTTTGCATGATCGTATCAAGATATGCCTAGGCGCGAGGAGGCTATAGAGTGTTCGAAAAAGCACATGCTAAGAGTTTTCCGATAGCTAGGTCGATTATAATGTTCGGGTACTGCTGGTCTACCATAAAAGGGAGGTTGCATCAGTTATACCCCTATACAGGGGGCATAGATGTTATGGGGATGATCTCGTCAAAAGCATCTAGTCGTCACCAATTCATCTTCGTGATTGTCAATTGCTTCGCTAAAAGGGTGAAGGTCGCTTCATGGGCCAAAGTTACAAAGTCAACAGTCATCGAATTCAAATTCAAAATCCGAATTCAAGGTCAAAAAAATAAATCAAAAAGGTTCTGAAAGATGATTGAGACTTGTAAAGATTGGCAGGGAGAAATTACCATTTACCCTCTATGCTTCTTGAATGTTGGTCAAGACCTCTACCGGGGCAACGCCTTTCTCATTGGCTTATGGGATAGAGGCAGTTTCGGCCATCGAAGTTAAAATTCCTTCTTTCCGAATTTTGTCAGAGCTGAAGTTGGATGAAGCGGAATGGGTTCAATCTCGGTATGATCAACTGAATCTGATCGAGGAAAAAGGTTAAGAGCCATCCGTCATAGTCAAATGTACCAGAGGCGAACGATGCGGGCTTACAACAAAAAAGTCCACCCTAGAGTGTTCCATGAAGGAGACTTGGTATTGAAAAGATCATTCCTATGCAAAAGGACTTCAGAGGAAAGTAGATGCCTAATTGGGAAGGACTTTATATTAAAAAGAAGGTCTTTTCTAGAAGAGCATTGATATTAGCTGAGATGGACGGCAAAAGTCTGCCAAATCCAGTTAATGTGAACTCAGTCAAGAAACACTTCGCTTAAGAAGGAAATAGGCCAAGGCGAAAACCCGCAAAGGGCGCTTTGAGGTTTTCCAAAAAAAAAAAAAGGAGAGGCTAAGGTGAAAACCCGCAAAGGGCGCTTTGAGACCAAAGGGGCTTTGAGTCGAAAACCCGAAAAGGGCGGCTCAAATTGTGATCAAATCGTGATGGGGCATACAGCAGTCTTGCTACGCTTGAATTAACAATGAGGAAGTATGTTTCATCTTGGGGCATCGACAAAGTACTCCGGATCCCCTAAACACATATGGAGCTTAAAATGGTCCTCAAGAAGTTTGAACAGAGAAGCTCAGGCTATGATATCTGGGGCACCAATTCCACCCTTACTCTTTTTTGTACCTTAGCAAAATCTGTTTCCTTTGTTCAATCCATTCTTCATGGGTTTTTTCCCGAATAAATTTCAGTTTCATTCATCTCTATAATTTTTTTTCAAGCGTTTTGCATTGAAATAATGATTAATGAACTAATAAATGCTTTCACAAAAAAAGGTTTTGCGTGTTATTCTGAAAGTCTCTAAATAATACAAGAATCTGAAACAGGACAATTATTTAGAACTCACCAGGCTTAAAGGGCTCGGAACCCTTGAAATAAGAGTCTAAGCAGTGACGACATCTTCGGATTCTCTGTTAGAAGTTCAACTGAACAGGAAGACATACGTCAAGGGATATTGCCCTAACAAACAGCGAGCAATGATAACTCAAAAATTAAAAAATTGGATCACGCTCATGACATTTGGCATTCATCCATTCATTCGCAATACATTGGTTAGGAGCATGACATCCCAATCATATTGGCATAGGCATAGATCCCATGAAATCAATTCTATAGGTAGGTTCCCCAGAGGACAATGTAGCAAAGTTGATGGGAGTTACAGAAGATGATGAGCCTTAATCCCTTAAGCAGTAGGGTAACATGTCGAAAATTACAGGTCTTAATTCCCTAAGCAGTAGGGTAACAGATCGAAGATGATGAGCCTTAATCCCCTAAGCAGTAGGGTAACAGGCCGAAACTTACAGATCTTAATTCCCTAAGCAGTAGGGTAACAGATCGAAGACGATGAGCCTTAATTCCCTAAGCAGTAGGGTAATAGGCGAAAATTACAGATCTTAATTCCCTAGCGGTGGGGTAACGGATCGAAGACGATGAGCCTTAATCCCTTAAGCAGTAGGGTAACAGGCTGAAAATTACAGATCTTAATTCCCTAAGCAGTAGGGTAACAGATCGAAGACGATGAGCCTTAATCCCTTAAGCAGTAGGGTAACAGGCCGAAAATTACAGATCTTAATTCTCTAAGCAGTAGGGTAACAGATCGAAGACGATGAGCCTTAATCCCCTAAGCAGTAGGGTAACAAGCCAAAAATTACAGATCTTAATTCCCTAAGCAGTAGGGTAACAGATCGAAGACGATGAGCCTTAATCCCCTAAGAAGTAGGGTAACAGGCCGAAAATTACAGATCTTAATTCCCTAAGCAGTAGGGTAAAAGATCGAAGACGATGAGCCTTAATCTCCTAAGCAGTAGGGTAACAGGCCGAAAATTATAGATCTTAATTCCCTAAGCAGTAGGGTAACAGATCGAAGATGATGAGCCTTAATTCCCTAAGCAGTAGGGTAACAGGCCGAAAATTACAGATCTTAATTCCCTAAGCAGTAGGGTAACAGATCGAAGACGATGAGCCTTAATTCCCTAAGCAGTAGGGTAACAGGCCGAAAGTTATAGATCTTAATTCTCTAAGCAGTAGGGTAACAGATCGAAGACGATGAGCCTTAATTCCCTAAGCAGTAGGGTAACAGGCCAAAAATTACAGATCTTAATTCCCTAAGCAGTAGGGTAACAGATCGAAGACGATGAGCCTTAATCCCCTAAGCAATAGGGTAACAGGCCAAAAATTACAGATCTTAATTCCCTAAGCCGTAGGGTAAACAGATCGAAGACGATGAGCCTTAATCCCTAAGCGGTAGGGTAACAGTCGAAAATTACAGATCTTAATTCCCTAAGCAGTAGGGTAACAGATCAAAGACGATGAGCCTTAATCCCCTAAGCAATAGGGTAACAGGCCGAAAATTGTAGATCTTAATTCCCTAAGTAGTAGGGTAACAGACTGAAGATGATGAGCCTTAATCCCCTAAGCAGTAGGGTAACAGGCCGAAAATTGTAGATCTTAATTCCCTAAGCAGTAGGGTAACAGACTGAAGATGATGAGCCATAATCCCCTAAGTAGTAGGGTAACAGGCCGAAAATTAGAGATCTTAATTCCCTAAGCAGTAGGGTAACAAACTGAAGGTTATAGCCTTATCTCCACTGAGCAGGAGTGGGGCAGATCGAAGACGATAAGCCTTAATCCCCTAAGCAGTAGGGTAACAGGCTGAAGATAGCGGATCTTATCTCCCTAAGCAGTAGTGGAGCAGATCGAGGACGATGAGCTTTAATCCCCTAAGTAGTAAGGTAACAGGCTGGAAATTACGAATCTTATCTCCCTAAGCAGTAGTGGAGCAGATCGAAACAAAACTCCTATGCCCCTGAAGATGCAGTGGGTTAAAGTGAGGCTACTTGAAGAAAAGAGGCGCTGAAAGAAGTCAAGACTCAACAAGACCGGGAAAAATTGGTCCTCTTAAAGTCTTTGCTCCATTCTCGTTACACGATAACGAGCAAATAGGGGCAGCTGTAGGGCCCAATTTTAGCCCGGGCCCATACCAAAATTAAACCAAATCCAACATAAACAAACAATCCTAAAACAAGCAGGGCCGGTGAGCCCAAAAAAGAAAAAAGGCAGAAACCCTAGCCTTTGTTTCTTGCCAGCGCCGCCAATGACCCTAGCGCGCAGCGCGGCGATCCCACCTTCCGCGCGGACGCCACATCATCCGCGACGTGCGCTACTCCACCACGCCACGTCGAGACCCGATCCACCACGCACCTGCAAACAAGCAAGAATCAGTTGTAAAAAAGGCTATAAAAGCCTTCGAAAACAAATGTAAATGGGGGGATTTTTTACGGAAACAGGAAATATACGAAATCAAAGAGCAAAGGTTTTTTTTTTTGTTTTTTTTCTTTCTTTTCTTTTTTCGAAACTATACGAATATTGTATTTTTATTTTTTCCCTTTTTTTTCCCTCTGAAACTATATACATGATATATATAAATAATATTTTTTTTAAAAAAAGAAAAACTTACTTTTTAGAATTTCACCACCAGTATCGGGTGGCGGTGCATGCAACGCAGACGGTGGTCGTCTGACGGCGGTGGTTCACCGGAAGCCCTGGCCGGATTAGGGGAGAGAGATAGGAGTTGGGAGAATTTTTTTTGAAGTTTTTTTGTGAAGGAGGGCTGAAAATGAGGTTTTTAGGCAAAAATTTGGCTTTTATAACATAGGTAAAACGGCACCGTTTTGAAAATTGGGTTCAGAGGCCAAAACGACATCGTTTTGGGCCTCTGACCCGCGACCCGAACCGCTCCAATGGGAGGATCCGCGTGTTTTGCTTGGATGGGCTAATTGCGCTCTAGGCCCTTCCGTGTCTTTATGGGTTTCTAATTAAGTTTTATCTATTTCTAATTTGGCCCAAACCTTTTTCCCCGTTTCAATTTAGACCACTGTCAAACGCACCGTTCCAGGGGAGGGGTTAATTGCTGTTTTGGACCCTCCAGGTTGCACGTGCATTGCAATTTCGCCCTATTCCGTTTTTTTACTTTAAATTTTGCCCAAATCTTCCGATTTTGATTCAATTTAGTCCTTTTTCAACTATTTTGCTATTTTACCGTTAAAATTAATTATTTTTAAGTTTTTTTATTACCACCTTTTTATATATGTTATTACTATAATTATATTTCTTCTTGCATTCACCATTATTATATATTGTTGTTTTATATCTATTATTTTTATTATTATCGATATATTATATTTCTTTGCTACTATTTACTAATACTTTTCTTTCATTATTATTATTATTATTACTATTTATCATTACTGTCACTATCATTATTATTATTATTATTATATTGTTTATTTTTTATTATTATATTTATTATTATCATTCTTTACTATTATCGTGTTTACATTTCCACATTTTTTTATTTTTGTTTTTTTCAAAATTCATAAAAAGGGTTTCACAAAGGTAATTTTGTATGTTTGGAAGTTCGGGAAATCGTGCCCAATCGTGCTGGGCTTCGATTTTTCGTTCGTCTAGATCACTAAATATCCTTTAAAGATTTTGATGGTATTTTTTGAAAATAAGGCAATGTTTCGTGTTTGGAAGGCCGAGAGATTCGTGCCCAATCGTTCTGGGTCTCGATTTTCTATTCGACCAAACGACCAAACATCCTTCAGAGATTTTGACCGGAATTTCTGAAATAAAGGCAATATTTCATGATTGGAAATTCAAGGAATCGTGCCCAATCGTGCTGGGTTTCGGTTTTTAGCTTGGCCAATTAGTGAAATACCCTTTTCAAATTGCAACACATGAATTTTGGAAATCATGAAATGATCTTGGTATCGAGGGTTTGAAACATCGTGTCCTATCGTACTGGATGTGGTATTTCGGCTTTTCGGAACAAGAGAGTTTCGATATCCAATTCGAGTTATCCAAATATTTTTTAAAGATTCATACTTTAAAATCTTTTCTAATTTTCGATATTAAGGACATTAATCAATCAATAAGGTACCAATTTTGGGCGTTACGAGGGTGCTAATCCTTCCTCGTGCGTAACCGACTCCCGAACCCGTTTTCTTAAAATTCGTAGGCCAAAATATTTTCAAAAGTGGCCCAATCGCACTTTTTAAAAAAAGATTGGTGGCGACTCCATTTTCCTTTTTTAAGTCGGCCCGTTTTCCAAACAAAAAAATGGTTTCGACAAAACTAATTGTGCTTTTACACATGATCATGTTTAATTGCATTTATTTTTTCTTTTGGCCATGATAGTTTTAATTAACGAAAATGATTAATGGCGTTTCAATTTTAAATACTAAAAGCATTAAGTTACTTCATTAGGGATTAAGTCACTCCTCTACTTATAGTTTACTAGTGAAAATAGTAAGTACTGTTATCAATTGCCTTTATTTGATATTTTTTAATAATATATGAATTAAATTATTTTTTTATTTTGAGAAACACTAAATTAATTTTGGCCTTACAGTATAAAAATCTATTAGTATTTATTTTCATTTGGTATTATTTTATCGACTTAGGGTTTTGAAGTAATTAATTATTCAATTTAGGCTAATTTTTTTTAAATTGAATTTATTTTCATAGTAAGTGGTTATTTCAAGTGAAATATATATATATATATATTACGATAATAATTTGAACCTAAATTATTTTTAGGGAAAGTGAATACCAACCTAACAAGCCACAACTTGGTGTTCATTTCAAGTGAAATATTGATTTATGTTAAAACTTATTTAAATATAAATTAAAGAATATAGTTTATTTATCTCACATTTCGAAAATCGGGTTAGAAGAAATTGGGTTAGAGAAACGAAGAGTGGTCACATCCTGTTTTGAATTAAGGTTGTGAAAATTATATTAAGTAATTTGTTTTGGTTCAGTGGTTAAGAGATGTGAGTAGTGTGTGTGAGGTTTTGGCTTTGAATCCTTTTTTGTTAAAATTTTGCTATCTTTGAACATCTGATTTATAAATTATCTTCCTTCAATAAATGATAAGAATGAGCATGTTGGTTCAGTGGTAAGACTTCAACTTACTTTTTGGTTTTGTATTCAAACCCCTGTGTGTGCAAAGTGAAAATTATTTTTGTTTTGAAATCTGAGGGAATCTGATAAGTGGTTAGTTAGTGGATTTAGTTGGATGTGGGTAGTTTTGATTTAACCTAAAAATCTCTCTCACTCTTCCACTCTTTTTATCTTACATCTCAATTTCCTCTCATTCTCTCATTTTTATTTTTCTTTCTTTTATAGAAAATTTTGGTATGTTAAAGTTTTCTCTGACGTCGTTATTCATTTTTTGTTTTACCATTCCTTTATCATTGATTTTTTTATGGGTAAGTCTTGCAATTTTGTTCTTCAGCTGTAAGTTTCTACTTGTCGATTGGGGGTGGTGTTTTGTAAATATTTGACTATTAATCATTTTGGTTTTCGATAGGAGGAGAGGATGGTGCATACAGCATCTCTCCGGTGAGTTAGGCACGACTAATGGCTGCTGTTAAGCCATTGTTTTCGGGGTAAGTGCTCGTATATCTTTTAAAGGACTATTTTCTTTTGGAGGAGTGGATTTAAAGTGAAATATTGGGTTAGTTAGTGTTTGTTAATTGATACATTTTGGTGCCGTATGTAGGTTTCGTGACTTCCAGACGCGTGGTTTTTCGTACCAATAATCAGGTGTGTGAAACTAACCCAAAACATCACTCAAAACTTGAGAAAATTACGAAATAGAGGTTGTTTTCGAAACTGTCCAGTGCCACACGGCCGTGTGGTAGACCTTGTGCACCACACGACCGTATGGCAGGCCATGTGTCAAGTCGTGTGTCAGGCCGTGTGTGATTACATAGCCCGGATTGGTAAACTGTATGGACCATACGAGCTGACTTGTTGGGCCGTGTAGGCCTTTTGGGCCAATTTTGAGGGCCAATTAAGGGTTGATTAAAGGACTCGAAAATTGGTTCCGTGGGCATTATGTAGGCCCAGAAAAGCATACGTTTTGGTATACACACATAGGTATATGTAGGAAGCATGCTAAGTAAGTTATGATAAGTATAATAATGTGATCTAATATGTTATAAGTTATGCTTCGTTATGAAATCTAATATTATTTTATGTGTATCAATTACAAGAATGTCTTAAATGTGAAATTCGTATACGATTTATGATCTGATAATTTTGTTACCATGTTCTGACGTGAAAAACATGGATGGCATATGTACATCTGATGTCTGTTAGTATTTGCATGTGCATTAGGGTGAGATATGATATGTGATGGAGGAAGTGTGATTCTGGCAGTATTACTGCATCTTCTGGTGGTGTATCCGCAATATTTGTTTAGGTAACTTTACTGCAGTTATAGTGGCTCAACCATATATAATTGATTCTGGCGGGTTATCGCAACATTTCTGTTTGGCAACTCAGCTGCACTTATATGAGTGGCATACCACTACGACCCGGTGTGATTGGTTGGCTTGACTCTTGGAGTCCTAATTGGTGTGAGTGGTTGGACAGAGTTGGTTTGTAGCGGATAGGGGTAGGATTTGTGTCTACATCTGTGCCTGCATTTGTATCTAAATCTGTTTATGTATCTGTATTTGAATATGAGAATACCTCTGATTCCATATATGAGAACATGTTTGAATATGTATCTAAAAACGTATCTGTATGTGTTTCTGATTTACTGCTTGGGATGTGTTACACATTGGGCTTCTAGCTCACTCGTTTGTTTAATACGTTTCAGGTGGTCTTCAAACTTAGGATTGGATGGTGTGCAGGAACTTAGATTATTTTCTCAATTAATTAAACATGGTGATTTACGTTAGTAATTTTTCTGGACTTTTGGGACTATAATTTGTTCTTTGGTTTTTTGCTCTGTTTGTTGGATTTTGTTATTTTAGCGTTAAATTGCAAAATCGTATGATTTACCAAACTAAAAATTTGATTTTCAAAATTAAAACTTTAAAAATTTCCGCTGCAAAGATTAAGTAATTTCTTAAGTGTTTTCTGCAAATAAATATATGGTTTTAATGAATGTTTGTTTTAGTACTAGAAATGATCTGCCAACGTTAGTACTTTCAAAACACGCAACTCTAAATTTGAATTTTGGGTTTTAAATAAGTGTTTTCGGACTTTGGGTTTTCTAAACATCTATGAGAGTTTTGCCATAATTTTGTAACACCCATAACTCATACCTATCGCCGAATTAGAGTTACGGCGTATTACCGTACAATTCAGAACAATCAATAAAAAATAGCATCAAGTTGCCAATTTAATTAACAGAATTCTATAATAATTCAGATCAAAGTAATACATTCATTTATGGGCCTTAAATCGAGCTTACGTGGCCTTAAAAAAAATTTAGGAACAATCATGGACTAATTCAAAGCAAATCAGAAAGTTTAGGGAAAAACTGAAAATTTTCAAAACAAGGGTCACACGGTCGTGTGTCCAGGCCGTATGACAGAGCCTACACCGTGTGGTTCCAGACAGGCCGTGTGGCCAATCGTGTCACAGACCGTGCACCCTTTGAAATAATATCACATGATCGTGTCGCAGGCCGTGTGCTAGCCTATATAGCATTCAAATTACCCTTACAAGGCCATGTCGCAAGCCGTGTGCTAGACCGTATTCGAAACTGTTTTGAGACACACGATCGTGTTGTTAGCTGTGTGTCAGCCCGTGTGAGACTTGCACCTAACATGTTCAGGGCACACCCCCATGTAGGTTTCCCATGTGATAGCCCGTGTCCCAGGCCGTGTGTGCCCAAAAATGACCCAAAACATGCTTAATTTACATCCAAATGCTTAGGTACCTAAACCAACTTATAACACATGATCACGAGCCACCAAAACACATTTAAAAGCACTCAAACCATACCAAAACAAAAAAACTAAGTGCCTAACCAAAGTGTCATCAATGACTCCACAAATCAACATTTTCATTCAACCATTTAAGCTAAATCTCAATTCACAAGTTTATAACCTAGTGATTAATAATCACCTAGAGTACCATACCAAAATTCATGTCAAGACTTACCATTGCCCATTTACATTCAACCACATCTTTGTATCATGCGTGAGCATATTCATTGACCATTTAGCTCAACAACATTATAAGCACATCAAGTTATACAATTTAAGTACTTATGAACATTACAAAACATAACCAAATGCTTCTATTACATGCCATATAAGCCAAATCGAATTCATAATCTACCAAGGAACCTCAGATAGTGTGATTCTTCGAGTTGATCCGATCGCCCAATTTCCACAAAATAGTATCTGTAAGGAAACAAAACAATAGCACAAGCTTCATATAGCTTAGTAAGTTCGTCGATTTAACGATAAAGCTTACCGAATTAAACATAATAATTCAAATAACAAGATTAATGAATAAAGTTCCTATCAACAGAGTTATTATCATAATTCTTGTCAATCACAGCTCACAACAGGTGAGAAATGCTCAATAATAGAACAAATCAGTTTTCCATATTTCAATAACATTCAATGATCAATAAATAATGCCCGATGAACAATATACGAATAAGAGTACATGGTTATCCATCTTAAACACGCCAAACGCTCAAACGAACCAATCTAACCGATAACATGCCTTAACACCAAGTGTCTAGCCCGTAGGCTAACATCCCTCCTGTAACACGTCTCGGCACCAAATGCCAAGCCCGAAGGCTTTACATCCGGCCCCGATAACACGCCAGAAACACTGTAAATATAACATGATAGTCTGCAACAAATGTTGGACTTCAGTATATCCAGTGGACAGGAAATACACAAGAATCATTATCTCATCTCATATCAATCCCGTATAGCGCGCAATATAACCTATTTGCATGCCAATCGTACTTTATCCTAAGTTCATCGGCTCAGAGTATTTCAATCAGTAATCAATACCATATCAATTCATTATTTCCATTCTCAATTACATGCATCAATATTATCCATCATTCTACAATCAAGTTCATATAATATACATTTAAAATATATTAAAATTATTCGAACGTACTTTCCAGACTAATCTGTAGCAACAACAAAGTACAAGGACTATTTGATAATTATCTTTTTTTCCTCAGTTTTCAACTTGTTATTGATTTAAAATAATAATTTCATTCAATTCACTACTTCCAATAGCAAAATTAACTCATGTTATGCAATTAAGTCATTTTTGACATTTTTATAAAATTACCCCTAATATTTTACTTTAATGCAATTTAGTCCTTAAACTCAAAACATACAATTTAACCATTTTTATTCAAATTTCAGTTTAGCTGAATATTCAAGTGCCTTTCTACAGCCCATTTTTGCAATTATTCCACATCAAGTACAAGTAATTTTATCGTTTTAACAATTTAACCCTTAAACATTAAAATTATCAAAAATTACTTTGTCCAATCAAACAACAAAGGTTAATAATCTCCCATAAACTTCAAGAAACAACTCAACTCATCAATGGAAAAATTTATAACGTGTGACAGTTTTACGAATTAGTCCTCAGGTTAGCTAGATTAAGCTAATACAAGTTCAAAAACATAAAAATTATTAAAAACGGGCAAGATTTACCTGCAAAATTAATGAACCCTAGCTTGGTCGAATGAGATCTCTCCCTTACCATGATGTTTCGATTTGAAAGTGTGAAAATGAAGAAGATGGACTAGAAATTTCTATTTTGTTTTATTTTAATTCCTTTTATAATTTAATTATTATTATACCCTTTTTATTTCCATTCAAATATCACCAATTATAAACCCATTACTGTGGGTAATGGTGGTTTATTTACCATCCAAACCCCTTCAATTTACCTTTTAACTAATAAATCCATCTTTTTCCATATTTATAATTTAGTCCTTTTTACTTAATTAATCATTCAAACGTTAAAATTTCCTAACCAAATTTTAATATGACACTATTGACCTTGTAAATATTAAATAATTAATATTTATGGCCTGAAAAATCGAATTTGTGACCCCAAAACCACCATTTCTGATCATACTAGAAATAAATTAATTAGTAAATCCTTATTTAATTAGGATTTAATTGCAATTTACCACAATCTAAAGAATTCCACATCATTTTTATTATTAGGCCATTTAAGAAGGGTCTAATTACACAATTGGTCCTTCAATTCTATTAATTTCCAATTAAACAAACTTGTTTTCAATTTAGCCTTAAATTAATTTGGACTAAATGAATTAATACCCTAAAAGTTAGTGGAATGATTGACATCCACCACCGCTTGGATTTTTTGACCATGGTTTAATCACCATTTTGGTTCTTTTACTATTTAAATCTATAGCGATTAACTTTTACCTCTTTTACAAGTTAATCTTTTTACCTTAATTAAGCAATAAATCATCAAAATTACCAGATCAAACTTCCGTTCACATATAATACGACTCTGTAAATATTTAATAAAAATATTCACGATCTCAGTTTACAGAAACGGGGTCTCGATACCTCATTTCTTGAAACCATTTGACTTCCGAGACAACCACTTATACTAACCCTTAATTCAATTAATTAAAATTCGTCACATAAAAATTCAATATAAAAATTATTATTGAATCGCATAATTTAAATACTAATTATACGAACTTACTCATCGGATTTTTTTTCCCGATACCACTTTTCCGACACCACTAAAAAACGGGTTGTTACAAATTTTATGTTTTCGAAACATGCACTGAGTTTGGTTAAAACAAAAGCTTTGAACAAGTTGGTGTACTTCCTCAATATCCGGTCGTAACTTCTAGGTCGGGTTCAGGTGTTACAATTTAGATAGAAGTTAAAGGCTAAAAAATTATTAGAATATAAATGAAAATATTAAAGGCTTATTCAAGTATTAAAAAATATAAAACTTATCTAAATAAATTAACAAAGTTTAGGAATATTTTAGTATTGTAGTATTCAATTTGATATATATTTAGTGTTTTTGAATTCACCTTTAACAATATTTGCCAATGAGGCATTAGTTTAATGGCAAAGTTGAGATCCTAAGAACTTTGAGATTCTAAGTTCAAATAACGTTTTACACCCAATCATTCTGAATAATGCTTGAATCCTCTATATTTCAATGATGGTTGGCATTGGGTTAGAATAAACACAATAGAATAGACTCTTTTCTAATTAAAAAAAAAAAGAGAGAAAAATAATAATAAGTAAAATAAATAAAAGAAAGAAAGGGTTTACTCTTGTATACCTAACTAGATATGTATGTATTATGTCGATCCATATCAATTAACTTGTAGAATAGATTTAAATTGGTGTCACAGGATTTCCTTTCCTTTGCTCTACCAACTAAGCCATCCAGATACTGACGTATTGTCCACATAATACTAGATGACTTAGATATATGTCAATTAAAAATGAAAAAAAATTGAAAAAGCATTAAATTACAAGTCTCGAATGAGAATTTCTTGGATCTTCGAGTGAAGACTTTGTAAATTTCCATATAAGTAATCATGTGGATTATGATAATTCAAATAGGTAGGATAAAATAAATAAACAAAGGGATAGAAGGACTTGGACCTTTACGATTTTTAAAGTCGACAAATTTTCCTCTTACTATATATTTCATTGTTGTCAGTATTGATATTGACAGTAGAACGAGACTCTATCTTTATTCTCGTCTCGTTAATCAAATTTTCAAAAGATTTATCAAACTATGGAGTGAATGATTTGATTAATGGCTATTCTATTCAATTCTTGCTCCAACTTGGAATCAATTCATAAAAATTCTTTTTATTTTCCATTTAATTTGATTTTACATATTGTGAAAAAAAAAATAACGTCGGTAATTACAAATATTTTGCGAAGAAAAGAGAAATAAAAATAAAGAACACACAGATTTTACGTGGAAACTCTTTCGGGGAAAACCACGGGCAGAGGAGAAGAAAATTCACTATGTCGAATTCGAATCAATTTACAAGAGGAATAGACTATGTCTATTTATAGGCTTGTAAAGCCATATTCTAATAGGAGTGTAGTAAGATTGAAACTCCTTATTCTAATCAATATCCAATAGATGGAGTTTAATAAGGTTTAAAAAACATTATTTAAAATAAAATAAAAGAAGTGTAGTTCTATAGGGATTCTTCTTTTATTTTATTTTACCATTGTATTTTATTTAAATAAGGATTCGGGTCACTTAATTCTAACAATCTCCACCTTGACACGAATTCTAAATAAACAAGTTCTTCATTGCAAACTCTCAACGAACAAGTTCTCCACCTCTTCCATAAAACCCCTTAAGGGTTTAACTTCAACAATGAACACCAACCAAGTCTAAGCAATGCTCAAACTTGGTTATAGGAAGTGACTTAGTCATCATATCTGTAGGATTTTCATGAGTACTAATTTTGCTCACAATAATATCACCACGAGCAATAATATCACGAACAAAATGATACCGAACATCAATGTGTTTTGTTCTCTCATGAAACATTGGATCTTTTGTAAGGAAGATGGCACTCTGGTATCGCAAAATCTTGTCTTTGATTTGAAGGTCTTTATTGAGCTCACTAAAGAGTCCCTTCAACCAAATAGCTTCTTTACAAGCCTCGATGTCGCCATGTACTCGGCTTGATGGTAGACAAAGCGTCAGTAGTTTGCAAAGTAGCTTTCCAACTGATTGCACAACCTCCAATTGTAAAGACATAACCAGTGAGAGATCTTCTTCTATCAAAGTCTCCAGCAAAATCAGCATCAACATACCCAATGACTCCATCTCTAGTTCTTCCAAACTGTAAGCAAACATCGTAGTACCTCGTAAGTATCTTAAAATCCACTTCAATCGCTTTCCAATATTCTTTACAAAGGATTACGCCATGTATCTAAATCAGCTTTGATGCATATGATAAATGCGGGCGTGAACAAACCATAGCATACATGAGAGATCCCACTGCACTAGAGTATGGAACATGTGACATGTACTCAATCTCATCATCTGATTGTGGAGACAAAGCCGATGAAAGTGTGAAATGGGCTGCTAAAGGAGTACTAATAGGCTTAGCACTCTGCATATTGAACCTGCAAAGAACTTTCTCAATATACCCCTTCTGACTTAGGTACAATTTACTTGCTTTTCTATCTCTAAGAATCTCCATACCAAGTATATTCTTTGCTGGTCCCAAATCTTTCATCTCAAATTCTTCACTTAGTTGGGCTTTGACCTTTCTTATCTCTCCTTTATCTTTTGCTGCTATCAACATGTCATCAACATAAAGAGGTAGATACACAAAAGAACCATCACTGTTTTTCTTAAAGTAAACACAGCTGTCAAAACTACTTCTTTTAAAATCATGAGAAGTCATAAAAGAATCAAACCTCTTGTACCACTGTCTTGGTGACTATTTCAAACCGTAAAGGGACTTTTTCAGCAAGCAAACATAGTCTTCTTTTTCTGAGACTGTAAAACCCTCTATTTGTTGCATGTAAATATATTCCTCAAGTTCTCCATGCAAAAATGTAGTTTTTACATCTAACTGCTCAAGCTCTAAATCTTGCATGGCCACAATACCAAGCAAAGCTCGAACCGAACTATGCTTCACAACTGGGGAGAACACATCTGTGAAGTCCACTCCTGGAATTTGACTGTAACCTTTTGCGACAAGCCTTGCTTTATATCTGGGTTCTTCAACTCCTGGAGTCCCTTCTTTCTTTTTAAACACCCATTTACAGCGAACAACCTTTTTACCTTTAGGAAGTTTCACAAGATCCCATGTTCTATTTTTATGGAGTGATTCCATCTACTCTTGCATAGCAAACATCCACTTTTCTGAGTCTTCACAGCTAACCGCCTCAGAATAATTAGACGGCTCTCGGTTTGCATCTATATCTTCGGCCACATTTAAAGCATAAGCAACTAGATCAGCCTCGGCATACTTCTTTGGAGGTTTAATTTCTCTTCTAGTTCTATTTTTGGCGATAGAGTATTATGGTGAAGAAGCAACTCTATTCTCAATTTTTGTACTAGCTTGAGGAGTCGACTCTGTATTAATCTGATGCTCCACCTGCTTTTGATTTTCTTTTTTGGAAGAGTCTTTAAGAGATAAGTTAGGTAGCATAGCAGTTTCATCAAAAACAACATCTCTGCTAATCACAACTTTTCTATTTTTAGGACACCATAACTTATACCCTTTTACACCAGCTTTATAACCAAGAAAAACACATTTAATGGATCTCGGTTCCAATTTTACATTATCAACATGAGCATACGCAGGACACCCAAAGATATTTAAATCAGAATAATTAGCAGGATTACCAGACCATACCTCTTGTGGAGTCTTTTTCTCAATGGAAATGGATGGAGATCGGTTGATCAAAAAACATGCAGTAGAGGCTACTTCGGCCCAAAACGAATTTGGTAAGTTGGCATTTGAAAACATACATTGAACTTTCTCCATGATCATTCTGTGTATTCGTTCTTCAACACCGTTTTGTTGTGGAGTATGACGAACTGTCAAGTGTCTCACGATCCCTTCTGACTTGCACAGTTTATTAAACTCATCAGAACAAAACTCTAAGCCATTGTCTGTGCGGAGGTGTTTTATTTGTTTTCCCGTCTGTTTTTCAATCATAGTTTTCCAAGACTTAAATGCGAGAAAACACATCGCTTTTACGCCGGGGAAGAATGCCCAAACTTTTCTGAAAAATCATCAATAAAAGTTAGCATATAATTAGCTCCACCTCTTGAAGACACTCTTGATGGCCCCACAGATCGTAATGAATATACTCCAACATCCCCTTCGTGTTATGGATTCATCTAGTGAATTGAACTCTCTTTTGCTTCCCAAAAATGCAATGCTCACAGAACTTCAGTTTGCAAATTTCTTGCCTATCAAGAAGTCCTCTTTTGTTTAATTTTGTCATGCCATTCTCACTCATATGCCCTAGGCGCATATGCCAAATTTTAGTAATATCATCATCTGACAAGGAAGAGGAAGCGGCAATTTATATCACCAATAAGAGTAGAACCCTGCAAAACATATAACTTGGCAATCTTTCTCTGCCCTTTCATCACAACGAGGGAACCTTTAGAAATCTTTAAAATCCCACTTTCAGCTGTGTATTTGAACCCTCTTGAATCAAGAGTATTCAACGAAATTAAGTTTCTCTTCAATTCTGGAACATGTCGCACGTCACTAAGTGTTCTGACAACTCCATCAAACATCTTAACTTTAATTGTTCCAACACCTGCGATTTTACACGAAGCATTATTTCCCATCAAAAAAACACCTTCAGACACTGTTTTGTAATTTGTAAACCAATCCCGATTGGGACACATGTGGAAGGTGCAACCCGAATCAAGTATCCACTCCTCGCTCACTTTAGAATTGTTGACAGAAGCGACTAGAAGTTCACCATCACTGTAGTCTTCTACAACATCAGCTTCACCAGAATTTTCTTATTGTTTTCCCTTTTGATTCGCAGCCTCCCTTTTAATCTTGTTCTGTAGCTTATAGCACTCAGTTTTAATGTGCACTTTCTTCTTGCAGAAGTTACAAGTTTTACCTCTGTTTGAAGACTTCGATCTACCCTTAGATTTACCGCGAGGATATCGTTCCTATGTCCTTCCACGATCATCATCAGCATTCCGATCTTGTCTCCCACGAGCAATGAGACCCTCTCCTTGAGAGTCGAGTTTAACCACAAGATGCTTCATCTTATCATACGAGGTCAAAGAATCATAAACCTCATCAACTGTGAGAGACTCATGGCTATATAAAATCGTGTCTCTGAAGGTTGAATAAGACGAGGGCAACGTACAAAGTAGAATCAACCCTAGATCTTCCTTATCATACTGAACCTCCATGGCCTCCAAGTTTGAGAGAATTTCTTTAAACATTGTTAAGTGTTCATGCACAGACGCACCTTCCTCCAAACGATGAGCATAAAGACGTTGCTTCATATACAACTTGCTGGTTAGAGTTTTCGACATACATATTTGTTCTAGCCTCTTCCATAATACCGCGGCGGTCTTCTCCTTCATCACATCTTGCAAAATTTCGTTAGACAAATGCAGATGTAACTGTGTTAACGCCTTTCGATCCTTGCGCTTTTTCTCTTCCTCCGTCAATGTCGAAGGCATCTTATCTACCCCTAGCAGAGCTTCCTCTAAATCTATCTGTGCAAGAACTGCCTGCATCTTTATTTGCCACAACGTAAATCTGGTGTTGCGATCCAACAGCGGAATTTCATACTTTAAAGACGCCATTACCGTGATCGAGATGAAAAAACTCGGAAGCTCTGATACCAATTTGTGAAAAAAAATAGCGTCGGTAATGACAAATATATCGCAAAGAAAAGAGAAATGAAAATAAAGAACACACAGATTTTACGTGGAAACCCTTTCGGGAAAAAACCACGGGCAGAGGAGAAGAAAATTCACTATGTCAAATTCGAATCAATTTACAAGAGGAATAGACTATGTCTATTTATAGGATTGTAAAGTCATATTCTAATAGGAGTGTAGTAAGACTGAAACTCCTTATTCTAATTAATATCCAATAGATGGAGTTTAATAAGGTTTAAAAAACCTTATTTAAAATAAAATAAAAGAAGTGTAGTTCTATAGGGATTCTTCTTTTATTTTATTTTACCATTGTATTTTATTTAAATAAGGATTCGGGTCACTTAATTCTAACACATATAAATAAAAAATACGGGTTTGCTTCATCTTTTTTTAGATATTTTTTCATTAGTATACCTATTTTTATTTTATACTCGAGTTGTTATACCAAGAGGAATATTTATTCGACATAGATTACTAATGTCCATTACTGAAAAAATTACTAAATCTCAAATTTTATTGTTATTGAATTAGTTAATTTTCCCAATGATAAAAATACTCGTTTAGCTATTTAATTAGTTTATTTATTAGATTAGGTATTTACTAATTTCAAATTAAGCATTTTAATGATTTTATTATAATTAATACACTTCTTGCTTTGGTTTCAATCCTTGGAATACTTCCTTCTTCAAGCCTATTTCGTTGTAATTATTACTTATGAGTGATCTTGTGCACTTGCAAGTATTGGTCATATTGTGGTAAGGTTGTGCAACACACCCTAGTTTTGGTGGCTTCAAGGTTTTGGCGCGTAGACTTAAAATATTCTATGTCCTGAAGTAGTATTCGCCGAGTGTTTCTGTTGGGCGTATAGGATAGGCAAATTCCAGCCAATACTTAAGTTAGTGATGGTTCTAGGTCAGATTGCTATGTTAATTGGAATACAATAACAACAAAGTAAAGGTAGTTAAGGTATGAGTTCGCACCAAAGGTAAAGTGCTCTTGTATGTCTGAAGCACTGTTCAAGTTACGGTACAATGTAATCTAGTCAAGAGTCAATCGGATTAAGTAATCGAGCATTTAAAATATTGGATTTTTATTTATTTCATTCTTAGATTTTTAAGGCATTATGAAAGACAAGCTCTAAATTCAAGTGGCACCTGTTGAGCTCCTGTAAGTGGATTCGGGTTATATATATGTGTTTGAGGTTAGAGAAAAGGGAGTTTTCTTCTTCTTTCTTCTAAAGTTCTATTATCTGATTATTTATGGAACCAAAATCATTTATTTTTTCTTTAAGCTGGAATCTATAGTTCTGAATCTCATCAGTAGTTACTCCATGTTTGGTAAGTATTATGATTCTGCATGTTAAGTTCTAAAAGAATAAGTCTGTATCGGTGCATGAACAGTAAGATAAAGGAATAAGGTTTTGCATGGAGGTTATTTATACTTGAGATGATGGTAAATTGTATTCGAATGAGTTTTAATGGTGTTCCTATGTTTTTTAAGCAATGATTGCTACTATTTCATGTATGGATGATTAAGTCTAAAGTTCAAGCTACTATGGATAAATTACCAGGTGAGTTCTATGTTGACTCTTGCATGTATACTGTTCATATATTGAGTTATCTATAGGAAATTGGTTGAACTATAGGTCTAAACTCATGAAAAGTATAGTATGTGATGATTGGTGTATGAGTATTGAAACATTGAAGTATGGTTGAGTATGTATGTATCTGAAAGGTATGCTATGAGATGTGTGTTCTGATTGGGTGTATGTTAGTGAAGAAAATGTTGAATTTAGGCTGTGTCGCATGAATAGTCTATCAAGAGAGTCTATGTTTGAGCACCACGGTGAGATCTAATAGTGTCTGTTGGGACAAAAAACACGAACTCTGATATGAAACTCTAAAGGAAAAGTCCATGGCCATGGCACCCTCTAAAAAGGAACTAATGAATGGTGATTACCCAATGGGTTTTTTTGTGTGTCCCAGGATGATGATAGGCAAGCCTCACGAAATGTGATTTTAGACAAATCCATATCGTAAACACGATAGGAAAGAATAGCCTATGTGGCATACTCTGAAAGAATTCTCTTGTGGCGCATCATGTCAAGGCCCTTTGTGGCATAATTTAATGGACGTCCTGTGTGGCGGGTTTTTTAATAAGCTAAGTGGCATATTCAATATAGCTTCTAAGGATAATCAGTATAGTCAGTATGATATAAGGTATTTATTGATGATACGGCAAAGCACTATGTAAGGCTAAGATTCAATTGAAAACAATGAATTGAAGAGATGTAGAGAAGTAATGAGTTAGCATTGAAATTTTATTCTGAATAAAGGCCCGGATCTGTATGTTCGAAGCAGGTATCTGTTATATGTATATGTGCTCATTCATGATTTGAGATTGTATGTTGGTTTTGAGTTGTGTGTGCATGAAAGGATATTTTGGTTGCATTAATCTCTGAAAAGGAAATGAGTATATATATATGAAGGTTAACATGTAAGGTTGTAAGTGAAGAATCAAAGTCATCGATGGAAAAAGAATTGAATCCAAAGTAAGGTATGGTAACTAGCGTGTATATAAGACCAGTATCTGTGAAGTATTCACTAGAAGCAAGTCAGATGTCAAAGTACGGTAAGACAGATGTCATGAATCATCAGTTATATGGTGGATGTATCAACTAAGGTAAATGGTGTTTTTCTCACTAAGTTCTTATGAACTCATCTGTGTGTATATTAGTTATAGGTTAGTATGCTAAGAGACTGCGCCAGGAGGGACAATACCAGGACCACGCCAAGGATGTGGCATGTTGGTTTATTATGCATACAAAGCACACTTGGCGACATTTAAGGATCAATAATGTTGCATAGGAGTATTTATTTAGGATAACCTTATTGAGTTATGATATTAGGTGATGACTTTTGTAATTAAATCTCTCTATTGATCATTATTGGCATTTATATTTCTTTAATGTTCATGTATTCTTTATATAATTTGTAAATTATTTTGAGATGTAATGATGCTTTGTAAGTTTAAGTCTATTTTAGTGTGGTAACATCCGAAATCTAGATTTGGTGAATCGAATCGGGTTGAGGGTGTTACAGGTTATATATGGCTTATGATTTTAATTTATATTTAATGCCATCATATTTGAATAGCAATAACACAATTCCATTTAACTAATTAAAAAGAAATTTAAATACAAAATTTCTTTAAAAATCCTGCATTCCAAGTTATGGGAACAAGCTTCCCATCCATCTAGGCTAACTAATACACCTCAACACCAATATTCTTGATTACTTTGTAATGTCCTTCCTACTTGATGTCATCTTGCCTTGTTATGATTTTGGGAGGCTAGTTCCTATATTTCTCATCGCAAGATAACCAACCTGGCATTGTCAGTTATGTGCCATGGAATTATCATAGTTAGCCACTTATTGGGTGGTAACTGCAAGCGTTTTTTAGCACGGTCTCTCGTTTCTTCAAGAAAATCAAGGTTAGACCTTAAAGCTTTTTCATTTTGTTGGGTATCTAAGTGAGAAACTCTATATATGTTTAAGCCTGTGCCTGTTGGAATAACAACTTCTGATCCAAACATTAAATTGAATAGAGTTTCGCCTATGCTTCTATGCGAGGTAGCTTTAGGAGCTTACAGTATTCCTAGAAATTCTTTCAGCCAAGCCCCTATTGTATCATCAACTTTCATTCTTAAAGCCTTTAAAATATTCTTACTATTTTCTTTTGTTTGACCATTGTCTTGAGTCTTAACAAAGTAATGAGCAAAAAAAAATATAAAGACTATTGCAACATCCTTTGAACTATGAAACTTAGTCCAATTATCTGTGTTAAGAAGGTGAGGTATGCCATATCTGCAAATCTTCATTTTCCATATAAAAATATTCATTTGTTTCTTTATGGTAATGGCAATGGTAAGGGAAAGGGCCTCCAGTTTCATCCATTTGGTAAAATACTTAATGGCCACTACTATGAACTTTTTTTACTACTATGCAGTTTTTCCATGCCATGATCATTGGAAAGGACCCAACATATTCAATTGGTATGTTGCAAAAGGCTATGGAATAAGACTAGTTGGAGAGGTTCTATTGGTTGAAGAGGAATAAAGGCAAACTTTTGAAATAGATCACGCATCATATTCAGCTTTATTGAGTCTTTGTGTATTGTTAGTAAGTGATATCTGTTGGATTTGGAGCCCTAAATGTAGTATTTTCGTCTAAGTATTCATGAATTACATTAATACTTTGTATATTATCCTCACATGTTTTTTGCGCGCAAAGGAAAATGGAAGCAAATGTTGCTTACTGGTTGTCTAATGTTTAACTAATACTATGTTACATGGTCGGATTGTAATATAGAAAGACAACTTATATTAGTAGATGAAACTAAACATTTCCTTAGTCTAATCGGAAATGAGCAAACCGATTGAAAGATTAATATGTCGTCTATCAAGTCCAATTGAGGTGATGATTTGTCTTGGGCATCAGAGCGGATGACTCCCAGAAGATAAAGACATATATATGACTAACTAGACTGAAAGTACATCAAACTTTTGCAGTATGTAGCGTCAATCACAATAGTGGAATTCATAGCCTGAGACATAGGCAAATGATATCTTCTCATTTGCATTACATGGTTGATAAAAAGTAAACGTGGCCACGAGTCATTTGTCTTTGTGATGAATGACTTGATTATTATTTGATAGTAATTGACTTTCCATGAACAAAGATGTAACGGTTACCATGATATAAATAAGATCATATTGGGAGAACGAATATTACCCAAAGAGATCAAAGATATCCTATGAGGGTAACACACTAATGACAATGTCATTGGACGAGCACTGAGTAGCTGCTTTGGTAATGGTATGTCGTTAGGGAGAGCTCAATCACGATATTATAGTGGAATTAATTCGTGACTAAATGAGTTTATAATTAATAGGAAAAAAGCCAAAACTTAATTATAAATAATTTAAACCCTAATTACATATGTTTAATCGGTCCCTCCGCTAGCTTGTTGAAACAAAAAATGAATTGCGTGTTTGAATCAAAATGAAAAAGAATGAACAGAAATAGAGAAATGGAAAACATTCAGAAATGATTTTGGTTTTCTTCGAAATGGAGAAATGAAATCATTTCGAAATGAATCTGGTTGTCTCAAAAAGGAAATGGAAATAGAAATGGAAATGGAAATGAAAATGGAAATGATAAATGATAAATGATTCATTTGCAAATGTAGATGAATTAGTTAACAATGATCGAGAGAATAAGTTTATGTTTTTGAGCTATTTTAAAGCCCAAATATTAAAATAAACCATTCGGCCATAGTAAACAAGTTGAGTTGTGAAATATTAAATATATTTTTTTAGAAATTTTACCAGGGGTAAAATCGTCATAATTTTACTAGGAGTAAAGTTGAGATGAGAAAATTATTTAATATAAATATAATGAAGTTTATTTTGGGAAATGGAAAAATAGAATAGGGTTGGATCAAATTACAAAGTACTAGGTCAAGAGTCCAGAAAATACTCGTAATTGGACTTGATGTGAGAGAGGACCAAAAACCCTTCATGGATATGAGGGGACGACAACCCTAATAGCAATACTAGGGGATACCGCCCACTCTAATCCTACTCTAAATAGAACGTTGGTTTTCTATTTGAAATAAACCTCTACAATTCAACAAGGGTTCTACCTTCTCTTCCTATAAATAGATGGCATCGGTAGGGTTATTAACACAACTTTAATATATTGTTACTTTGCCGAAAAATAGAGAGAATTTATTCTCAACTATTAAATATATTTTTTCACATAACAATTTTGTATGGTTTCTATTTGAGACGAGAGAATTTTCGTTTTCACCCTAAAAGAAAAGAAAACTTTTTCTAGTTCTGTTTTTGACTCAATTGGTTTGAGCCCATACTCGAAGTAGTTCATGGTACGAGAATAATGAAGAAGATCGTTTGGTTGAAAGTTAGAAAACGTCAAGGGTCTGCTTATTCGAAAATATAGGTACAATTTTGTTCTAGGGTTTATTGCTATAAATATCTTAAATCGGGTTGGTTTTCAAATTTTTTATTTTCTGATGTACAAGAAAATCGTTTTCAAATCGATTTTTTCCAATAATTGGTGTTAGAGCTACGGTTGTGCTATGTTTATAGTGTAAACCGAGTCCAAAATTCTCTCTCTTATTCATGTATGATTATATTTGATAAGAAGTGGTATTCTTGTAATTGCATGCACATTTAGGGGAATATATGCGAATGAATGTATGTTATTATTTTATTATTTTGGATGATAAAGTAATTTTGTCAAAGTTTTGATTCTTATAAATTTAATTGTAATTTATTAATTTATCAGGCATGTATATTTTAGATCATGGACTGTCACCTCCACGTAGGGTTTTATTTTATTATTTATTTAGAATAAAATATGTGAGCCAGAAACAGACATACGAATTTTGTAACCTAATTTTTCCCGATGAAACCCGAAAAACTAAGACAGTGGAAACCCAACCCAGCTAAGCCATCGGTGGTCCAGCGGTGGTGGTCGACGGCGGCAAAAAAGTGAAGACGACCGAAATGCGATCCGGATCTGCAAAAGTCCGTGGTGGCAAAATTGAAGACCCAAAGTATGCTTTGGTGTGATTTTTTTTATTTTTACAATTTTTATTTTTCTAAGAAGGGATCATGGAACTTGGGTAGTAATGATGTATTACTAAATGCCCTATTTGTACTATTAGAAATGTTTTAGCATTATTGCCAAAATGTTTTAGCATTATTGCCAACATTACATGGTCCTACAAGGTCACACCATATGGTTGGAATGATCGGAATCCAAATAAAGTTGAGATTATTTTTAACCTGTCACACAAGTTAAATTAATTGTAGAAATGTTCTTATAATTAATTTAATTTCACAGAGTTAAAAAAATTGTACATAATATGTGTGCGTGCTTGACACACATATATAAAGGATTCGATTAGAATAATGTGAAATGTGTTTCACATATTTTAATTAGGTAAAATCTTCCCTTCAAATTTATTAAATAATGTATTTAATAATTATGGTTAAAAAGATTAAAATGGAATTCTCATTAAAATTGATATCACATTTTAAAGTGAGTATATCACGTTTGGATTAGAATCCTACAAATATTCAATGTGATTTATGCTTAATCAAAAGAGTTTGGAATAAAAAGGCAAGTCTATTATTCCTTCTACCTACTTCACACGAAAATACCTAGTTTAGCATAAGAGAAATTTTTGATAAAACTCTCTAAAAAGTTTAGAGAGAATTACATTCGTGTTCATCGTATGGATCCAAAATGGCTTGAACTTTCTCAAGATTTGCTTCAATGCCTCTGTTTGATACCATAAATCCTAAAAACATTCTAACTCCAACGAGAAAGCACATTTGGTGGGATTCAATCTCATGTTGTAAACACGAAGCAATTGAAAATTATTGCATCACCGATATGCCTCGTGGCGCAGTGGAAAAATAAAATTTGGCAATCAAAAGTTGTGGATCCATATGAAAAGAACAAAATCGGGTTGAGAAAGGACGAAAAATATACCTTTGATGATCTGAAAATATCACTGGTATGATGTTAATTCCTTTTTCCACGTCGTAAACCACAACCGCAATGCAAAAGTTTCGACCTCTACGCTATCCACTCGGTTGGCAACAATCTATTTAATCTCTTAGAGCCCTTTAGAGAGAAAAACGAAACTCTTTTTCCTACTTGTCAAAAGAGCCTTTTTTGGGTAGCCCTAAAATTTGGATTTACCTTCCTTTTATTCAAGACTATTTTTGAACGGAAATCAATCACCAATAAGAAAAATAGGATGTATATCTTAAAACAAGATTTTCTCATTTACTTAAGAAAATATCGATTTAATTTAAATCCTTCCTTTTTACCTTACCTAGTTTTATTAAATACAATATTTAATGAATTTGAAAAGATAAATTTATAAATTAAAATACATGAAACATATTTTCACGTTATTTTAATTTAATCCTCTGTAAATATGCACATCAAGTATGTACAAATATTATGACTAATTTTAACATTGTCAAATTAAATTAATTATTAGAACATTTCTATAATCAATTTAACTTTTATAACATGTTATATATAATCCCAACTTCTATTACATTCTGATTGTCTCCACCAAAGGGTGTGACCTTATAGGATCTTGTAATGTTGGTAGTAACATTAAAACATTTCTAATGTTACAAGCATTGAGTGAGATCTAGCAATGCATCACTACTACCCAAGTTGTAGGAAGTAGTGGTTCGACATGGTCTTTTGTGATAATATTATTATGTATTATATCAGTTTTTTCCTTTATATCTAGATTGAACATAAGTCATGGAATAATCGCATTTGTATAGTCCAATATCTTGTTTCTTGATTCCCGAGAAGATTAAGATAAACAAATAGATATCTCATAACAACTAATTTAAGCGTCATGCATTTCTAGTCTCGCTCAACCAAGAGGCCTAAGATATTTCTCTCATTATGTAGGTGGGAAAAATCCTATCTTGTTCACTCACATCCCACTACACAAATTGTGGCACAACCAACATTAGTCTTTATAGTACAATCTTTTACGAAAGACGTTTGACTGTGTCAAAGCATACGACTCACAATGTTGGAATAATGATGATATCAAGTCTAAGGATCATACATATAATTATCACAATTAGAAATGTTGCGACTATGCCATAATAATCTAAAAAAACATTCTCATGGCAGGTTAGTCCAATACATTGTTCTCTATCATGTACTTATGCATTGCCTTTGACATCCTTTTGTCAATGACAACACTTTGTCATCAATCAACTACATATCAATATCAATGCATTATTGTGGTCCAAGCCCACAGTAATACTTGAATAAAGACATTTAAGAATAATCATATTATTCTTACAACTTTATTATTAAACACTTTATTTAATATACAGAAATAGAAACTAAAATAACAATGACAATGCCTTTTATTAATAAACTGGGTGAACAAGTATGTGATTACAATCATTTCATGATTGGTCTTTGGGCATACTCTAACAAAACCACTTATTGATCTCACAAATGTTGTTCCATAAAAGAAATATGTACTAACATATCATCTATATATACTTACATACTTGAATGCTTTGCCCAATCTAATCCTTGAATACTTTGTTAACCAAGTCTTAGAATGTGGCGCCAGTATTCTTAAAGCTAAATGGCATCAGTTGTAGCAAAATAAACCATCTTTAGTGTTAAAAAAAATTTCTTCTATTGATCTTCTAGAGATATCATGATTTCTGTGTTACCTAAAAGAACATCCATGAAACTTTAATATTTATGTCCAGCAAATGCATCTATAAACTTGCTGATTGAGGAAAGAGGAAAACTATCTTTGGGACACATTTTTTTCAAATTGGTGAAGTCCACACATCTTCTCCATTTCCCATTAGATTTCTTCACCTTAAAAAAATTAGAAATATAATCGTGATATGCCACCTCTCAGATAAAGTCTACATCTAACAATTTGCTGAATTCCTATCTTATTCTTGTACTCTATTTGGGGTAAACCTTTTTTTCTTATGCTTAACAGGCTTTATAAAAGGATCAACGTTAAAAAAAAGTTCATAACTACTAATGGATCAATACCTGGTATGTCTATAGTTGACCCAAAAAATGTTAACATTTACCCTTCAACAAACTTATTAAGGCACATCTTTTATTTCTTGGCAAAACAACGAATATTTGTGTTGCCTTCGTTAGACCATCATAGTATATCTGTAAGTCTTCCATATGTTTTGTTGGTTCTTGTTTATATAGATTCATCTTAGCTTTGGCATCTAATCTCTCCAAATTCATCATTCTCTTGTCATTTAAACTAACTCGAGCATCAATCATTTTTGTAATATAGTCTCTAATCCATATTATCTTTTTCCTAAAGGTCCTACTTGACTACAATCCTTGCTTTTTTTAGTCAATTAGAGATGTAATGTGACATCGCCTTGTTTTTTGCTAATTATATTCCATGTAACCAATTCCAATTGGTTCGGGGAATTTTACTTTCATGCAAATTTTTCTAAGGTCATTTTGGTCATGCTCATTATTGGTCGACCAAAAATAACTTTATATGCTAAAGTCTGATCAACAACTAATAAGTCCACCATCTATTTGGTAGTGTGTTTTCCATCTCCATTTGTAATTAGAAGATTGATTGGGCTTTTAACCTTAATAGGTTGAAGAAAAAAATAAGGCTTGCCTTCTTTAACACAGTTTCCTTAAGGACCATTTTCTTGAAAGCCTCCAAATGTAAGACTTTTATCGTGCTTCTATTATACAGTAGAATTCTTTTCAAGTTCTATCCTGCTATCATGAAAATGACCACTAAAGGATCATTGCAACTAACATCGATAATTTCATCTTCAACTCTTTCATCAAAATTAACTTACCATTTTTATATTAGGTCAGATCTTTTTATTGAAAGATTTATTGACATTATACTTTTCAAATGATCCTTCCACCTAGAGTTAGAGGTCACATACTATTCATTTATATAAACAATCATATTTATTACATCCTTAAGAGGTCATGTTCCAAGTGCCTTATCTTGTTTTTCCTTTCATGAAGTTCCATCGTCATTTGATTCTTTCTAACAAGGATTTCATACATTAAGCTATCTAATTTTCCCAAGTTTGATGTCAATTTCACTAGCACCTTTCAAGTAAATAAAATATTTTGCCAATATCACCATAGAATTAACATTTTTCAAATAACTATCTTTTGTGCTAACTCAACTTCATTAGAAGAGTGATTCAAGAATCCTTTGCCTTTCTAATTCAGTTAAAATGTACGTGAAACATTTGGAATAGTATAAATATCAAACTTGTTATAAAGATCTTCCTCTCTTCTTCTTGGCTAATACTCTGTGGTGTGTACCTTGTCATTCTAGGCGATTGAGAGGAATGTGAAAATGTTACCCCCCAAGCTTACTCTCATGTTGGGATTTCATCTTTATTAATCTCTACTAAAAGGTCACCCCCATTTTGGGATGGTTAAATCTATGTCGTATTGAATCTAAATAAGCCTTGGAAACTTTTGTGCTAGACATCTTCATTTTTTTCACATATCTTTGAGCTTTCTCATAAAATTATGCAACTACTCAGGTTTAACATCAGTTAGTGCATATCTCAAATGTTTATGATCAACACAAGCAATAAATACTTGGATATCCTAGTCATTTGTTATATCTTTGTACTCTATTATTCTTGCATAAAATGACGAATATTATCTCACAACAATTCATATGGTTTTTTCTTGATGGAATGAAGGCTATCAAGTATCTTGTATGTTGTCGTATAACCTAGGAATTAGATAGATAGCTCAACAAAATTATGAATAAAACATTTTAGCAAGTTATATACTAATTTCTCACATTTCTTCTTAAAGTCATAGAAAAAAACTCTAGATTTTATTCCATCAATGACACCTAAAATTTCCATATATTTTTTAAATTACATAACATGGTTGATCAGATCTTTGTTCTTATCAACATCTACCTCAAGGGCAAGAGGATTATTGGAATAGGAGATCCATTCAACATCATAAAACTTAGTTTTTCAAAGGGGTTGTAATTCTTTTCTAAAAGCCTCATTGGATCTTCAGAGTGAGTATTTGTTACTAGAGTGGTACCATTTAAGGGCAGTACTCTTCATTCATATTAAGGTTTCATGTTAGCCTAATGCAAAGAAGTTGGTTTTCTTATATTGGTTATTGATTTTGGGAAGGGAATTTTGATTCACTCAAAGTTCTTGAATGACATAAGCATTTTGCTTAAAAAGCTCTTATTGTTATTGATAGATTTCATGTTGTTATCGATGTTAGTCTTGCAAAGTCTTCTTTTGTTCTTGCAACTTAGTAAATTTTTAAAATTTGAGTTGGGCTTTTGTGTAGCTTTTGATCTCTAGAGTAAGATAAAGATGAACTCTAGTGGTGGTTGTTGGTAATGTAAAGTGGGTAATCCCATATTGGTTGAGGAAAGGCTTCTAAGAGGGTTTAAATATAGCCTTGCCTCTTACCCTCATTGAGTAATTGGGGACTCAAGGCCCAAAACATGTGTGTCATTGCCACTGCCTGGCCCAGTCTGTGTTTATGACACGTATTGCGCGTGTGTTTTTGAATAAAATTTTTGTTCTTTTTATCATAAATGTCTTTTTGTTTTTAGAATATTTTTTAAGCTGCAAAAAATATTCTGGTTGTTGCAAAATATTTTTGGTTTAGAAAAATCCTCTACTATTTTTGGAAACTAGTGTTGTTATTTTACCATTTTGCCCTTTCAAAAAACAGTGTAAATAGCAAGCCATTCTTCTAATTTTCTCACAACAACAAGCAAATAATAATCTATTCTCTGCCTTTTTTAGCTCGCTTGTTTTCAGTTCAGAAAAACTTTTTCGGTCAAATTTTAGACCAAGATTCCAGCTTTAGTTTCCAGCCTACTTTTTTGAATACTTTTGAGAAGAACAATACCAATTGTGTTCCACCTTCTTTATTCGGGTGTACGAATATTGAAGTATTGCGTTAACCTTGGGGGCAACATCCACTACACAATTACACTGATCAGGGCAGATTTGCTTCCAAGGTAGTGGTTCTTCCACGGCACAGTGATTATTTTATTTCTTTATACTCAATTTATTTATCCTGTCAATGCTAACTATTTCATTTTACAATAGTATATTTCCACAATTTAGAAGAGAAATTCTACTACTGTTGATAAACCATAAAAGTAACACATTTTAATCCCATGCTTAGCGTGTTTTTGGATGTTTTATTATACAATTTTGTGAATTCGATGCTCCTAATCCTTTAAATTCATGTTTCTATACTTAGGAGAGCATAGGAAGCGAAAGGAGCGAAAAACGGGCCAAAATCGGATAAAACGGGCCATCTTAAGGATCCACATGGCCAAACCAGTACCACATGGGCTGAGCACATGCCCGTGTGAACCACACGAGCTGGACACACGCCCATGTGCCAGCCTGTGTCAATCGCAAGCCAAGTCAAATTTATACACGGCCTGGGCACCTTCACACGGGCTAATCACACGCCCGTGTCCCTGTCGCACCATGCTTCGTTTTCACACGAAAAAAGCCAATTTTTAGGGTTTCTGAGCATTCTAAAATCTATAAATACACATCAGAAGAAGACCTAGAGGAGCACGCAGAGTAGAACGAAGAAATTACTCGAAGGAAGCCATCAGAATCATCTCGGAAGAAGATCCACTCTAAGATTGGAGATCTCCATCAAGTTCTTTAGAAGTTTTTGGGTTCTTTATGTCTTGTTGTTCTCTTGATTCTAAGATGTTTTCCTTTTACGTTATGAACTAAACTCCCTAAATACCTAGGGAGGATGAAACCTACGATGAATCTTATTATTTAATTATCTGGATTACATAATAAATACTTGTTCTTATTCTTAATTATGTGTTCTTAACCCTTTCTTTAATATTTTCAGGATATTAATCCAAGTTTGATGTGCTTATTCAGTGGAGCAAAAGTCCATGTTTAAGAGTAGATCTAGCATAATTAAGCGGAGTTGATTGCAACCCTAGAAATAGCACGACATAAATCTGATGGATTATAGTCAAATCTAATAAGGGAATCCATAAATCGAGTTAATGCGATGATAGGGGTTTTAATTAGAAAGAGATTTCAATTAATCAACCTAGAGTCAGTTGTTTTTAGTCTCGAAAGAGATATTAACATAATTTAGGGATTTCTACGGATCAAGGCAGGTGAATAAATCGTTTAATTCAGAGTCAGAATAATAAGTGAAGTCTAAGTGGATTCTTCCTTGGGTATTGTCTTTATTCATTGGTTTATTCGATTACTTTCTTCACTCTCTGTCCCGTTCATAGTTAATTAGTTAGTTTTAAATTAAAAACGAATCCCTTTAATTATTAGGCTAAATAATAGAAAGATAGTTATTACTAGTACTTTTAGTCCTTGTGGATACGATATTCCGGACTCACCATAGCTATATACTGTTCGATAGGTGCGCTTGCCTTTGTCGAATTATTAGTTAGTTTAGAGACCATCAAGTTTTTGGCGCCGTTGCCGGGGACTAAGATATTAGGAACGCTTAATTTTTATTAATTTAGCCAATTTTATTTTTATTGCAATTTATTTTTGTTTTTATTTAAATTTACTAACTTTTCTTTTATTTGCTTCTGGCAGGTATTTTTAGTTTATGACTAGAAGGAACCCGTCGGGACTATTACTTTTTGACAGTAAGATTGAAAGTACCGCTCGCAGAAACCATGGAGAAATAAGGCGAAGTCTACAGTATATAGAGGAAGAGCAAGAGGACGATACCAATAGTACCGAAGAGATGGCTGATAATAATCCGCTACCTCATGTGGTTGCCGCAAATCCTGCTCCTCATACTATGTACGATTATGCTAAGCCTAATTTGACTGGGGCTGAATCGAGTATTGTGAAGCCTGCTGTTGCTGCAAATAACTTCGAGCTGAAGCCAAACACTATACAGATGATCCAACAATGTGTTCACTTCGATGGTTTACAGGATGAGGATCCAAATACTCATTTAGCCAACTTTCTAGAATTTTGCGACACTTTCAAAATTAATGGCGTCTCTGATGATGCCATTCACCTTTGGTTGTTTCCTTTTTCCTTAAGAAATAAAGCTAAACAGTGGTTGAACTCATTACCACGAGGTTCCATCACTACATGGGAACAGATGATCGAGAAATTTTTATTAAAATATTTTTCGCCGGCTAAAACGTCAAAGTTGAGGAATGATATCTCTTCTTTTGTCCAGATGAATTTAGAAACTCTTTACGATGCATGGGAGAGGTATAAGGACTTGTTGAGAAGGTGCCCACACCATGGGTTACCTCTATATTACTGAGTTCAAACCTTTTCAACGGTTTGAACCCTCAACTAGACAAATTGATTGATGCAGCCACCGCATAGTACCTAAATAATAAAACACCTGAAGCGGCTTATGAGTTTATAGAGGAGATGTCACTAAATAACTATCAGTGGTAAGTCATGAGAACAAAGCCGAAAAAAGCCGCTGGTGTCTTCAACCTCGACGCGGTCACCATGTTATCAAACCAGGTAGAGCTCTTAAACAAAAAGATTGATGGTTTATGTGTTTCTACGCAGGTACATTTGGTGATGCAATGCGACACAAATAGAGGAGGGATGAACACCACAGAATATCCATCCTACAATCCGAGCACAGAGAATGAACAAGTTCACTATATGGGTAACAATTCTAGACCTCAGAATAATCCCTATAGAAATACTTACAACGCAGTTGGAGGAATCATCCCAATTTCTCATGGGGGTGGTCAAGGAAATCGTAGATCGCAACCCCTCCAGTGCTTTCAACAACAACCCTACCAACAGGAAAAAGCCGAACCTTGAGGAGATGCTAACAAAATTCATCTCGGTGTCGAAACCCATTTTCAAAACACAAAACAAAGACTCAAAAATTAGCAAGCGTCGATTCAAGGGCTCGAGAATCAAATAGGTCAGCTTGCTAAGCTGATCTCAGAACGACCACAAGGTAGCTTGCCGAGTAATACCAAACCTAACCCAAAGGAGCAACTCCATGCCATCACTGTGCGCGACGAAGAAGGGTTAGTATAATCTGAATGTGAATCGAGGTAAGAACTTGTGGTAAGTAAAGGTAAGGTTGAGGTAAGCCACAGTGCACAAAAACCGATAAGTAAAGAGCATATACCTCGTGTGCCATATCCTAACGCGACGAAGAAAGACCATACTAATGAGCAATTTGGTAAATTTCTTAAACTCTTAAAAAAGCTACATATTAACTTACCGTTTATTGAAGCTCTTTCGCAGATGCCCAACTCAGTTAAATTTTTAAAAGAGCTTTTGGCAAACAAATGGAAGTTAGATGATGCATCGCACGTGGAGCTAACTGCAATCTGCTCAGCCATTTTACAGAATAAACTACCCAACAAATTAAAGGATCCAGGGAGTTTTACTCTTCCTTGTTTAATTGGTAGTTTAGATGTTAATAATGCCTTGGCTGATTTAGGGGCAAGTATCAATGTCATGCCCTATAAAATGTTTAAGCAACTAGGACTTGGGAAACCTAAACAAACTAGGATGAGCATTCAACTAGCAGATAAAACTATTAGATTTCCTAGGGGAATTGTTGAGGATGTGCTTGTAAAAATCGATAAATTTATATTCCCAGTCGACTTTGTTGTTCTAGACATGGATGAGGACAGTGACGCACCTTTAATCTTAGGACGACCTTTTTTAGCAACTGCTAGAATGATCATTGATGTTGGCATAGGTGAATTGACACTTCGTGTAGGTGATGGCACGATTAAACTCCAAGCTCGTGATTCTGTTAGGATACCTAGTGATCGAGATGATTTTACGAGTTATGTTAATGTGAGTAACGTTGTAGCTCAAACTTCTTTACAGGAAATCCCTAGGAAGAAAGTGATGGAGCCACATTCTATCCTATGTGACAAACACAGAACGACTCATGAGGAACGAAGGATTCAGATCGATGAACTAGACGAATGGAGGACACATGGCAAGGAGAAACTGAGAAAACACGAAGTAAAACCGAAGCAACTCCATGACGAGCTTAAAGGTGGAACGAACCACTTCAAGGTTGGGGACCAAGTACTGTTAGATGAAACCGACCCTCGAATAATAACTACATAGTTTAATGCAAACGAAGTGACTCCTTTTACGGTACTCAATGTCTTTCTATACGGAACAGTCGAGGTAACGCATTCTAATTTCGGCACTTTTAAGGTAAATACTACTCGACTCAAATCGTATGTTGATAATAGAATTGATAGCGAGAAAAAGGAGTCTCGACTCCGCGAACAACCGTAACCAAGAAGAAACGAGGTAAGTCGAGCTTAGACTCTAAACAAGCACTTCTCGGGAGGCAACCCGAGCATTAACATGCCTAATTTACTAATTATATTTTATAATATCTTCGAAATTAATTAATTAAAAAAATGGTGTTTTAAAACCCACACGGCCTGGACACACGGGCGTGTCCTTGGCCGTGTGGATCCTGGAGCTTAAAATTCCCAAAAATCAATAAAGACACGGCCTAAATATAGTCCACACGGGCGTGCGACACGGCCTGTGGACCACACCTGGACACACGGACGTGTCCAAGGCCGTGTGAAATTTGGAGCCTAATTTTTCAAATTTCAAAATTTAAAACAAGTCAGGGGGCTCCACGGGCAATACACACGGCCATGTGTGAGGTCACACGGGCGTATCAAATTCCACACGGGCGTGGGAGAAGCGAAGGACTACGCACACGGCCGTGCGACGCGGCCGTGTGGACCACACGGCCTAGACACACGGGCGTGTTCAAGGCCGTGTGAATACTGGGCCTTTAAATTTCGCGACGAATACGGGCTGGGGATATACCACACGGGCGTCTGACATGGTCGTGTGGCCCAACACGGGCCGTTACACGACCGTGTCACCTATTTAAATCCCTTTTTCTTTTTTTCTTTTTTCTTCCTTCCTCCTCCAAAACTCCCCCAAACCTTAGCCCCCGCTCTCCATTTTCGGCCACCATCCTACTTTTTTCCTTTCCTCACTAATCCGAAAACCCCCTTCTCCCTTGCTTTTCTTATCTTTTTCTCCTTTTTTTTTTCTTTTTCCCTCATTCTTCCCTTCTTCCTTAAACCCTCAAATCCGGCCACCCCCTCCCTTACGCACACACTACCGCCCCGACCAGCTTTTTCCCCATTTTTCTTCCCTTTTTCCCCACCCGAAACCTTCTCCTCCCGCCGGACCCAAACGCGCCCCAGCCCCGACCTCCTAGCCCCTTACCCTCCCACGACACCACCATGCCCACAACCACCGTTCTTCGTCGGCCGCTCCTCCCTCCGACCGGTTCTTCTTTTTCCTATTCCATTATAATTATTTCTATTTATTTTTTATTGGTTATTCTTTTTATTATTCTTTTTATTATTCTTTTATTTATTTATTTGTTATTATTATATCATTATTTAGTTGTTATTCTTGGCTATCATTATTGATTTATTAGTATTATTACTACATCCTTAACATTACTATTTTGATAGTTTAGATTTCTAATGTGGCTTGATTATTCATTAGTTATATTAGGATTTTAGTTATTTACTTCTTTTCAATTTTTTTGTGCATTGGTGTGTCCCTAATCGTTTAGTCAATTATTTCTTTTGTTTTTTGTTGATTAGTTTAGTAGGCTAGGTTTAAATTAATAAAATGTTAATTCTTGCATGTTTAGGTATTAGTGCATATAGGAACAGGTACTAGTGATATTTTTGTTCTTATTTTACTGAATTTTGGAATATGCTATTGTTTCTTAGGTACACCAAGACGAATACTCGAGGCAAGACTAAAGTCGTCGTCCTCGCTTCGAAAAAGTGGAAGGGTCCTGGCGCGACCTCCTCCAGCGCCTCTGCTGAAGTTCGCCATCCTTATCTCATATTTTCTGCGGACCCACCGGAGGACTTATTTCAGCTCCTTCGCGTACGACCCCTAGGTTTGGGTCGATGCATTGACTGGGCCGCATTGGATCAGGTCCACCTCACTGATGAGGTTCGCGCCTTTATCGTCACAGCCCAATGGGACCGTTTCTTCAGTATCATCGAGCCCACATATATGGAGCTTACTTTGGAGTTTTTCTTGACGTTTCACCTTCAGAGCGTCATGTCAGTCCATGACGACCCAGGCACCATCATCTTTCGCCTTGGAGGTTTGGTGCGCCACATGAGCGTCCCAGAATTCGGTGCTGCTTTGGGACTTTATACAAAGGAGTTTATGAGCGCTGAGGACTTTCTTCAGCTCCATCGCCATATTCATTACTCGCCCACGCATTATTGGAATGACCTCATGGGCGGCCTGACGACTTATGACACTAGTCGCTCGAAGGCGACTTCTCTCTCCCCAGCCCTACGGTATATTCACGTCCTCTTAGCTCACACTTTGACAGGACGAAGAGAGAGCACCGAATTCGTGAGCACACACGATGCCTACTACTTATGGAGCATGGCCCACGGCCATATTATCGACTTGGCGTACTTCGTTGCTTTATCTTTCCGCCATAAAACTAACCGCCAATGAAAGGGCCCCATCTGCTTAGGCCTTTACGTGACTCGTCTCGCTCGACACTTCGGTCTCCTAGACACACCGGAGCAGTCCTTCATACTCACGCTTGTTGGCCATATGTCCCCTCAGGGCATCTCGAGCATGCTACACATGAGGATGATCGAGCGGCGTCGTGGATTCGATCCTCCTCAGTACCGATTGTCTCGTCCTGATGATCAGGATGATCCCGAGGACATCACTGAGGATGTTCCTCTCCCTTACGAGGATCCACCTCACCCTCCACCTCCGAATCACCGACCTTCTTCTGCTCCTACTTTGACAAATATATCCGAGCGTCTCACTCGCTTCTAGCAGCAGTGCTTTCAGTGGTTCGACGGTCTCGAGGCTATATTGCAGCAGATCTGCAACCATCTCTATATTTCATCTTCGGCACTGTCGACTCGCGACGTGTCTGACAATGAGGACCTTTAACTCCATTTATTTTCTTTCTGTCTTTATTTTTTATTTTTAGTTTTATTTTTATTTTTTAGTCTATTTTCCTTTATGTTTTTTATCCTATTTTCAAAGACTTATCTTTTATATTTTGAACTATATTTTAGTTTTTATGATTGTTTCTAACCGAGTAATCCCTTAATATTCTTCCACAGTTGTGTTTATTTTCTTAATAGTTGCTCAAAATCATGCAATTCACTTTGCTATATCCACAATTTTGCATTCATTATTCCACGAATTTCATCCAAAATTCAAGAAGTTTCACTTCTCTCCCTCTCTTATGATATTCCCATTATATTGTTATTATTTATTTTAGTATATTGAGGACAATGTACATCTTAAGTGTGGGGAGGTTAATTATATCATTATTAGAAAATCCCTGAATTATGTCTTTGCCTTAAGTAATTTTCTCATATTACTATTAGAATGAAACTTCTATTGACTTATGATTTTTATTGATATGTTTTGGATTAAGTCATAGGTAATTGGGCATTGATTGTTTAAACTTTAAGACATTACAGAATCAAGTATGATAAGTCTATTTTCAGAATTAAAATTGCTAGGTTGTTTCCCTAAATTTAAATATTACCTTGAAGTTTGAGATTTACAAGATTGACATCAAAAAAACATAATTTTTGTGAGATTTTGAGCATTTTAGAGCATACACTTTTCTTGCTCACTTTATTATTGGTTATAAGTGTGTCAATATTGATTTGTTATTCTAGAACTTGCTTCGATTATGCATGTCGAGACCACACCTTTGATTTGATATACCGAGATGATAAAGGCACCTAGGTTTTAACCCACTTATTCCATTAAAAGCCTACCTTCACAATTAACCCCTAGTGAACCCCTTTAAGCCTAATAAACCGTTTCTTGACTCACCCATTAATATTAACCCAAAACTTATTTTTGATTCGTTATTCCCATTTTATTGACTCCCTTTTTGTCGAGATTTGATTTGGTTAGTTGCCTAACTATGTTCTTTTGTTTCAGTTGTTAAATTCTTTCTTATTATTCAAAAAAAAAAAGTGGAAATATTTATTCATTTATGTTGATATTTACTAGCCCTTTAAGTTTGAGCTTAAGTAATTAATTTCACATTTTGAGATGAAGCTCGTGTTGAAGAGTTTTCAATTGATGTAATTATTCAGTATTAGTTTATTTTTCTAGTTAGGTAAATTGTCAAATCGATCTCGATTCTAACCCTCTATTTTAGCCTTTATCCACACCTTTAACCCAAACCCCATTACAACTCTTTAAAGACCTTTTGATTTGTGTATCATCTCATTTTATAGTGGTGGAGATTTGATTTTCATGCAAGCCTATGGTATTAACTGTTCATGTTTGACTTTTGAGTGCTTAATTTTTTACCCTTAAACACTTTGAGTGATTTGAGCGAATCTTTAGTGAGGATGTTGAATCTTGTTGGTCTTGAATTAAAGGTAATTATTTAGATAAAGGGAAACACCTATGTTTTCATGCTATAAAAATGTGTGGCTTGGATTGTTTGAATCTTTAGTGCTCTTTTAGTTAAATTATCAATGTGTGATTATTTGAGAATTATGATAAGACATTATTGATGAGAATTATGAATTGAGGAAGTTTAATTTTAATTGTGAGTTGAGGGTGTTGCTTAAGGACAAGCAAACGCTTAAGTGTGGGGATATTTGATAAACCATAAAAGTAACACACTTTAATCCCATGCTTAGCATGTTTTTGGATGTTTTATTATAAAATTTTGTTAATTCGATGCTCATAATCCTTTAAATTCATGTTTCTACACTTAGGAGAGCATAGGGAAGCGAAAGGAGCAGAAAACGGGCCAAAATTGGACAAAACGGGCCATCTTAAGGATCCACACGGCCAAGCCAGTACCACACGGGCTGAGCACATGCCCGTGTGAACCACACGGGCTGGACACATGCCCATGTGCCAGCCCGTGTCGATCGCGAGCCAAGTCAAATTTACACACGGCCTGGGCACCCTCACACGGGCTGATCACACGCCCGTGTCCCTGTCTCACCCAGCTTCATTTTCACGTAAAAAAACCAATTTTTAGGGTTTCTGAGTATTCTAAAATCTATAAATACACATCAAAAGAAGACCTAAAGGAGCACGCAGAGTAGAACGAAGAAATTACTCGAAGAAAGCCGTCGGAATCATCTCGGAAGCAGATCCACTCCAAGATTGAAGATCTCCATCAAGTTCTTTAGAAGTTTTTGAGTTCTTTATGTCTTGTTGTTCTCTTGATTCTAAGATGTTTTCCTTTTACGTTATGAACTAAACTCCCTAAATACCTAAGGAGGATCAAACCTACGATGAATCTTATTATTTAATTATCTGGATTACATGATAAATACTTGTTCTTATTCTTAATTATGTGTTCTTAACCCTTGCTTTAATATTTTTAGGATATTAATACAAGTTTGATGTGCTTATTCAGTGGAGCAAAAGTCCATGTTTAAGAGTAGATCTAGCATAATTAAGCGGAGTTGATTGCAACCCTAGAAATAGGACGACATAAATCTGTCGGGTTAGAGTCAAATCTAATAAGAGAATCTATAAATCAATTTAATGCGACGATAGGGGTTTTAATTAGAAAGAGATTTCAATTAATCAACCTAGAGTCAGTTATTTTTAGTCTCGAAAGAGATATTAACATAATTTAGGGATTTCTACGGATCAAGGCAGGTGAATAAATCGTTTAATTTAGAGTCAGAATAATAAGTGAAGTCTAGGTGGATTCTTCCTTGGGTATTATCGTTATTCATTGGTTTATTCAATTACTTTCTTCACTCTCTGTCGTGTTCATAGCTACTTAGTTAGTTTTAAATTAAAAACGAATCCCCTTAATTATTAGGCTAAATAATATAAAGATAGTTATTGCTAGTACTTTTAGTCCTTGTGGATACGATATTCCAGACTCACCATATCTATACTACTGTTCGATAGGTGCGCTTGCCTTTGTCAAATTATTAGTTAGTTTAGAGACCATCAACTGTTTAAACATGTCAGTCACGATTGTTATGGTTTTCGAAGTGAACTTGGTTAAGAACAATGCTAAGTGGATTGTAGACATAGGTGCTTCCAAACATTTATGCACCAATAGAGATATGTCTACCGAGTTTGAAAGTATAGTTGAAGGTGAACAAGTCTACATGTGTCACACACGGATTTGTTAAGTCTTAAGTTATATGGGATATTTGCGAATTAAATTGAAAAGTTTCTATTCTGATAGGTCCTTTTTGTAAATAAGTGTTTTTGGCGGTTGGTTGAGAAAAAAAATTTGAATTTCAACTTTAGTCTGGTTACTTAAGAACTAGGAAGTTATTAGTGGGAGACATGACGATTAAGGTATTACCAAGTGGCTATGAATTGGTTTTGGTGAAAGGGGGTCGGAGAGACTATATATATGGGAGAGGCTTTCTTCTTTAGGGATGATTCTTGTATTTTTTTGTTCTTCTTCTTTTCTCTGGTTTGCCATGGAAGAGAGAAAGCTTAAAGAGCGTTTGTGCATGGAGGAAGAAATGGAGGTTTGAGACTTAGAAGCTGGGAATCTCGTAAGCTGGTAAGCTTCGTAACCTTTCTGTGTTAACAAATTTGAGAAAAGGAAAGAAGGTTAAGGATTTTAGTTACCCATCAAAATTTTTCTGTTAATTATTTAAATTACCTCTGTATGCAAGCAAAGTATGCTTCTTATACTGATAAATTATCTTCACTGAAATTCTGAAATGGTGGTTGTGTTTGTAAGTTGGAGGCTCGTGTAGCAGGGAGAAGCATAATAGATGGATTCGACAACAACTTGCAGGTGAGTTCTCTGACTCAAGTCTTAAATTGATGTATCTTGTATCCTTAATATACTGGAATGTTGAATTAGTGTTTTACCAGTGGTGAATCAACTTCTGGCGAAGTGTTGATGTCTTGTTTGTACATGTAGTATTGAGTGCGAATACAATTTGGATGAGTCTGATCATGATTGAATAGATAAGTGGTTTGGTGTGATGTATGTTGTTTAATGAGATGCAATTGTATGACTGTGAGTAAATATGATTATGATGCATAAACGGTATGATTGGCGTACTATATGTCCCATGATAGATAGTACATGTTGGCTAAATTTTTGTATATGTATGCATGATATGTATGTGGCTTTAAGGAGGTTCAGATGGTCATGCATGGGATTGCATATGCATTCTATCTATGTGGCTTTGAAGGAGGTTTGGTTGGACTAATTCAAGAAAGGAGATGTAAATGATACGGAGAACGGTGCGCGCCAGTATATGAGAGCCCCTTGTGTAGGACGTATGAGAGCCCTTTATGGGACATATAGAAGACCATGTCCATGGTAATATATGATATGTGGGAAGTCCATCAGGACAATCTAAATGTGGGAAACCCGTCAAGACTGTCTAAATGTAGGAAGTCCTTCAGGACGATCTTAAATGTGGAAGTCATCCAAGATAATCTTAAATGAGGAAGTCCGTCTGGATGATCTTACAATGGAAATCTGTCAGGGTATATTACAAATGGGATTCCAAAATGAAGGGATTCATTTGAATGAATCCGCCAAGAATGAATTTATTCTCTTGTGATCTATTATTGTGCGTAAGCTATCTACTTATTTATGTTGTATATGAGATATGATAGTCAGTTATAACTATTTCATATGTATGATTCCACAACTAGGGGATTAACTCTTAAGAATCCGCCTCTTTGTTATTTGAGTCAAAAAGAAAACCACCAAGAATGGGTTATTTGTTGTTGCGCAATAGAGGCAGGACGAGATTGGTTGTCCAATCTGTCTATTTGATTGAGGTGAGTAGACTTGATTGAGATTGGTTGTCCAATCTGTCTTCTTTATGAATCCATTGTTCTTTCGATAAGCATAAATCTGCTTACCTGGGTCTGAAAAAAAACCTATGAGGTCCATAATACAAATCGGAGTTTGTTAGGACATACCGCTAATAACAGTCAGCAATAAGGACTATCCGCCAAGATCGGTCTATGTAGTTATTGGTGCAAGGATTGTTATGAAATATTCTATGGTTTATGATCCACAAGTCCACAAGTAAACGTCTGCAAAGTTTCCCTCTCATGAAAATAAATACATATGGAGTCGAGAAGTCAACTGGTGAAGAAAGAATCTGCAAAGGTTAATCCGCCAAGAAATCAATTGCTAATAAGATTGTATCTATGAGATCTTATAAGTGGAAGTTGTAGGTGTGCTAGGTTGTGTATAGCCATACCTGAAATCTCTGATTTCAAATTATTGAAATCAAACAAGTGACGGTATCATTGAGGGTGATGTGCCAAATACAAGTAAGCCAATTTGTGTGAGGTAGATCGTACGCCAAAAAGATAGGTGAACTGTCCTATTATAGACTAATCAAAAGTGGAACTCAAGCGTGACCGTGTTGTGATTAAAAAGGTATGAAAACTCATTAAGTTCTTTAGAACTTACACATATGTTGGTATGTATTGTAGGTAAATAGGGGATTTTGAGAGTTCGAGAAACGATCGGGCCATAGCTCGTTGCAGAATAACAATTTGTTTCTTAGTTGTAATATACAAAAGGTGGGACGACCCAAAAGCAGAGTCTCAGGGTCTTTTTTGTAAATGAAGTTAGGTGGTCAGAACACAAAAATTTCAATACTAAGTAATTATTTTAATAAGATAAAGTGTACTTGGTAAAATTGTTGTATATTAAATTAAAGTTTTAGCATCGACATGGATTCTTGAACATTTTGAATTTGATTAGTAGCAATATCAAATATATTGTTTGCATTCTCCATTTATTACAGATTATAGTATTGAAAGTATTAGTTAAGTTTTAAATTAGAATGTAGCATCTTATAGTCTGTACCTTGCGACCGGGTCAGGTATGGGGTGTTACAACATGGGTAATTCTAGTAGTTCAGAAGTACTCGATAAAGGAAATATCTTACTTATACTTACTTCTGGCAAAACATTAGCATTGACTAATGTTCTTTTATGTACTTACCCTATGTAGAAATTTAATTAGTGGTGGATTACTGAATAAGGAAGGCATTAAATTAGTCTTTGAATCCGATAAACTTACACTTTCCTGTAATGGAGATTATGTTGGGAAATGTTATCTGAGTGGAGGTTTATTTGTGATTGAGACCATGTTTAATGATAATAATAAAGCCATCACTTCTACTTATATTGCTGAATCCATTGATATGTGGCATGCTAGATTAGGTCATGTGAATATTCATTCTCTAAAAAAAAACTCAAAAATGAATCTACTCCCTAATCTAGATGATAATAGCTTTAATAAATGCGAAATTTGTGTTGAAGCCAAGCATGCTAGACCTTCCTTAAAAACTCTTACTGATCGGAAGACTGAACTTTTAGAGTTAGTTCATATTGTTCTAGCAAACTTTAGAAACACGGAGAGTAAGAGTGGAAAACGCTACTATCTCACCTTTGTAGATGACTACTTTAGATATACAAAGGTTTATCTCCTAAGATCAAAAGATGAAGCTGATAAAAAATTTCTTCTTTATAAAGCAGAAGTAGAAAACCAATTTGATAGGAGAATAAAACATCTTAGATCTAATAGAGGTGGTGAATATGACACTAATTTCCTTAAAGAGGTCTATGAGAAAGACAACATTATACATGAGTTTTCTACTCCTTATTTCCCACAACAGAATGGCATATCTAAAATAAAAAATAAAACTCTAAAAGAAATTATGAATATTTTACTACTAAGTTCTGGTTTACCTGGCAGTATGTGGGGGGAGGTCATACTTTCTGCAAAACATATTCTTAATAGAGTGCCTCATAAAAAAATTAAACTATACCCCATATGAATTTTGGAAAGATTATGCCCCTAATCTGTAATACTTGAAAGTGTGAGGGTGCTTAGCAAAAGTAGGCTTGTCTGCTTTTAAAAAAGAGCATTATCGGATCTAAAATTGTTGGTATTGTATTTGTTGGGTATTCTCTAAATAGTTTTTCATATAGATTCATATCTTTGCATGATCATTCCATATATGAATCTAGAGATGCTTTTTTTTTCTTTTAGAATGTGTTTCCTTTAAAGAAATCTAGCATAGTATTGATATACAGTTAGATGAGCATATTTCTTCCTCTAGTACACACAATATAGATGTTCTTAATAATGATGTTGAACCCAGAATGAGTAAAAGACAAAGGACTGCCACTAGTTTCGGATCTGATTTCCTTACTTCCTTTATAACTGAGATTAGTGATTTAGACTTGATAAGTGATTCTATTTCTCATACATTTTTTATAGATGGGGATCCAAAATCCTAATACGAAGCTATAAAATCAATAGATGCTAGGTTTTGGAGAGATGTCATTAATAATGAGCTACAGTCTATTCTGTATAATCACACTTGGGAACTGGTAGACTTGCCTAGAGGTTTTAGACCTATTAGTAATAAATGGGTCTTTAGAAAGAAACTTAGACCAAATAGGTCAATACAAAGATATAAGGCAAGACTAGTTGTAAAAGGATTCTCTCAGAAATTTAGAGTAGATTATTTTGATACATACTCTCTTGTGACTAAGATCTCAACCATTCATGTTTTTTTTTTTAGCTTCTATTCACAATTTGCTGGTACATCAGATGGATGTGAAGACAGCTTTCTTAAATGATTTGGACGAGGAGATCTACATGGAGTAGCCTCTAGAATTAGTAGCACCTGGTATGGAAGATAAAATTTGGAAACTCAAAAAAAAATTGTATGGTCTCAAACAAACTCCAAAATAATGGTACAAGAAATTTCATAAGACTATTCTTAGTTTTGGTTTTATTGTTAATGGTACAGATGCATGTGTGTATTCTAAGATGTTTGGTTCTGATCGTGTTATCATAAGTCTGTATGTGGATGACATTTTAATTTCCAATACTAATATAGAAGCCATTAACAAAACCAAAAAATTCTTATCTACCAAGTTTGATATGACTGATTTGGGAGAGGTAGATGTAATCTTAGGGGTTAATGTCACTAAATCTAAAAGGGATTTGCTTTAAACCAATCTCACTATATAGATAAAGTGTTAAAGAAGTTTAATAGTTTTGATGTAATCCCTGTGAAAACTCCTTTTGGTTCTAGCATAAAACTGATAAAGAATAAAAGAAATAGTGTTTCTCAATCAAAGTATGCTAAAATTATTGAAAGTCTTATGTTTTTTTATGAACTACACTCGGTCTGATATTGCTTATGCAGTCAGTAGACTAAGTAGATATACCCATAATCCTAACAATGAGCATTGGAATGCTGTAAAGCATTTGCTTAAATACCTTAAAGGTACTATAACTTGGAAATTGGAATTTTTTGGATACTCTACAGTTCTAGAGGGATATTGTGGTGCAAACTGGGTAACTAATAATGATAAGTTAGCTCTACAAGTGGGTATGTCTTTACTCTGGGTGGAATAGCTATTTCTTGGAAGTCTGTTAAACAGACGTGTATTGCTCGCTCTACGATGGAATCAAAGTTTATAGCTCTGGACTTAGTCAGGCAAGAGGCCGAGTGGCTTAGGAATCTACTTGCAGAGATTTATTTATAGGAAAAATCAACACCTCTCATATCTCTATTATGTGACTTAAAAACCGCAATTTGTGTTGCTAAGAGCCAAGCTTACAATGGTAAGAAGAGGCATATTCGAATAAGACATGAATCTGTGAGACACTTAATAAAGAATGAAGTACTTTCTTTGGAGTACGTGAGGTCGGAAAGGAACCTAGTTAACCCACTAACCAAAATTTTAAATAGGAAAATGATTTTTAATTCGTTAAGGGGGATGGGTCTTAAGCCCAATGGTTGAGGAATTCATGGTGGATACCCAACTTAGTTTTCTAAGTTCAATGTGATCAACAAAACCATGGAAAGACTCATAGTGTACATTTTACCTATCCCTATGGCAAATGATGTACATGCATAAGGTTGAGTTCTTACTCTTAATGAATTCAAATCCCAGGGTTTGGATGGTCCTATTCAGATGGACTTGATGAATTCATTGGTATGTGAGGTTGAGTTTCTTACTCTTAATGAGTTCATATCCCAAAGTTTGGGTGGTCCTATTGAGACGAACTTGATGAATTCACCAAATTTAAATTTGAGAGGATGAGCTTAATAAATGCTCTTAATGGTTTCATATTCCTGATTCGAGTAGTATATATTGAGATAGATTTGATGAAATCACCTACATAAGTGCAAATAAGTAGCCATCTTCTATGAAAGACATTGGGTAGTCTTTCTAGAGCACTTACCAGCATCCTAATGTGTATTGGCTAAAACTTTTTGATCTATCGTGGAACATCAATTGGATCTGAGATTAGTCGTGTGTCATGAGTTAGCCCCGATCTTAACAAGTTCAAGATTCATTCACTTGTTAAAGAGAAGAGTAGTTCATTTCACTACGTACTAGTTCAAATACACAAGATACTAGTACTTAAGTGGCTAATTTCGTTATTGCTCTTCTCATGTTTTACATTTTCTCATGTTTACAAAAATTTACAATCTTTTGCATTAGTAGGGGAATGTTGATAATGCAAAGTGGGCAATCTCACATTGTTTGAGGAAAGTCTTCTAAGAGGGTTTAAATATAGTTTTGCCTTTTACCCTCATTGAGTAATTGGGGGTTAAAGGCCTTACACACACACGCGCCGCCATCGCCTGACCCGGTTCATGTCCGTGTACATGTTAACACGTGTCACACGTACCACGTATATTTCTTTTTTAATAAAAGTTTTGTTCATTTTATCAGAAATATTTTTTATTTTTAGAATATTTTTTCAATTGTAGAAAATCTTCTGGCTGTTGCAGAATATTTTTGGTTAAGGAAAATCCTCTACTATTTTTGAAAACTGACACTGCTATTTTACCATTTTGCCTCTTCAAAAAACAATATAAATAGCATGTCATTCTTCTTATTTTTTCACAAGAAAACAACAATATCTTTTCTGTTTATCTTAGCTCGCCTGTTTTCTATTTAGAAAACTTTTCCGATCAAATTTTCGACCAAGCTTTAAACTTTAGTTTCCAGTTTACTTTTCCAAACACTTTTGAGAAGAGCAATACCAATTGTGTTCCACCTTCTTTATTCGGGTGTACGAATATTGAAGTATTGTGTTAACTTTGAAGGCAACGTCCACTATACGATTACACCGATCATGGTGGATTTACTTCTAAGGCAGTGGTTCTTCCAAGGCATAGTGATTAATTTATTTTTTTACGCTCAGTTTTTTTATCCCGCCAGTGCTAACTATTACGTTTTGTAGTAGTATATTTCCAACGGTGACTGTAGGAATGGTCATTGGTTTGGATAAGAATTGTAATATCTAGGCAAAGGATAATTTCGTTGGTCATGATATACTACTGATGGTAAGGATTATAAGGATCGTAATTATCATAAGGTTGCCTATTATGATTCCCTTGTTCATATCGATTGCTTTGACCAGCTTGATATCCTTACTCATAACCTTGTTTCTTTTGAGTTGTTTAATGTTAGAAATGCTAGTTATATTTGTTTTTGTTTTTTTTTTTATCTTCAAGAGATTTTCATTGGGATTAGTCATGTTTGGTCGATACTTACTGCACCAATTGTTGATACGATATTGTGTCAAGAGTTTTTGAAAGTGGTTTTTGATGAACCGGAGAATAAGGGTGGATTCTATAGGTAGTTTAGTAGGGTAACAACATGGGAAGTATCTTGTAGTTCCTTGGTCGATAAGAGATACTTATAGGTTCATGTGTCTTACGGAAAAGTAGGTTGCTGAGCAATGGTAGGCCTTTTACTCATGTGCTTGGAGGCTATGGGAAATCTTTTCTTGATAAATTATCTTAGGTGGATTTTGATATGACTTGACGAGGTCCATAAACATACAAGAAACAAATGTATGTACCTACATAAGGCAATATATTATTTGTAAGTCAAGTGCTTTCATCGGACAAAGCTCTCCTTATTCTTTATTGATCAAAATGATTGACATGATGAAATCTTCCAACCGAAGTAAAAATTCGTGACAAGCCCCCAAGATTTCCTATTCCTTTTTGCCCTTATTTTTTTTGGATAATATGCACGTATGTGATAAACCGTAAAAGTAACATATTTTAATCCCACATTTAGCATAATTTTGGATGATTTATCCCTTGATTTATGTAAAAAGGTGCTCTTAATCCTTTCTTTTCATGTTTTATACTCAAGAAAGCACCGGAGGATGAAAAGAACAAGAAACGGGCTCAAAACGGACCAAATTGGGCCAAAGCAAGAAATCAACATGGCTTGGGCCCAAGACCACACGGCCATGCTTCCTCAATAATCTCGAACACGGTCTAAGCCACGAAATACACGGTCGTGCCTCATTAATGAAGTCCGAACACGGCCTAAAGACGATTCACACGGACGTGTGCCATGGTCGTATCCTTGCTGCGGAAAAAAGTAATTTCAATCGGATTTGGATACTTAGGGGCAAAGAAACACATTCCAAAAGCCTATAAATACACCCTAAGTATGACCTAGAAGTGAGGAGTCAACGGGAGCTTAAAGCTATCGTTTAGGGGCGTCTTGCTAGGCCAGAGAGGGCAGATTTGTGGGGATTCGCTCGGGGATAGCCAGTTGATCCATCTCAAGAAGCCGGAATCATACTCAAGACGGAGGATCTCCTCTTCAATTCCTTCAGGGGGTTTTATGGATTTCTTATGTTTTGTTTTATCTTTTCTTTTGAGATGTTTTCTTTTATTGTTATGAACTAAACCCTTATATACCTGAGGGGATGAAACTTAGATGAATCTTGTTATCGTTTGCTGAACTATATGATAAATATTTGATTTGCTCTTAATTATGTGTTCTTAATTCTTGTGTTGATATTTCGCGGATATTAATTCAAGTTTGATGTGCTTAGGTGGAGGAGCAAAAGTCCCTGCCTAAGAGTAGATCTAGCATAGTTAAGCGGGGTTGATCGCGCGCCTAGAGATAGGGTGACGAGGCGTTGTCGGATTGGGGTGAAACCTAATATGGGAGTCCATAGATCGAGTTAATGCAATTCTAGGGGTTTTAATTAGAAAGAGATTTCAATTAATCAACCTAGGGTTAGACGTTATTCGCATCGAGAGAGGGTTTAATATAAATTAGGGAATCCTACGGATCAAGTCAAATGAATACATCGTCTGGTTCAGAGTTAGATAATAAGTGAAGTCTAGGTGGATTCTTCCTTGGGTGTCGTCTTAATTAATTGGTTTTTCCTCAAGTATTCTCCCAAATTCATTCTTCTTTGTCTTAGAGTCTTTAAGTTTAGTAGTTAATTAATTTAGATTAAAACAACCATTCGCTTAATTCTTAGGCTAAATAATAGAAAGAAAGTTAGTATTAGTACTTTTAGTTCCTTTGGGTTCGACAATTCGGTCTTGCCTAAACTATACTACTGTTCGATAGGTGCGCTTGCCTCAATCGTTTTCATAGTTAGTTTCGTGTTCGATCATTATCTTTATAAATTTTAAAACTCGACTTCACAAATGATCAAGTTTTTGGCGCCAAGTATCGGGGAACTAAAATATTAAGAACACTCTATTTTTATTACTTTAGCCATTTTTATTTTTTGCAATTCAATTTTATTTCTTATTTTATTTGCTAATTTTTCTTCTTTTATTTCTTCTTCCTTCCAGGTACCTCTAGTTTATGACTAAAAGGAACCCGAGAGGACCTTTAGTATACGATAGTGATATTGAAGCTACCGCTCGCAGGAATCGCAGAGAAATTAAGCGAGCCCTAAATTACCAAGAAGAAGAGCGAGAACCCAATCCTACTGAAGGGATGGACGAGAATAATCCACCACCACAAGATGTGGCAGAAAATAATGCTCCACGTACCATGTATGATTATGCTAAACCTTATTTAACAGGAGTCAAATCTAGTATTGTTAGGCCTGCTATAGCTGCTAATAATTTTGAATTAAAGCCTAACACTATACAAATGATTCAACAATTTGTTCAATTTGATGGTTTGCAGGACGAAGATCCAAACACTCATATAGCTAATTTTTTAGAGTCCTGTGATACCTTCAAAATAAATGGCGTTTCTGATGATGCCATAAGGCTTCGATTATTTCCCTTTTCATTAAGGAATAAAGCCAAACAATGGTTAAACTCGTTACCACAAGGGTCAATCACCACATGGGATCAAATGACTGAAAATTTTTTATTAAAATATTTCCCACCGACCAAAACGGCCAAATTACGGAATGATATCTCTTCTTTTGTGCAGATGGATTTAGAGACATTATATGACGCATGGGAGAGATATAAGGATCTCTTGAGAAGGTGTCCACACCATGGTTTACCCTTGTGGCTCCAAGTCCAAACTTTCTATAACGGTGTAAACCCCTCAACGAGGCAACTAATTGATTCAGTCGCCGGTGGAACCCTGAACAATAGAACTTCTGAAGCAGCCTACGAATTCATAGAGAAGATGTCACTGAATAACTATCAGTGGCAAGTTATGAGGACAAAGCCAACAAAAGCAGCCGATATCTACAACCTCGACCCAATAACCAGGCTATCAAACCAGTTAGAGATGTTAAATAAAAAATTTGATGATTTGTGTTCTTCGCAGATACATCCAGTTATGCAGTACGAAACAAGCGGAGGCATGGCGAATCCTGAGTACCCACCCTACAGATATGGCATAGAGAACGAACAACTCCACTATATGGGTAACTATTCTAGACCTCAAAATAATTTTTATAGTGACACTTATAATGCAGGTTGGAGGTACCATCCTAATTTCTCGTGGGATGACCAAAGTAGCCAAGGACCGGAACTTCCTCCAAATTTTCAACAACCACCTTACCAACAGGAAGAGGAGTCGAACCTCGAGGAGATGCTGACAAAATTCATGGCAGCCACAGATACCCGTCTCCAAGACACTGAGACCACCCTTAAGAATCAACAGGCATCAATTAAAGGGATCGAGAGCCAAGTTGGGGAACTCACTAAGACAGTTGGACAACTTACTAACACAGTTGGACAACTCGCAAAGATAATTTCCGAACGACCACAAGGGCGTCTACCAAGCAACACTGAGATTAACCCAAAGGAGCAAATCCAAGCCATATCAACTCAAAAAAGTGAAGGGTTAGACGAGCCCAATTCAAAGCAAGAGAATGTGGTCAAAGAAGGTAAGGTTGAGGTAAGTAATAATAAGCCAAAACCGGTAATCAAAGAGTATCAACCTCGCATACCATATCCCGAAGCATTAAAGAAAGACCACATAGAGGAACAACTCAGTAAGTCTCTTAAACTTTCAAAGAAATTTCTTATTAACTTGTCGTTTCTAGAAGCTCTTTCGCAGATGCCAGATCCTAGACCTCGTGTCAATAAAGAAGAAATTCATGAGGAACGAAAGCTTCGGATCAATGAACTAGACGAATGGAAGATACACTTCAAAGAAATACACGAAGCAAACACGAGGCAACTCCACGAGAAACTTAACGATGGACAACCCAGCTTAAGATAGGAGATCAGGTACTCAAAATCTTCCCATATGGAACAGTCGAGGTAACTAATCCTAAATTCAGCACTTCTAAGGTAAACACTACTCGACTTAAACTTTATATCCACAACCGAATTGATCGCATGAGAAAGGATTTTCACCTCCTCAAACCACCTTGATAATGCGAATAAGAGGTAAGTCTAGCTTAAGACTATAAACGAGCGCTTCTCGGGAGGCAACCCGAGCACTAACTCCATTAATTTTTGCATTTTTAATTCTTCTTTTACTTTTATTTTTCCTTTTTAGCACCTAAATATAAACTAACCAAAGTGCAGATTTCCAGACCACACGGCCTTACACACGGCCATGGCCGTGGCCGTGTGGCCACCACAGGAAGGTACAAGGGTGGGGGCAACCACCAGATCCATAATTTCTATTTAACCCACTTCTTCCTTTTTCTTTTCGAGTTGTCTTTCTTCTTTCATTTTTCATTATTTACTTTTATTTTTTTATTTTTTTATTTTCTTAATTATCTTCTTCTTATCCTTCATGCCATTTAGATTTAGATTAGGATACAATAAAATCAGACCGGCTACTTTGAGGATTCAAGTTCAAACGGTTCGAGGCGCTTCCTCACGTTCACCTCCAATCCTATCTGGTTTCTTTTCATTAACTTCATCCAAAATTCAAGAAGTTTCACTTCTCTCCACATCTTATGATTTTATGATTATTTTTCTATTATCTATCTTTGTGCATTGAGGGCAATGCACGTATTAAGTGTGGGGGGGGTTAACTATAGTATTATTTGAAAAATCTCTGAATTATGCCTTATCCTAAAGTAAGTTTCTCATATTATTATTAGGATGAAATTTCCATGATTTATGATTTTTATTGATATGTCTTGAATTAAGTCATTGATAATTGTGCATTGATAATTAAATTCTAAGAATACTAGAGAATCAAGCATGATAAGTCTATTTTTCAAGAAATAAAAAATTTTCTAGGTTGTTAACCTGAATTTGAATATTACTTTGAAGTTTGAAATTTACGAGGTTGATATCAAAATACCCATAATTTTTGTGAGATTTTGAACCTTATAGAGCATAAAATCTTTTTCTTGCTCACTTTATTGATTATGAGTGTGTCAATATTGATTTGTTATTCTAGAACTTGCATCGATTATACATGTCGAGACCACACTTTTGATTTGATATACAGAAATGATAAAGGCACCTAGGATTTAACCCACTTACTCCACTAAAAACCTACCTTCATAATTAACCCCTAGTGAACCCCGTTTAAACCTAACAACCCTTTTTATTGACTCACCCACTAATTTTAACCCAGAAACCCTTTGTTTTTATTGTCACCATTCCTTTTGACTACCCTTATATCGAGATTTGATTTGATTAATAGCCTAACTATGTTTTTTATTTCAGTAATTATGTATTTATGATTTGTTCTAAAAAAAAGTATATTCATTATTCATTATTAGTTTTGTGATTAAATGAGCTTATACGTTTAAATTCCAGATATTGAAGAAGAAGCTCGTATTATTAGTATTATTAGCCTTCAGCTGATGTAATTACTTTTATTTAGTTTATTGTTTCTGGTTAGGTAATTTTTCAGGTCGATCTCGATTCTAACCCTCTAATTCAGCCTTTAACCACACCTTTAACCCAAGCCCCGTTACAACCCTTTCAAAGACCTTTTGATTTGTGCATCATTTCATATTACAGTGGTGGAGATTTGATTTTCATGCAAGCCTATGGGATTAACTTTTCAGTTTTGACGTTTGAGTGCTTAATTCTGAACCTTAAACACTTCGAGTGATTTGAGTGAATCTTTTGTGAGGATGTCAATCCTTGTAGGCTTTGAACCAGAGGTAATTATTTAGGTGAAGGGAAACACCTATGTTTTGTGCTACAAATGTATGACTTAGATTGTTTGAATCTTTAAGACTCTTTGAGTTAAATTATCCATGTATAAATTATCTATGAATTATGATGAGACATTGTTGATAGGAATATTGAATCATGGAAAGTTTGTTTTAATTGTAAGTTGATAATTTTGCTTGAGGACAAGCAAAAGCTTAAGTGTGGGGGTATGTGATAAACCGTAAAAGTAACATATTTTAATCCCACATTTAGCATACTTTTGGATGATTTATCCCTTGATTTATGTAAAAAGGTACTCTTAATCCTTTCTTTTCATGTTTTATACTCAGGAAAGCACCGGAGGATGAAAAGAACGAGAAACGGGCTCAAAACGGACCAAATTGGGCCAAAGCACGAAATCAACACGGCTTGGGCCCAAGACCACACGGCCGTGCTTCCTCAATAATCTCGAACACGGTCTAAGCCATGAAATACACGGCCATGCCTCATTAATGAAGTCCGAACACGGCCTAAAGACGATTCACACGGGCGTGTGCCATGGCCGTGTCCTTGCCGCGGAAAAGAGCAATTTCAATCGGATTTGGATACTTAGGGGCAAAGAAACACATTCCAAAATCCTATAAATACACCCTAAGTATGACCTAAAAGTGGGGAGTCGACGGGAGCCTAAAGCTACTGTTTAGGGGCGTCTTGCTAGGCCAGAGAGGGCAGATTTGTGGGGATTCGCTCGGGGATAGCCAGTTGATCCATCTCAAGAAGCTGGAATCATACTCAAGACAGAGGATCTCCTCTTCAATTCCTTCAGGGGGTTTTAGGGATTTCTTATGTTTTGTTTTATCTTTTCTTCTGAGATGTTTTCTTTTATTGTTATGAACTAAACCCTCGGATACACGAGGGGATGAAACTTAGATGAATCTTGTTATCGTTTGCTGAACTATATGATAAATATTTGATTTGTTCTTAATTATGTGTTCTTAATTCTTGTGTTGATATTTCGCGGATATTAATTCAAGTTTGATGTGCTTAGGTGGAGGAGCAAAAGTCCCTGCCTAAGAGTAGATCTAGTATAGTTAAGTGGAGTTGATCGCGCGCCTAGAGATAGGGTGACGAGGCGTTGCCGAATTAGGGTGAAACCTAATATGGGAGTCCATAGATCGAGATAATGCAATTCTAGGGGTTTTAATTAGAAAGAGGTTCCAATTAATCAACCTAGGGTTAGACGTTATTCGCCTCGAAAGAGGGTTTAATATAAATTAGGGAATCCTACGGATCAAGTCAAATGAATACATCGTCTGGTTCAGAGTTAGATAACAAGTGAAGTCTAGGTGGATTCTTCCTTGGGTGTCGTCTTAATTAATTAGTTTTTCCTCAAGTATTCTCCCAAATTCATTATTCTTTGTCGTAGAGTCTTTAAGTTTAGTAGTTAATTAATTTAGATTAAAACAACCATTCGCTTAATTCTTAGGCTAAATAATAGAAAGAAAGTTAGTATTAGTACTTTTAGTTCCTTTGGGTTCGACAATCCGGTCTTGCCTAAACTATACTACTGTTCGATAGGTGTGCTTGCCTCAATCGTTGTCATATATCTTTATAAATTTTAAAACTCTGACTTCACAGCGATCAGTATGTAATATTAACTAAAAAATCATATTACTAGTAATAGCATAAAAAAGTTTATTTAAAAAAAATCATGTTATATATTTTTAGAATATATTAAAAAGTTATAATAAAAAACACTAAAAAATTAAAAGAGATATAATAGAATTGATGTTTAATTGTATACGTTGAGAAGATATGTGGACTATTTGTAGTCGATGGGTTGATAATTTTGACAAAAGTGTTCTCAAAATATATAATTCAATTATTTGGTTTGAACCTATAATCATCCATGAAAAAGATGGGTGAAATTTAGATTTTTGAATTGGAAACTTAAATAATAGTGGGAAATAGCCAAACCTACCCATTCCTTTACAACTCTCTCTCCATCATAATCAACAACACAAAATAATATTAGTAAATAAATAAATAATCCAACACCACACACTCTTATAAAAATAAAAACAAAGTTTCTTAATCAAAACCCCACTTTTCTCTCCTTCTCTCACTTTTAAACCCTTTCATATTTCCATTGTAGTTTTACCCTTTTACTTCTTCTTCCTCTATCTTCTTTCTTTCATCTATGTTTATATGTCTTCAAATGAAAAGAACGATCCACAACACAACTATGATCCTTTCCAAGGATTCAACCGATCCACCACCTTCCCATTCTTTGACGACAACAGCCCTTGCATTTACAACCAATCTGCAGCCACTCCACCACCGGCCTTTGATCCTTCATATATGACCTTCACTGACTGCTTAAATGGCTCCAACGTCATCGACTACAACTCCTTCTCCAGAGCCTTCGACATGTCTTGTTCTTCATCTGATGTTGTCAGTCCCATGGATGACAATACGGCTACTGACAACTCCAAGAAAATCCCCACTTGTGCAGATAACAATAATAATATTTCTGAAAACCCATCAACCCCCAATTCCTCAGTGTCTTCTTCCTCTAACGAAGATGAAGATTCCAGCAAAGCCAAGAAAGGTAAACAGCCAAAAGGGTGTGAAGAACATGGAGATGACAAGTCAAAGAAAGTGTAGGTTTTTATTTTTTTCTGGGCTTTTTAGGCAACTTTATTTTCTCATTATTATCTAGTTTGGGGATTATTAATAGCGTTCATACTAGCTAGCTAGCATTTGTGATTTTGGATTTCTACGTCACTGATAAAATTTTCTCAGTAAATTGATTACGCGTTTCTGACTGACTTATAAAAGTCTTTGAGGTGACTAATCTACATGGTATTTGTTTTTGGTAACTTTTTTTCTTCTTCTTTTTCCTTTATTCTTTGTTCTGAATTTTTTTTTCTCAAGCTACCAAAACCCTAATATATGATGATGATAGGACACAATTTGTATTGATTTTTAAAAAAGGGTTAATATTGGGTGCAGGAACAAAGCAACAAAAAAGGAGAAACGGCAAAAAGAGCCCAGGTTTGCATTCCTCACAAAGAGTGAGATTGATCATCTTGAAGATGGCTATAGATGGAGGAAGTACGGACAAAAGGCCGTCAAGAACAGCCCTTATCCAAGGTCCATCCTTCTTTCTAATTCCTATGTATGTTTTTGCTTAGAAATGGATACCATTGATAAATGACAATCAAATTAATCCATCTCTCTCTTAACCCTAATTGCAAACATTGTCATTGTCTTAAAACGTTTGTGAAACTTTGCAGAAGTTATTACAGATGCACAAGCCCAAAATGTGGTGTTAAGAAGCGAGTTGAGAGATCATTTGAGGACCCGTCGGTGGTTATCACAACATATGAAGGAAAGCATAACCATCACATTCCGGCAACTCTTCGAGGCCATGCTGCCGGGATGTTTTCCCCTCCGATCATGTCGGCGTCGATGGGTCCGACCTTCCCTCATGAATTCCTAACCCATTTCCTTCCATCATCGAGCAATAATCCAGCAGCACATGCCAACTCCATGCATCGTCAAACCCAGCAGCAGCAGCTTCAAGTTCCTGATTATGGCTTATTACAAGACTTAGTTTCTTCCTTCACCCGTAGTCAGGGGCCATGAATGAACTTTATAGTGATCTTTATACATATATCTAGAAGGAGTTGCTGTATTAATGGAGGGTTAGTCCAAGTATGAAGTTAGGGGTCGGGCACTCCACTTCTTTTTGTTGTGCAAACTGCTACTCCTCTGATGTTTATTACCACTCTAGAGATGAAATTGTTGTAGTATTGGAGAGAAGAACATCGATTGTTCCTTAATTTGTCTCTTTTTGTATTATAAAATTTTCATATTATCTTAATTCTTTTCATTGTTAGGCATTTAAATCCAAATTTTATATCTATATCTATATATGATAATCTGATGGTTAATAATGTTTATCGTCCTAGGTGTGGCCTGAATTTAAGTCGTACTAGTTTTGAGTTTTGCCCTGAAAGAATTTTGGTAAGTATAAATAAATATTTTCATTTTTATAATTTAGTATTACTTATTTAAAAGTCTTTTATGATTTCTAATTTGTTGAGAGTAACACTTCATTATATTTTATTTGAATTAACTGTATTTTAAATATTATTTTTATTTTATAATCTTTTTAATACTCTAAGTTGTATTTTTAGTTATCTATAAACTCTAAATTGTTGAAACAGCAATGATGATAACTAAACTAAAACTACTCAACTGTATTACCTTCATTATACCTGGTTTTCTTTTTGGAGTTAATTGAATGATTAGATGGATGTAAATAATCTAATTTTTTTTAGGATTTATATTTGATGTATTATAGTATATAATTTTATATTATGACACATCATCATAAAAATTTTAATTATGTGATTTCATTTGTCAATGAGATCTTAGCTTAATGATAAAGTCGGAACCTTAATTATTTCAAGATTTCAATTTTGAGTTCCAGTGTGAGTGTTAATTAGTTAATTAGAGTTAAATTAATTAATCAATCCAATGCTCATAATTATTGATTTTATTGCCATTGTTGTAACTTCAAGATGATATGATGGTCTTATCTAATTCACTGAATATATAAAATTTTACAGCTCCATAGTGTTTTTCTTTCTTTTTTTTTGTCAAACTCTATAAAAACATGAATTTAGTGTATATCAAAATTTAGTAAAAATACTATGAAGGTCCTTGTACTAAAAATCGGTTTGCATTTTGTCCTATTTATTTAATTTGAATATTCATAAATTAACAGTTATGGAAGATTATTTATGCAACTTGAATAGCCTTAATTAATTTAGTGGTATTATAATAATTAAGGCATGTATTCCTACTTCTTAGGAGTGAGTAAAACTCGATTTGATTTTAAAAAATTGAAAAATGAATTTTGAATTTCGACTTAATCGAGTCGAGTTATTCGAGTTAACTCAAATAAATAATTCGAGTTTCAAGTTCGAGCCGAGTTGAATTTATAATTCAAATAACTCGAATAATAGATTGGTGTAAATACCCTTTTGGTCCCTGCCAATTTTGAAAATGAGCAAATTGGTCTCTCTCTCTCTCTCTCTCTCTCTCTCAACAAAATAATTTTCAAAAATTCAAAATAATTTTCAAAAATTCAAAAATTTATATTTTTAAAAAAAATTCTAAATAATATATAAAGAAAGTTAAAAATTTTAAAATTTTCTAAAATAATAATTTTGGAATCTAAATAATTAATTAACGATTCAATTTTATCATACTAAAATATCTTATTTTTTATTATTTTTGCTTTAAAAAAGTTTTCAAATATATATGGTTTCAAACTTATGTGCTATAACATGGAAATAGTTATATTATAATAAGATTTTAATTTGACATATTTAATTTTTTTTAATTTAACTTGAACAATTTGACTCGACTCAATTCGAAAAGGTTTCAAATCGAGATAGAATAATAAAATAGGATTCGTCAACTACGATTAACTCTAAATTCTTTCACTCGATTCGATCGAACGCTCACCTTAATAACTCCATTTTAAAGATAATTAAGGCTTGATGTTTAGTTTAGCTTAAGTATGCTTAAATCATGAATGTATCTATGTGTAGCACGCCTAATTCTTTTTATGTCAATTTTGTCTTTATAGGTTACATTTATAAACCTAGCTATAACCATTTTAAATATGTTAAATTGTGTATTATATATAAGCATATATACATGATAATGAAATTCGTATTTTCAAAAATAAAGTTTGAAATTCCACACAAAATATTAATATTTTAATTATGTTGAAAAACCTTTTTCATAAAAAATTATATATAAAAACAAATGAATTTTAAATATTGTTAGTTTGACAATACATAAAGAGAGGACACCTTTGTCTATTATATTGAGGGGTGGTGGACTTTTTTGCAGTACTATCTCTTGTTCTTTATTTATATGTGATACTGCTAATATTTTCCTAAATCTTTGTTTAATTCCCTCTATATTCATGTAGATTTAATATACTATTTTTTTTAATAAATTATCAATTATTTGTTCGATATAAAAAATTAATTATCGTCGTTTGTGAATCACTAGAGTAAATGCAGTAATTCACGGAGTGGGGATATTGTATAGTTATAGTAGATTAATACACAACCTGTACAAGAAACAGTTGTTTCTGAATCGTAAAATACTTGCACAAATAGCTATCTCAAATAGGAATTGTCTTTATATGATTTCCAACGAGAGATTAGAAAATAAAGAGATCGGAAGGAATCCAACGAAATACTTTAAATGAAATAGGGTTCCCTAGAGAATGAACTCAGGAAGGTAGAGTAGAAATTAATATGATAAAAAAAAATCGATTCTATAAGGTCATCAAAATAAGATGAGCGAATACGCTCGATAAAAAAAAAAAGATTTTTTTTTCTTCCTCAACCGGATTCGATTCTTTTATTTATTTTTTCTTATGACACGACAATTTTGGTTATCAGATTTTTTGACTAAAGCATCAGTCTACGTTTGATCATTTTGAATCAATTGAAAGGGTAAGCCGATTTATTTCTGGTTCTAAGAGCAGTAATTTTAATGGTCGACTCGCTTTTTTCAAATTGTTTCTCATAATTAAAAAAGGATAACGAAGATAAAATACGAGCTTTCATATGTGATTATATTGTTAAATTTTTTGGTTAATTTTCTAAAATATTATGCCTATATAAAATAATAAAAATGTGTCTCTATATATTCTGTAATGAGAGATTTGTTAAAGTCAAAGGGGGCACCTAACACAAATATAGAAATAAGATTATTATTTTTTTTAAAAGCTTTCATATGTACCCTATTATATGTGTGTATTAAGAACAAAAATTAAGGTTTGGATTAAATTAATTGCATGAGAATCCAAACCAACTTTTAGTTAATGAACCAAAACAACAAAAATTCTTAAACTGTTCACACTTAAGCTTGGTCTTGTTTTTGACTACTTCAATTTTATTTTATTTTTTTCTTGTAATAAAAATTAAAGAAAACAAAAACATTTTTTTTTTTTAGGTACGACCTGTTTTGTAACCTGTTGGTGGATGTGGCAAATTCCAAACCCAGAAACTGCCAAATTGCCTTAAGTTAAACATCATAATATATATGGTTGACATTGATTTATATTTATATGAAATTAATTAATTAATTAACTATATAGGTTAAGTATGACCTTGAGAGTCTAACAATTTATCATACATGTTTCTATAACTACCATGTATTTAAGTTAGTTTGTATACAATGTTGTTAGAGTTGTGTGACCCAAATTTTAAGAGATTACTTGCAAGTCAAGTTAAACAAAATATATTTTCTTTCTAGAAGATTTAGAATTTAATATATTTAGCATTTATTAGCGTAGTTTATTTGATCTACTAATTTAGCCTATAAATAGATTCTTTTACAACCTTAGAAAAAAAAACACCCATTAGAGATTAGAACTCATAACACATTTAGAGAATTTTGTGTTTACGTTTTGAGGGTTTTTTGTTTTCGGGTTTTCGGGGTTTAGTTTTTTATCTCCATCTTTTGTACTCTTATTTCTTTTGTCATTATAGTAAAATTATCTTTGCCCGTGGTTTTTTATCCTCTTTGGAGGGGTTTTTCCGCGTTAAATTTATATGTTCAATTTCTCAATTTATTCCGCTATTTTTTTTTACTTGTTGCTTAATCGGGTCGATCCTAACACATGCTATACGTGACCAAGCCGGGAAATGGATCTTTGATTTTAATAGATTTATAGGGAGTTGTTTTGTATTTGAAGCTGAATTGTGGAGCATCTTAGATGGATTAGACATCTTGAGTGACCGAGGCTACGATAATGTGCTAGTTCAAACGGATAGTCTTGAAGTGGCTACTACCATACAGGAGGGACGAACAGGAGGATCAAATTCTGTTTTGGTTAGGAGAATTCTTCAGTGGGTTACTCGGTTTAATTATTCGAGCATCTGTCATATCCCAAAGAAGTGAACTAGGAAGTTGATAGATTGTTCAAATTGACTCATTTGGATACTCAAGGATTATAAGTATTTGAATTATCCCCATTTGGGAGAATGGATTATGTGATGTAACTTGTCCTTTTTATTTTTTTCTTTGTCACCAAAAAAAATTTAACGAGTTAATTGATTGGTAATAATTCCACATTTGATGTAATAAAATACATAAATATAAAGTTATGAAATAAACAAATATAATTAGAGTTTTTTTAACACTGTAATATAAAAATAATAACAAATAGAATTATAGAAATTTTATTTTTAAATTATATATTTAAATATTCATAAGGACTGAATTGAATTGAAATTAAAAATATAACGCTTAAAATTAAAATAAAGGGTTAAAAGAGAGACATAAAATCAAATTACCAAATAAGGTTTTTTTTTTTTTTATACAATGCCTAAAACTACTCATAACCTCTTTTCATCCTTAAATAGGAGGATAAATGCATTTTAGCACACTCGAACCCACATCCTCGAGAAATTATTTTATGAACCCTTTCCACCACGTCATTTATGGTCCCGTCCAATTAAAATAGGACACATCATCTTTTTTTTTTTTTTCACATCATATGTATATTTGAACTAAACTTCCAAACTAAAGATGATGTGTCTTCTTTCAATTGGGCGGGATCATGGATGAGATAGTAAAAAGGGTCCATAAAATAATTTCTTCACATCATCTTATTCTAGCAACAATGTCAATGCTCAGTTGGCACCAAATAAGTGTTCTTTTCTTTTCTTTTCTTTTTTTTGGGATTAATTATCATTGAATGGCTAAAAAGAAACCCTGAAACAGTAAACTTATCCGTCACTTTTTATTGTCGTGGTGTAAGGTTCTCGAATCATCGTATACCACCTCTTGTATATATTTTTTTTTTTTTTTTTGCTTTTGTTAACAATTAGGGTTTCACATTCCCAAAACATAAATTAATGACAACGAGAGGGAAAAACCCGATGATACCAACAAAGTCAAGGGTTGATATTCTTCATTTTCTAAATTTTTTGTTAAAGAATTTAAATTTTTTATAGAGTTAAAAAATCCATCTTGAGTGATTTTTTTAAAACTCGAAAAATGTTAAATATAACAAAGAAAAAAGGTTGGGCCTTAAAACAAGAGATTCATTTGTAAAAAACAGGGGGATTACAAAGTAAAGGCTGCAGAGATATCTCTAGCATACAACCAATTACCAATTGTTGCAGAATGGACAAAACAAACAAGGCAACAAAGAGAGAAAACCAGCAATGAACATCCAAAACTGAAGAAATTATACAGACCAAGCGAAATTGCATCAAATTACCAGCAAGCAGAAAAAGGGCAGTGTCGATCAATTCCTACTTTTGCCATTGCATCTGCCAAACAATTAATTTCTTTGTACGCGAAAGTAAATCTAACTTCCCCGATCTCCATGATGAACCTATCAAACAATTAATTCACGAACATCCCAATACACCCACGGTTTAGAGCTTGGATCATTCACCCATTGAACAGCATTGGCAGAGTCGGATTTGATAATCAAATTAACTTTGTCAAACCAACCGGTTTTGGTGAATACCTCCAAGGCTGTTTTGATTGCTAATAACTCGGCCAAATTAGAGCAAATTACCTGAAGCGGATAAGAAAATGATGCGATAGTAGAATCCTTGTCATTCCTGAGAACACCTCCACATCCGCCAAGCTCGACTGCAATTTTGACAGCTCCATCGACATTACATTTTAAAGAGCCCGCGGGAGGGGGGCACCAAGCTTATTGCAATCTTCAAGATTTTGAATCCTCTGTTGGAATACAATTAACGGGGGTATTCCCACCAAATAGCTTTCTAAATTGAAGGGCGAAGCCAGAAAAGTTTTTTGAGTCGAAATTAATTTGTATATTTTTATTAGTAAAAATATAAATTTATCATTTCAATAGTTTATATCTTTATGATTTTTAAAAGATTAAATTAAATTTTTATCATTTTTAGAGGGTCAAAGTGTAATTTTATCATTATTAATTTAAAATTTTATAAACTATAAAAGGATCTAAATAAAAAATTTTCCATTTTAGGGGAGTTGATTCCCTGGACCATCTCACCTTCTCTTGACACCTTCAACTAGTAGATAGATTCTAATTTTACCAAAAACAACAATTCTTTCGAATTTGATTTTTTTTTTTTTTATACTTTTGAAAACCAACTTGTTTCGCACTAACTAGAGTGACCATACGGCTGTTGTGCATGCAACCAGCCACCACGATTTGTAACAACTCGAAAGTCAGTGATGTCGAAAAATATGATTTCGGGACCCGTTCCCATAAATCGAACCCTTAAATATTTACGGAGTTATATTATAGGTAAATTAAATTTTAGACAGGTAATTTTATCGAACTAGTGATTAATTAAGGATTAGGGACAAATTATAAAAGTGGTAAAAATTCAATTAATAGTGAATCTTTAATTAGAGTTTGTCAAGGGACTTATGTGGTAATTAAACTATTATAATTTTTATAGTGGACGGTGATGACCAGGGGGTAATGTTTTAAATTATAAAGATTTATTAATTAAAATTTTAATAAGTAAAAATTTAAAATATATGTTAGTTTAGTGGAAAGAAAGAGAAATTATTTTCTCATCTTCGTCTTCATGCACGAAAACTCCATTGTTGGGGAGAAGAGGTTGGGCCTTGTGTCTTCAATTTTGGAGTTTCAATTTGTTAGTGCGATTTATTTACTTTTTTGTAATATTTATATTTTTGAAATTTCGGGAGCTTAATTCAGCTGACCCGTGAGTTATTTTTTGAAACTATTAAAGTTTTAGATTGATGTCATTGATGAATTCTTGATGTTTTAGGTGTTAAATTGATAGGTTTTAAGCTTAGGAGTGAAAAAGAATTAAATTGTGAAGTTAATTTATAATTTTACACTATAGGGACTAAAATGCACAAATTTTAAAATTTGTGGTAGAATTGAGAAATTAGAGATACTAAATAGACTATAGTGAAAACATATTGAAAATATGAGTTCTAAATTTAAAGTTATGTAAGTCCCGGATTTATGAACTAAATTGAACAAAATGTGAAATTTGTGTAAATTTACAATTGAATCTGATTTTGATTGATTATTGATTGTATTGTATGTTTATGTCAATCCGTAGCTAACATCGACCTGGAATCCTCGAAAGAAAAAGGGAAAGCTAAAGTCGTCGATGAATAGCTCGGAGTTCTCGATTTCTGTTTCTATAATTTAAACTATTTCGATTGTTATATTTTTATATTGTTTTGCAAGGTAAGACTATGAGGTGAGTTGAATTTGCTAAATTGAGTTGAATTGATACGATTTTGATTTCGTTAGAGATGTAGAAGACTAAATTGAAAGGAATGAAAAATATTGATTTTCGATGAAAATGTGAATGTGATCTTGAGTTGAATTGATTCATGATATTTTATATATATGAATGATGATTGGTTGATGAATTGAAATGATGTTGTAAAAATTGAACTACATTCAGAAATTTGATAAAATTGTTATCCTATTAATTGTTCGGACAGAGTCGAATATAGTTGCGGTAAACACCTTAACAATAAACGCAACTAGCGCGACTCGAACCCAGTTCACATCTAGGGCGGTAAACACCTTAACTATCAAGCCATCACATAGGATTCTTGTAACACCCCTCACCCGTATTCAACGTCAGAATAGGGTTACGGTGTATTACCGGACTTACGAAACAATTAAACAACCATTTAACATACATTTGCTCAATTGAACCATTCATCATTCATTCTCAATCAATTTGTCCCTATTAATAGCCTACGAGACCTTAAACATGCTTTGGGAGTGGTTCGGGATTAAACCGATAACTTATGAAACTTTCACGAAGCTTTAAAAAAATTTCTCAAAATAGGGGACACACGCCCGTGTGACCAGGCCGTGTGACACGCCCGTGTCACAAGCCGTGTGAACATTTGAAATGGAAGCACATGGCCGTGTCCTAGCCCGTGTCCTACCCCGTGTCCAAACAAGTGAGGTTACTGACTTGGGTCACATGGCCAACCACACGCCCGTGTGTCTAGCCCGTGTGCCCTTCGAAGTGGCCACACACGCCCGTGTGCCAGGCCGTGTGTTAGGTCGTGCCAAACCTGTAGGGTATACTAACTTATACAACACGGCCAAGTCACATGCCCGTGCGCTAGGTCGTGTGCCAATTAGGGGGTATACTGACTTGTGCCGCACAGCCGATCACACGCTCGTGTGTGAGACCGTGTGGAGCATACTACTTCATTTCAATTTCAACACCAGGGGACACACGGCCGTGTATCATGCCCGTGTGTCACACACGGCTGAGACACACGCCCATGTCTCTCCCCGTGTGGACAAAAATAGGCTATTTACCAAGCCATTTTTCCACCCCAATTAATACACTCCTTCACCTACACATATGGCACCAAAACAAAGCATAATAGGCAACCCAAAACAACCAATTTAGCCACAATTAAGGCTAATTCATACCATATCCTATACCCATAACTAACATGCTTATAACTCATGTTTTTCTCAATCAAAATATACCAAAACATATACATCAATCAACTAGTTAAACCTTTACCAATCATACATTATTTTGTACCATTTCACAAGCATGTTACCAATTCCTCAAATCCTCAACTTACCATTCATGGTACTTATTATCATCAATCATTTTAACCAACTAAATAAGCACAAGACATAAGAATATATATATATGCACATGATTCAAACATACCAAATATACCAAAATTAAGCCATCACCCATGGCTATATATACAAACCAAAATATAAGCATTTACAAGCCAATTCATTTGGCCAAAGTCATTACCAAAATATAACTAACATGACTCAAAGTCCCTATACATGCCATATGACCAAACCATAAGTTCAAAAGTACCAAAGTGACGGTTGGATAGTGTGACGATGTCTCTGACGATCCCCGAATCCGAGCTAGCTTCGAATTCACTATAAAACACGAGAAAAATAAACAAAGTAAGCTATAAAGCTTAGTAAGCTCGTATGAAGTAAAATCAACAATTTGTAGTATACAATTTACCAATTTGAACTAGTTAACATATAATTCATGATAACAAACAAACCTTCCTCATACTTACTCATATGCTTAAATACAATTTCATAACTTCTTCTATTTGAATCTCATACTTTACATGTACATACCTGTACAAATTCATAACGAATTCATACATTTTCATAATATTGTCAAATACTCGATATTTCGCACACTAAGTACCAATACGTAGCCGAAGCTTTTATAATCTCGCACAGTAAGTGCCTTACATAGCCGAAGCTATCTCGGTCTCGCACACCAAGTGCCATATATAGCCGAAGCTATTCTGAATCGCACACTAAGTGCCATATATAGCCGAAGCTATCTCGAATCGCACACTAAGTGCCATACATATCCGAATCATCGTCAAACATGACTATAATCTTATATACACAATTTATGTAATATCAAAGTAGTTAAAGCATAATTTTAACAATGCTTATTACATACGAATTTACCTCGGACGTAAAAATGATAACGCGGATCAACTAATCCGACACATTGTTCTTCCCTCGATCTAGGTCCGAGTTCCATTTTTCTTGATCTAAATATATTCAAAATTAACTCATTTTATCAACTATTTATTCAATTCAATCCAAAATATACATTAAGGCTATTTTACACATTTTCCCCTAAACTTTCACATTTTTCACAATTTAGTCCTTGTTTCACAATATCATAAATTCATGAAATTCAAGACTAACCCATGCTATGCCCCTAGCAGCCCATATTTTTCATTTACTTCACATTTTAACCACACATTTTTCACATTTCACAATTTAGCCCCTAATTTGCATTTTCACCAAAAATCACTTAACAAAACTTGTTTAACTAACATCAAATATTCATAATCTATCATTAAACATCAAAACTCATACATATTCATCAATGGAAACTTTCAAAATCTTTAACAATTTTGCAAATTAGTCCCTGGGCTAGCTAGTACTAGATGCAACGATCACAAAAACATAGAAATCACTAAAAACCGAACAAAAATAGACTTACAATTAAGCTTGGAAGTAGTCGAACCCTAGAAAGTTCCATGGTTTTCTTATGCTTGAATTTTCGGTGGAATCATTGAAGAAGAAAGATGATAACATTCTTTTTCTTTATTAAATTTTAACTTAATTTAATAATTACTTATTTACCATTTACTTAAACATTAAAACATGTAAAAATAATGTCCATAAATGTCCACTTAAGCAACCAATGGTCTAATTACAACATAAGGACCTCAACTTTAATAATCTATAGCTATTAGATGCCTTTAACTAATAGAACCCCACTTTTACACTTTACGCGATTTAGTCTTTTTTTCTCAAATTGACCAATCAAACGATAAAATTTCTTAATGAAATTTTCACACAAACATATTATCATGTTGTAGACATTAAAATAATAATAAAATAATTACTTTGACCTCGGATTTGTGGTCCCAAAATCACTGTTCCGATTTGACCAAAAACGGGTTGTTACAATTCTTATGTCTTCTTCTTTATTTTGAATAAAAGTTAGATTATGTCATTTTATATCATTTATAATGTGTTAATTGTTTCTTACAAGATTAAATATGGTATGTTTTATGTAAAATAAGAGTTGGAAATCAATTGGAAATAGTTCACCAAATATATTTCCATTATTATAGTTTAGAAAGTAATTGAATGATAAAAAAGAATCCAACATATAGTATCAAAATACATATTTCCTAAAATATTTTAAAACCTAAATGTAATTAACGTATATGATTAGATTTGATCATAGGTCGGGTTGGATTCGGTTTGGGTTAGGTTGATGCAAAATTTTAGAATCATTTTTTAGGCTCGAGCTTGGCTTAGCTTGAAAAATAGGCCTAAAATTCTACCCAAGCCCAGCTCAGATTAAAAATGCTAAACCCGAACTCGACCCAGTTCGCCCGTATTAAATTTTTTTTAGATTATTTTTTATATAAAAAAAAATTTAAAAAATATACTACATCAATTAAAATAAATGGATCTCAACAAATTAAAAATACATTAAAAATTCGTTATACTTAGATAACACTAAGATAAATGCAACTTAGCAAGCAAATGTATCTAAAATAATAGCAAAATTAACAATAAAACAAGAGTTATACAATATCCAAACAATAACAATAAAATAGTAGCAATATAATAATGAAATGGTAGCAGAACAACAACGAAACAATAGCAAAACAGCTGATTCGAGTCAAGCTGGGCCAGGGCCAAAACATCCTACTCGAGGCCCGACCCATTTAGAAAACAGGTATTATTTTTTATCTAAACCTATTTTTCAAACATATATTTTTGCCTAAACCCTTCCACTTAACCTGGCCCATGATCAGGTCTATATATGATTACGTTCAATTAATTACATTTTTAAGTGATTAATCATGTATCATTTTAAAATATTAATCATGCCGATTGAGTATTAACTCGATTGGCATGGATATTGTTCCAATACAGGAGGACGTAGATTCGAGTGCGCTAAAGTGCATTATCCTCCTATTTATACGGGTTGGGGAGAGACTATGGTTAATTTTAGACATTGTGTCAAAATATATATATATGGTTAGAACTTATGATGAAATTGTTCAATATATATATATATAAATCATATCTTAATAACATATATAACGGATGTTAGTAGGATGAATTACATTTATTACAGGAAAATATGCTTTTAGTGTTTATTTCATGAAACCGTTGCTAAAAATACTCAATTTAACTGTCTCTTGGAAAAAGGTCGAGTAAATAATACACAAGATAAAAGTATCATAAAAGTTTTTTACTAGGATTCAGATAGTATTTTGCCTTCTTCACTCAAAAATAGGTAAATTAATTCTTATACACTAGATCTAAGAGTAAATTGATGTTTCTGTTAAAAATTTTATCCATTTCTACGGTTAAAATTTATTTCATATTCGTCAAATTGAGATACACATGGCACGGCACATGTAATTATCTAGTTATTCTGTTAGTAACACCAGTTTTTAACAATAAAAATTGATAATTTTTTACTAAAAATAACTAATTTACTCTTTAATCTAACTTACGAACAATAATTTATTATTTTTTGAATAAAGATGATAAAATAGAGAATAGAAGTTTTTACAGTACTTTTACCCAGGTTGTCATCATAAACGCCAAAAACACTACATAAAGACATCAGTGACGACAACACATTTTCCTGAATTCAATATCGACGACGGAAAAAAAGCAGAAATCCTAAAACAACCATCATAACATCCATCCAACTCCAACTAAGATTGAAATTAAACCCAAAATATCATTATTGAATCCGTTACTAATCCAAGAGAAGAAACATGAACTGAGCAGCATCAAACAAACGTTTAGCTTGAACCATATAGCTCAGCAGCTCCGCCGGGACCGGAACATCGGCATACTTCCTAAACGCAAAAACGCATCGAAGCAGGTCCAAATGTGCCATCCTGGCCGAAACATGAGCGTTCTTATAATCCGAAACTTCCATCTTCGTCAATCCATCCCAGAGCGTGTTGGAAGCCGACAACATTGTGTCTCCACACACTCGGTACGTTGTTTTCAGACGGACCGCCGCGGTGTTTTGGTACAGATGATCCGCACATTGATGTGCGTACGTTGTCTGAGAATACATGCAAAAGAGGATTGAATATGTCAGGTTGGAAACATTACTAGATTCTCGACCAGTATCGGATAATATGCAGTTGAGACATACATCTGGTTCTAGGGTTTGGTCGCATAGTTTTCGGACAAACGTCTTATCATCTGCCTTGACTGGTTTAGAGGCTGACAGAAGAAAAACAAGTAAGAAAATCTGAGTAACAATGGTGAAAGTGATGCCTTTGATATCCATTTTTTAGTTCTCTGTAAAATCTCAATGATATTCAATTTTTTCTTACTGGTTATAGCACTAATAAGGAAATAAAGGGTACCAACAAAATCCAATACATTAATTCAAATATAAAAGGGAATTAAATAGTACATTAATTACATTTTTTAAATAAAAATTCAAATTAATCTGATAATTATATCATAACTGTTGAAATTAATTTTTCAGTCAAATAAATAGTTAAAGACTTTTTTTATTTTAATGAATCATTCAACATGTGAATGTAACATTAATTATGGCAATTTAATTATTAAAAAAAGCTATAAAAATACATTTAAATTAATTTAAATCTAATTTATTGTAAATGAATTTTATGTATATTATTAATTTTTTTCTCTTATTTCAATGGCGACTTGTTTGTTTGCGTCAAATGAGGGATCTGATTTAATGCCAACTTCATGATTAGCCATTTTTATCTGCAAATTTCCAAACCTTTTCCATGCATTTAATGCACAACCAGTTGTCTTGCAATTGTTGGTTTCACGATTGCCATTGGTGAAAATTCATTATTTCATTACATTAATTCAAATATACAATTCGGAAAAATAAAATTTCTTTTGTTCATAATAAAAAACAAGTTATCAACACGACAAAAATTTCAGTTTTAGTATTAATAGAATATTACGGGATATTGATAACTGATTTTGTTATAATTTAAGTATGACATATTTGGAGTGATTAGAAATAATTATCATAATAAGGAAATTAACCCTGAATGCAAAATCGGTAAAAGAATCGAGCATCCACCAAACTGGAAAGGATTGCGAGAAAACTCCTAAAATCACTTGCAAAAGTAAAAGTGCATGCATAAGCAAGACTAAAAAACTTGTAGATAAAAACAAGACAAAAACTTTCAAAAGTGAAGACTTATTAAATAATAGAAAACAAATAAGACAACATATAAAACTTAAAGAAAACACGGTCCAAATCGGCTCATAAAATCATTTATTATTTCAAAACAGAAATATATTAAGAAGTCAACAAAGAACCACTATTTGAGTATCTACGGTCAACCCATTTTCTAAGAAAAACTATTGTTGGCCGGTGAAGGTTCAATAACGACATCATCATTTGTCCATCATAATTTAGGAAGACAACAAGGATGCTCATAAAATAGATCTGCAAACTGAAAAGAGAGAAGGCGTATAAAGTGAATTGAGTCATAAAATATATTTACAAACTGAAAAGGGAGAATACACATAAAGTGAATGAAAAAAAAATAGAAAATTAGTGAGAGGAAAAAAAAAAAAAAGACTAACACCACCATTGAAAAAGAAGCAAACCCCTTGGAAGTTTTTCAAATAATATCTAACCTTAAAAAATAATTAATCAATGTTTATGTGTTCTAAGGTAAAGCATATATATATATATATACTAAAATTGTATAATTGGTATAAACTAATCTTTACATTTTGTGAAAATTGAAAAACTAATCTATTTATTTATTTATTTATTTCATTTCATGTTGATTTCTTTTGAAATAAAATTATATGTTGATTTTTTACATTAATTGTGATATTGTTATTTAATTCGATTAAGTTATTATATTAATTAAAGTAAGAGAAGTACACGAATTAATTTTTCAATTTTCGTAAATTAAAAGAATGAAATTCAGAATTAGATTTTAAAAAATTATTACAAGATAAATTGAGTTAAAAAGAGAAAAATATTTTAACACTTTAAATAACAAAAAAAAGAAATAAATTTTAAATTTATACATAAATTTAATTCGATGTGTGATGTAATACATATAAATTTTGATTTGGTGTGATTATTCACATGAAACTTTGATTTTATTTCAATCATATATATTTTAAAAATAAATATAACAATTTATTTTTTATGTTAAATAAATATAATTATTTGTGTGTGTAATATGTAAATTTAAAAACATCACGATGATCATAAAAATGTTAGTGACTTACAAAATTGTATAAAATTGAATGTTCATGTATATAACTATCTAAAACCAAAGTTCAGTATTACATTTCACATTAACTCTAAATTCATGTGTAGTTTTAAAATTACAGTAGAGGTCACCAAACTATGATTTTTTTCTTTTATGATCACCTAACTATGAAACATTGGTGTCGAAACCATTTTTTGTTTGGAAAACGGGCCGACTTTAAAAGGAAAATGGAGTCGCCACCAATCTTTTTTTTGAAGTGCGATTGGGCCACTTTTGAAAACATTTTGGTCTACGAATTTTAAGAAAACGGGTCCGGAAGTCGGTTACGCACGAGGAAGGATTAGCACCCTCGCAATGCCCAAAATTGGTACCTTATTGATTGATTAATGTCCTAATATTGAAAATTGAAAAAGATTTTAAAATATGAGTCCTTTAAAAAGTGTTTGGATAATTCGAATTGGATATCGAAATTCTCTTGTTCCGAAAAGACGAAATACCACATCTAGCACGATAGGACACGATGTTTCAAACCCTCGATACCAAGATCATTTCATGACTTCCAAAACTCATGCATTGCAATTTAAAACTGGTATTCCACTATTTGGCCAAACTAAAAATCGAAACCCAGCACGATTGGGCACGATTCCTAGAATTCCCAAATATGAAATATCGCCTTTATTTAAGAAAACCCAGTCAAAATATCTAAAGGATATTTGGTTATTTGGACGAATGGAAAATCGAAACCCAGCACGATTGGGCACGATCTCTCGAACTTCCAAACACGAAATATTGCCTTATTTAAGAAAATATGATCAAAATCTTTAAAGGATATTTAGTCATCCGATTTAATGAAAAATCGAAACCAAAGACGATTGGGCACAATTTCTTGAACTTCCAAACACGAAATATTACCTTTGTGAAACCCTTTTATGAATTTAAAATAAAATGCAAATATAACAACTCATAATAGTAAAGGAAAGTAATAAAAATGATAATAAGAGTGATGAATATAATTAATAACAAAAAGGGTAAGTATTAAAATAATAATAATAGGATAATAATAATAATAAGCAAAAAAATAAAGAAAATAATAAAATAATAGTATGTAATAAAATATAAAAATAATAAAAGTAATAAATAAAAATATTAATAATAAAATAATATAATGATAAATATAATAGTAAGTATAGTATAGTAATAATAATATATATATGTAAAATAATAGCAAGGAAAAAATAAACAAAATGAAATATTAATAATAATAACATTAGGTTTAACAATAATAATAGCAGAAAGAATATGACTATAATAATAGTATACATAAAAAGTAAAAAAATACTAAAAATAATTAATTTGATGGTAAAATAGCCAAAATAAACGAAAAGGACTAAATCGGATCAAAAAGAAGCGTGGGGCCAAATTTAAAACAAAAAAAGATAAAAGGGCTAAATTGTAAAGCGCGCAACCTAGAGGGACCAAAATAGCAATAAACCCTCCTCTCAAACGCAGCTGCGTCGATCGAGGACCAAATTGAAACGAGGAGCGAACTTTTGGGCCAAATTGAAAATAAAATAAAACCGCTTGGGAACCTCAAAAAAGTGGGGGCTAAATGCGCAATTAGCCCTCCCACGAAAGCGCTGATCCTCCCCCCGCGGGTCGGAAACATGGTCGGCCTCCCAAAACGGCACTGCTTTTGGTGCCCGGGAGGCCGAATGAAACAAAGACTGCTTTGAAAGCTCTATAAGAGCTAAATTTTTTTAAAATTTTCATTTGAAATCATTTTGAGAAAAAAAGAAAAGAAAATGAGGGTTCCTTTTCCTCTCTGCAGCCCCTCAGTCCTGTGCTGGCCCATCTTTGGTGCCGCCACTGCCATCAAGTCGCTGGCCACTCACACACATGTGGTCTGGAACCCCAAAATAGGTAAGAAAATCCTCTCTCTCTTTTTAAAAAAAATGTATTTATATATATATTCCGAAAATATAAACAAAATCTATATATACACAATCCAAATTTCGAAAAGAAGAGGAATGCAAAAATAAATAAAAGAAAATGATTAAACCTTGTGGATTTGGCTTTTCTTATTCACTGTTAAAGATATCTGTATTCTCTCTGCCTTTACAAGTGTGTATTTTTGCTGTGAAAAGAAAATCGTGTAAAAAAAAAAACCCCTGTTACCAATTTGATTTGGCTTTTTATAGCCTTTTTCTTTTACAAACAGTTTCCTATTGTTTTGTAGATATCAACATCGTGGAGGCGTAAAACACGGAGGGGCGAGACGTGCGCGAACGTGAGACTGCTGTTTGGAGTTGCTGGCGGCGCTGACAACTTAGGGTTTTTGTTTTCTGTTTTGTTTTGTTTTTTTTAGGTTTTGGGCTAAAAATTTGGGCTGAAATTTGTTGTAAAAAAAAGAATTTGGGGTTTTGTTTATTGGGCTCTGGGTTAAAATGGTATTGGGCCCGGGCAAGAAATTGGGTTCTCATAATGCCTCTTTGCTCATTATCGTGTAACGAGAATGGAGCAAAGACTTTAATAGGACCAATTTTGCCCGGTCTTGCTGAGTCTCGGTGCTTCTTGATGCCTCATTTCTTTAGGTAGCCTCGCTTTAACCCACTGCATCTTCAGGGGTATAGGAATTTTGTTTCGATCTGGCTCCACTACTGCTCAGTGGAGATAAGATTCACCGTCTTCGATCCGCTCCACTCCTGCTCAGTGGAGATAGGATCTGCTATCTTTAGTCTGCTCCATTGCCGGTACATGGAGATAAGACTTGCTGTCTTCGATCTGCTATACTCTTGCTCCGTAGAGATAAGATCTGCTATCATTAGCCTGCTCCGCTCCTGCTCAGAGAGATAAGGCTAGTGGCTTAAATCTGCCCCATTATCGATACATGGAGATAAGATTCGCCATTTTCAATCTGCCCCACTCATGCTCAGTGGGGATAAGATTTGCACTCTTCAGTTTGTTACCCTACTGTTTAGGGGATTAAGGCTCATCATCTTCGATCTGCTCTACTCCTACTCAGTAGAGATAAGATCTGCTTTCTTTCAGCCTGCTCCACTCCTGCTCAGTGAAGATAAGGCTATGATCTTCAGTCTGCTCCATTGCCGATACATGGAGATAAGACTTGCTGTATTCGATCTGCTCCACTCCTGCTCAGTGAAGATAAGATCTGCTTTCTTTTCACCGCTCCACTCCCGCCGGTGGAGATAAGGCTATGATCTTCGATCTGCTCCATTGTCGATACATGGAGATAAGACTTGCTCAGTATTCGATCCGCCTCCACTCCCGCTTCGGTGAAGATAAGATCTGCTATCTTTTAGCCTGCTCCACTCCTGCTCAGTGGAGATAAGGCTATGATATTCAGTCTGCTCCATTGCCAATACATGGAGATAAGACTTGCTATATTCGATCTGCTCCACTCCTGCTCAGTGAAGATAAGATCTGCTTTCTTTCAGCCTGCTCCACTCTTGCTCAGTGGAGATAAGGCTATGATCTTCAGTCTGCTCCATTGCCGATACATGGAGATAAGACTTGCTGTATTCGATCTGCTCCACTCTTACTCAGTGAAGATAAGGTTATAATCTTCAGTCTGCTCCATTGCTGATACATGAAGATAAGACTTGTTATCTTAGATTTGTTCCACTCCTGTTCAGTAGAGATAAGATCTGCTCTCTTCAGTCTGCTCCATTGCCGATACATGGAGATAAAAGACTCGTAATTTTCGATCTTCTCCACTCCTGCTCAGTGGAGATAAGATCTGTTATTTTCAGCCTGTTACCCTACTGCTTAGGGAATTAAGGCTCATCGTCTTCGATATGTTCCACTCCTGCTTAGTGGGATAAGATCAGTAATCTTCAGCCTGTTACCCTACTGCTTAGGGAATTAAGGCTCATCATTTTCGATCTGTTCCACTCCTGCTCAGTGGGATAAGATCAGTAATCTTCAACCTGTTACCCTACTGCTTAGGGAATTAAGGCTCATCGTCTTCGATCTGTTCCACTCCTGCTCAGTGGGATAAGATCTGTAATCTTCAGCCCATTACCCTACTGCTTAGGGAATTAAGGCTCCTCGTCTTCGATCTGTTCCACTCCTGCTCAGTGGGATAAGATCTGTAATCTTCAGCCTGTTACCTTACTGCTTAAGGAATTAAGGCTCATTATCTTCGATCTGTTCCACTCCTGCTCAGTGGGATAAGATCTGTAATCTTCAGCCTACTCCCTTGCTATCTCAGGAAGATAAGGCCATTGGTCTAAATCTGCTCCATTGCCGATACATGGAGATAAGATTTGCCAAAATCTGTAATTCTAATTGATTTTGCTACATTGTCCTCTGGGGAGCCTACATGTAGAATTGATTTCATGGGGTCTATGCTTATGCCAAATGATTAGGATGTCATGATTGAAAACATGCTCCTAACCAATGTATTGCGAATGAATGGATGAATGCAAAATGTCATGAGCATGATCCAAATTTTTTTAACCCTTGGGCTATCATTGCTCGTTGTTTGTCAGGGCGATATTCCCAATGTATGTCTTCTTATTCTGTTGATACTTCTAACAAAGAATCTGAAGATGTCGTCACTGCTTAGACTCTTATTTCAGGGGTTCCGAGCCCTTTAAGCCTGGTGAGTTCTAAATAATTGTCCTGTTTCGGATTCTTATATTATTTAGAGATTTGCGGAGTAATATCCAGAACTTCTTTAATGAAAACATTATTAGTTCATTGATCATTATTTCAATATACAATGCTTGAAAAAGAGATCATTACAATGGATAAGAATGAAATTACTTAGGAGCATTGCTCGAAACAAACAAGTTAAGCAAAGATAGCAAATGCAACCCAGAAGAAAATTTATTGGTAGTGTAACATAAAATAGCAAGGTAAGATGGAAACTATGTGCCCAGATATCGCAGCATGAGCTTCTCTGTTCAAACTTCTTGAGGACCATTTTAAGCTCAATATGTGTTTAGGGGATCCGGAGTACTTTGTCGATGCCCCAAGACGTAACATATTTCCTCATTGTTAATTCAAGCTTAGCAAAACTACTGTATACCCCATCATGATTTGATCACAATTTGACCCGCCCTTTTCGGGTTTTCGATTCAAAGCCCCTTTGGTCTCAAAGTGCCCTTTGCGAGTTTTCACCTTGGCCTCTCCTCTTCTTTTTTTTTTTTTTGAACTCAAGACGCCCCTTTTGCGGGTTTTCGCATCGGCCCATTTTCATTCTTAAGCGAAGTGTTTCCTGACTGAGTCTGCATTAACTGGGTTTGGCTGACTCTTGCCGTCCATCTCGGCTAGTACCAATACTCCTCCAAAAAAGGCCTTCTTTTCAATGTAAGGTCCTTCCCAATTAGGCATCCACTTTCCTCTGAAGTCCTTTTGCATAGGGAGGATATTTTTCAATATCAAGTCTCATTCATGGAACATTCTGGGGTGGACTTTTTGTTGTAAGCCCGCATCGTTCGCTTCTGGTACATTTGACCATGACGGATGACTCTTAACCTTTTTCCTCGATCAGATTCAGTTGATCATACCGAGATTGACCCATTCCGCTTCATCCAACTTCAGCTCTGACAAAATCTGGAAAGAAGGAATTTTAACTTCGATGGGCAAGACTGCCTCCATCCCATAAACCAATAAGAAAGGTGTTGCCCTGGTGAAGGTCCTGGCCAACATTCGAGAAGCATAGAGGGTAAATGGTAACTAGTCTATGCCAATCTTTACAAGTTTCAATCACCTTTCAAAATCTTTTTGGATGGTTTCTTTCTTTTCTTTCTTTTCCCCCTTTTTTTTGAATTCGAACTTGAATTCGAACTTGAATTCGAAGTTGAAATTGAACTTGATAACAGTTGACTTTGTAACTTTGCCATATGATCCGACCTTCACCTTCTTAATGAAATAATTGACAATCACAAAGATGAATAGGCGTGATCCTTTTACCGATATCATCCCTGTAATGTTTATGCCCCACGTATAGGAAAAAATAGAGGAAGCATATAAGTCATGTCTTCTCAATTTGGCATTCTAATGCAATCTCCCTTTCATGGTAGACCAGTAGTATCCGAACCTTATAATTGACCTGGCTATCGAAAAACTCTTAACATGTGTCTTTTCGAACACTCCATAACCTCATCGTGCCTAGGCATATCTTGATGCGATCATGCATGGACATCTTTGAATTCTTGAAATAACTCAATGACGTCTCGCTTTGTTTCTGTGGTGGACAAGGCTTCGATCCTCACTCCTTTCCTAGACTCGCAATGTCCACTGACCCTTTGTACGGTAGAGTCTATTTCCATCTTGTTCTACCATCCTTAATAAATCAAAAGATAAGTTACAATCTCTGTTATTTTCAAAATTCTCAGATCCCTTTAGACCCATATTTCACTAAAAAGGGAGTCCATAACAGCATTGCTCATGTATTGATATCTGGGTACCTGTTGTAGGTACGAAGGCAAATTCCAAAGAATAAACGATTCTAAGGATGATTATCTATGATGAAGAATGAAAGAACATTCCAAAGAACAAAAGCATGTATAAGATGGCATGAAAAAAATGAAAAAAATATTTGCTCGGCATGAAACACAAAAATGTATTTTTTATTGAAAATAAAGATGTTTGAACATAAGCCTATTTCACAAAAGATTCTTATTGTTTCTAGGCTTAAAACAACAAGTGTGTTTTGAACATTACTCTGTGTTAGCTCTAAAAACTACAGGAGTTTCCTTCGCAGTCCAGTTGTTCAGAACACTTCCAGGCTCGTAGGGGCGCATGCCTCCTAGGTTTCCTTAATTCGATCCCTCCTCGAATACGGCTTTGATACTCGAGGTTTTCATTATATCTTCAGTCGTTTCTTCATTCATGTGTAGTAGTGATGTTCCAGGGTCACTATAATATGATCTTTAGTTAATAGAGTTCTTTTGTGATATTTAATGCATATGATGTGATGTAATGTAAATGCATGATATGAATGCAAAAAGGCGTCGATTCTGGTTCAATTTCTTATAGAAAACTTATTTAAAAAACAAAATCATTTACATAAAACAAAGTCACATATACGACCTAGCCCTTATGCCCAGAGCTTTAACTTTCTTGAGAAGCGAAGCTAGCTCTCGACCCCGGTCTGACTCTAGCTCATATACTACACTTAACATATCAGCCTACACCGCTAAGGTTTGTAGATGATTGGCCACTTCTCGTATCTGAACCACGGCTTCGCCCATAACATATTCTCTTTCTCTGACCTGGTTCTGAGATCGTTGAAGCTGTTCTTCCCATCGCTCGTTGTTTGCCTCCAATAGTTGGATCCGGAGCTCACTATTTTACAGCGCCGTTTCGAGCTCTACCACATTTCCTTTCAACTCTTCGATCTTGTTTAGGCTTGATTCCAACTTCACCGTAGAGTTACGGCTTCGATACAATGCCTTCTCTAATTCTGCTACTCGAGCTCTTAGCATCTTATTTTCGCTTTTGCTCTCACCCACAGTCTTTTTCAGAGTATCATTTTGTGCTTAAGCATCATGAAACCTCTTCTTCCCCTGATCGACCTTCGCTCTCTCTTCTTGAATTTCTTGACGCCATTGTTCTGAGGTTTTACCCAACCCAGCAGTCCTCATCGGTGAGTGCAACTTTTTGTAATCGGTCTTTAAGCTATCTAAATCTTCTTCAGCCTTTCTTTTCCCTTTCCTCAATTTCTCAGCCTCTGATTTTTGGACATCAATACCTAACCTCAAGTGCACCTTTTCTTCTTCCAGTTGTTCTATCTTTTTCTCTAACTTTGAATTTTTACTTTCAAAGTCTTGCTTCAGGATTTCCAACTCGGAAGGGACTACTTGAAGGTATTCATTTATCGGTCGAGCACCATCTTGTATCGGTCTAGGGATATTATCATTGATTCTCTGACTCCACCATGCATTATATTCGAGGGTTGCCATTGGGCCTACAGAAACTCTCTTCATTCGGTGAATCTGCTTCCAAGCCTCAGAAACTTCTCGAACTCTCTTTTATAATTATTCCCCCTATACGAAAATTCAAACAGAGCTAGCCCACGCGTCGCCGATATAAACTGCCTTGATTTGTATTGCCTTAGCACCAGCAAAGGAGCATACCCAATGGCTCCTCAAACTCCTAGCAGAGAAACCCAATCATAACTCCCGCATCGGTAGAGAATTTCGTCGGGAATGAACCAATGAGCTTTCCATTCAACGTCCTTTTTCTGGAGGTTCTAAAGAAGCGCGATCCAGCTTTCTTCTGATATGTCATCCCTTCTGGGCGTAGCTGCCAACCCCTTTAACGGTGAGTAATTCTCAGAAAAAACCCGATAAGAAACTCTGTCTACTTTCCAAAAATGGCTTTGGAACCAAACCAACAATAGCTGCGTACATCCCATGAAGCTACCTTCACCTGCCCCCCGATATGCGTTCAAAGATCTACATGTTTAGGCAAGAATCGCTGGTATTGGCGTAACCCCCTTGTCAAGTTGATCGAATAGGTCGGTAACGGCTTCATCTATATGTCTCAGAGCTTTGGGGAAAATTACCAAGCCGTAGATACTTAAGGCGAACATGTCAAATTTCCTCTTGGTATCTGGATGTGCCACAATCAGCTCCTTCAAGCTCATCCAAGGAATGCATTTCCCTTCACCTTTTTGCTGAATTCGTGCTGTGACCCACTGTTCACTCATCCCAGTGATATTCTTCAGCTTTCTTACAAAGGTCGGTGCATTAGCGGCCCTGAAATAAACTTTGTCGACTCGAACCCTTTGGCTACGAAGCAAAGCTGTATACTCTTCCACAGTAGGCACCAAGTCTACCTCCTCAAACGTGAAACAGCTATAAGCGGGATTCCAATATTGAGTCATAGCCCGAAACAAGTGTTTGTCCACTCTGATGTCTAATAAGTAGGGTAGATCACCATAGTTAAGGTAGAAAAGCTGATTGGTTCCTTCATCCCAACAGGCCCATATATCTCTTAATTCTTAGAGCTCACTCTGTGTCACACTGATGCGAGTGAAGTCCCATAACTCCGATGTATATCCCTCGGCTAGACTATCCCCCTTCTCAAGTTGTGTCTTCTCTGACCATATACGCACGACCGCATTATCCTCTATTTTATCAAGGAATTTGTTCTCCATAACAAGCCTTCTAATTCAGTAATCAAAACAGGAATCGACACCTTTTATGTATGAAATGACATGCAAACATGGCCAAAATAAAACAGGTTAGTATCGCATAATAGTAACCAAAGCAAGTGAAAAAAAAATGTCAAACCACTAGATGGGTAACCACTAAGGTTTAGCATGGCTCTACCTAGGGTGGGCTCTTAGAGTTTACTATATGTGGTTTGGTTCTTAGGGAAAAGGGGTACCTGAACCAGCAGATTCCTCAATCCTCACCCATTATAGGCTCATACGGGTCGAGTTCAGTTCAGGGGAATACATTTCCTTATGGCCATGCGGAGGTGAAAACCTCACGGAACCATAAGTACGGATGTATCCCTAGAGCGATCCCTAGCCCATGCGAGGTGAAAACCTCACGAAGGCATAGCTTCTCGCTCCCACTTAAAGGGTGTGACCACAACGGTCATGCAATAAGAATACAGAAATATCCTATGGGTCTCAAACCACAACAAACATATGATGCAACAGAAACTCATGCAATGAAAGAAACGAAATTAAAACATTTTATTCTCGGTAAAATGACATTAATCAATCAATTTTACGGCTTGACTCTCTTATTCGTCCCCAGTGGAGTCGCCAAGCTGTCGAAACCATTTTTTTGTTTGGAAAACGGGCCGACTTTAAAAGGAAAATGGAGTCACCACCAATCTTTTTTTTTGAAGTGCGATTGGGCCACTTTTGAAAACATTTTGGTCTACGAATTTTAAGAAAACGGGTTCGGGAGTCGGTTACGCACGAGGAAGGATTAGCACCCTCGCAACGCCCAAAATTGGTACCTTATTGATTGATTAATGTCCTAATATTGAAAATTGAAAAAGATTTTAAAATATGAGTCCTTTAAAAAGTGTTTGGATAATTCGAATTGGATATCGAAATTCTCTTGTTCCGAAAAGATGAAATACCACATCCAGCACGATAGGACACGATGTTTCAAACCCTCGATACCAAGATCATTTCATGACTTCCAAAACTCATGCATTGCAATTTAAAACGGGTATTCCACTATTTGGCCAAACTAAAAATCGAAACCCAGCACGATTGGGCACGATTCCTCGAATTCCCAAATATGAAATATCGCCTTTATTTAAGAAAACCCAGTCAAAATATCTAAAGGATATTTGGTTATTTGGACGAATGGAAAATCGAAACCCAGCACGATTGGGCACGATCTCTCGAACTTCCAAACACGAAATATTGCCTGATTTAAGAAAACATGATCAAAATCTTTAAAGGATATTTAGTCATCCGCATTTAACGAAAAATCGAAACCAAAGACGATTGGGCACAATTTCTTGAACTTCCAAACACGAAATATTACCTTTGTGAAACCCTTTTTATGAATTTAAAATAAAATGCAAATATAACAACTCATAATAGTAAAGGAAAGTAATAAAAATGATAATAAGAGTGATGAATATAATTAATAACAAAAAGGGTAAGTATTAAAATAATAATAATAGGATAATAATAATAAGCAAAAAATAAAGAAAATAATAAAATAATAGTATGTAATAAACTATAAAAATAATAAAAGTAATAAATAAAAAATATTAATAATAAAATAATATAATGATAAATATAATAGTAAGTATAGTATAGTAATAATAATATATATATGTAAAATAATAGCAAGGAAAAAAATAAACAAAATGAAATATTAATAATAATAACATTAGGTTTAACAATAATAATAGCAGAAAGAATATGACTATAATAATAGTATACATAAAAAGTAAAAAAAATACTAAAAATAATTAATTTGATGGTAAAATAGCCAAAATAAACGAAAAGGGACTAAATCGGATCAAAAACAGAAGCGTGGGGCCAAATTTAAAACAAAAAAAAAGATAAAAGGGCTAAATTGTAAGGCGCGCGCAACCTAGAGGGACCAAAATAGCAATAAACCCTCCCTCTGAAACGCAGCGTTCGACTGAGGACCAAATTGAAACGAGGAGCGAACTTTTGGGCCAAATTGAAAATAAAATAAAAATTGCTTGGGAACCTCAAAAAAGCGGAGGGGCTAAATGCGCAATTAGCCCCCCCCACGTAAACGCTGGATCCTCCCTCTGCGGTCGGATCATGTCGGCCTCCCAAAACGGCACCGTTTTGGTGCCTGGGGAGGCCGAATGAAACGGTGCCGTTTTGAAAGCTCTATAAGAGCTAAATTTTTTTTAAAATTTTCATTTGAAACTGTTTTGAGAAAAAAAGAAAAGAAAATGAGGGTTCCCTTTTCCTCTGCAGTCCCCCTGGTCCGGCGAAGCTCCATCTTTGGTGCCGCCACTCGCCACCGTCGCCGGTCACCGCGCGCGGTGGCCGGAACCCCCAAAATAGGTAAGAAAATCCTCTCTCTCTTTTTAAAAAAAATGTATTTATATATATATATTCCGAAAATATAAACAAAATCTATATATACACAATCCAAATTTCGAAAAGAAGAGGAATGCAAAAATAAATAAAAGAAAATGATTAAACCTTGTGGATTTGGCTTTTCTTATTCACTGTTAAAGATATCTGTATTCTCTCTGCCTTTACAAGTGTGTATTTTTGCTGTGAAAAGAAAACCGTGTAAAAAAAAAAAAAACCCCTGTTACCAATTTGATTTGGCTTTTTATAGCCTTTTCTTTTACAAACGGTTTCCTATTGTTTTGTAGATACCAACATCGTGGAGGCGTAAAACACGGAGGCGGGGCGACGCGTGCTTGAACGTGAGATCTTGCTTGGAGTTCTTTGCTACTGGCAACTTAGGGTTTTTGTTTTCTGTTTTGTTTTGTTTTTTTTAGGTTTTGGGCTGAAATTTGTTGTAAAAAAAAGAATTTGGGGTTTTGTTTATTGGGCTCTAGGTTAAAATGGTATTGGGCCCGAGCAAGAAATTGGGTTCTACAGTTGGAAAATGGTCACCCAACTATTAGTATTTTTTTTATACCTAAAAACCCAAGATAGATGGGTGACCAAAAAAGACAATTAAATAGTTGAGTGGCCATTTTGTAACTTTTCATAATTAGGTGACCAAAAAAGAAAATTACTAATAGTTAGGTGACCATTTTGTACTTTGTGTAGTTGGTGACCAAAAAAGGAAAAAAAACCATAATTAGGTGACTACTAATGTAGTTTACCGTTCGGTAAAAGAGTAAGACTAGTACAAACTAAAAGATGGCCCTGGGCTACAACCTTTCAAACCTTTTAAAATGGTCATATAAGACATAATCTTTACAAAAGTGCTCAAATAAGTGTTTTTCATGCACTTCAGCCCAGTTTATAGTAAAAATTATGTGAATGCAGACAAGCTTTAAATGAAACACATAACATGTAATGACCTGATAGTCAGGAGTCTCGAAAAGTGCATTCCTGAGACTCCGTTCCCGTAAATCGGATGCATAAATATTTTTAATAAATATTTATGAAGTTAGTGGTGTAGTTAATTAGGTTTCGGTTAAGTGAATTTACTTGAATTAGAAGTAATTAGGTATAAGGACTAAATTGCATATAGGGTGAAAGTTGAATTATAGATTAAAGAATAATTAAAGGGACTAAAGAAACAATTTTACTATTATTTCTTTAGTGGGACGGCATTAGGTAAATTATGTGTAAATTTATTATATATATTATAATAATTAAAGTTAAAATATATTATGTTATCTTAATTATTAAGTAAATATATATTATATAATAATAATAAAACAAATAAGTAAAAGAAATAAAGACAGACAAAGCTAAACAAAATTAGAAAGAAAAAGAGAAAGAAGAAAAGAAGAAGTCACGCAAAGCCAAGGGCTCCAAAATTTCAAAGTTTAATTGGTTAGTCAATTTAGTCCTTTTTTTCTTGTAATTTGTATATTTTTGGAATTTCGGTGTTAAGTATTACCCGACCCAAGTTGAAATTTTAACATTGATTGAGTTTTTAAAGGTTGTTAATGTTGAATAATTTTAGTATTAGGGATTAAATTGATAGATTTTTAAACTAGAAATGAAAAAGGATTAAATTGTAGAATAAATTGTAAATTTTGAATAATAGGGACTAAATTGTGAAAAATTTAAAATGTAGGGGTTTAAGTGAAAATAGGGAGTTAAATTTAGTTTAAAGTGGAATTTGTATGAAAATATAGAATTAAATGTGAAGAATAAAAATTAGTCTCGGTTTAGGGACTAAATTGGAATTTAGGCAAATATTGAGTAAAAATTGAAATATTCAATATGAAATTGAATTGTGTTATATTGATGAATTTTAATTGTTTTAATTTCGTAGCTAACGTCGTACCAGAATCCTTGACTAAAAAGAGGAAAGATAAAATCGACATGGAATAGCTCGGAATTCACGGTTTGTATTTCTATAATCCGAACTTAGTTGTTAATTGTTATAATTCAATTTAATGCATATGGTAAGTGTTGAGGTGAGTAATTGACATTTTGATAATTGATTGAAATGGATTGAATTGGTAGATACATATTGAATGTATTGATTATTGAATTGAAATGAATATATGTGTTAATGTGAAAGTGGATATTGATTATTATAGATTGAATTTAATTCATGTGTATATATGTGATTATATGAAAAATTAGTATTGGATATTGGATTATATCTAAAATGTGAAATTGAACCCTATTAACTGTATCGGGCTGAGTCGGATATAGATGACATGTCATAGGATAAGAAGAGTTTAGGGATTTTTTCGATTTCGAGTCGAAGGGGGACTGGGTGTCAATTTATATAGCGCTGGGCGCAGTTATTACTTCGGATTTATCTGATGAGGCACTAGGTGTCAAACTGGTGTGTTGGTGATGTGTCTCTAACTAACTACGATCACAATAAAGGCAAGCGCACCTATCGAACAGTAGTATAGTTATGGTAAGACCAGAAATATCGTATCCACAAGGACCAAGAGTACTAGTAATTACTATCTTTCTATTATCTAGCCTAAGAATTGGAGTGATTTCTTTTTAAACTAAAATTAATTAAAAGCACGACAGAGAATGAATTGGGAAAATACTTTTTAGACAACTTTATGAGATAGGCAATACCCAAGGAAGAATCCACCTAGACTTCACTTATTACTTTTGATTCATACGATTTATTCACTTGACTTAATCCGTAGGAATCCCTGATTTATGTTAATATCTCTTTCAAGACTAAAAACAGCTGACTCTAGGTTGATTAATTGAAATCTCTTTCTAATTAAAACCCCTATTGTCGCATTAACTCGATCTATGGATTCCCTTATTAGATTTGACTCTAATCCGGTAGATTTTCGTTGCCCTATTTCTAGTGTTGCAATCAACTCCGCTTAATTGTGTTGATCTACTCTTAAACAGGGACTTTTGCTCCTCTGAATAAGCACATTCGACTTAAAATAATAACCTGAATTATCAAAACAAGAATAAGAACTCACAATTAAGAATAAGAACAAGTATTTATCTTATAAATTAAATAATAATAAGATCCGTCTTAGGTTTCATCCTCCCTAGGTATTTAGGGAGTTTAGTTCATACTGATAAAGGGAAACATCTTAAAATAAGGAAAACAACAAAACATAAGAAAACCCAAAAACTTCAAGAGAAATTGATAGGAGATCTTCAGTCTTGATGGAGATCCTTCTTCCGAGCTACTTCTGATGGCTGTCTTCGAGTATTTTCTGCCTTCTACTCTGCGTCTCCCCTTAGGTCATCCCCTGGGGTGTTTATATAGGCTTTGGAACGCTTTTCTTGGCCCACAAGTAGCCTATTCCGAATAGAATTAAACTTAAGTTCGACAGGGGCACGCCCGTGCTCGATAGCCTTAGGCCGTGCTTGATTCTGCTTGTCACACACGGCCGTGCTCGATAACTTAGGACGTGCTCGATTCTGCTCGTCACACACGGCCGTGTGGTCTACCCGTGTGCGACAGTCCAGGCCATGTTGATTTCCGAGGTAGGCCCATTTTGTCTCTTTTTGGCCCGTTTCTCGTTCTTTTCGACTCCCTAAGCTCTCATGAGTGTAAAGCATGAAATTAAGGGATTAGGAGCATCGAATTCATCAAATCCAATGAAAATTCATCCAAAAATAAGCCAAGCATGGGGTTAAAATATGTATAAATTATGGTTTATCAGTTGGTTGGATCCATGTATCCGTCCGAGTCCGAGTCGTGTTAATAGGGGTAATTAAATAAAACAGTACTATGATAGATATTGGACGATATTGTATGAGAATTGAAAATGGGATAGTGATTTGAAACATGAAAATGAGATATGTTGTGATTAAATGAGATACATGAGTTATGTACTCATGAAATGGATATGGAATGGATAATACTATTGTTTAAATGAAATGTGAATCAAATTTTGAAAAGCTATTTATATAGCAAGTATGAGAATTGGGATATTTGTGAAACAAATGAAATATGATAGCATGTATAAGTTGAATATAGTATGAAATGATATGCTATTATGTATGAACTCAAAGAGTTGGCATATGGTAGTTGTGATTTTTTTTTAAATATTAATATGTGTTTATATTTCAATTGTACATTTGTAATTTCTTGTCTTTAAATATTCGGATTATAGAAATACCACTGAGTTTTACTCAGCGTACGGTTTTGTTTTTCCGTGTGCAGATTAGGTATTCACTTTTGATTGCCGATTCAGCATCCAACAACGATTCCGAACTCAAATATGGTGATGTTTACCTTTTGTGTCGGCATGTACCTAGGATGTCTAAATGATAATTATTTTTTGGATGGATTGTAAATAAGGTTATAAGTGTAATGTTAGTTTGGTATGTACATATAAACATGTGTTTGTGTTTGAAGCCATAATATGGCATAGTAAATTGAACCAAATCTAGATAGGTGTATGTGAATTTAAGTTTATGCTTAAGTGTTTATGAATTAGGCAAAATGGATTGAATTTTGTAGGTTTATAATTTGGATTAAAATGATGCTTTGATAATATGATTTGATGATATAAATGAGGTACCAATGAGTGTACATTGGTTATGCACTTAGGATGATTGTTTTAACATGATTTGAATGTGTTTGATTGTGTTTTGAACATGTTAAACGAATGATTTTTAAGTTTTTTAATGCCCGAGCATGTAGGAAATGGTAAATCGATTGTTTAAGGCACCTTTTAGGTCCACCCGGCCAGACACACGGGCGTGTGACTTGGCCGTGTGAGACAAAAGGCTAGCACACGGGCGTGCGAGGCCATTTCAAAGGGTACACAGCTTGGCACACAGGCGTGTGGCTTGGCCGTGTGACCCAAGTCAGAGAGTTACACGGGCACAGAAATGGGCTAAGACACGGCCGTGTGTCCCTACTTCGAATGCCCACACGACCAGACACACGGGCGTGTGTGAACCCTGCAACTTTGAAATTTTTAATGTATTCCAAAAAAATTTCTGAGTTTTCGAATTAGTTTCGACTTATTTCTAATGCGTATTTTGGGCCTAGAGGGCTCGGATAAGGGACAATATGTATGAATTTGATTGATTTCCGACCTGAATATTATATGTTGTGAAATGTTTGAAATTTCTATTTGTTTGATTGTAAATTTCGATAATGCTCCGAAACCCTATTCTGACGACGGATACGGGTTAGGGGTGTTACATAACAACTAAATCGGATATTGCTTAAAAAGAAAAGAATAAAAAACATAATTTGAACAAGATATACGACATATGAGAAGCCCTTATTTGAGCATATTCAAAAAAGTTTGACCTTTATTTTAGCACTTTCGAAAAGGTTTGGCCTTTGTTTGACCATTTTGAAATATTTGACTTTTATTTAAGTTCTTTTTGTAGTAGTTAGACCCTTATATGATCATTTAAAAAGTTTAATATTTATGTGAGCAAACTCTAAAATATTGAGCCCAAATTGAGCATTATCCTTTTTTTTTTAACAATTTCATTAAATTTTATGTGTTTAGTTGGACAAATGTTTATCGAAATTATAAAAAAATTGTATTACCATATGAGCTTAATTGGTAAAAGTACGACGGATGCGTTTATATTATGAGTCAGATTACATTTTGCCCCCTCCAGTAAAAATAATGGGCAAATTAGTCCATGTACATTAGATAAAATAAGCAAACTAACCCTTCTGTTAAAAAATTCATACATATCTATTATTAAAAATTGGTTAATTTATATCAGGCATAAAGTACACATGACACGTCATATATAACTGTCTGGCTATTCTACCAACTGCACCAACTTTTAATAATAGAAATGGATTAATTTTTTACCAAAAGAACAAATTTGCTTTTTAATTTAATAGACAATGACTAATTTATCTATTTTTTGAATAAAAAAAGTAAAATATAATATGACTCTTAGTACAAAAACCTTTATAATAAATTTATTCAAGATCAGTGAAATAGAAAAACTAAAAGTAGTGTAAAATATGATTATATATATCCTTATTAAAAAAAATAAAAAAATATGAATTTTATTTATATATTAATAATATACCCCTAAACCTCTAGAAACTGGAAACGGCGGGTAGACCACTCAACAGAAAAAGTGTTACAAGGCATGCATTACAGGTCAAACATTATTATTACACTTTACAATAGGAAATTCAGACAACTAATCTAAAACGTAAAATATACACTTAGATGACATTTTACCTGTAACCAACCAACCAAACATTCCATTTCTACATTCTTACTTCTTTTATGTATAATTGTATGATTACTCTTGTATTTGCAA